>JAUNZM010000492.1:0-1200000 GCA_033459285.1 Clamator glandarius
GGAATGAGAAGAAGGTACTTTCCACGTGTGAAAGAGAGCTTCAGCACAGATGGAATAAGTGTGCCAGTTATTTAAAAAAAAAAAATTTAAAATCAAATAAAAGAGGAGAGGAGAGGAGAGAGGAGAGGAGAGGAGAGGGAGAGGAGAGGAGAGGAGAGGAGAGGAGAGGAGAGGAGAGGAGAGGAGAGGAGAGGAGGAGAGGAGGAGGAGAGGAGAGGAGAGGAGAGGAGAGGAGAGGAGAGGAGAGGAGAGGAGAGAGGAGAGGAGAGGAGAGGAGAGGAGAGGAGAGGAGAGGAGAGGAGAGGAGAGGAGGAGAGGAGAGGAGAGGAGAGGAGAGGAGAGGAGAGGAGAGGAGAGGAGAGGAGAGGAGAGGAGAGGAGAGGAGAGGAGAGGAGAGGAGAGGAGAGGAGAGGAGAGGAGAGGAGAGGAGAGGAGAGGAGAGGAGAGGAGAGGAGAGGAGAGGAGAGGAGAGGAGAGGAGAGAGAGGAGAGGAGAGGAGAGGAGAGGAGAGGAGAGGAGAGGAGAGGAGAGGAGAGGAGAGGAGAGGAGAGAGAGGAGAGGAGAGGAGAGGAGAGGAGAGGAGAGGAGAGGAGAGGAGAGGAGAGGAGAGGAGAGGAGAGAGAGGAGAGGAGAGGAGAGGAGAGAGGAAGGAGGAGAGGAAGGAGAGGAAAGGAAAGGAGAGGAGAGGAAAGGAAAGGAAAGGAAAGGAGAGGAAGGAAAGGAAAGGAAAGGAAAGGAAAGGAAAGGAAAGGAAAGGAAGGAAAGGAAAGGAAAGGAAAGGAAAAGAAAAGAAAAGAAAAGAAAAGAAAAGAAAAGAAAAGAAAAGAAAAGAAAAGAAAAGAAAAGAAAAGAAAAGAAAAGAAAAGAAAAGAAAAGAAAAGAAAAGAAAAGAAAAGAAAAGAAAAGAAAAGAAAAGAAAAGAAAAGAAAAGAAAAGAAAAGAAAAGAAAAGAAAAGAAAAGAAAAGAAAAGAAAAGAAAAGAAAAGAAAAGAAAAGAAAAGAAACCAAAGATACAGCAGCTATGCCTGTCACTAACAGTGTGGAAGAAAACCCAACTGGGAGGCAGCTGAACACATCCTGAGGGGTAGCAGAGAAGGTGTCCAAGATTATAGCCTGTTTAGATAGAACTGCCCCACTGCTGGTGCCTGTAGAAAGACTTGTAAGAGATCCTGGCACTAAACAGCCAGACAGCTCTGTAGCAGTAGATACTTCATTGGATAAAATGTGTATTTCCAAGGGAGAACGGAATTAGCTTCTGGGTCCTCTCCATACCTTGTTTTGTTGGGGGGTTTTGTTAGTTTTTGTTTGTTTGGTTGGGGTTTTTTTCCAATTATGTGCATTTGAGCAGCTTGGGAACTAAAACAAATAAGTAGATGGGAACAGATAATTGGTCAGTCCTGCAGTCACTGTGAGCTAGGTTGTCTGGCACTGCCCATAGCTGCAATGAGCCATATATTACATATATGGCTGTTAAATATATGGATGAATAAAGGTCTATGTGGTCAGCAATGCCCATTTTGGGACCCTTTGTTTTCTGTGGTGTCTTTGGCTTCAAAGGTGGGAGCAACAGCTGAGCAACAGCAAAACCTTTTTTAACTCACCTAGCATAAGTGGGCATTAGGTGTTACCACATTGCTCTTTAAAGATGAAGGGCAATGTGATGGAGATTCGGTTGAGTTCCTGAAATACTGAGGCTAAGACATGTCACCTGCAGTTTCCCAGATAGGCTGTAGTTAAATTTTGGCAGCTCTTTTGCAATGACATTGGCTCCTCCCCCCCGTGAGACTCAGAGAAATAGAGAGCATTGTTTCTCCTGCTGTCCTCATCTCGCAGTTAATTTTTCTCCAACTTTTGCTATCTTCTGTGAGACTTATTTTGAACTAGACTCATTTGAGCTCCCTGTCACTAGATCTCAAGGCCCCCTTGACCTGATGAAACTAGAAATATCCTTTCTTGTAGCATAAGGCTAGTGCTTCTCAGCTTTTTCTTCAGTAAGCTAATAATTAATGATTATTTCTTCCCTCATAATAAGTATGCTTTCTGGATGAGGAGACATGTGCCTCTTCTCTGAGCCTTTTGCAGTGTTTAACATCATTTTTCTAGCTGTAGAGCAGAGCAGGGTGCAACATTCCATTGGTTGTACCTCATGTGGTACCCATGGGCTCGCTTGCTCTTTCCACGTTGGTCCCAGCTCAGTCCTCAGGCCTGTCAGGCAGCATGAACAGTGCTACCCTGCACAGCTGCATCACTGCAGAGTGACCATGGGCAGACATGGACTGTCAACAGCTGTTTCCACACAGCATAGGTGGACCTCCAGCACAAGTGATGAAAGCCTTTCTTGGCTCTCCTTTGCTATTGGACATTCTGCCAGGCAGGAAATCTGGCAGTCTCTGCACTCAGACCAATAGCTCCTTCCAAGCTCAGGTTTTTCACCTGACCACCCAGGAGGATTGAATCTCCAGTCCTGCAAGGCTTTGGAGCTGCTGTTAAAGCAGGGGAGAAGACTCAAGAGCTGGACAGCATATTGTAAAAACACACCAACAAAACTAGCTTTGGCACTTTTACTGCAGTGACAGCTGGTGTGTGTTCACTTGGTGTGACTAAATCATCACATATGGCCCCAATCAACAGGCATAAAGCAATTTTTAAGGTAGATCATTCAGCAGTAGCATGCGGCTGTGCTATAAGGCAGATGGAAACCTCTTCTCCACTACCTCCAGGGCTTGTTTGTGCTGCAGCAGTCATCTGGTGAAAACCCTTCAGGCCACCTTGAGTGCTTGGTTGAATGAATGCACCAGAAGGTTTAAAATTTTAGCAAGCTGCCTGAATTGCTTGTTAGGTGTTTGTGCTCAGATGCCATAGGAAGTCTGAATTCTAACCAGAAAGATTAAGAGCCTTGATTGTTCGGTTCACCCTGTCTTATGGGGAGCCATAAGGGTAAACTCCCAGAAGACCTGGATGAAGCAGCAACTTTAACTAACAATTATTAACAAACTAAATAAATTTGTAGTCTAACAAGGAAACAAAACAAAGGGATAAGCATGTCCTCACAAAGAATAAATGACTAACTGTCTTGAGTCACTGCCTTTCTTTTATTATGACTAAAATTCTTGCATCATATTTGTAATACCCAAAATCAATAGTAGGAAATTAGATTATAAAGAAACATCACCATGATGTTAAATTCATTTTTGGCATATCAAAATAATTTACAATCCAATAATCACACCTTGAACAAAGGTTATTGTGAGCTATAATTTGAAAAAGTTAAATTGTGATTCACAAAACAATACAGTGCTTTACATTTATTCTATTATGCATAAAGATAATAGGCATAACAATTTATTTGTTTAATTATGGCAGAAAACCTACTCATTTTAACATGGATTATTTCACTTTACTGGTTTTTATAGAAGAGGTGAAGGATAATTCTGCTTTTGCTTACCTTTGAACAAATGAGGGTAATTACACCAAAGGTATGGGCTGATTTGTATTTTTGTGCCATAGATAAGAATAGTGTCTGTTGAACTTTTCACATAGCTCTGTTCTGCTCAGCAGGTTTTATGTAAGTTAGGGAGGTTTCTGTTTAACTGTGGATTAATTTTGGCTGCATGCTGTGGTGCATTCGCATAGAAAACCTGCGGTTTGTTCAGCTCTTGGCATGATCTTACCTTTTTAAAATTAACATAGTGTTATCAAAGTGATAGAATTTTAATCAATTGCATTTCTGCATGTTGCCTGATATTTTAAGCTGATATCTAGAAACTCAAAAATCACAGTCAATACTTTATAACGCCTCAGGCATTGAAATAAGGTAATGATCAGTGCATGACCTTCAGAACAATGTATTTTCAAAGTTTACCATATTTTTGCTATAAATGGGATTATTGTTTACTTTCTTTCTTATCAAATTCCTCTTTCTTGAGTTATTTTAAAAGCTGAACAACTGTGAGTTTCATCATAGCTAGAGCTTTAGCCACCTCTATCTACTTAAACATTTTTCTATTTTTCATGTATCTCAAGTATTTTTCACAGAAAGGGTCATTGGGCACTGGAACAGGCTACCCAGGGAGGTGGTTGATTCACCTTCCCTGGAGGTGTTTAAGGCACGGGTGGATGAGGGGCTAAGGGGCATGGGTTAGTATTTGATAGTAATTGTTGGACTAGATGATCTGGTAGGTCTTTTCCAACCTGGTTATTCTATGATTATATGATTCTATGATTCAGCGTATCTCTCACATAAGTTTGTTGGGAGAGTGAAGGAAGACATAGGAGTTAATATATATTCTTTTTCTTTTGATGAATAAACCTTCCAGAAAAGGATCCTGCAAGAAAATTGTGATTCTATTTTTTAATTTATCCTCTAAAACATTGTATAATGCAACAGTTTTTCAACAGCAGTAATTAGAAATTCACTTTTGGAACAACAGAGAAAATCTTTGAAATGCTAAATAACCTTCTGCATAGTACTTCTAATATGAAATTAACACTGCACATATATAATTTTCTTGGTTTATGACTCTTCAGATTAGGTCAATAAAAAATGTCAGGTGTGTTTAACACAAAAATTTGTTTGTGACTCTGTACAGAGCATAGTCTCAGAGCAGCACTTTCTTGGATTGGCTTTTACTTCTCTAAAATAGTTTGTGAACTTCCTTGTTCCTTTGCTTTCTTTTATTAAGTAGGAAGTGTCAGAAAAAATGTTTTGAATTTTTCTCTCAAAGAAAGAAAAATATATTGCCTTTACCTATTAAAGTGTAACAATAATTTCCATAGCCAGAGACAACGACCTTGAATTGTAAGGAAATTATTTAAGCCAGCCTACTGGCACCAAAATTTTCAATCCATGCTAAAAATAAAAATAAAAATAAATGATGCCTGGAGGTGCTTTCCATGAGCATGGCATTTTGACTTGGTGGGAACAGAGAATGTCAAGAGCCTGGTTAACTGTGTAACTGTTAATGGGTCCTTGAAACAGAGAATGATATTCAAGCAGTGTGTTAGTCTCTTTATTTTATAACTGCTTATTCATCTATATAAAAATCTTACTGGAGGTTAAAGAAATGTCAGTGGGATGTTAAATTACTGGATGCATTAACAGTGAAGGGAATCCAAGTCCCCTCTGGTTGTCTAAGCTCCAGCTGACTGAAGGGTAATTACCTCTTAAGCCAGAAATGGTAAATGCCTTAGAGACTGCCTAGTGAAACAGCAGAACGTTTTTCTCTGCCTTCTGATCTTTGCAGTCCCTGCAGCTGGGGTAGGAGATAAATCTGATTTGCTTTACTGAACACCCGAGTGCATTACCTGGAGCCTGTAACCTAGGAGATTCCTGAATTCTTTGTACTGAAATGACAGTCCTTATCCTTGATGCATGCTGTTGTCCAGGACAATCCCCTTCAGCATGTACACAAAGAAGACTTGGAGTTATTATCTAAGAACATTCAGAAGCTTTCATCTATGTAAAACCTGTCCTCATTAAAAAAAAAAAAAAGCACTAGTTGGCGCCTAAGACAAGAAGTGCCCTTTTATGTGTGCATTTTTCTTACTACCTCAAGCTGTTTGTGTGTATTGAGTCCTCAGGCTTATGTTCAGAGTGTTCCCTCATTATTCCACAAATAAAGGCTATTTATTTTTGGTACTTCAACAGGAAAAGAAATGTAGTGAATAATACACTAAGTAATTAGGACCTATGTTAATTTAACAAATTATGGGGCCATTTTTTTCTTAAAATGATTACATCCAAGCAATTTCCTTCTCATAAACCATGGCTGCATAGCTGATGTTGCTGTCAAGATTGACTTCCAAATGTCTTAGTTGTGTATTGAGTTACCAGTTAATAATCCTTACATTTGCAAATGTGTTTGTCACAGTTATGTTATGGATGGGGCAGAACAGCCAAAAGAGATTGAAGTTTAGAGAAATATAGATAAACTCTTAACAATGACCCCATGAAAGCTAAGTTAGTTGTTGGCTATCTTGCCAAGTAATTGAAAAAGTCTTAAATAGTGCCTCAGTTTCTAGCATGTTAATAGTGCTTAAAAGGCCACAGTTCTCATCCATAAAGCTTGAAACCTGAAAAGCTTAGGGGCATTCATAACAATGCTAAGAAACAGCAAACAGCATGAGGGAATCACAGACAGTCAGACCCACAGGGAACGAGGTGATGCTGGATGAAATCCATATAATATGTAGAAGAGAACCATTGGAAAAACAAACCTGTTCAATAATTTCTTTCTGATCTCAGAGACTTACCTTAGTCTCCTATTTAAAACAACAGAATAAATTAAAACTGTTTATTCATAAAACAACATATCAAAGAGTGGATGAGGGCAAGGTGCACAGAACTTTGCGATAAAACAGAAGGAGCAGTTGCAGGGCAGGACAACAAAACTGCAGCTGTTGGATATACAGCAGTTTATCTGCACGGGTGCTGGTCTTACATCCACCATGTTCCCCAGATTTGGCTGAGTATAACAGCCTCCATTTTCAGGTAGATGGGGACAATCTTTAAAGAGAACATTGCCATCAGACACAAAAAGCTTTATAAAAAAGAACATGTAGTTTTTATAGTGTGTTTAAAAAAACTGCTTGCTGGAATAACTTGAAGGCCAGAGTTGAGAAATGTGGGCATAAAGATTCCAATATTGCATGTGTGCTTGGGCAAACAGCCAATGCCTCGGTATACCTGTGATATTAGCAGCAAGCACAGAGCAAACAGTCAATTTTCTCATGTCTGCTAGCTTGTTGAAACCTTGGAATCTTTATTAAGACCTGTGGGTTAATAAGAGAGGAATGCACTAGGTGGAAAACATGAAAATAAGGGGCACATCTGCAGAAAACAGGGGGATTGCACTCTTTCGCTGCACTGCAGGATTCTCACGGGTGGAAATTCACTGGGATAGCTGTTACTGGATACAGAGGCACTATACAAGTTTTACATTCTCTAAATAAAGTTGATCTCAATTGTCGCCCCATCAACAAAGTCTGTGCCTTAATCGCTACAGAGAAATACAGTTGAAGGTCCAGCTTTTATTCAGAAAGGATGTTTCTGCCGTACAGCATGTCAAGGTGGAGAAAATCTTGTTGTGCTTGCACTAAATGGGCTGTACTCCCTCTTGGAAATGGCTGAGAAAACAAACTGATCTTTTACTCAGATTATCAGTTTCCCACAGTGTATCTTTTCAGATCTGCAGCATAATAATTTCAGCATGTATTAACATCTTGTAGGCTTTTGGCATCAAGCTGTCTTTCATAGCAGTTTTGTGTTGGACCTCTGTCGTGCAGTAGGTCACCCTTACAAGGCATACCTGTCTACATATGTGGCCCTCAGAACATTAGTAATTTTTGCTGGGATTGCTTGGGAATAGGAAGTGATTCTGATCTTTCTCATCAATCTGTTGGTCAGATGCCTTAGAAAGCTGAGATGGCCCTGTTATGTATATTTGTCTTCTCTGATGGCGCCAATGCCGTCATGGATGGCTCCAGTGCCAGGGTGTCTGGTCATAGTCTTGAATCCAGTCTGCTGTTATCCTGATTGAAGTAGTGCTATGTTATCTGCTATGTTATATGACATGATTTTTTTCTTGTTAGGGAGTTGCTAAGAATGTATAGATTTGTAGTAGATAGGAGGCAGTAAGAAGTTAAACTGTATGTTTAATGTCCATGCTGATAGATAGTCTGCATGAAGTGGATTATATTCACCATTACTATTTATTTGTACAGTCCAGCTTCTTTGCTTTGTCTTTACTTCCAATGTATTTGCTATAGCTATCAGATTGTGATTACATAGCTTTGATCTGTTCCATCCAGACAAATCATGGGCATTTTGTTCTTTGTAGGCCAGATTAAAGTCGCTGTGACTAGACAAGAGATTTATTTACAAATGCTTACCTAGCTGTGCTGTTTCAGTTGCAGAAGGACAACAAAAATTTACTCCATAAAGTATGTACAGGACCACATGAACTTATGATGTCTATTGACATTTTGACAGCTACACAGGCTCCAGGAGTGATGGATGGATGTATCAGCAGAACAAAAGTGTATGTACAAACAGATACATGATTCACCTCCAGTGAAGTCTACTCCTTAAATATTACTGAGGCAGCATTTATAGAGATCCGTTCTGCTAGTTTGCTGATAAAAAGGAGTAGAAAGGAGATATAGTTAACTGTATAAGATAACCACAAGAGAAATTAGGAAGATAATTCCTTTAAAGAAGAAACTAGTGAAAAAAATAGTAATAAATCTCTTTTAAGCAACCTACCATTCTTAATGTGGTACCAATATGCTATACAGTGGATTCCTCTTCAGTTTCCTCCTTTCCTTAGTTCTGTTCCAATCTCATAACCCCTCATTCATGTTTAGAGATGATCTGTGGAGATGACTTGCAAAACTAAGAGGGCAAATACAGGCTTGATTTTCATTTATTTGGGGAAATTTGGTACAGGTCTTGAAAATCTCAGCATGGTATGAGAGTATTCATTTCATTCAAGTACTTAAAAGTAGCCCTGCAGTTCTTTTACCAGTTGGTAAAATAATAACGTGGATCTAGAATACATTCCTCCCCCCTGAGCACTTTTCAGTGATATAATGGGAAAACATGAATAGTACAAATAATAAAACCCTCTCCAAGGGCAAAAACTTATTTCTTTTCTTTGTTTTTCTAGTAAAAACTGGCTGAAGCAGAACTTGCCATGTTTTTCACTGTTTGATGATGGAGTTGTTTCCCTTCCTGAACACTTCTCAGATAATGTCTAAATTATCAGGAGGTTTTTAACCTTAATGCAAAAGCAGCTGTAACCTAATAAGAACTTTACTTGCCTTTGGAAAAGAAAAAAAGCTGCAACACATAGTCCAGTTGCTCCTTTTGTTACGACTGGCTTTCAGCAAACAACTGGGGCCAGGCCACCAGTATAGGAATAATTTTGTGTTTATACTCTCACAACTCAGTCAAAACTGAATCAGCCTGCTCAGTAATTCAGGTGAGGAGCCTATGGGAATTTATCTGTAATTACTATTAAACAAGTTATTGTGACAACTCTGTATATCCGAAGAATAATCAAGGCCTTATATTACCTCAACTCGTGCTACTGTTCAGTCTGTTCTTTGATAAAAGCAAGATGAACTGGCACCTGAGTACTTTATTTAGTTGCATTAGAGGGTCAAAATTATTGCTGCACACAGCTAAGGTCATGGCACAACCAAGTAGTTGGATGCACAGATCTTCCTTTCATGCTCCACCATGTTCAGTAATCTCCGGAGGTTGTGGACTCTGATTGTGTTTCCAGATGGTCTGCTCTGGTGAAAACACTAACAATGCTCTACTCAGCAGCACCAGGTATGTTGGCAAAGAGCAAAGCTGCAGATCATGGTTGCTCTCGGATTAAATGGCAGATACCATCTACTGCATGGCAAAGGGCCTTGGTATTTTCTGCTTTTCTCAGAATGCCTTTGCAACCTTGTGAGTTGAATGACAAGGGTCAAGATGTTAGAGGTGAAAACAGAATTCGCATGGCACCTCACTTGGCTTTATGTGTTACTTGGGGATAATTAAACAGTCAGTTCTGTGTCACTTACACTGGACTTGACCCTGTGGCCTGCAAACCCCATGATTAGCCAACCTCTACTTAACCATAGCCTATATGCTTTGCTGAAGTGCCTACATTATGAGTGCAAAAGCTCTAAGTTCACACAGTGGGCAAAGGAAAGACAGACTTCTCCAGAGGATTCTGCACTTCCACTGAGGTGTGAATTGCCCTCTGGAAATGCTAGTCTCTCTCTTTCAACTATAATTAGTAAACTTAGAACAGGTAGGCTCTTTTATCTAGCAGTGTATGAATTGGTAGGATGAAGATAAGGTGGATGTTTCTTTGCCATACAGAATAAAAAACTCACATACCTTGCCTGTACATCATTTCTGTATGCTTCACTGTCTCACACACTCCCAGTCCAGTCACCACCAGAACTGGTAGAGAAGATACAACTACCTGTCCTCAGAAGGATGTTTACTTGTACAGGCCACTGCAGTAACAAAGTCCAGATTTGCTTCCATCTCCCATTATATCTGCTAGGTCCTGGGCTCCGTATTTTTTTAAGATCTGTCTCTGGTTTCTTCACCTAGTTGCAATACGAAAATAAAAGCAAATAATTTGTTTATGTGATACATTTTAATGTAAGCTTTGAATAGCCTCTGAAAGAGTATGTAGGGGTCTCCTACTATCTTCCAGTACCTTGTGGACAGGTAGATGGAATCCAGATGGTCTAGTCTGTGGCTGACAAAGAAACCTTATTGTGTCTTCATCCAGAAAAACATGGCTGGTCTGTGGAAGGGTCTCAATTTCTCATTTGAACCAGAAATTTACCTAGGATAAGCCAGCTCCACATATCTGAGATAACACATGTGGAAAACTATCCCCATACCAAACTGAAGTGGCTGAAGCCAGAACGCAAGAGAGCAGATGAGAAGCTCCTCATGAGGAAGGCTCAAAAGTAATGAGGAATGAAAAAAGTATGAGGAAAGCACCAAACTATACAGAGTGAGGAAACCACAAAAGTAATTCATGCAAGAAGTAGAAGGGAAAGTGGGATCAGTGGCTTTAGGGTAAATGCATTTTCTGGAGTACCAGCTCACTCTCTTGTCAAAATTCTCTCTCTTTGCTCTGGTCAAAATAATTCCAGAGAGGCAAAGTCATGAGACTTATGTTCAAGGCAGTTCAGCTGGGGCCAACAATGGCGTAGTTCTTCAAATTTAAGTGTGCTTTAGGGGAAAGTTGCTTGCCTCATGTAACTCACACCATCCTTGGACTTCTTGCCTGGAGGATAATTGCCACAGTCTATGCTGTGGGTTCCTGCAGATTTCTCACTGCCATTGCCTGTATGCCTGCTTAGGGTAGAGAGGAATGAATGGTTTGCAAGAAAAAGAATCTCTTAAATAATGGAAAGGAGAAGGGAAAAAGGAAGGCAGTTGCTAGGAGCGTGTTTAAAATATCTGATGAAAGGGAAAAAAATTAATCAGGGCAACATTAAGTTTCCGTGGCTTGAATGGTGCTAGGAAAAAAGTAGTTATTGCAAGTAGTAGAACATGTGATGGTACACATGTTGCTCTCTGGTTCACAGGGTCACCAAATGATGGTAGTGTTCTTTAAAAGTTTTTTAGAACAGAGAACGGCTTGGAAATGTTTCCCCTGGAATGAGATTTTATGAAATGACATTTTGATATAGAAAATTGTTTCAAGTCAAGTTTTCAGCAAGTAGCTTTAAGATAAAATTTTGCTTCAGAAAATTATTTTGTACGGTCATACTTCTAAATGATTGTTTTTAAACAGATCTAATTTCCTTTTCTAAATTTCTAATTTCTTTGCTTCTTTGTTTATTTCAAAGTTTAGCTGTATCTGCCTCTTTCTTTCCCCTTGTCTGCTCTTGGCATAGAATGCAAGATGACTACTAAAAGTTTTTCTTTTATTTATTTTTTCTTTTGACAGGATAACTCTGAAGGTAAGCTGAGAAAGGCAAGACTGGAAGTAAAGATATTCAGTGTCTTGAAACCTCAGTACCTCTCAAAGTGAATTAGTTTTTTTTTTAAATTTTGGAAAAAATACCCCAGCAAGCTACCTACTGTTAAGAAATTTCAGCACAGGAAGGGTGGTTCTATTGTCTGCAGCTGGACATTGTCTGTTTGTCCTAGAGTAGATTCAAGGCAAGAAATCCCTCCTGTTTTCCATCACAAAATGTTGACAGTTGGAGCTGAATAATTCAGCTGGAGCTGGAGCATTATATCTGTACTGTTCTTTGTGATGTAGCAAAATCAGGAGAAACATACATACCACAACAAACCTAGGACTTTCCTGAGCACAACCTGCTTTAAACCTCTCCCACGTATAAACATGGCATGCTTCAAAGTTGTTTTCAAGGGGAACTTAAGAGATAGTTTAGTGCTTCCCTCAGAACCAGGACAATTAATAAGGTGTTATTCAGTTTACTTACTTATATACCCACTTCCTGACCTTCGATTCAGACACATACTTTGTGCTGCATCACCATTTTTTCCCAGGCATTCCCAAAAGGCAGTTACTTAAAATTATTTATTAGACCACAAGTACTTAAGCAAAAGATTAAACCATTAATTTATTAGACAATTGCTTGACGGTTGTTTGGCTGAACTGTCAAGCTAACTGCTTGAGTATGTTTCCAAATGTCTAAATTCTCCAGCAAATGAAGTAAAAAGCTCTCTGAAGGTCAGAGTTGGCCCACAGGAAGAGTTTAACATGATGAAAAGGAATCACATTTAACCTTTTTCTAAGGTAAAATTTTTGTGCAGGTTAGTAACTGGCTGTTTTTCGGTTGATTATTTTCCCATTCTGCCTCAACAGTTAGAACTGCTCCTAGCAGATCTTTGTATAGAATTAGATTAAGATTTTCCATTTCTACAGTATATTATTCACCACTGCATCTCAAAGGCTTTTGGAGATGAGTCAGTTATGTGCTGGCAAGTGAACACCATATGATCTTAGAGCAAGAACATTGTGTAAGAAAGACATTCAGTTTTATTTCTTGTAGTTGTCACTCATCTTACAGGAAGATCTTAAAGTTTCTCTTGAAATAGTAGAAACAGATATGGAGTTTTTCACTTTGTTGTGCCATTTTCTGAGATACAAGTTCTCTCATTGTCCAAGGTTATCTATGTGCCTGTCTTATGCAGTGATGCAACACAGGGGCATGTGTTTTGTTGCTGGCTAGGTATTTTCCTAAGTCAAAATAATCAGGAGAGGAAATGGGGAGTAAGAAGCCAATATTTTAATACATGACCACAGCAGGGTTGTTGTTTTGGCAGACACTTAAATGAAAACGAAAAGCCTAATTGCATGATTCTTTTGTGTCATGTGGCCTCAATCAGTGAAAAGATGTAGAAATCTTCTAGTACCTTTGAATTCCATTTAAGATACTGAAACTTCCAGGAGCATACTGGTGACATTTTTCTTTGCACCCTCTTCTTTACCTTAGCAGCTGTTACACTGGTGTTTTCCCTGTTTCTCACCACTGAGCAACAACCTGGTGGCCTGGCTGCATTATTAATTATTTGTTTGACTGCTGGGAGGACTTCCTGGGCTGGAGTAGTCACCTCCCCTTCCTCTGTGTTTTTCCCTTCCATCCCTCCAGATTCTTCCCTTTCCCTCCAAGCAGCAAATAAGACCTTTTCCCTTCTATGAGAGTGTCTGGCAGCAATCTTTTTGACCCACTCCCTTTTGCTGCATGGGAATCTGTGCTATCTATTCCAGCCTAATGGACAACAAGAGACATTTCAAAAGCAGCTTCTTTTCCATGATTTCTTCTGAAATTGGCTGAAGGTTGGAGATAAAAATAATTTTAAAAAGCCATTTGCAAAATGGCTTAAAGCTTAGCCTTAAAGTTAAGCTCTTAAACAAAGTTTTTTCAGAAAAGCGGGAGTCACTTATTTTATCTAATGGGCTTTCTCTGCTTCCTGATAGAAAAAGAAATGCATGAGTTTGAACGGCAGCATATCAGGCTGCTAGGGTAATCTCTGTAGGGGCCAATGGCTGCAATACAGGCTGACCTTTCAGAAGCATTGGCTGACAACTTCTGAAAGTTTGTGGACATATATGGAAAAAGAACAGATTTCTGTCTTCTGTTCCCTACAGAGAAACTCTGCCTTACCCTCCCCATGCCTGAGGATGGCAGCAAAGTCATAAGGTGTGCTGCCAACAAGAGTCTTTAGTGTGGGGCTGAAACCAAGATGCTGGTTCTCTGTTTGACGTAGGGTTTCCAATTTCTAATTTATCAGTGAACAGGATTTACAGGGTTTCTGTTTGGAAAAATAATTTGCTGCCTTTATGGAACTGCCATATACTGTTGAGTAACCCATATTTTCAGTTGTGATGAAAAATGTTGATCATGGACCTAGTCATTTGACATGCTAGAGCTTTCAATTGATTCTGCATATAGGGTAGACACCACTGCCAAGCAGCTGTTCATCTAGCATTTAAGAAAGTTAGAGGTTAATCCCCCAAAGGAACCTCCCAAACTATTAGTTGTACAACAAGATGTCATTTTCCTTCTCTTTAAGAAGGGAGAAGAATCTCAAGGGACAAGGGTTTCGAAGTACAGACTAAAGAGAAAAATCCTTGTCTAACACAGCTATAAGTTTTATAATTTCTAGTGCCTGTGTGAATATTTACACAAAAAGACAACCTTACACTAATCATAGAATCATAGAATCACCAGGTTGGAAGAGACCCACTGGATCATTGAGTCCAACAATTCCTATCAAACACTAAACCATGCACCTCAGCGCCTTGTCCACCCGTGCCTTAAACACCTCCAGGGAATGTGACTCAACTACCTCCAGGGCAGCCTGTTATGAAATCATGAGAAAAGAAGCTTTTGTGAGAAAAGAAGCTTTCAAGTTTGCAACTTAATTTTGCTTGAATCATTTGACATTTCAGTTATAATTTTCTTAAAATACTGTCAAATTTTATTTTCTGTTTATGTCATAATATTAGTAGGCAAGGGACCCATGTGAAAAGAGCTATCATCACAAGCAGAAACAGAGTTTTTTCATAGAGAGTAAACTGGTGGTTCTGATAACCACAGGGACACAGAAAGGACACAGAACTCTGGAAGCCTGTTGGAGAATTTAGGTGCTTAACTTTGTGGTTGCAGCATGAAACATTTAGTTGCTCAAAGTTACGGCCTCTTTCAACTTCTTGCTTGTTTGTTTATAAAGTAAACATTATGGACTGAAAAAAACAGATGGAAAGGAAAATATAGTACATAGATCACTTATTTGTGAAGAGATGTTTGAACAACCATTTTGAGGAATGAAAGCATATATTACTGATCAGACTTTATTCCAAATAACTGCCCAGCATTTTTAATTGACACTTTGGGAAGGATTTTCAGAAGGACTTGACTGTGTTTAATTTTTTTTATTTCACTTAAAAATATCAATAGCAGGTCTTTTCAAACAGCCTCTTTTTTTATGCTATATTGTTATGTTATCCCTAAATCAGACGAATTTCTGGCCTCAGATACTTGTGTTGAAAGCCGCTCTGGTACCATACCACACATCTTAACTTCTGATTCTTTTTAAAACCACTCAAGTTCTACTCACTTTACTGGAGTTTGAAAGATGGAACTATCAAAACTGGCTGGAGTACTCATGCCGTTTTCATCCCACACTAGCTCACTGGTCAAGATCTAGTAGCAGGCTTTGGAGTTGGTCTCTGCCTCAACAGAACCATCCCAGGACCCTAACCTCTGTCCCATCTTTCAAAATCTTCAAAAAATGTGATCAAGTGTAGCAAAACTGAGTAATAAAGATACTCAAGCTACTTTGTATGTACCTGCCAAACACTTCTGCTTTGGAAAACGCACAAAATCTTTAGAATTTTGTCCTTAGAAACCACCCTTATTTCTTCTGAGTCCTTGATATCTTTAAATAAATTTTTCTTCTCTCTAACAAGAGTTTGAATCTAGCTGAACATATCACTTCAAAAGTCTTAGGAGAATATCTGAGAAGTAGTTCTATGCTGGCTAAATATGTTGAAGACTCCAGTGTATATTATATAAGTTTGTTGGTTTTTTTTAAGGAAAACTATTGTATACTGAAGTAATGGGGAAATCATAGGACTGAGAGCAGAAGGAATAAGAAATCAATTCACTGACAATCTTTTTCGACCTCATAGAAAGCTTCCTTTGGCTCTAAGTCACATCCTGTTCTCTGCTTCTTTTCTATGTTCTTGGGTAACTCTGCTCTTTTCCTCAAAAATAAATTTCCTTGATTTGGGGATCATTGAGTTATTGCTTTCCAAGGCAAATTCAAGATTATCATGCCAAATATTTGTCCCCTTTAATGTGTCTCTGAATTATGCATTACTATTACAATTACAAGAGGGTTTTTAGAAAAACACTGCAGTATCAGGTACTCCAAATTGGAGTAATAGTTAAGGTAAAAAGTATTTATTTTTACAATACATAAAAGCCTAGGTATGTACTCACCTACGTGACTGATCATTAGCATCAAAATGAAAACACACCCTTTCTGTACTATCATCTTTAGCTCTTAACATGTGCTAGTGTAGAAATTGTATCCACACTCATCTGTTCTTTTCAGGCAATTTCAAATCCCTTCAATTAATGGAATTTTATAAACTTCCAAAGGAGATTAGGCTCCTTAATCTCTAAAGAACTGAAAATACCAAAGCAGCTAGACTGTCTTTTACCTACTGCTGCAGTAACTGAGATGCCTGACACTGATTTTTTGTACATTTGCCTATAAATTGTTTTAGGCAAATGCAACAATACGTTACTTACATTATTAGACATTTCTTGAGTGTCTAGCAGTGTATTACTCCTTTTTCCTCTTGCAAAAATGGTGATAAATCTGGACACCCGCAGAATTTTGTACCTGTTTTCCAAATAAGGATCAGCTTATACAGTCCTCTTAGGAACTGTGGATCAGCTCTTCCTATTTACCTATAAAGAATAATGCTATAGCTTACAACACAGTTTTCTCCACTATGTTGTGCTAAAAAATTTCTTCTGGTATATACCTCTCTTTGATAGTCATTTTAGGTTACCATATATGGTGGAAAATAACATCAAATCAAGTGGAAATACTTTTTAAAGTAAAGATAACAACAAAAAAAATAGAGTTATAGGGTGCTGATTGTCTAGCATCTTCATATGAAACAACACTGCAGTGTTTGCTAACTTAAGAAATTCATATTTACTTTCCAGATACAAAAATTGCATTGACCTGAAGTGGTTGTTGATAGTAGAACTGAGTCATTAAAAGGTGGAAGATAGTATTTTTTGTGGGTGGTTAACTTTCTTAGAAAAAAATCCTAAATCTGGGTGTTAATATGTCAGACAGATAAAAAAACAAAAAGAGGAAGTCATGTCAGATGTGGAGCACAACCGCAGGCCACTCTCCGATTAGGCTTGGAATTGGCTATCCTGTTGAGTTTCTAATCGGAACACATTCAGGTCATCCTTTCTTTGTAGTGACATGATTCTCTTTTTTTTACTTCATAATTTATTGTCTCCCAAGGATGTTATGCCTCATATTTTTTAATGAAGTTATCAGGAGCTGTGAGGGCAGGTCTTCAGTTAAACCCTACCATTCCATTGCCCCTTATCAAAGAGCAGGCTCACTCCTGTGCGACCGCACACTTTTTCCCTCTACAGACTACTTGATTTGACCTGACTTAGTTTAATTTTAGTCCATGTGTTTTTCAAGACAGGCAGCTAATCTAATTTAAGAGTGGTTTCTACAGCATAATATCTCTGGTGGCAACTATATTTGAGCGCAGAAGGACATTTGTGCAGAATCAGATGAACATTGACATTTTTGATTCCTGAGGAAAACAGAAATGCACCAAAAATTTCCAACCAAAATTGCAAAAGCATTTCCATGTATGTGGTAATATCCCTCAAGCATTTTTCAACTGCAAGGTAAGCATTTGGGCAGTGTTATTAACATAATAAAAAAAAAATTACATTGCCTTCCAAAATTAGATTCTTCCAAAGCATACCCTTTCCCCAGGGTAGGTCACAACAGTCATGAGTTTAGTGATCCTTTTCTGTTTGAAGGCAGAATAGGTGAAATTAAGGGGTATGACTAATTAATGCAGTAACTTAAACACAGAGAAATAAATCAGACATGCCTTGACTCTCTATTTTTTACTTTTTCTTATGTTAGTTTGTCTATTTTATCCTTTCAAGCCTACTAAGACTGCATATTTGCAGGTTAGTAGTGGCACAGCTTACGAGAGATACCCCATAGTGTTCACTTGTCAGTTTCTTCTACTTTTTTTAATGTTGTTTAAGAATGATGCTTCATGGTGTCTTATCTACCCACTCTCAAGACAGGTTAAGTTTTGGAAGTCTTAAGCTCTTGCGAAGAGTTATAGGCTAAGCTCAAGGACAGGGAAAGACCTGAACTATTTTCTGCACCCTTACCTTGAGACTTGCCTTTTCTGTCTTTGGTTTTGTGTAGGCTGGATCTAGACATACCTCAACTGCTGCAACCTAGATCTTCACCTGTTCTCTTAAGCTGGTCTTTTCCTGAATCATAGTACGTGTTCTTCTGAGAGGAAATCACTCAGAATTTGGCTATAGTGAAATGTTGATTTTTTTTTAATTTTTAAAATTTTTTTAACTTGATTATTTCAAAATTGAGATTGTATTTTGAGAAAAACTACATATGGTAGTAAAAAAGCAAAATCATTTACATGACATAGAAAAGAGAAGGGACATCAAACTCTGTGTCTTCCATAGGAGGAGCAGTTGATGAAGTGGTTCAGCTGTGCTGCATTAATGTGCAGGTTTTACTAGACAAATTCCAGATGAAAAACTGTATGTTTTCTCCTCAATTGTGTACTATTTATTTAAAAAAGAGAGAAGGAAGAAATCAAGTTTGGCAGATGCTGCAAAGAAGTGAAAAGCTCTCATCACCATCAACCACAGTTGAATCCATGCTGCTAAACTTGATACAAGCCTCCCTATGTAAGATGCTTGTGTCCAGGATTTATATCTCAGGTGTAAATAGTACCAGAGCAGAAACTAACTGCCATACCTCAGGGTTATGGTACGTTTATTGTCTGAAGGATCCACCTTTTTTTTTTTTTTTCCAAATGAGAGAGGTAACATGGGCATTTGTAAACTTGTAGATACTGCATTTGTATGCAAACATACAATCCTCTATTTTAGAAGGCAGCTGACAATTGATTGCGGGGTGAGTGACAGTCTCCTGGGTTTGAGCTGTGAGGAGTAGCAGACTTCAGCACAGAGCTGGACTGAGCTGCACAGTCACTGAGGCTGGAAGGGATTTCTTGAGACTGACCAGCCAAATAACCCTTAAGACTGTTCTTATTTAAACTAGAGACAAGGCATTAGGCAGTCAACAGTGTTCTGCAACTCAAATACTCTGTAACAACTTCTAGAAAACCTTTGCTAAAGAATTGGAAGATAAGCAAAGGATTAACAAAGGAAATTTAAGTAAACTATTGGCACTTCTCACATTCCTGTGAAGATAGTGCCTTGCACTGTAGAGCAAGCAGGCTAGGGAATTTTTAGCCACAATTTGAAGAATGTTATTTTGTAGACATTTTTAGGAATGCAGTAATGGGACAGGAAATTATTCTCAGATGTAAGAGCCTGTAAGAGCGAGAGCACTCAGGAATTGACAACAGTCATGGGAAGAATTAGTAATTTATGTTGATAGCTGAGTCAAAAAGTGCATTGATTTTCACTTCTCTGATATGTGTCATGTTACAATCATTCACAAAGTCTAGCACTAGGAACATTTCATCACTATTTCTGCCATGCCTGGTCTATTGCACAAGTAAATCTCCAAACTCCCGTGCCCTGGGTTGAAATTCCCATGGCTCAACCTGTTAGGGGATCAGAAGTCTACAAGCTGCCTGTTGGGCAAGGTTGTTTCCAGGAGGTTTCTTCAGCAGAGTGAGCTTCTAGAAGTCCTGAGGCCTTGAGATGTAGGGCTTCAGGAGGCAGTAACTACACTTTAATTATATGTGAAGACAGTGCAGACCAGGGACAACCCGCAGTACCATGCATCAGCTCTATCACAACGAAGGTCATTTCTTACTAAACCATCCAAATCAATGTTAGCAAGGTCAGCAGCATACACTTGTATGCAGTTATCTGAAGTTCTGAGAGTAGAATTGCATGTTGTGAACTGATGTGTTCTATGTTTAAGTCAGAAAAAAAGCTGCATTCACCCACAGTTTGAATTAAAATCCTCTCTGGGCAGAAATGAGGGAGTTCAGGTGTTGGCTGTTGAGAAATTGTTCCTTAGTGTTTCCTGTGTGTGAAGACATGTGCTAAGTCTGTTTGAAGTCTTACTGAAAAAGTAAAGTACATTGAAATGCTTTTGTTTAAAAACTTCATCAGGAGCATGATGGATGAAAATTAATTTCCTGTCTGAGTCAAGGAAAATGAATGGCTGCTGATTTCCTTTCTTATCATCTACACTTCTCTTTAGCAAGTCCAGCTCTTGGAACTCCTTGCCACACTTCTCTGCTTCTATTTTTCTCTTTTCAAAAATGTTCTGTCCATATGTTTTGGGAGAAAAGCTTGATGATATATGTTAAGCTTAACAATATGTATCTTAAACTCTCTGTGTTTAGAAAGGCAAAAGAAATACATCATAGTATGTGTTCCAGTGCCTTCAGATATTATTCTGATTACTGTCCATGTCAGACTGCCTTGACAACTCTGAACCAGAGAAATTGAAACTGTACTTAGGCACAACCAGGGAGAGGGAAGTCTCGGCAATACAGAGGCATGGCAACTTCTCAGACCATGGGCAGCATGGAAAGACACTAAGAGGACATTTGTTATAGTTAAACAAATCTGGCTGAGTCATACGAGAATTTAGTAAACTGATGGAGTGTTTTAAGCAAAGGACTCAATGTGAAATTGAATCTCCCTGTGCTCTGCTTCTCCAGGGATTTAAAAGGAGTTTGCTGCTGTTTTTTGCCTTGAATTTCCACCCCCTTCTGCTGTTTCTAACATTTTGCCTTATTAATTGCTTTTCCACACTCTTCTCTGCTTTCTCAAGTTCTTTCAGTGAGATGCTTGCTGTTAGTTGTGTCTTCCCATGTAGATCCTGCTATGTCTTCTTCTCAAGTGCTCTTGCATATATATCACTTTTCAGGCCCTACCATGTGTCTGGTTCCACCAAAGGCTTTAAAACAGTGTAGGAAAAGAAGCAAAGTTTACCTGTTGGCAGTAGTGACACTTCGTGATAGGCAGCAAACTTCTCATTATTTATAAACTAATACTAACCCTTGGTAAATCTTCTGGGTCATACTCCTTAACACAAAAGGTCAGAAATTAAACTCACTGCTTAGTCTCTGGAAATGCAGCATGATTTTGCAAGGCTACTGCCTGCAGAAGGTCAAGATTTTGTTAGAACTGATGTGTGAACCCCCATTCACACGTTCCCATATGCAGATTAAAATAGAGAAGTGCCTGCATATGAGATAGTAGCTGGCACAGTTGTACTAGGCAGATATCTTTACAAAGCAGTCCCAGACACCTTCTACATCAGTTTTGCATAGTCTGTCCCAAAGCTTTCCATACAGCCTCTCTTACTACAATTTCTTAAACACAGATGTGGAGAGAGGGAAGAAGAAAGCTGCACATTCTTGTTAATTTTCTGGAGAAAACCAAACCAGAACAAAATGACATGTAATAAAAAAAATACATCAAATCCTTCTCATAGCAACCAAGCTGTGGTATTACATATTGATGTGAGAATCCTTGCACAAAGAGATAGAAGGAACCAGTTAAAAATTAATGCATTCAGTAGAACAAAGTGTGACTGAAAATATTTTTTAAATTATTATATTCAGAATTAATTCTCATTTTCAGGAAAAAAGTTTTGTCTTTAGTAGCCTCAGAATCTGGTTTTGAAAAGTATGTAATTGGTTCTTACTTCTTATAGTGAAACCAATGATCGGTAAACATCAATACTAGACTTTTCATTCTTGTAATAGGAATGATAATGAAAATAATGATAATTATTATAGTAGTAGTGATAATTAAAATAATTATAGCAGTGATGATGATGATAATAATAATAATAATGATAATAATAAAACTATCACCATTTCACAAACAGCTTATTATAGTTTCTCTCCATCATCCCTGGGCTTCTGACATGATAGGTTTTAAGGACTACTCCAGGTGACTCAGTCTAGTATCTCTGTGTAAAATATTCTTTATTAATGTATAATTTTTTTGACTAGCATTCCTAAATTTTTTTACTTTTTTATAACCATAACAAAATTTATATGAGATGCCTTTATATCTGGAGACGATTCTTTCTTTCATCTGCTGAGGGCAACAGATAAAGAGGTGCCCTCTTATCCATCCTGAACTGTTATTATTTGGGATGCTTAGGAATGTACTTCACAAACTGCATGCTGATAAGGCATCTCCAAGTAGCCTTTTGCACTTACCAACATTGGATATAAAACACAGGACTGCATATTTGTTCTGATTCAGAATGTGTTTTCTGTAACATATTTACTTTTTAATACTATAATGGCTACATTCACATGAGCACTTTGAGGTCCTCAGATTAAATGCTTGTTGCTCTCACTGCAACAGTCACCAGATGGTAGTGTTAGTCTTATTTGGCATGAATTTTTTTTTTGCAGTCTTTCAAGAATATTATTTTATGTGCCTGTGTTGCAGGATTTTTTTTGCTTTGTTTAGGTGTAAACCACAGAAACTAGCGAAGAGTTTTTAAATGGTAGATTATTGGTTAAGAAGAATTAGTAGCTGCCAGAAGTTCATTGCAGAAGTGTTTACCTGTATGCACTCTATTCTACAACTGGGATGCATACAAAAAAAAAATCATTTTGTCGCACCACATCAATTGTCCTTATTTCCGACTTGCGATACAATAGTACAACAGTCAGAACTACAAGACCTGCTACTAGGGAAGTGATAGAAGGTTGATATTTTTTCCCCATGTGCTGTGTTGTTTTCAGATCGTATTTCATGATCTCATGTTTGCAGCAGGTGAGTTATTGGAGAAACTCCTTGCAGGACACGTGCATCAGTTGTATTTCCCCTTTTGCAGCATCACTTGTATTTCCCCTTTTGCAGTGTAAGTGTGTCTCTGTGGAAAGAGCATGACATCAATTTCATCTTATTGGATTCCTGACATTAAAGTCTTTGCTCATCCAGAAGACAAGTGGTCAGCACCCTGCACCAGCATGCTCTTCAGTTATATGTTATTATATACTGTTCTTTTCCTACAGTCTGGATTCCAAAAAGTTCTTTATCATGTGTTTCGGTACTTCAGCCATGCACTTAAAACATGAATTTCTCTAGTGTGCATTATTTGGACTACAAGTCCTGAAAGTTATAACAGTGCTGTTTGGTATCTGCTTCTTTCTGATGAAGACACTGGAGAAGGGAAAGAATTACATAAGCCTGTTGTGAAATGCACTAATCAATACAACAAATTTTTTCAAGTTAATTTTTTGTTAAGGTTTTTGTTCTGTACTGATTGCGACACTTTCATTGGTTTTAATAGGCTTTGAGGAAAGACATTAAACACTCATGAATTAGTGGGAGTAGTGACTTTATACATGATAATGAACAACATACATCAAGGTGCTTCAGCTTGCAGTCACCTTTTTTCCTGACAACATAGTAGTGTTGTCTGTGGAGAAGAAGTTTGAAGGTGCATTAGCCTAGGAAGGAGAAGGTCATGAACCCTGTTGGCTTGAGGGGGTTTCCACGGCAGTGCTGCAGTCGCAGCTATCTAACTAGACCTCTAAAGGCTGTTTCACAGTTCTGCATGCTCTCAAGTTTCAGATGCACACATGCTAGCCCTAGTTTCCCTTGTAAGACTATAATGTGAGGCCTCTTTCTAGAGATAGGGGAGTTGCCACAAAGATATTCTATTTTTATTTCTCAATTAACTTATACTTATGTCAAAAATACAACAAACCTTTGTATACCATCAGTGAAAAGACATAGATAGGCTACTGGGTTGTCAGGCTGTGAGCTATCAAAAAAATCAGATTTTGGGCAGATAGCACCTAGAACTGCAATCACTCTACATTTCAGACTTTCACACAAGAGCAGTGTATAGAGGTCATCTAGCAAGCCTCTTTGTTCTACCTAACATTTAGTTACTGTAAAGCTATATTCTTTCACATGTACACTGGGTCTGTAATACAGCTGTAAAAAGATGTGTAAGCTGAAACACACAGAGGTCAGGGAAGAAGACAAGGAGAGGGTGACTATACGAGGTAGTTTAAAGATTTTTACTTTGTAGATCTTGAATATAATCATCAGTGTTTCATGTACTACATTAGGAGACAGATTTTGCCCAGGCTTTTACTGAAGTTACTTGGAATGTAAGCTAGCTGAATCTGATCTTGCATTGCAAAATCATTTGTTCCAGGAAACACAGTACAATTAGCAGGCCCCCTGTCATTTTACTTAACCGTATTTTCACTAGAGCTGTGAATGGTTCTTATGTAAATAAAAGAATCAATAATTATCTCTTAAAATAAAGCACACCTGATATTCTATCTCTCCTGTCTTTCAGGTCTGGCTTATAGGCAACAAATGTCCTTCTAGGTATCCCAAAATTAATGTAAATTAATAGGAACAGCACCTTTGTATTTTGAGAAAGTCTTTAAATGCCCACAGATTCAGTCACAATTCAAATTTAGAAAGTCACCAGGCTCTTTAATGCCTTCATAAAGAAGGACTCTTCTGGATTTTAGCAGAAATCTCTAATGCATGATAGATTTGGATGTTATCAACAAAACACAAGCTAGTCATTCTTAATTTATAGCAATTTCAATAAAAGTAGATGACAGGGTAGGATATTGTGAAGATTTCAAAAAGTATAGGAAGAAATACTTGGAAACCTATTGTACTTCTCACTCCCCTGTATTGAGGGGGAAAGCAGTCCCCAGCTGTCTCATAGCCCAAGTCTTAAACAAACCAAGCACTTCTTTTTCACAGAAACACCTGGTCTGCATGTTTACTCATGTCCAGAGTTTCTGCAGCCATTTTGATGCTGCCAGAACTGGAAGTTCATTGTGAAGTTCAAATGGTGTCATTATATGGTTATTTGGTGTTGAGTACACTTTTCACATTGCCTGTTTAACTTGTGATGCGTGAAGTTTCTTTGGGAAAATGTTTAGTAGACAAATGTTACAAGTTGGTTATGATTTTGTCAGCAGCTTTCATTTTGGAGAGCTGAAATGAACTTGTTTAGCACTAACAAGTCTGAAGAACTTATTTTAAAACTTGTTGGAATAATAACTCTTGGCCTTGACACACCTTTATTCTAGGCTTTTCTGCATGCTGCATACCTATCGATGTCGATAAGCCCCATGCCGCTTTGTCCACAGGCATTCTGTACAAAAGCCAAACTGAGGCTTAAAATGGTTTTACATCAGCAGTAAGACTCCAGGTGACTCAACGACCAGTGAGGTGTTACCCTTGGGGCATTCTGCAAATGGACAGTTTTAGCAGCAGTGGCCTGAACTTTTTGTGGGCACATAGGGAGCACAGGTTGATGTTTCTTGGCAAGACAGGCAGGTCATTTCTGAGGAGACAATTTAGCTTCCTGTGCATTCACAGCTCAGAATGGCAGTAACTGCTCTTCTGAGAATACACGCTTTGTTAAAATGTTTCTGACACATTTTTGTTCGGCACTTTGTTTCTCGACTAGGTCAGTAAGCATGGTGTCTCCTTTGAAATTGCATTTCAGTGCTGGAGATTTGTCTTGTGATCATTTGTTTTTATTCTAAGTTGATGATATGTCTGCTTGGCTATTTTTCTACCTATATTACGGCATAGTGTCTTTAGGTTTTAAAATTGCACATCTCTCTGCCCAAGTTCTTAAACTTAACTATTTGGGAAAACAAACTCACAGAAGACTGCTGAAATTTCTCATTGTGCACAAAGTTGCCATTGAGGAAAATGTGATTTACTGTCAAAATTTCATTATATCCATTCAGATAAGCCAGTCTAGGAAATTATTTTGTCATCCAGTTTTCTCTCCTAAACACAATAGTTCAGTATTTGTATATTTTATGAAGTACTTTATTTCTGAGGGCTTGCATTTTCAATATTACGGTAAAATATGACATTTACTAAGAACTGTAAAGTTTAGATTACTGTTTTGCAAACAATTACAAAAATCCCAAGCCCTTTGTTCCTTTGCCCAACCAAGTGCCAGTACAGAATTAATGAGTGAAAGTTGGTGTCAAATATGCGCTGACTACTGCTACCAGCGTTACCAGTGGAGTCTGAATTTTGTAACTGTCTAGGACATCAGTATATGAAGAAACAAGTTGAATCAACATTTGTTTTGAAATATTTGTCTCAAGTTTGAGAGTGAAAGCTTTGTGCACATCTCACAACTGGAATGGCTGAGAGATCTATCCATGTATACAAGTTGACAATAGACACACATACTAGTTAATGTCAAATGTTCAAAAGTGGATGTACTAGTAACATAAACAGCAAATTCACTACATTGGACGTTCAAGAATTACAGTTGTTTCAGCACCACTGTTATTTTACCAGTTCTCTGACCCTTAGCAGCCAGGATCTCTTTAAAGTCTTAGTGGTTTTCCAACCCCCTGGTATCAGATGCTTTACAGAGAACTCAGTTAACTGTACATATGTTCCTTTTTTCAAAATGTGAATGTTTAAAGAAATTCCCGTGCAGAAATTAAGCTTGTTCATCTCTGCCTTCCTTTGTGCCCATTCAGAAGTAATGACATGGAGTTCAAAGATCTTGGCAGAAGTACCAAGAGGAAATGATCAGGGAAGAACTAACCTCTTTCTCAAAAAGTTGCCAGCAAATAGACTAGACTGTCTCTGTATATTCTGTATCGAGACAGAGATAAATGTCCTACTTCTGTCTAAGGTCCTAACATGGGAACATGCTTGTGGGACAGGTTACAGCCTTTCAATTTCAGACTGTATCTGGAAATCATCATAGGCTGACTCTCTCAGCATGTGATAGGGTGCTCTGGTAAGCCTCTGGGCAGCAAATGCTGCAATTCCTATTGCCTTCTGTAGAGGTGTGGGTTCCTCAGAGCTGGCGCAAATCCCAGATGTTTCCTCCACTGTCACTAAGGAGACAGACCTTCAGGTACAGGACTGCTGACTTGTTATCATTAAACAAAAAACTAGTGTAACCTTTAGTTAAGGCCTAGAAATACTGGGATTTCCTTTCCACCTCTTCCTGTGTAACAGTACAGCTTATGTCAGAATGCTTTTGCACCCCACTTACTCTGTGGATGTATTTACTACTGTAAAACTAATGACCACTTTGGAATGCTTCCTGTGAAATAAATCTTCTCCATTTCCATTGTATTTGCACATAGATTTGTTATGTATTGATATTAAGGCTTCTTGTGGAGAGTTAATTCCTTTCTCTTCTCTGTTCATTTTTGACCAGCGTGTCCAGAGAAGAGTGACAAAGCTGGTGAGGGGGCTGGAGAACATGCCTTATGAGGAATGGCTGAGAGCTGGGATTGTTTAGCCTTGAGAAGAGGAGGCTGAGGGGAGACCTCATTGCTGTCTACAACTACTTAAAAGGAAGTTGTGGAGAGGAGGGTGCTGGCCTCTTCTCCCAAGAGACAGGGGACAGGACAAGAAGGAACGATCTCAAGCTCTGCCAGAGGAGGTTTAGGCTGAACATTAGGAAAAAAATTTTCGCAGGAGGGGTCACTGGGCACTGGAACAGGCTACCCAGGGAGGTGTTAAAGTCACCTTCCCTGGAGGTGTTTAAGTCACCTTTCCTGGAGGTGTTTAAGGCACGGGTGGACGAGGCGTTGAGGGGCATGGTTTAGTGTTTGATAGGAATGGTTGGACTCAATGATCCAGTGGGTCTCTTCCAACCTGGTGGTGATTCTATTGGAGATAATGTTAAAAAGAACCCATATTCATGGCTTTGCCGGAAGATATATACACACCACATTGAAAGTTGTGACTCCAAACAGTTTATTTGCTGATGCTCTGGGGGATACATCACGATAGGACTCAACATGGGTTTTCCAGGTCCTGAGGAGGTTCTGTAGATGTACATATTTTTCAGTGCTGGAGCTAGTTCAAGTCTTGCTTAGGATCTGTGGTAATGTCTTCATCTGATGTAGGCCTGTTCTTACATAGCCTAGAGCAAAAACTAATAAGAGCAGATGACTGGAGAGTGTAGAAGAACTAGTGCAAATCCTGTCCATAATTTCCTGGAAAGGAGCATAGAGCTTGGAATTAGCTGCATTCATCAAAAACATTTACTCGCTTTACAGGAAATACACTACACTTTAAGTAGTAATGTGAATGTGATCCACTGTGATTATATAATAGTATGTCATAAAATTCTGGCAGATGTAAAATCTGCCTTTTGTCTTTATCGGACAGAGAGGGTGGAGGTGGGAGATCCAGATCTTATGGGAGAAATGTTGCTATGACAATTTACAGTGGCTAAAAATACACTCAGGAACGCTTAAAAGTCAAGATAGTAAAAACAGTATTCCCATTCCAGAATGAAACTGAACAGTTTATTGGCAGTTCAGGAATGGGTAATTCAGTGGTAGGTACTTTGGCTTTGAGTTATGTCTCTACAGTCAAAGAATTTCATCTCTGCAGTAAGCAGTAAACAACTGAAAATTGAAGTTGTGTAGAAAATGTTTTGTAACAGTTTTCTGTGGTGAATTGCATGTTACTGTATTTGAAAATTTTTTTGAGCATGTGAAATGCTGTCTGTGTGCTGATCACTCCCAGAGACCAACAATACATTGATGCTCCTCACAAAATACGATCTTCCAGGGCTGTTGAAAAATGTGATGGGACTTTCCTAAAGAGAGAAGCAAAGATGTGCCTGTGCAAATCATTATGTCATGTCCAAACAAGAAGTGTGCAGGAATAGTTTTCCAAATGTCTCTGTCAGTATTTTTACAGGACCTTCATCTGCAGCGTGGGCTGGAGTTCTGGTTTCTAAATAATTTTTCTATATAATTTTTTCAGTTGAAAACACAAATAATGAACAGGTCACATATACACCTCCTCCTTGTCACAAAGTTTCTTGTACTGAAATATCATACACTTATGTAGAAGGCAGAGTCATTACTTTTCCCCTCTGATGTAGGTAAAACCAACTATTTTTAAAGGCTAAGAGCAGTATTTACATAATCCAAATTGTAGCTCAGACCACGTGCCTTTGTGTTTGCTTGTGGCTGGTTTTCAGTCTCCAGAAGAATCACCATTTGGAGGGATCTGCCTATCACTGCTGAATGCCAGGAGCCAGCACTACCAGACCAAGCAGTGCTCCTCTAATCTGGGATCCCTAGCAGTTTTTACACTGTTAGACTCTGTAATCCACTGCAGGTTCTAGCTTTCCAAACCCTTGCTGGGGACACATCGGTTTTGCCATCACCTTTTCGAAACACAGCTCAAATTGCTGCATTCTCTAGTTTTATTAGCTAAACGAAGGCTATTTGAACCAAACTGACATTCAAGACTCCAGGATCACAGGAAAAAGGCCTCAGTTACATGCAGGTCCCTGACCCTTCCATATGGCCTGACAAAGATGCTTTTGTTACAAGTTTCTAAATCAGGTAATCAAGACAAAGAAATCCTGTAAGAAAGCCTGGCAAATTGTACTGAAGCTATTTACCATTTTTTCACATTGCTTGCAGTTCAGATAAGAGGATGCTGTAACTGGAAGAAATGAAACTTTTCAATTTTTCTTGTGTTTGGAAGAAAGCATATGCTAAAGAAAGTGGAGACATATGTGTGAGAATTGAAAAGAAGTGAGTGAAAATTGAAAGGCCCACTGAGCTGTTCTACTTGCTGGCTGAACTGCTAGGGAAATTTCCCTGGGCTTCATCTACAAGAGGATGAACCAGATAATTATAATACGAATAAGGTCAGAAAGATCAATTAAGCACTGTAACTGAAGTAGTCCCTTTACTTTTATCCAGATCAACAGGAAGGCTTTTGACTTTGACTTCCTTTTCATCCCTCTCTTTCAGATTAGGTTGCAAAAACCTCAGTTTATTATAATCTGTTTTTACTTAGTGCATTATTACTGAGCACTGTACTTAATTTTGTGTTAAAACTCACCCTGGCAGATTATTTTATTCTTAGACATTATGTTTCTTAATGTAAGTTCACAAGCATTTGTCATGACTGGCTGTCCTGTTGAGGGTAGAGCATGCATATATGCTTGCCACTGAGGTCAGGTATGGTTTTACAGAGATAGCATGGCAGTGCTGAGTTCCTAGGCCCTATGTATTGTTGGCATAGCTTCAACTTTTAACACACCTTTCCTGCACAATACAAAGTCTCTGGTATGTTTTTATATAGATCATAGTCCTGTCCATAGACGCTTCCTTTAAGATAAATTGGAAAAGGCTGCTTAATGCTGTCAGTGTATAGGTCACCTAGCTACCAAGCTCAGGGAGGGATTTCTATAATCCTGTCCCAGTTGTTTTTGTGAAGTAGGATCTGACAAATACATACATCATTCTAGGTCTTCAGAAAACCAAGAGAGATTGAGAGAAATGAGAGAAATTTATTCATGAGGCTAGAGATTTTTATTAGACATATGCAACAAAGCAATGAATAACTCTTACAGAAGCCTATCATCATGACAGTATCAGTTATCTTTGCCATCTGTTGGGGTGGCTAAATGAAGACACACCAGTGTAGGCACAATGCAACCTTCCCTCAATACAACCCCTTTCATTTCCACCTCTGATTACTAACCTCTGCTCCTGCTACCGCATTAAGGGGGTAGCAATATACTTGCAGTCTAAACGCCTACATGCAGATCATTGCAAAGAAAATGAAAAAGAATTTAAAGAAATCCAACTGGAACTGAATTTTTCTTTCCCAAAACAGAAAAGGCTGTCCCTTGCTGTAACAAAGGCAATCAAATCCCTATTACAAGGAATACCTAAAATGTTCACGTGCTTGTGATAAAGACTTTGATGTGGAAAACTAAAATGTCAAAGGATTTTAGTGTACATGTTTGTATCTGTGTATTTTATGAGTGTGGTGTATGTGTGCTGCCAAAAAAAGTTTGTAAGGAAGTAAAGTGAAATCTCAGATTTATAAGATAGTTAAGGGAAAACTGAGTTACTTCTAGCACTCTGAGGCTGTCACATGCTGGTGCATCAGAGTTCTGTATTGAAGAGATTTGTCACAAGTGTCCTTGAACACTTGAATTACAAAGATCTTCTTTTATAATGGGATTCCTATTAGAGGGAGTCACCTATCAGTCAGCCTGGAAAACAAGCTAAATATAAGCATACCTTTTGAATGTCTGGATGGGAGCTATTGTCTCAGGAAGCCAACTTCTTGGTGTTGGCTCAAAGAGACAGAAGGAGGTGTAACTCTTCTACCTCCTTGCTTTTGCTGATGGAAGGAAATCAAAGGCCCAGGCAAATGTGCTGTGCAGCTACAAGGACACTGGTAACACTAGGAACTGTCAAAATTGGGAAACATTGAAACTCTTCATAAGGCTTCTAACTGCCTGCATGTCTTCAGCACAGTATTTTCTTTAACTAAATATTGTATTTTAAGTAGCAAAATGGAATATTGTAAATTATTTTAAAAAAGAATACTTAGAATATCATATGGTATTGTATTGGTTTGCTTTTTTCTGTATTGTATTGATGTTCTGAGGTAAGCAGCTAGCTACTATCACCACAAGAATCTCTGCCATCCCTCAAGGCTGGGGCTGGTGTCTGAGAAAATATGCTCAACATAAGCATAAATAAAATGCAGAGCAGTCCCATTAAAACTGGAGTCCACCACCATCAAATTATTAGAACAAAGCCTTAACTATTATAATCTCAAATGATGAGCATATGCATTCCTGATATGGGGAGCCAGGGCAGAGAAGTGAGACTCCAAAGTATTTTGGTTGCAGTCCAGATTTCGTTTTACCTCCAAGCCTTTTAAATTTACTTTTATTTCTTAGCAGGCCAAGGTGTCAGAGTTCAGGTAGGCCCTTTCTGGTGGGTCCACCAGTTCTATCTTGGTGTCTTTACCCTGACATGTGTTTTAACATTGCTTTGCATTAATTGTCTTTCCTGTTGCATCTGATGGTGGAACTGCCTATTTCCACACAAGGTTCAAGAACAGCCTTCACTACATGATGTAAAATGGTGTATTTGTAATTCCAGCTTGTCTGGATGCCTGAGATAAACCTGCAGGTAGGGACATAGATACTGCAGCACAGAGAAAGTTAGAGTGAGTTTTGTTACATTCACTTCTTGGTGCAAGCATAGAATTGCATCTTTTTGTACTAGATAATGTTCATGAGGCAAAGAGCAAAATAAGAAACCTTGCAATAACAGGACAAGAGTGTTAAAAGTAGTTAGGAAGTGGAGGAGTGGGAAGAAGCAGTAACCTTTTTGACTTATGAGCACAAGAAATTAGTAGACTGGTAACACCCACTGTTGCCTTCCCCAGAAAGAAAAAGGTGATATATTTTCATATTACCTTGAAGTATGTCAGGCAGAGCACTGAGGTCAGTGTTGACTATCTAAATAACTGGGGCTGTGGAGGGCAGGGAAAATCACAGCTTCGCTCCTACAATGACTGTGGACTTTGTGGCTGGGCAGTTCATCTCTGCCCCATTTCTCTGGGAGAAACTCAAATGTCTTCTCCTAAAGGGATGTTGTGAAGACGAGAGGATGAAGGTCAGTTCGCTGACAAACAGATAGACTGTGCTTATAGGGTTATACCTGATGGTGCAGGGATGAAAGGCGGTAACTCTCTCGGTTCAGGTCCTGGTACAGGGCTGGAAAGAGAAGGTGATGTTTTAGCTGTTCTCAAACACTGGGCTGAATCTTAAAAGTGTCCAATAGTGGGGAATCCACCACTTCCCTGGGGAGACTATCCCAATGGCTAATTGTTTGTATTGTGAAAAGTTTTCCTCATGTCTAATCACATTTTCCCCAGAAGTAACTTGTACCTGTTGTCCCTTGTCTCTTTTTCCTGTGACTCCTTGTAAAAAGGGAATCTCTGTTTTCTTTGTAGTCACCCTTTAAATACTGGAACATGGTGATAAGGTCTCCTCCAAGCCTTCTTTTCTCAAGGCTGAACAATCCCAATTCCCTCGGCTTTTCCTCATGTGGCAAGCTTCCTAATCCTTTGATGATCTTTGTGGCCCTTTTCCGGACCCTCTCCAGGCTGTCCTCAAACATTTTTTGCATAGCAGGGACCAAAACTGAACACAGTATTCCAGGGATCACCTGACAAGCACTGAGTAGAGTGGGATAATGACATCTTTATATCTGCTGGTGATGACCTTGTCGATTCAATATTGCATCTTGTTTGCTCTCTTTGCAGCAGCAGGAAACTGTTCAATCATATTTAGCTTATTGTCCATCAGGTCTCCCAGGTACTTTTCCACACAGCTGATCCTTAGCTGGGTAGATTCCAGCTTGTTCTCCACTTCTGGATTATATTTTCCCAGGTGCAAGACCTTACATTTTTCTTTGGTGAACTTAAATCACGAGCTGTATTCTGTTTCTCCACATATATGTCTAAATGGACATTTCTAGAGCTTCTATAATCTGCCACCTGGTGTAGATCATGAAAATAATCTTTTAATTATTTCCTGTTCAGAAAGTGGTATGGATTTATAAAGTCAGAAAGCAAATTTTGGCTCTATTACATATTTTATAATTAGGATACATTGCCTTGGTTTCTTTCTAACACATGCTGAGAATCACTTCAACTTTCTGCCTATTTCAGTGTTTAACAGAGATGTATATATTGTTTGCTCTCTATCAATTATTTTCTTTTAGGGTAAAATAGGTTAGTAATGCATCTGACTAAAACAGACAGCCTTTGCCACAACTTGGCCCATACTTCTGAAATAAGTATATTAAACTAAATAACCCAAAGGATTTTAAAATCATTGTCTTGCCTTCTGGTTTTGTCCTGCAGCAATTCTCACATCTCTCACTGGCATTTGGAGGCATTGCTAAAAACAATGCTAGATCTCTTCATCTTAGAGTTGTCAAGAAAGATCTCCATTTTCTTCTTCCCTCTCCACTCACACCCAGAAGAGGAGGAGAGGCTCTGATCTGGCAAATGTGTGGGCACAGGTGGCTTCTTTCTGATAGAATTGATGGCCTTGAAGTGACCAGGATTGACAATACACCTGTTTGGAAAGGAAAGCTTGTTCAGGGATTAGGGCTAATCTATGACTCAGTCTTTTAGTCCCCTGCTCTCGGACAGGTTGTGTAGCTGCATATCTTCAGTATTACTTGAGAATCTGTCTTTGTCTGAAATAAACAGTTTCTTCCAATGGCAATCACATGCCTAAACACCCTTTGAGGACCTGATTCCTACACTCATGACTTTTCCATTAAGCCGGCAAACTAACTAATCTGCTCTTTTTTCTCTGTGTTGTGAAATTGATGTCTGCCAGTTTGTAAGGAGACAAGATACAAAAAAAATAGGATCAGAGGGCTAATACACAGCTGTTTCACCAGGGAGTTATTTTTTTTACTATACCTGAAGATGAAAGTGTGTTAGCAATGAAGGGCTGAAACTGTAGTCGTGGCAAATGTATAGTCTTACTGCTATTTTTTCTTAGATAATGTCATAATCAGTCTCTAAAATATTTTCTACAACTTCAGATTCAGTATATTTACTTCTTTTATAGGCATTTTTTATTTCTAAGAAAGATGAAAATCAAGAACTAAGTAGTGCTAATTTATCATTACCTACCACTGTAGTACTTACTACCACTCTTCTTTGTAGTTATTAGTACTTTCCTGCAGTAAATACTTGTGGGAGATATATTTGTCAGTGAAGATCTGCCATTAGCTGACATGGCTTGCTGGCTAATATTGCAGAACAGCATGAGTAGTGTCTCTGGTGTGCTCCCTGGTATGTGTTCAACATCTTCTCTTATTCACCAGATCAGTGTAAACTCCATATTTAGTAGTCATGAAAATATTCAGAACATTAACGTCTTTTACCCTACCTTTGTTCCATGAAAGTGAGAAGTGGGAAAAGTGTTAAGAAAAAACCCCATTTTACGCCAAGTTTATAAAATAAAATCAAGTAACAGAATTTTCTTGAAATTTTGACAACTCTGCCACCCTTGCATAAAACTGTCAATTCCTTACAGAACTTTCTCCACTAATGATAATAGATGAATAGAATGAGAATAAATTGCAGAGCTCTAGCAGTCCAACCAGAGCTTAGTTAGCAATGAATTTTTATTGTTGTGTTAGTAATTGGGGTTTGACTGTTAAAAGCCCTTTCTTTCTCTTTTCAAAACTTGTTAATGTTCAGCTGACTGAAGATAACTGAAGCTAGTTACGTAGCATTTTCCCTCAAAAACTGTGCTCCAGCACCTTGACACACTGAACACTGAGTAGTCTGTTATATGTGAGAAAAAAATACCTGGAAAAACAGTATTTAAAAACTGATGAATTCGTTTACATTCACAGTTAAGAAGATTGGTGTGATGTAAAGCACATGACTTCTGATATATCTAACATCATCAGTAAACTATTTGTTTCTGTGTTAGAATTACTGCGGAAAATTAGCTCACTCTGTCTTGTATGAGGTCAGACTGAATGTCAGTAGTCTAAGTATCTATCACACCAGTCTCTTGACACTTTTCCAAATGGAAACACTAGTTTTACTGCTGGTGTGGACTTGTGGCTTTCCAAATATCTGGGTTTAGAAATAGATTTGATTGCCTCTCTTTTTAGTTAGCAACATCCATTTGTGTTCTCATGATCACTATGATAGCCTTCCAGCAATAGTAGCACTGGTTCATGTTTCTCACAACAGAAATCTTCCTTCCTTCTTTGGGAAGGTGTATTTTGTTTGGTACCCTGTTCTTCTCTGCTTTTTGTCTATCATTTAATTACTTACTGCTTTTAAAAATCTAGTGGTTTAGAAAAAAGTTAGAAGAAAGGAAACACTAGAGGGCATGAATCCCCCTAAAGAAAAGGAAATTGGCACATAGATATATTTCTGACCTGGAACAAAGATCAGTACTGCCTCCTGGGGCATTTTTGGAGAAGCAGCTGAATTCCTCACCTCCTGGGTGTTTTTATTTGCAACAAAATAACTCACTGCCCTTGAACAGGCCAGGTACTTACAGTCATGCTGAGGACTTTCAAAACTGACCACACCATTTTGGTGCTTCGCTTGAGGTGTGTTGAAAGCACCTAAAGGAAGGTACCCAATGTTTCTGTTTATTCTTCAGAGACTTATCTCTCAGTTTGTATTTCTTAGTGGGCTTCCCTGAGCAACTCAGATGTGTAGTGATTTAAGTAACTTGCAGTTGATTCAACAATGCTTCAAGCCCATTTCTGAGCTTAACTGGGGAAGATGGTCTCACAATTTGTGCCTTGCAATAGCCCTTGCCAGCATTGTTTCGTGGATATCTGATCAGATACACGAGTTATCATCCTAGCTGATTATTTTGTCTTTATGTAGGTATAGATGTTTGTCCTACAGATCAGTTGCAGCTTTGGGTCCTGTGAGTAACTCATATTAATATTTAGAAGTCTTGAACACGTCAAGTGCCAGAAGCTTAATTTTAGAGTTAACCATGGAGAAGTCCATGGAAAACAAACTGCAATTGGGATCAGGTGTTACTGAAGAGTGCAATGCTGTGGGCAGTCTCCTGTTTGTAGGACATCTGCTTTTAACTGTCATTGGTTACAGCAAATCAGAGCAGCCTCCACTTTGCCTTGTATTCGTATAATCAGCCATAAGACCTCTCACTGACAGCTGCTTTAACATATACTCTCTCTTCCTAAGCGGGTAACATTTCACAAATCCTTTTCTACTGCTACCAGTGCCTGAAGTGTAAAGAGAGACTGAGACAAGCACAGTTATTCAGAAAACTGTATCAACGATAGGTCGTGTAGCTCACAAAGCTTGAGTAAATACATTCCAAGAGCTATCAGTTAGAGTGCAGGAATTATTCACAATTTTTAGTCTGTCTTCTGTGCAGTTGAAGAAGTTGAGGGCAAAGGGGGTCAGGAACTTTACAGTTTTTAAACAGAAAAAATAGCCATGCCCTTTTGCTTGGATTTTAATATTTTAGCACTGTCCAATGAACTGCTGCAATAACACGATGTCAAATTTTCACATTTTTTCTCCACAAAATGAGAGGTATATAGGAAAATCTGTGAGCATTTTTAGTAAAATATTTTTCATTTTCTATCTAGTAGGTAAGATTTTTAGCTTGAGTATGATTTCAAATGTGTATGACCTAACTTGATTTCTCCCCTACTTGCTTCATATACTCTGTATCTGTGACACCCATCCCAGGAACATGCAAGCTAAACTTTTGTTTTATTAATTCACCTAGGTGTTTTGAAGATGCAAATGTTAATAGAATTATTACCTTCTCTTCTAAGAATGTTCCTAGGTGAAAAAGTAATATAAGTATGATTAATCCAAGATGATAGCAGGCAGGAGTCTCGTAACATGTTAATGGCTTGGAAATCACAAGTGACAAAAGCATAGTTAGTTTACAGTTTAAAATATAGCTTACAGAGCCAAATGCACTGTTAAAAATGCAAACATAAAAGATTCTGCTGAAGCTATGGAAAGTATGTGCATGCATATACATGTTTAACTGTTTAACAGTATACTGCACAATATGACAGAAAGGATTATATGCATTTGGGAATGGTGGGTTACATTACCATCTTTTTGCAACAGTTGATTTTTTATGAATTCCCAGTATCTGAGATCAGTGCTTCCACCTCTCCTTCTTCCCTTCAAGTTGCTTCCTTTCCATATATTTTTTGTCTGTCCAGTGCTCCAGGAAGAAACACTGCTGCAAAGTTGACCATATTTGAACTGTATATCTATATACTTTGGGTTTTGCAGGCAACCATGGCAGGGCCTGCAAAAAGTTGAGAATTGCTGAACTTGATTACTGACGGTGTGACTTTACTGACCAGGGCAAAGTGACTAGGCACATTTGGGATGGTACTGGATGGAGAGAATGTCAAATAGGTGCCTTGTGTCTTTGGATCTAAGCTAAGAACAGTTGTGAATGCACAGATATATCTGAGTTTCTCTGAGAAGCCAATAAATACAAAACAACTTTACCAGGAGTTTGTTGGCTGTGTGCCAAATCAAGGAAGCAGGGACAGCCAGTGAAGCATGTATATTCATGCCCTCTTGTACTGACCTCAGAGTTTACCCCAAGTGTGCATAATTTCTGCCTGATGCAGCAGACTATTTTTCATACTGTTATAGCATGTCACCCTTGAACTCCAATCGTACAAATAGTTAATTTTATGAACAAGCCTATTAACCTTAGTAAGAGGACTGCTTATGCACAGGTAGTTGTGCAGTTCTGGGTCTGGTGCTGATAAAGGAAATCTTATCATATTATTTTGAAAAGCCAAGACTGTTTAAGGTGTCCAAATAAGTTTAAATTAATTTTTCCAGGAAGCAGATTAGGAGTTTGAATTTCTGTGCAAATAATGTTATATACATTGGCTGCAACAGGCTAGGATGTCTGTGGTTTTACTTCTGTACAGAGTGGGATTATTTTTTTTTTGTCAGTGTGCAAGAATTCTTGTTTTCAGTGAAATCCTGGCATTTCCCTTTTCCCCAGAATGCTTCATACTTATTCACTAGGGTTGCACGTTTTAATGAACATTATTTTTGATTCTATCTCTGCCTGTCAGAAAAGTTTAGTAAACCTTGTGCCTTGTGACAAATGCATTTAGCAGGTGGATAGAGCATATATGCAGTGTACTCTCTTTGGAGTTACTGTCTCTGTAAATTATCGAGGTGCAGACCAAAAAATATCTGGCATTCCCTTAAGGGGAAAGGGGAGCATAGATTGCTTGATGATGGCCAGTTCTAGCTATGGCAATGAAGGAGATGCAGACCTCACAATTTTCTGTAGGTACATTCTTTTAATCAGCACAGCATACAGAAGTCAAATTAAGAAAGTACACTGGCTTCTCTCTTTCAAGCAGATTTGTACAGCTCCTCAATTCCTGAATTACAAGGACAAACAGGATATTTTGGTTTGTCTGTTCCACACTGTCATGACTATTTTCAGTCATGATTCTAGTCCACTTATTCCCAGATGGGTTTCTCCAGCCTGGCTTCTTACACATTCAAGATTTGTTATCCTATGTGTCTTGTTTGGAACTCCTGGTCTTTTAATCATGTTTATTCTGGTATGCCTGGTATCGGCTTCATGCTTCATCATGGTCGCAATTAATCTTCTGTATACTTTGTGTCGCTCACACACCTAGCAATGTTCAATGTTGGCTTCATCAGATAAAGGAGTTAGAGAAGAAGAGCATAAAGCATGTCTGCACCATATGTACAGAGATATATGAACCAGTCTCACCTCAGGGCAAGTAGCAACAGCACCATCACACCATTTGACACCATCCCCTGCCTAGATATACCACTTAGGATCACTTAGGCAGTCATTTGGTATCACTGTAGTTAAGTTCCTGGAAACAGCACTGGAAAATACTGAAATCTTGAAAATTATTTTGGGATGAGAATCTCCTTTGGAAATCAGGCCTAAATATCTGAATCAATTCCCTCTTTCAGAAAATGCTGCAGACTGTCGACCTCTACTCTGAAAAGGGGCAGCTATAGGGACCAGCAATTTTGTGGTGAGATTCAAAAAAGTTGCTTCCTGAAATTGTTCAGAATAATAATTTGGTCTCTACTGAAGAATCTACACAAAGAATCTACACAAAGATTCCCCAAATTTAATAGTAAATCAGAGCAAGGACAAACACATTGGCTTCCTGGGAGGAGGGAAAGGAGGTCCCATTGCACAGTGATGTTCTATTTGATTACTATTAAAACGCTGCCACAGTGCAGGAAGACTCGATAAACAAGGGAAGAGGCTTTAGTAGTAAGAAATTATAGGCCATGAGAAGCACATAAAAATGTACAAAATCCATTGCATTGAGATTTCTCCTTTAGTTGCTCTGCTGTGAAAGGGGATAGCAAAATCATAGAACAGAATCATAAAATAGTTTGGGTTGGAAGGAACCTTAAGGATCATCTAGTTCTAACCATCCTGACAGGGACAGGGGCACATCCTACCAGATCAGGCTGTCCAACACCCCCTCCGGCCTGACCTTGAACACCTCCAGGGATGGGGCAGCCATAGCTTCCCTGGGCAACCTGTGCCAGTGCCTCACCACCCTCATCATGATGTAGTTCTTCCTTATGTCTAGTCTAAATCTGCCCCTCTCCAATTTATAGCAATTCTCCCATGTCCTATCACTACAAGCCTTTGTAAATTGGCCCTGTCCAGCTCTTTTGTAAACCATTCTGCTACTAGAAGATCACGATAACGTCTCCTCGGAGCCTTCTTTTCTCCAGGCTGAACAAGCCCAAATCTCTCAGCCTGTCCTCATAGTAGACGCCCTCCAGCCCCCTGATCATCCTGGTTGCCCTCCTCTGGACCCACTCCAACAGCTCCATATCTATCTTATGCTTATATCCTTCTTATTCCAGAAATGGACACAGTACTCCAGATAATGTCTCACAAGCGAATCACCTCCCTTGACTTCCTGGCTACTCCTCTTCTGATGCACCCCAGGATACAGTCGGCCCTCTGGAAAGCAAGTGCATGTTACTGCATCATACTGAGCTTCTCATCAGTAAGCACGCCCAAGTCCTTCTCCACAGGGCTGCTCTCAATCACATCTTCCCCTATTCTGTATTGAAACTGCGAATTGCCCCAACCCAGGTGTAGGATCTTGCACTTGGCCTTGTTGAATCTCATGAGGTTCTCACAGGCCCACTTCTCCACTTTGTCTACTTACCTCTGAGTGACATTGCATACTTCCAGTGGGGTGACTGCATCACTCAGCTTGGTGTCATCTGCAAACTTGCTGAGGGTGCACTCAATCTCGCTGTCAATATAGATGAAGATATTAAAAAGCACTGGTCCCAGTATGGACCCCAGAGGGACACCACTTGTCATGAATCTCCATCTGGACATCAAGCCTTTGACCATTACTCTCTGAATGACCATCCAACTAATTTCTTATCCACTGAACAGTCCACCCATCAAATCCATATCTTTCTGATTCAGAGAGAAGGATGTTGTGGGGAACCATGTTGAAGGCTTTACAGAAGTCCAGATAGATCACACCCATTTGATTTCCCGTGTCCACTGCTGTGGTTACCCCATCACAGAAAACCACTAGGTTGGTCAGACAGGACTTACCCTTGGTGAAGTCATGCTGGCTGCCCTTAGCAAGTTTGCAGATGACACTAAGCTGGGTGGAAGTGTCGATCTGCTGGAGGGTCGGGAGGCTCTGCAAAGGGATCTGGATAAGCTGGACCACTGGGCAGAGACCAATGGCATGAGGTTTAACACGGCCAAATGCCAGGTCCTGCACTTGGGGGAAAACAACCCTATGCAGTGCTACAGACAAGGAGAAGTCTGTCTAGAAACTGCCAGGAGGAGAAGGACCTGGGGTGTTGGTTGACAGCCAACTGAACATGAGCCAGCAGTGTGACCAGGTGGCCAAGAAGACCAATGGCATCCTGGCTTGTATCAGAAATGGCGTGACCAGCACATCCAGGGAGGTTAGTCTCCCTCTGTACTTGGCACTGGTGAGACCACTCCTTGAATTCTGTGTTCAGTTCTGGGCCCCTCACCCCAAGAAGGATGTTGAGGCTCTGGAGCGAGTCCAGAGAAGAGTAACGAAGCTGGTGAAGGAGCTGGAGAACAAGTCTTATGAGGAACAGCTGAGAGAGCTGGGGTTGTTTAGACTTGAGAAGAGGAGGCTGAGAGGAGACCTCATTGCTCTCTACAACTACCTGAGGGGAGGTTGTGGAGAGGAGGGTAATGGCCTCTTCTTCCAAGTGACAGGAGACAGGACAAGAGGGAATGGCCACAAGATCCACCAGGGGAGATTTAGGCTGGACATTAGGAAAAAATGTTTCACAGAAAGGGTCATTGGGCACTGGAACAGGCTGCCCAGGGAGGTGGTTGAATCACCTTCCCTGGAGGTGCTTATGGCACGGGTGGACGAGGTGCTAAGGGGCATGGTTTAGTGTTTGATAGAAATGGTTGGACTCGATGATGCGGTGGGTCTTTTCCAACCTGGTTATTCTATGATTCTATGATTCTATAATCACCTCCCTGACCTCCATGTGCTTTAGCATAGCTTCTAGGAGAATCTGTTCCATGATCTTCCAAGTCACAGAGGTGAGGCTATTAGGTCTATAGTTCCCTAGGGCATCTTTTCGACCCTTTTTAGAAATGGACACAGTGTTACCCTTCTTCCAGTCACCAGGGACTTCTCCTGGATAAACAGAAAAATAATCATTTATTGTTAAGAACACAGAGACATCTAAGCTACTGAATTTCTTTAACACACCTGAGCTTCCATAATGATTCACACATGTAGCAGAACCAAAGAACTTAATCCATTGTGCTTATTTCTAAGATGTTATTGCATTTTTAGGTGAATAACCTCACTCAGCCTCTGTCTTTGTTCCTTATAAATTTGTTAGATAGATGCTGGAAGGAGAGGAATTACAGTGCTCCCAACTTACTTCTCTGTTTTCAAGATGATGGTGTGGCCCAGTGGGCTGGAACACAAGAGATGGATTCTCAGCCAGGTAACCTTAAGTTGCTGGTTTCACACTTATGAGATGCAGCTTGCTGTGTAGGTGAAAAAAGGAAGGGGTGAGAGTAATTGTTGGCACCTCCTTGTTTGAGACACAAGCAAAACTCTGTGTAAGAAGCAACAGTGACCTGCAGCTACACCTCCTGAAGCGGGCTAGTTTTGGTATATGATTCTATTCTCCCCTCTCACTGTCACTCTATAACTAAAACACATCTCTTTAACCTGAACATGTACATTCTGATCTGTCTGTTCAACCTGGTTTTCAAAGTTAATTGTTAAATGGCTAAAAATATAAGTGAGGATATGCACAGGGCTTGCTGGAACCATAGTGTAAAATTTTGCTTTTCTGTAATGCTACCTGTTCTTCATTCATCATACTCTTAAAGCCCAAGCGATTTCTCTTCCTGTGGATTACAGTTGTTACAGAGGAGAAACATTTTACTGAACACTGTCAGTCCAACCTTTTGCAGCAGCTTTTTGAAGACAGAAGCAGAAAGTCTCAATCATACATCAGTTGCAAATGCAAAAGCCATGAAGAAATAGTCAGTAAAGCTGTATTAGTAGTGCAAGTTCATTTCAGCATAAATGTGAAAGACCAGAAGAATCTATGCCTCAATATCTTTGAGAAGCTGAGAAGAATGTAAAATCTAATTAATATTTGTAGATGAAGCACAACTACTTGGATGCTAGTGCTAGGCTTTTTTAGAGCTTTCAGGAGCAATCAGGCTATGAGCTGCCTATTAAAACAGTATTAAAGAAAAAACATTTTGCTGCTTCCAGAGCTGACATGACTAATTTCTTGTTTTCTGTCAGAACATCACCTAAAAGTCCTCAGCAGGGCCTCTGAAAGTGAGTTAGTTCCCTTGTATTTCTGACCAGCTGTCTGCTTGCTGGGCAGATTTATAAGATTTATAAGAACTAGTACTCAAAGTACTTGAAGCCTTACTAGGCGAGACAGCAAAATTCTGGAAGTACATAAAAGGAGAGTGAAATGGGTAGTCAACACCACTTAATGCCTAGAGAGCTCCTGAAGAAGCTGTTGTATCAGAATTACATTCATACTTATGGAAAAGCTGGTTTTGTTAATTTACTGCTGTTATTAATCTGTTCCACACTTACCATCATGCTTATGTTTATCAGATTAATAAAATGTATTTTTCAAAAATTTAAAACCTGAACTAGACAGAACAAATTAATTATGGCCAAGAACTCTCGCTCTACATCATTGCTGGTTTTGACACTTTTCCATCACCATTTCTGTAACTGCATAAGATGCCAAGACTCAAAATGTTGAATGCACATCAATCATCTTTTAGTACAAAACGCTTCAGGAGACCATCTGTTAAATGACTTTGTATGTACTTTTCACACCATGGTGAAATGAATCAATGACCAATTCAAAATAACAAATTTCAAAACCTGTGCTTCCTTTCTGTGATCAAATCTGCAAGACAGAAAGACCAAAGTCAGATGAAGAGTGTTGCCTATAGAAAGAAATATAGCAAACAGAAAGAATATGTAGTTTTTCCCACCATACTAGACTCCATGAAATGTAGGGAGCTCCTCTTTAAACAGGCAGCTTTGTGAACACTTGCAGAAGGTGCAGTACATACAAGAGCCCAAATGAATTGCATCTACACCAATGCACACAGCATGGGCAGTAAATAGGAAGAATTAAAAGCTATTGTAGGGCACTGAGACTATGACATAGTTGCCATCACTGAAATATGGTGGGATGACTCATATAACTGGAGTGCTTCTATGATGGGGTATAAACTTTTCAGATGAGACAGGAAAGGTAGGAGAAGTGGTGGGGTTGCCCTCTATGTTAGAGAGTGCTTTGATACCATAGAGCTCAATTATGGTGATGATAGGATTGAGTGTCTGTGGGTAAAAATAAGAGGAGCCCACAAGAAGGCAGATGTTGTGTTGGGAGTCTGTTATAGACCACCCAGTCAAATAGAAGAAGAAGTTGAAGAGCTCTTCTACAAACAACTGGGAGAAGTGTCAAGATGGCTAGCTCTTGTCCTTCTGGGAGACTTTGTTCTACCAGGTGTCTGCTGGAATTACAATATAGCAGAAAGGAAGCAGTCCAGGCAGTTCCTGGAATGTGTAGAAGACAACTTCCTCACACAACTGGTGAAAGAGCCTACAAGGAAAGGCGCCCTCCTGGACTTGCTGTTTGTGAACAGAGAAGGCCTTGTGGGGGATGCAGTGGTTGGAGGACAACTGGGGCAAAATGATCATGAGATGGTAGAATTCTCAGTTCTAGATGAGGTGAGGAGGGGAGGTTAGCAGAATGGCTACCCTGAACTTCCAGAGGGCAAACTTTAGACTGTTCAGAAGGCTGGCTGGCAAAATCCCATGGGAGACAGTCCTTAAGGGCAAGGGAGCCCACAAGGGATGGGTACTCTTCAAGAAGGAAATCCTAGCAGCTCAGGAGCAAGCCATCCCCATGTGCCGGAAGATGAGCTGGAAGGCAAAAAAACCCAGCTTGGTTGAGCAGGGAGGTCTTGAGAGACATCAAAAAGAACAATAATTTCTATGAGCTTTGGAAGAAGGGACAAGGCATCTTGGGTGGACTATAGGGAGGAAGTGAGATTGTGCAGAGGAAAAATCAGGAGGGCTAAGGCCCAAATAGAGCTCAGATTGGCCAAGTCAATGAAAGATAACAAAAAATCTTTCTATAAACACATCAATAGTAAAGAAGAACCAGGGAAAATATTTAGTCCCTATTGGATGTAAATGGAACTGTAACAATGGATGAGGACAAGGCTGAAGTTCTTAATGACTTCTTTGCCTCAGTCTTTAATAGTAAGGGAAGTTGTTCCCTGTATGTACATCCTCAGGAGCTTGAGGAACAGAATAAAGCTCCCATGATACAAGAGGAAGTGGTTAGAGACTTGCTTGGCCAATTAGACACCCATGAGTCTATGGGGCCAGATGGGATCTGCTCAAGGGTTTTGAGGGAGCTGGCAGATGTGCTTGCCAAACTCTTTTCCATTATTTGCCAACAGTCCTGGCTGACTGGGTAAGTTCTACTGGACTGGAGGCTGGCTGATGTTATACCCATCTACAAGAAGGGTCACAGGGAGGATCCAGGGAACTACAGGTCTATCAGTCTGACCTCAGTGTCAGGAAAAGTCATGGAACAGGTGATCTTGAGTGCAATCATACAGCACATGCAAGAGAACCGGGTGATCAGACCCATTCATCAAGGGTTTATGGAAGGCAGATCCTGCTAAACTAACCTGATCGCCTTCTATGACAAAGTGACCCGCTTACTGGACGAGGGAAAGGCTGTGGATATATCTTCTTGGACTTTAAGTAAAGCCTTTGACACAGTTTATCACAGCATTCTGCTTCGGAAACTATCAGCCTCTGGCCTGCAATGGCGCACACTCTCCTGGATGGAAAACTGGTTGGATGGCCCGGCCCAGAGAGTGGTGGGAAATGGAGTTAAATCCATCTGGAGGCCAGTTACAAGTGGGGTTCCCCAGGGCTCAGTGCTGGGTCCAGCCCTGTTCAATGACCTGGATGAAGGTATTGAGTGTACCTTTACCAAGTTTGCAGACAACACTAAGGTGAGTGGAATTGTTGATCTGCTGGAGGGTAGGGAGGCTCACCAAAGCAATCTAAACAGCTTGGACTGCTGGGCTGAGACCAATGGGATGAGGTTTAACACGGCCAAATGCAGGGTCCTGCACTTGGGGTGCAACAACCCTATGCAGATCTACAGGTTAGGAGAAATCTGGCTGGAAATCTGCCTGGAGGAGAAGGACCTGGGGGTGTTGGTTGACAGCCAACTGAACATGAGCCAGCAGTGTGCCCAGGTGGCCAAGAAGGCCAATGGCATCTTGGTTTGTATCAGAAACGACATGGCCAGCGGGTCCAGGGAGGTTATTCTCCCTTTGTGCTTTGCACTGGTGAGACCATATCTTGAATCCTGTGTTCAGCTCTGGGCTCCTCACCCCAAGAAGGATGTTCAGGCTCTGGAGCGAGTCCAGAGAAGATAAACAAAGCTGGTGAAGGGGCTGGAGAACAAGTCTTATGAGGAGCGGCTGAGGGAACTGGGGTTGTTCAGCCTAGAGAAGAGGAGGTTGAGGGGAGACCTTACAGCTCTCTATAACTACCTGAAAGAAGGTTGTGTAGAGGAAGGTGCTGGTCTCTTTTCCTAACTGACAAGTGACAGGACAAGGGACAACAGTCTCAAGCTGCTCCAAGGGAGGTTCAGGCTAGATATTAGAAAGAAATTTTTCACAGAAAGGGTCATTGGGCACTGCAACAGGCTGCCCATGGATGTGGTTGAGTCACTATCCCTGGGGGTATTTAAAAGATGAGTAGAAAAGGTGCTCTGGGGCATGGTTTAGGGGCTAATAGGAATGGTTCAACTCAATGATCCAAGAGGACTTTTCCAACCTGTGATTCTATGAAACTGTTCAAAATCTCTGCTCTAGTTTATATCAGATGCATTCCAGATTTTAACAGGGACTTAAGGGTTGTCTCTAATGACTTTTGCTTGTGACTGATGCTTGGTTCAGGGGTCTACACTAAACTCAGCTTGAAATAAATAATGAACTGTATACTGTGTAGTTGGAATGATTGCAGCACTAGATGTTTAAATCTGCTGGACTGCTCTATCTATGCCAAATTATTTGCTGATGTGGCCAGAGTCCATAAACACCATCAGCATCAATCTTTTTTCCCCTTGTCCTGAGTATGGCTCTTTAAATACAATCAAAAGGGCAGGAACTGCAAAATAATAGCACATTTTGAAGATATCCATCCACTGGACACCTGGTGGAGAGAAAGAGAACTAATATTGCTGCATGAAATGAGTGAGTGCAGAGTTAATCTAAACAGATTATCAGAGACTTAGTGTGAAAGAGGAGTTTGACAACTGACTCCATCATAGAAAAAGCATCACTCAGTTCCTTATTTATGAGACACCACCAAAACAAGCAGGGGACACAAAAAACCCCTCCAGGTGAAATTATGTCCTTCTTTGGAAATATGGTCTGTATGATTACCTGGATTATGAATGTCTTTAATAAGAACTGTCTAAAGACAAGTACAATTTATGTACATAAGAAATGCATAAAAAATTGTAGAAAAGAATACCTGATATTGATCACTGTCAGCTGCAAAGTTCTGCAAATAAAAAAGCTGATCACACATCAGACCTGATCTGGTGTATGCCTGAGAAGGAATGGGGTAGCAATGTCCTCATGCAATGTTGTAGACAGTGCCTGGATTGCTAGCCCTGTCTTGAATTAAAAACTTCTGCATCAGAACTGCCACCTACTCTTAAAAATCTGGGCATTTTAGTGAGTATGGAAGCTAAAAACCCTGCAACATCCTTCAAATAGATGCATCTTATATCCAGTTAATGCTGTCATCAAACAATATAACTGCAATTAAAACAGATCAAGAGGCAGTGAAAATCAACAGTTACACCTAAAGGTACAAATTCATGCACAATAAGCAAGGGTATCTTTCCTAGATTACCCTGGATGATGTTGTTCACAGGTATTTGTGAACCCTAAAATTAAACATGGGATTTTTTTTCCACTAATGCAGGTTGAGAGAGTTTTTATATGACATAAGCTTAGCAGAACAACACAACGATGAATGCTTTGGATGTAACATAAGACAAATTAAAGTTTGCCTACCTTGCTGTTGTTCAGTATATATATTAATCTCCTGATACTTTAGACACTTTATTCCAGATCAGAAGTGTGCTCACAAGAGATGGGACTAGTTCTGAGTGAGCCAAGTATCAGTCACATAGTCTGTAGTAAAAAGTAGAGTGTTAGAGGGTTAATCTTGGATAGGCATTCCTCTTTCAATTCAAACCATTGAATAATCCAGATTGACCTCGCCTATATAGACAGTTCTTTAGAAAGTGAAGCAGGCACATTGTATTCAGTAGGTCATATGATCTGTCACTTTGCTTGAGAGTTGGGATTAAGTGAGAGGGTTTCCAGGCTGCACATGTTAAGTAACAGTTTGGCTTACTGTAAGACTGCAAAAAAGCTATTTAGCACCAGCTATTTATATAAACATTGCTGTTACAATATCCTATCCTCCAAAGTGGATTAAGTTGAACAGCTCAAAGGCCTTTTTCTGTGAAATTAGATAACCCATAGAAAGACTTAGGGAAGAATAATGATGGCATATTACATTCACATCTGAGTTTATCTGACAATAGATTCCCTGTGTTGACAAGCACTGAGAGCACAAAGATCATAAATGGATTGTATACATGTGATGTGTTTGCAGTGGATGGGCAGCAAAATAGCCTTGGAAACTCAGCAGAAGCATGAAGGGTTTCTACTAGAGAACAGCAGAGCTTTTGCTGGCTAATTAAACAATCATGTTTTTACAGAGCAAAACAAGGGAACAAAGGAGACTATAAGACAGAGACAGAGTTAAAATAACAATGTCAAATGGGAAACTGCTGTACAGAGAATTGACTGATTTTGTGACAAGGTTGTAAAGATATGGACTCACAAATTTAAAGATACTAAGTCATAACTTCACAGAGCCTTGCAGCGTCTAATCTGTTTACAAAAGTGACCTCTTCACTTTCTCACATTTTTAAAAAAACAAACGGCCAGAATTTTGTGGTATTTTCCCTACCCATGCAGGGCTGCAAGTGCCAGGGTCCTTTTCTCTCCCTGCAACAACTGTAAGCACAGTCATCAAGCTTGATGTGACTTGCCCTGAGCATCCTGGATACTGGTGTTCTGAGTTGTGTAAGCAGATGAAGTTAGTGGCTCTGGCACGCCGTGTGAGCTGTCTGGCAAAGTGCTGCTGCAGGACAGGTCTCTCTGCACCCTCTCCCTGAGCCCTGGGCTTTTGTCCAGCCAGTAACACTTAGGTAGTGTCTGTAGATTCAGGTTAGTTATTACAAACATCCTACCCCTCTTTGTCTTTACTTGTGGTTTGAAGACATTTTAATAACACAGTTGCAGATTGTATCTGCTTTTTACAAGTGATGATGCTTGTTGTGAAGACATACCCGGGTCTGGTTCTGCTGTGGATGATTTCCCTTTGCAGATTTTGTTTCCCGGCAATACAGCAGGGCTTTGGGTACTTGTTTCATAGGTGCAGATGTGTCATAGCCACAAAGTCAACCACCAGGCTGACCAAAAAGAGGTCATGTGGGAAAATGCATTGTCCTTCACAGCTTCTTGGAGGACAGAGTTCATACACCCAAAGATTTGTGGTAATCAGACACTTGCCTGCATCTGAAGGAACAAATGGTTCCTACTGTTGAAGAGGGATATATGGGCTATAAACTAATTTCTTTGTCAGTACTTTGTCATTGCCTGTCACAACTAGGGCCAGAAGCTTTGCTGAATTTAGAAAGTAGCTTGTGTCTAGATGGGCACATGGGAGGCAGACTGAGGAAAGCAATCTCAGAAAAATATACCCTCAAAGCAATGTTCTGCACCCAGGCAATATTGCAGAACAGAGGCACTCTTACTCTGGAGAACAGTTGCTTTGCCCTCTTCATTTGCTCAGTTACTCTTCTGCAATCTTGGGCAGTGTTTCTTGAATATTTTATCATTCTTGATGGCATTGTACTGTAAATGTTTTATGTAGAAAGGCACTCCTCTGCCATGGGAGCTGGGTGAACAGTGAGCTTCCTAGCAGAGCTGTCATGCTTAAACAGTCCAGGTAAGTCCTGGGAACAGAAACCCACAGGCTGGGCTGTGGAGCTGTTTCTGAAATCCTCTAGCTTGTTAAATCTTATTAATGACTGTCCATATTCTGTGGGCTGAACTAACCACACAAGACAGAGCAGGAAACAAGAAACCTGGGCTCAGTCCTTGTTCTATGCAGAAAATATGCTGGCTAGGAGTATGGTTGGCCTTTCTCAGATTTTCAGGCCTGCTTTTCTGTAATTTTTTTCTTTTTCTAATGAAATCCCTGTGAAATGGGTCCATGTGGGACTTGAATAGGCCAGCTTTTGCTTGCCATTAATTAGTTGGATTTCAGTTATTAATTTTGAACTATTATAATAATTGAGTTTGTATGAAGGCTTAATCATAGAAAGTAACCTTAATCACAAACACAATAGTGTCAGTAAGAGTCCTACTGTGCAACATATCTCCAGTCAGCTGCTTCCAAGCATTGCTTCTGGCGAACTGCTCATACCATTTAACTGGTCTGCTGATTGCAAGAAACTAATGAGGACTCCATGAGTCTGATATATAGTCCCTGCCAGCATAGGGAGATTTTTCTCATTACAATATGTTAGAGAAACTTCCACTGTAGTTCCCCACTGTCAGCTATTGAAAACTGGTTTACTCTCCCTTGACTGGAGCTGTAATTCACTCTCCCTTGACTGGAGCTGTAATTCTAGTCACACACTCATGCCCTTGCTAAGTAAATTTGAATATCTGAAGTCAAGAGCGTGATTAAGAGTAGTGCTGCACCTTTGTCTAAATGAACACAAAAAACCAGAAAATGACTCAAATCTGAGTAATTCAAAAGGTCCTCACTGTGAAAGGAGATGATGTTGTTGCCTAGTCAGGAGTGCTGACCCTGGAGGATCAAATTAGTCAAACAGGATTTTCTTAACTAGTCATTTAGTTTTAGTGAACTGCACAACTTAAATCCAAAGACTGGATGGATTAAAAATAGTACGTTACCATTAATTCCTTATACTGACATTGAAATGCTGATGGTGCAACATTTTTAATTTCATTACTCTAGGAACTAATGAAATTACTCTATGTCCTCTAAGAAATTTCTACAGCTTTTTCTTTCTATGCAAATTTATCTATGTCAATACGGGTCAATACAATGTCAATATCTATGTCAAATCTTTGCTGAAAGAACACAAGTTATTCAAACCCTACCAGAAATTAGCAGGATAGTCTTTCTTCCCCAACCATCAGGAGTATAGTGGTGCTGTTTGCATGTTCTTTCCAAGCAAGTGCTGCAGGGAGATAAGGTGTGTCCTATGTCACCTTTAGTATAGCTACAATGCTTTCTTTATTTAGGGGCTGCTGAAATAGTTTTGCATCACTTCAAAGTGGCCATCTGTATGTTCTAATGCTGTACATTCATAGAAACAAGGTGGTGTGCATAGATAAGGACTTAAGCAGGTTTCAGAGTGCTATTATCTCGGTTTGCCAGCATCCAAACAGATCTTTCTTGATTTTCTGTCTCTGTATTTCTCATGCTATTCTAAAAACTTTAGAACTATACACAAATGGGGAGGTACACACACACATACACACATAGCTAAGTAAGATACAGCAAAACCACATTTACAAAGATGTGTGTGTAGGGGTCAGTGTGTATGTGTTTAATATTTTTTCTTTGGGATTAAAGAGAGAAATATATTTTCTGTTACAGTTTTTCTTGATTTTCAGAAAATTTCTTGTGGCCATTCTTATACATGGCCTTAATTTACATACAGACATATGACTTTCCAGATCTCCTTCTCTGCCCTTATGATTTCTCTGCTGTTTAAAAAAAGACTGTTGAATCTGATCTATAGTAGAGTGACCCTGGAAGCACATAGCTCCAAAATAAAAGCCCCTCTTGTTCAACGTGCAGGCATGGAAACGCGCCTATTCTGACACTCTTGGACACTTTTATCTTCTCATGCTGACCATAGGCATTTGCTGCTGGTAGTGGAGTTGCCTAATCTGGAAAACTGTATGCAGGATGGTGTTGCACTGAGATCAATTCACGGTCAGTACTTCTTAGAGCATATCACAAAGTGGCTGTGATATGAGCCTCACCAACTTGAAGAAATCTGTCTTCCCTGTTACCGCTACAAGCTGTCATGTAGAAAACCACTTGTAGACACAACAGTGTTCCTAGTAAGCTGTTTGCTTATGAGGATACTTGAAAACCTGCTGTTGCATCTTTCCTGCTAATGCAGTTGTAGCTCTCCTAGCTGCTGGGATGTATGGGTGAAGAAGAACAGACTTTGACTTACCTCTGGCACAAAAAAAACAGGAAACAAAGGGGTAGAAGTAGTCCCTGATAATTGTTGTAAAGAGTTTCTGTCAGAGAAGGAAATAAACCACACATCTACATCCATCATCTGCATCAAAGTAGGGCAGCTCCCACAGGAGCATAAAACCACAGCTGTTAGGTCATGCAGTCCTCATTCCGACGGAGGCTGCATCACCCGTGGAAAAACTGCAGTTTATATATATTTGGGAGAGTTGACTTACAAGGCTCACAGCTTCCCACATACACTAACTAGATGCTTTGGCACTGTGTAATTACAAATAGTTGAAGTGAATTCCTTGGGGGCTGGCCAAACCAGATCAAATACATTAAGCAGTGAGAACATGTGAGAGGAAGAAAGAACAATTCTTCCCTCTCTGAAAGATACTGGTGGCTCTGGATACTCAAAGCAGGCAAACCCACATTTCATAGTTCAAATATTACAGTTTCTGTCAGCTGAAGCAAGGTGAGTTCTCATGGTGTTCCAGGTGTGTGTTACTGGTTAGGAAAGGTGCAAACAGGACGTACCTGCTGGTTGTTGGCTACAGTTTGTAGCTTGCCTGCCTTTCAGTACTTACATGTGGTTGAATCTACTTGCAAAGGATCAATCTGCCTGATTTGCTGAAAAAATTGTGTTTAAAAGTAACATTTGGTCTACCGTTTCCTACAGAAAGATGGCTGGCCTGAGTCTGTTTGGCAATGAAACTGGTGGTGAGATCTGAGTTAAATTCATGCCTGATATTTCAGGAAACTTCATGTAGTGTGCACATCATGCATGAAGGAATGCCAGATTAGTGAGCCGATAATCAAAATGGTGTTCCTCAGGTACCTGTAAAGGCACATAAGCCTTTACATACACTGCTTAACTTCTTGTCTTCATGCCTGGAATGGCATTTTTCTGATCCCTCTTTCATTGTTCTGGCAGGATCACTTTTGCTTTATTTCTCAGAATCTGCAAATGTTTAGGTCTTTAAGTCATGGAATAACTTGACTGATTCAATAAAACAGTTCCCATTACTGTCTGTGGACTTTGAACCAAACCTTTGCTTTCCCAACACTGAGAACAGGAGATGAAAGATACCTTGATCTCAGTTGCCGGTAGGTATAATAACCGTCTGATCCCTGGATCTAGACCTGCTGTCAGTTCTGGGTTGACAAACCTAGGTGAACTTCAGAGATCTGGAGAGGGCAAGAGCGGAGGGGTGATGAAGAGGAAATACTGTGAGAAAGCTGTCTGCTGTGACAGGGATGAGGTCAGGCCTTGTTCATATTGAAAAGTATGTGATGGGAAGTGTTTTGTGTACACAAGTCTTCAGTGGCCCTTAAATCTCCTCCTAAGAAACCTGGCTTTGCCAGTCTTTAAGTATCATAATAGGAATTTATTATTATACTATGCTTGTTTTTCCCAGAAGTAGGGGACATATTAAGGAGGGTTTGTTCTGCTAACTGGCAGTTACTAATTTCTTATTTTTAAGTCCAGATCATATGCTCATATTCTCAGACTGTATTATTCTTCCCATGCTTTTTGAGGCCTCTGTATCTTTCCTCAGAAGAGTTTCCTCTTAACCTAAGCTATTAACAGTCATAGGAAAAACAGCACAACACAGCAGCTGTATACCTTGTTGGGCATCTGAGGCAGGCACTAAGATATTTTGCCCACAGACCAGCAAAGCTGAATTTTCAGAAGAAAAAAGATATTGCAGCTGCAAGTGTTCTGTTTCTCTGCTGGAGGTGAATTGTGTAGCATTTTGGATAGCTCATCCAAAGACTGAGGTTCTCTATAGTTTCAGTGAAAGAAATTAAAATGCGTTATAGTACTAGTAATATCTGATAGCTCTGCCACAGATAAGCAGAACTATGGGGTTTAGCAGAGAAAAGAGTCTGGCTTCAAAGATCCATTACTAGGATGAAAACTGTAACTCTGGAAGCATAAACTGTGAACAAACTGATTATAACAAAAAAAAGCCCTCTCTCACATGTGCTGTGCAGCCTTTGGGAGAACAAGGATGTAGTTTGCTTTGTCTCTCAAGTGGCTTGAGTTTTAGCAGTATATCGGCCTCCTAACCACTGCCCAATAGCCACTTGCTGAAGTCAAGAGCAGGCTGTGCAGGCACCATGCAACACATGCACTCCATCAATACTTGCCAGTAGGAGCCATGATGAAAGAAAAGGGTTTAGACTGTGAGTATTATTCCATGCCATTTTCTGATACATTTAGGGTCAGGAGAGAAAGTCACACCAAACCCTCCTTGCTGTTAACACTTTCTTGCATGTGTTAGTGGGAGCACAGATGTGTAGCTGTAAGATAAAGACCAGTCTACAAAGCAGCAAAGGCCAAGTGACAGGCAACAACCAAGATGTGTTTGTCAGACACAAATTTCAAGGTCTGGATGGGGGCTCTGAGGGTAGTTTTGAAACACTTTGATTCTCTCTGGTCAGAGAAACAGCTAGCTACTTTATCATTCCTCAGGGACCAGCTATGAAACCAAGCCTCTCTCAGGAGGTGAAAATACTGCCAGCATTTCACAGGGATACTTCTGGCATACAAGAGATAGTGGCTGAATTCCATAGGTTTCGTAGGCATGCCCTTCACAAGCAAGCTGTGGCACTGTGGGAGGTAGGGATGAACGATGCTGGAAGATGCCATATCCTGTTTGTGTGCTGTTTAGGAGAAATGTTACCCATATTGCAAAGGCAGATAGTCCAGCTGACAGCATTGCTAGGAGGAGACACTCAACAGTTCTTCTTATAAACCTGGAATGATAACAGATATTTTTCACTTAGTAAGCCTGTGCATGTCATCTGAACCAAAAATCTGCTTGTACTTAGTGCTCTTTAGTTCTATCTAGCTCATTCATCATGGCTAATCAGCACTAACAGATGTCTGAATAAAATGAGGAAACAGTAACACAGGAGAGGAGTGGGTAGTGTATATGCTGCCTTCAGTGACCAAGTTCCATGTGTCACTTCAGTGGGGGAGACTGAGCCTTTACTGTGACTATAAATCGCACACCTCTGCTTCTGTTTTGAAGCATCTCCATATGGAAGTGAAGAGACATGGAAAGCTACCCTAGTTTCTCCAGTCTGTTGCTGGCATTGTTCCCAGAATGCAGTGTGATAAAACTTTGAATTTACCATTACAGACAACTTGGAGGGATTGCTTATCAAAGAAAGAAAGTATTTTTTTCCTAATAAAATAAAAAATAATTGTAATATTTCTTACAATTTGAGCCAGTTATAATAAAGAGAAAAAAACAAAATCACGGGAGATATTTTTGGCATGTTGATAAAGTAGACATAGTCTTCTGTCTGGGAAAAGCAGGAAATTGAAATGTTGAAATTTAAAAAAAGAATTGGATTCAGTTGTGTAGGTGATATCTCGTGCTTTTTTTTCATTATTTTTTGCTGGTGTCTATATACTCCAGCCATGCTGAGATAACCTAATTGGAAAAAGAGAAAACCGTGAGCTTGAAGATTCATGAAAAGCTGGTTTCAAGTACCTCCTTTGATTATAAAATTTCCATTTCTTTAGTTGCTTGGTGACATAAACCATCCCATCATGGTTACAGGAAAAAAACTATTCATGCAACATCCTACATTTCAAATTGTATATTTGATTGCTATATTTATCATCTGTGTAAATAGCCTGAATCGCTATTTGAAGAGAAAAAGCAACATAATACAGAATTATTCACCATGTGCATCCAGACTTAAAATCATTGAAGACAATTTTGTAGTACTTAACAAAAAAAGCCTCTTAATTTTAGCCAGTTTAAATCAACTGTGTTTTCTTAAAGCACTGATTAGTCCCTCTCTGGTGGTAGGAGATACCAAGGAAATGGTAATTAAACTCCGGGGCATGAAAGGCTTTGGAAAATCACCTCGAAGGTTAGACCCAAGAAAAAATTCTAATTGGCTAGTTTGCATCTTAACAGACCAGTGATCAACACTAATCTAGTAAGAATATTGTCTGTTTGGCACTACAAATACTCTGAGTTGAATACTAATTGAACAGCACTGACAGCCGCACACACTGCAATTGTGTAAACTTCTTTGTAATTTGCTGGAGAAATGGCTTTGAATAAATGGTAGTGAAACATACCCCCTGGTGTTGAACACAGTGTATTTTAATTAGATTTGTCAGCTAATCTCAAGACTTCTGCATGGCTTGTACTTACCATACAAGGGGACAGAGAAAGTATTATCTTTTCCACAAATAGTTTTGGCCAGCTTTGGGAGATAATTGTCAGTCCATAATGACAATGTGTGTCTTGAAGGGCTTTGTACTCAGTCTGCTGAACTGTAGAAACAGTAGAAGGCCATTAATAAGGTAGTAAAGTGAAAAGTGAGTTTATTTTCATGTATAATCTCTCAGCACTTTTTTTTAAGCAAAGACAAAGAAAGATGATCAGGAGTATTTGAAATACCAGTCAAGTGGCACACAGGTGAAAGCTTTCAGGAAAGATTTAAGCAGTATTCAGTGTTGCTGTATTTTCTAAGAGTTGCACAGGTCCGGCTCTGAGGACCCAGGTGAAATGTAATGGTATTTAAAAAAAGAAAAAATGCAAAGAGGGTAGAAAAGGAAATCTATTCATCTACTCTAGTAGTGGGCAATTTCTTCCCTAGTTTCATTGCCTGTATAGGGACTAAGCCACCTAAACCTAATGATGACTTACGCTTGTGCCACATCAGTTCCAGCTTTTCAGTACTTAAGTGTGAAACTGAACACCTGAACATAGTCTCCTTTTTAATGTGCTTAATGTATTATGAGTTTAATGGTTGACTCTGAAGGCTGAATTCTGACCCACGTAATGCACAAGGAAGAGATGGTCCAGGCACAAAAATTGTGGTGAGTTACCTGTGGCCTGTAGCTGTTATTGATTTTGGTTTCAGTAATTAATCTGGAATTGAACACACCATATTTCAAGGTCTCACAATCTTTGCAAGTTCTAGGCATGCCTAACCTTTGGGTTTTCCTACTGTTCTGTCAAATTCCAAATGTGTCTGTAGTGAATTCCATGTGTTTTCTATCCACAAGTCCCATGCAGGAACAGAAATGGAAATGTGTGCAGAAAACCACAGTGATTTCCATGTAGAAGTACTTTTTTTCCTGTATTGTTGGGTCTGAGAGTGCCCTGATGTGCCTGAACTAGTGATTTAAGGAAGAATTAATTGACAACAGATTTTTCTCTGATAAGCTAAGTTAAATCTCAACCTCTTGATTTGTTTCTCTATACCTGCAGCTGAGGGAAGTATCACTGTATATGTTACAAAAGCTGTGTGTCAATATCCATCTCTGGCAGGGAAAGAAGATTTGCTTGTTGGATCTTTGACGATATTTAGTTTCTTCCACAAAAATTGAATCCCCATATGTTAAATGAATGCAGTTGACTTCCTGTTTCCCTCCCCTTGCCATTTCCCTTCCACCTCAAAAGCTACAAGGTTGTGTAAAGACTTGGGCTCTCTCTCCAGTAAATTGCTGTTTAAACAACTGCATTAAATCAGGAGAAAAACCGCAATCCTAGTTCTCTATCCATGCCACATATTCAGATGAAAAAAAATTGCGTGAAAAGTGATTGATACTTAATTTACTCAAGTAATTTAGGAGCTCTTGAGCGTAGAGGCCTGAGAGATGCCAGCCTTCTGTGTTGTTTTTACAAAGTTTTGGACATCTGCCACGTTTTCTATTCTTGTTTCTGAAACAGAAAAAGGATAGGTAGATCTAACTGCACTAAAAATAAAAATACACTTAACTAAGCAGCATTAGCTGTGTTCTGAGATCACAAAACCAGTGTTTATTTTATAAAAAGATATCTGCAGAAAGTAGCTGAGTGGAAATTTACAAATTCAGATGCACAGAGGTGTTGAGACACTGGAGTCCCATTAAATCTGTTGGGATTTGTATGCCATAAAAAGCTTGAGAACCTAAGCTAGGAGAAAAATAAGCTACTGGAAATCAGTCCTGGCAAGCTCAGCACTCCCAGAGTGATGTGTTACAACACCACTTGAATAGCCAAAATACTCTTTGTTTTATTGTTGGGGTTTTTTCTGACTAGGCCCAGACTTTGTACATGCCCTGGACAAGTTTTCTTGTCTGTGCCTAAGATTCTTGGGGTTATTCAGATATTGGACTAGCATTGATCACATTGAATCCAAATCACAGAATAGCTCCGGTCAGAAAGAAACTTTAAGATCATCTATTTCCAACTTCCCTGCCATGGGCAGGGACACCCTACTGGATCAGGCTGCTCACAGCCTCATCCAATCTGGTCTTGAATACCTCCAGGGATGGGGCATCCACAACATTTTTGGGCTACCTGTGGCACTGCCTCACCACCCTCGCAGTAAAAATGTCTTCCTAATATCTAATCCAAGTCTCTAGATCTCCACCTCTCTAACCTAATCTGTATGTGAGAAGCAGCCCATAAATACCTTGAAGTATCTCAGACTTTCTGTCTCAGTGAAGTGTGAAAACACAGGTAAAAATTCTTCTGATACCATAGACCAATGAGAAAGAAAATTATGAAACACTCAGATTTTGCAGTACTGGAAAACGTAGGACTGCCTGAGGATGACTAGAAGGGTATTTATAGAAACCAAGACTACCAAAATTTCCTGCTTTCAGCTAGATTAGTTTTTATCAGCTTTGCTATACTTTCAAGCATCTGCCTCGCTGTTATCTTTTAAAAGCAAAAATGGAAGCATGATTTGGTGGCATTATGGGTTTTACGTTATGCACAGGCAGTTCCCAACTATCTCTTTTGAGAATAACACCCATGTTTCTGTCCTCGTGTTCCTTGACTACTTTTTTCCAGCACTGCCTTGCTCCTGAGTCTAACTGTCTGCAACCTATGGGTGGGGAGGAATGGTGTCAGCTGCTTTTGAGTTCTTATATTTGGGAGGTGTTTTCACATGTAGAATCTGCATGTGAAAATATAGTGACCACAGACAGTCCGTGTCCTGCATCCCTGCACCTTCTTCTTACTGACATTTTGTGACTTTCTTGTATGACTCCAAAATGGTACCTTTGTGTTTGCAGCATCTGTATCCAATTAATCATACTGCAGTGGGAAGTGATTCTCAAATTCTAGCATAACCTCCAGGAGCATGCTGTGACCCTAAATCACATGTGGACTAATAAACAATTTCAAAGTGCTGCCTTCTTGTTTTCTATTGTCAGATCAAACCCAAAGAAACTAATAGACAATTAATATCTCCACCTTTCAGAAGATTCAGCTACTGGGACAGATTAATGGCCTTGGTTTGCTCCACTGACCTTACTTAGACTGCAGGATTTTTGACTGTGAAGCATGAAATATTACATGAATTTCTGCATTTCTATTTATTCCCCCTGACTCATGGAACATGGTAGTCAGCCGAGTTTTGACAGAAGGTTTTTTAGTTGTTCAGGGCTTTTAAAGAAAAGTTGCACTGGCCATTAAAAACTAGCTAGTTGTCATAACGCCATGTGATGTTGAACAGTGAGTCTTCAACTCTTTTTCACACTCTACCAGTGATGATCTAAGAAAGACAAAAAGCTGGCACCTTCTTTTCCCAAGTAAAGATTTAAACATTCACTATCAAAAAAGTAGTGAAGAATTCTTCTATTGCTGCATGTTTTCTAGAACACCCTTATAAGGCATAGCTCTATTTGAATAGTGTCAGTTGAAAGAAGGGGTCATGAGTCTCCAGACATTAGTAATCAGATCATATGTAGTACACTTAGTTTTATTAAAAAAAATAAAAAAACCCTGATGGAATAAATGTTTAAAAGACAGAAGCTGCACCTCAGAAAATCCTTCTTCCTTACAGCTAGGTGCTTTGTGCATTAACTTGTTTTATTTCATGCTGTCTTGGAAAATGGGGGCCTAGTGACTCAGAATATGGAGAAGGCTGAGGTACTCAATGAATTTTTTGCCTCAGTCTTCACCAGCAAAATCTTAAGCCACATTGCCCAGGCTGCGGAAAGCGAAGGCAGGGACTAGGGGATCAGAGAACCAGCCACTAAAGGAGAGTAACAAGTTCAAGAGTCTCTAAGGAAGCTGAAGGTGCACACATCTGTGGGACCCGATGAGATACGTTTACAGGTCCAGAGGGAACTGGTGGATGAAGTTGCTAAGCCACTGTCTATGATACTTGAGAAGTCATGGCATTCCGATCATGTTCCCACTGACTGATTAAGGACTTAACATAACTCTCATTTTTCAAAAAGGGAAAAAGGAAGACCTGGGGAATTCCAGGCCAGTCAGTCTTACCTCTATGCCCAGTAAGATCATGGAGCAGGTCCTCCTGGAAACTTTGTTGAGGCATATGGAGGTGGCTTGTGACAACCACCATGGCTTCACTCAGGGCAAATCATGATTGACCAAGTTGGTGGTCTTCAAGAACGGGAAAACAACGTTAGTGGATAAGGCAAGAGTAACTGACATAATCTACATGGACTTGTGCAAAGTATTCAGCATGACATTCTTGTCTGTCTGGATTGGAGAAATATTAATTTGAGAATCGGACCACTGGGTAGAAAAGGAATTGTCTGGATGATTGCACTGAAAGTGTTGTGGTCAATGGCTCAGTGTCCAAGTGGAGACCTGTAATGAATACTGTTCCTCAGGGGCTGGTATTGGGACTAGTTTGGACTATTGTTTAACATCTTTGTTGCAGACATGGACAGTGGGATTTATTGCACACTCAGCAAGTCTGCCAATGACACCTAGCTGTATGGTGCAGTCAGCATGCTGGATGGAAGGGATGCCATCCAAAGGGACCTCGACAGGCTTGAGAAGTGGGCCTGTACTAATCTTATGAAGTTCAACAAGACCATGTTCAAGGTCCTGCCTCTGGGTTGGTGCACTCCCAAGCACAAATACAGGGTAGAGAATGGATTGAGAGTAGCCCTGAAAAAGAGGACTTGGGGATGCTGGTGGATGAGAAGCTCAACCTGAGCCAAAAATGTGACCTTGCAGCTGAGAAAGCCAACCATATTCTGGGCTGCATCATAAGAACTGTAACCAGCAGGTCGAGAAAAGTGATTCTGCCTCTTTTCTCTGCTTTTGTAAGACCTAAATAGGAGTATTGTGTTCAGTTTTGGAGTCCTCAGCACAGGAAGAGTACGGATCTCTTAGATCAAGCGCAGAGGAGGGCAATGAAGATGATCAGAGGTCTGGAGCACCTGCCCTGTGCATACAGGCTGAGAGAGTTGGGCTTGTTCAGCCTAGAGAAGAGAAGACTCCAAGAAGTCCCTGTAGCTGCTTTCCAATACTTAGAGAGGGCCTACAGGAAGGCTGGAGAGGAGCTCTTTATCAGAGAGTGAGGAGTAATGATTTCAGGCTGAAAGAAGGTAGATTTAGATTAGATTTTAGGAAGAAGTTTGTTATTGTGAGAGTGCTGAGGCACCGGAACAGGTTACCCAGGGAAGTTGTGGATACCCCATCCTTGGAGGTGTTCAAGACCAGCTTGGTTAGGCTGAGGCCATGAGGCTAGGATCAACCTGATCTAGTGGAAGATGTCTCTGCCTATGGCAGGGAGATTGGAACTAGATGATCTTTAAGGTCCCTTCCAACCCAAACTATTCTATGATTCTGTGATTCTGAAGCAGCCCTTCTCATATAACTTCCTATTGTTGTGGTAGTGGATGCTGCCAGGGCAATGTGTCCCCATCCCTTTATCTGGCCTTGAAAGTTCACCTTTCCATCTTCATTGTAGAATCCTTTGCTGTTGCTCTGTGTAACAGAAATACCACAACATGGGGAGATGCAGCATTGAGACATAGCGTCTCAAAGCCATGGGCCTACAGACAGATATCTACGTCTGTCTAATATAGCTGATGCTCACTCCTTAGATGACCCAGAAAAGATGCCCACAGTAGACTTGGAAAGGAAAGTCACAATATTCACTCCCAGAACTTGCAGATACTGTATGGAGCTTTCTCATATACCAGCAGTTATATTTTATCTTTTGCTTTCACTCTCTTGCAGCATTTTCTCTGCCATAACTTTCCAGTATGCAACTCACATTGTGTAACAGGATTCACATTTCTCCTTCTCTTTCCCAGTCTTAGGTTTCTGTAGTTTTTTATGGACTTGCAGCAGCTGCTGTTCCATACTTGTAACTAATTTCCCACAGATAGATTATAGGTGCTGAATACTTAATGTCTGAGTCAGCATATAACCTTTCTTTATTGGCAGCGGCAGGTGAGTGCATATGGGTTATCCCTTTAACCTCAATAAAGCATCACTTCAATTATATTAATTTTAGCAGTGACAGATGGTACAGTTGTGTATTTTGGGCTTTAGAGAAAATTGCCTCAGATTTTCATTTTGATTTTGTCTCTTTCTTTTTTCTAATAGAATTTTGGAATGCTAAATAATTTTAAAGTGCATTTATTTCAAAGAACAGACACACAAGTGAATAGAGTCATTCTGTCATAGTCTGCTTCAGGAAATGATTATGTCACAATGGTGGCTTTTCTTCCAACACCTATTGAACCTCTACAGGATAGTTAAAAAAACAGAACTCAGATTAAAAATACACAATAATAGTCTTCTAATGCAGGTTTTGGAAAAGTCTTTTAACTATTTTTTTAATATCTAAATGGAGCCTTTATTCAAGTTCACATAAAGCAAAATATAATGTTCTCCTTACATTGTATCTGTACACACTTCTTCCACTTGAAATGAACTATCTTTGTTTATACAAAACAAATGAACTATCTTTGCTTATATTCTGTACCTAAAACATCAGTAGCACTTGTAAAGCTGTTTGTTACATCGCCATCTAGTGATTTAAAAGCTTTGCACACCTTACCATGGGAGAGTTTCTCCAATGCCGACTTTAAGTCACAGTTTTGAAAACCTAGTTGCTAGTTCAGTTGCCAGTGCTAATGTGTGGAATCCATAGTTGAACATCAGTGACTTCTTAGTATTTGAACAATTAATCTTTTTTCTGCTGTTGATGTACTTTTATATGAACTGGATGCAAGTGGAAGGAGGAAGTATGTCAGAAAGCCTTGAGATGGAAAAAGTACCAATATATCCTTTTAAAGAAACATTGATTTGCTGTACTGAAGCATAGTAGCACTAACTGAAAATTTCCTGTGCATCAGCAAGTACAAAGTCTCTTCCAGTCTATTTTATTTTTAACACACCCTGTACTCTCTGGTTTTGTAGTCAGTATTCCTGTGTTAACTGTTCATATTAAGCTACAGAGTAGGATGGTATGGGAAACAAATGTATATTATGCTTTTAAAACATATTAGAATTGCCTGATAACTAGTAAGTGTCTTTTACATTTACCAATTACAAGGTAAGCCACTGTGGAATGGCCATGTATACATAGTCTTTGTACTTGTAGAGGGACATGAAATATTGTAGAAGACCAGGCTCTGCTTTTTATTTGGACATGCGGTAGCAGAGGAAAATAGGGGGGATGGGGAGCCTTTTCTTTACTGTATGCTTCAAAGCAAGGCCAAACAACAGATGTTAGACAGGCTCTGATTCTCTGACATTATTCGCAGCTGTGCTGAATGGGCACAGTATATTATTTCTAATCTGAGAGACCAATAGCCCTTTTACTTCTTGCAACAATACAATTTCTCACTGTTCGTGCCTCTCAGTGTCCTACACCTGTTCATGTGTTGTTAAGAGCCATTTTCTCTTGGAGTTACAAGCAGTGATATTTTTGTCAGCCTGTGGAGAGCAAAGAGACTTTTGTTCAGGTGATGTGCTATGGTTCTGCAAATGTTATGTCTGAAAGAGATAAGCTGGATGTGCTAGCCCTACATTATTCCTCAAATATCTCCTTTGTAATGAAAGGCTGTCAGATGCAGATTTGCTTCTGCTCTGGTACTGAGGTACTGATTTGTGGATGAGCAAAGTTTTAGACTTCTGAAAATCATTTGAGTTCCCCAATAAAGGACTATGGAGCAGTATTTGGATTTTCAGCTCTAGAAAATTGTTTGCTGTTCTACTGATAGTGGAAGAGTGTGTCTACTACAAAATGTATTTCCCAAAGTTTGGGGCATATGTCTCCCAGAAAAATGTTGCAGAAGGGAATATGGCCTTGCGGTTTCAAATAAGATAAAGATCAATTTAGTAACTGACAATGTAGGTCTCAAGGATTTCACAGTGTGCAGAGAGTCTTCTGGAGAGGTTAATACTTGGAGAAGGGGCAATAAGCAGAGATAGGGAGTCCTCATAGGGATCATACATGACTTGGTTAGCAAATACACTTTGAAAACCCTGGATGCTCCTGCTTACTACTTTAATGCCCATGTCAAAGGTCAAAGAGAGCATCACTCTGCCCACTACAGTCACTCCAGCAGCTTGTAGCACCATGCCTCTGCTCCCTGCACAAGCAGGAATCAAATTGATTATGTGTCCTAAGGTGCTACGGTGTGATCGATGAAGAAGCTGGACAGCCCTGAATCCTGGGCCATAAAACACAACTTCCCTCAGACTGTTACGAAGACTTGTTGGAACAACCCAAGTGTCATCTAACCACATCCTCAATAAACAGAAAAGCTTGTGAAGGGTATTTGCTGAAATTTCACTAACAAGTCCTATGAAACTGAGAATCTGCTCCCCATGTGGGTCATTTACTTCCTATGGCTCTGTAAGTCACACACAACTTCACATGCTGTACTGCAAAGCGTTCCCACATTTTGTCACTGAGAAAGTACTACAGAAGCTTTAAAACTCAGGAATTTATTTTCTTTTTATTTTATAGCTATGCAAAGCTGATTACTGGTAAGGTGACTGCACTGTTGACTAGTGTTACTGAGTGGGAGTCATCAGTTTGCCTCAATAACACACTGAGTAGACAACCGACACAGGTTTTTGTTCCTTGGGCCCTTGTGGATTTAGAACTATATTACACGTCTTTTTTTCCCTCTGTCTTCAGGACTAAATATCAACGTAACTAAGGTTGTGCATATATAGATTTAGTTCATTCTTAGATGATAGAATAGAAAAAATCAGAAAGGGCAAAGGCTCAGCTAGAAATCAGATTGGCAAAGTCTGTGAAAGATAACAAAAAACTTTCTATAAATATATAAATAATAAAAGGAGGGCTAGGGAGACCATACAGTCCCTATTGGGACAGCACAGCAGGAGCAAGAGTGACAGGGGATGAGGAAAAGGCTGAAGTACTTAATGCCTTCTTTGCCTCAGTCTTTAATTGTAAAGAAAGTTGTTCCCTTTCTGAACAAACCCTGGAAGCTAGAGGAGCAAAATGAGGCTCCCATGGTCCAAGAGGAGGTGATCAGAAACTTGCTAGCCCGACTAGACACCCACAAGTCTATGGGGCCAGATGGGATTCACCCGAGGGTATTGAAAGAGCTGGCAGATGTGCTGGCCAAACCCCTTTCCATCATCTTCCAACAGTCCTGGAAGACTGGGGAAGTTCCACTGGACTGGAGGCTGGCTGATGTTGTGCCCATCTACAAGAAGGGTCACAGGGAGGATCCAGGGAACTGCAGGTCTGTCAGTCTGACCTCAGTGCCAGGAAAAGACATGGAACAAGTGATCTTGAGTGCTATCATGAAGCGCATGCAAGAGAACCAGGTGATCAGGCCCAGTCAACACAGGTATACAAAAGGCAGGTCTTGCCAAACTAACCTGATCGTCTTCTATGACAAAGTGACCTGCCTACTGGATGAGGCAAAGGCTGTGGATGTATCTTCCTGGACCTCAGTAAAGCCTTTGACACAGTTTCGCACAGCATTCTGCTTCGGAAACTGTCGGCCTCTGGCCTGGACAGGCGCACACTCTCCTGGGTGGAAAACTGGCTGGATGACCGGGCCCAGAGAGTGGTGGGAAATGGAGTTAAATCCAGCTGGAGGCCAGTGACAAGTGGGGTTCCCCAGGGCTCAGTGCTGGGTCCAGCCCTGTTCAATGTCTTTATCCATGACCTGGATGAAGGCATTGAGTGCTCCCTTAGCAAGTTTGCAGATGACACTAAGCTGGGTGGAAGTGTGGATCTGCTGGAGGGTCGGGTGGCTCTGCAAAGGGATCTGAACAGGCTGGACTGCTGGGCTGAGACCAAAGGCATGAGGTTTGGACCATCCAAGGCCACCGCAACTGTGACACTCCTTCTGCAACACTATGAAAGATTATTTCCCTCAGATATCAGATTATCTGTCTACAAAAGAGATCACAGAGTGTCAGGGGGTGGGGGAACAAGGGGTTGGGTGAGGGAAACCAAACAAACTAAGCTGTATCAGCTGCTGAGAGTGGTGCATCTAAAAATATCACTTTCTCTAAATCCTTAAATCACTCCATCACCACTTTTACTGCCACAGTATGACATTTAGGGTAGACATACTCAGAAGCAATTGACACCCATTTTTTCTAAGTATCTTGGTAGTACTGCTTTTGCAGGATGCTCTTATGCTTTTCAAGATACAATGTAGACCACATCTGAAAATTTAATTTGGTACAAATGGACAATGTGTGTGATTCATGAACATGGAATCTTAAAAATAGAAAGTTAGGGTACTTTTCTTAGGTTCTGTTACTGTGCTGATGTGTTTCATACTCTGATAATTTAGATTGTACATTGGCTAAGTAGCTGCTCTTAAATGTGCATACCGATTTGGTTACCCTATAAATCTGCTCTTCCTCTGACTCTACTCTTCCAGAAGAGCTTGTGTGCTAAGATCTGACTGCAGATCACAGCGTTGCTTGCTTGTACTGTAAATTTCCCATAGTATGCAGGAAACACACAAGTTCATTGCTCCTTGAGGCAACTTAGTGTTGGACGTCAATGAGAGAATTATGCAGTCTTCCACCCACCTTGCACCCAGCCCACTGTGGGATTCTAGGAGACCAAGCACACCCAGCTGCCTGCACTGTCCCACATACAGGGCTCACCATTAGAGTATCACTAGAGCTGTGAGCTGCCCTTACAGCACTTCCAGGCACCAGAACACTTTGCAGAATAATTTTTTTTCCCCAGCTTGGAATAACTTCACTCCTGGCGAGTTGCATCCTGTGAGCTGGTCTATCCTAAATTCATAAAGAAGGAACACTTAAAGGCCATTCCTTTCAAAACCTCATTTCCCAGCAGTGCTCATAGGGCACATAGAGAAAGGCTAGAAAGGAGATCCATACATGCATACTTTGGTCTTTTGCTGGTTGTTAGCTTTCCCACAACAAGAAAGAGATAAGACATGCTCTTAACATCTCTTCACGTTCTCCCCACCAGCCACGGCCTGGTAATGATTTAGCCAGTAGATGGCAACAGCAGTATAGAGAGGCTTCTAACAACCTGGCAGAACCGCTTACAGACTCATCTCTGCTGAGAACCTGAAACTTGTCTGCAACCCGTGGAAAAGTTTCTGGCAGCTTCTCTGCCTGCCCGTTGCACAGAGGGGTTTTCTGATCCAAGCTCGGGACTTTGCTTGGTTGTGCTGTGTTCAACCTGACCTCTGGTGGCATATTTGTATCACTCCAGGTGATTTGGGGTGGCCATGGCGTCTGAAAGCATCGGTATGTAAATTTGACAAGGCTGTGAGCTCCTACTCGTGGACTTGAGGAACAGTTAAACAAAGAGAACAAGGCTGGTGAGCTGTTCATCACAACATATACCTGATACAATCTTTCATGGTCCAGGCAGCATTTCTGTGGCCAAGCTCATCTCAGAAAGAGGTCTGGTATAATTAGCTTTATGCTAATAGTGGTTGCCCCACTCCTGCCACGAGAAAAGCAAACAGGTTGCACAGTTACTGTGACCCAGCAGCCTCCTATTCCATAGTGAACATCAGGGCTTCTGGTACTCAGGCTTTCAGAAATGGCATTAACTGCAAAGTTGATGTTGGATTGCTCATCTTTAAATTTCAGTGATTCTACATGTACTCAAACAAACAAACATGCATTAATATTGGAATATTTCTTATCCACTTAATTTTTTTTTTGTTACTAATTCGTTCCTGCCTCCTGATCACCGTGTATGTTGTTGCTGTTGTTATATTGTGTACCTGGAAGCTTGCACCACACTCCAGCTCCTTTCTGTGCTATGTACTATTGACATAGAGAGTAAACCTGTCTCTGCGCAAGGGTGTTTGCAACATGTACTTAAGAAGCAGAATGTGGAAACAAGAGCATGGAGAAATTGTAATGCTGCTTACCCTGCCAGCACTTACTGCAGAATATAGGTCAGCACAGTCTGACCAGGCCAGCTATTTTCAAGAGCACATGTGTTTTTGCACCAAAATAGTCTGAATACTAAATTACATGACTTCTGGGTAATCCACTGTAATCAAGGGTAAAGACTGGTGCTTTACCTTAATGCCTTCAGTGTTTCCTACAGGAGTAGAAGTACAAGCTAGCCATGTCAGGTACTTAATACAGGCATCATTTGTGTATGAAAGAGTTATGTTAGGTGAAGTTATAAGCTTAGAGGCAAGTACAGATTGATAATCTTCCTGTAGGCCCCTCCACGATGAATTTTGTCCCACAATAGAAAAATTACAGTAGGGACAAATCTGATCTGTGATATGTACAATAGATGGTAGGTGGAAAAAAGAGGGTACTTTAATGCACCCTAGAAAAAGACCAAGCCAAGTTCTTTGTGAAGCATATTGTGCTTTGTCAAAAGTCTTGACTGTGATATCAGTTAATTGAATTAATTAATTAGAACTTCCTAAATGTATAGAGGTCATCTAGACTAGAGCACCTGACAATAGCACTAAGTGCACTGATGCACTTATGTATGTACACTGGCTTTATTATTTGATTTCTGATTTGAGTCTTTTGGGTGTACTCCATATTAAAAGCTGTACATTTATGAGTTAAGAAACTTCTTATAGTGAAACCTGCAGTTCTTACTTGCTGTCAATCCACCAAAGTAAATTAGAGTGATGCAAGTGTTACCTTATAGCAAAGCAGTAAATTTACTTTTAGAGGTGGTATTGGGACATGCATGCCAGAGTAAATAAATGCATTATTTTCTTCTTCCCAGAATGAATACTCCACCTGCTTGACTTCCCTGTCATTTGGCTTTCTTTCCCTGTGAGGGAGCTCTTAGTGTCCTCTCAAAATTTTGAATGCTGTCCTTAAAACAGATGCTCATTTACCAAAAATAAGGACTGAGACAGGTTTGAAGAATGACATGGAAGCCCATGGCTGAGAAGCTTTGTTCCAAGCTGCTGGCTGAACAAGAGAATGAAACAGGTGATAAGCCTAGGCACAGTAGCCTAGAAACAAGCTCACGAAGAAGTCAGCCTGGAACATTGTGGGTAAACTAGACGTGCATCTACACAACACCTAGCAGCATTCACATTGTGCTCAGATTAGAAAAGTCTGTTTTTCTAAGCTATGTATTTCTGAGAGGATATTTTATAAGACAAGCCAGACAGTCCCCAGTTGAGTTTTTCTTGGAATTGTTATGTTGCCACTTCCTTACATAGGATTTTTTTTATCTGTGAGTTTCCTTTTGATTGCAAAGTAAACAGGTTAAGCTAACACCCAGGGTGAAAGCAGCAACATTTGGAACCACAGGCCTAGTGGTTTTAGGTTCCAGCAAGAGCACATTATTACAGCTTTTTACTGTAATTTCTTCCCCTCTAAAAGTATGTTAGGCTTTGTGCCAGCCAATTTTTGCTTTTGTTTTTATGTCTCCAGGAGACTTTCAGAGGTCTGAGGTTCTAAGCCAGTTTGTGGATTTCTTCTTTGTTGGTTCTTTACTCACACACTGTTACATTCGAAGTCTCCTTTCACTGTCAGTCTTGCCAGAACATCTCAGAGCCCCCCAAATCATGAGTTACCTTAAAAAACACAGCATGGTTTGTCAATTTTCTCTCCACTTTAAGAGCTTTTTGTTTGCAGCTATTCTACATATTTCAACATTTTTTGGCAGGTAAAATTTCATATCATTTCTCCTAAACCACATTGTATCTAAGATGTTTTGAGGTAATATCTCTTAGGCTTCTTGCGTAGCAGTGTATATTATCTGTGTTATTACTATACCTTTGTGGATGGCCAAGAAATGAAACAACTTGCCCGGAGCCCTGCATTAAAAGAGGCATTGAGGCTAATCAAAGAAACAATATTTCCAGCTCTTTCATTTTAATATATAAAGTGATAAATGATCTTTTTATCCAGGAAAATATTAAACACTTAGGGAAACAGTACTGAGAAATAAAGCACCTGGTATTGCCCATCAGTGTCTTTCATCTCACTGTGCTGTTAATCTGCAGCCTTTAATAACCAAAATGACCCAATCATAAAAAATTATCTCTAGCTTCTGCGCATTTTAAAGAAACACTCCCCTTTGTGCAGCAGTGTATTTGTGTTGCCTTTAAACAGCGGATCTATAAAAGGATATTTGCCTACTGGATGAAGGAAAGGCTGTGGATGTAGTTTTCTTGGACTTCAGTAAAGCCTTTAACACAACTTCTCATAGCCTTCTGCTTAGGAAATTGTCAGGCTCTGGCCTGGACAGGCGCACACGCTCCTGAGTGGAAAACTGGTTGGATGGCTGGGCCCAGAGAGTGGTGGGAAATGGAGTTAAATCCAGCTGGAGGCCAGTTACAAGTGGGATCCCCCAGGACTCAGTGCTGGGTCCAGCCCTGTTCAATGTCTTTATCCATGACCTGGATGGAGGCATCGAGTGCACCCTTAGCAAGTTTGAGGACGACAATAAGCTGGAAGCGTTGACCTGCTGGAGGGTAGGGAGGCTCTGCAAAGGGATCTGAACAGGCTGGACTGCTGGGCTGAGACCAATGGCATGAGGTTTAATACGGCCAAATGCCAGGTCCTGCACTTGGGGCACAACAACCCTGTCTGTCTGGAAAGCTGCCAGGAGGAGAAGGACCTGGGGGTGTTGGTTGACAACTGACTGAACATGAGCCAGCAGTGTGCCCAGGTGGCCAAGAAGGCCAATGGCATCTTGGCCTGTATCAGAAATGGCATGATCAGCAGGTCCAGGGAGGATATTCTCCCCCTGTACTTAGCACTGGTGAGACCGCTCCTTCAATCCTGTGTTCAGTTCTGGGCCCCTCACCACAAGAAGGCTGTTGAGGCTCTGGAGCGAGTCCAGAGAAGAGCAACGAAGCTGGTGAAGGGGCTGGAAAACAGGCCTTATGAGGAGCGGCTGAGAGAGCTGGGGCTGTTTAGCCTGGAGAAGAGGAGGCTGAGGGGAGACCTCCTTGCTCTCTATAACTACCTGAGGGGAGGTTGTAGAGAGGAGGGTAATGGCCTCTTCTCCCAATTGACAGGTGACAGGACAAGAGGGAATGGCCTCAAGCTGCACCAGGGGAGGTTCAGGCTTGACATCAGGAAAAGATTTTTGTGGAAAGGTTCATTGGGCACTGGAACAGGCTGCCCAGGGATGTGCTTGAATCACCTTCCCTGGAGGGGTTTAAAAGATGGATGGATGACATGCCTAGGGGCATGGTTTAGTGATTGATACGAATGATTGGACTCAGTGATCCTGTGGGTCTTTTCCAACCTAGTGATTCTGTGACTAAGTGTCAGATATTTTTTTTTGCTCATAAAGTTGTTAAGTATTTTGTTATGAATCTGATTTTGCTTAAACTTCTTTCTCCCTTGAAATAATTCCCTTTCTCTTCTACTTAGGATCCTTGATAACAAAAGCATGCTTACTTTAAGAAAAATGCCTTTAATTTGTATGGAGAAGGCAAGTAATTTTATGATATAGTAGCTTGACAGAGTAAATACACATTTGTCTCCACTGTAATGATATGTAATATATAATGATTGTCCCGTCTACACTAGGATTTTGACAGGTGCATGTTAAAATGCTTTTCATAACAAACATGCAGCAATACTAGAAAAAAGCATAAATGCCTCCCTGAAGAAGCTGCTGTGCAGTAGGATATACTGGGAGGTGGGGAGCATAAGTTGGCTTCCTGATGGAAAAGAAATGTCAGATGAGGGCTCTGGGTATTTTGATTGAACAGCTTTTGAATTTGTGCTATATGTACTGGTCCCTGGACAAACGTAACCACAGAAAAAGCCTTACATCGTAACCACAACCTAAACATGTGCATTCCTTTTCAAATAAGCAGGTTTCCCCTGGGAATTTGCTCTACCTCAGATAGATTTTCTATTGTCATGCTATTCTTTGCTGCTTGGCACAATACTCTTGACCCTCCTCAAACACTAAAACTCCCCAGTCCCAAAAAGGTCTATATCCCACTGTCTGTCTTCTGAAGGACTAAGTAAAAGAAGCCTAAAAAACATGTGTTACTTGATGAACTACTGACTGCTGACCAAAAAAACCCTGAAAAACAGTGAAAATTTTAGAGGAGAGTCATATTTTTTATCTGTAGACTGGCAGGCAAGTTGGAGGTAATCAGGATGGAAGATGCCTTGTGTGTAGTTGTAATATACTAAATAAATGAATTGGGTAAATTTGAAAAACACAGTGGTAAAGGAGAATGAGAGGATTTTGAGTAAGGCTAAGAAATGGCTTAAAATTTGAAACATTTATACCACAATAACAGTGTATGCCCCTTTTGACATCAGGTCAGTCTTTCTGCCCAGCTACTTGATATGACATTCCAGAATGGGTAAAATAGAAAGAATTCTAAGAATTTTTCTATCCAAAATAATGACTATTTGGCCTTAAGGTAGGCTTTTGCATAACGGAATTTTATAATATCTTGCTGTTCAGGTGGAATATTGATTGTCATTTTCTGAGTGCTGCCTTATACTTCCCACACATGAATTATATGATACTATGAATGATACGATTATTCTCATTAAGCTATGCCTGCTTCACCCTTAGCATCTTTCCCTTCAGGAGCAGCAGAGTGATACTCCCTGTGATGCTAGATTACTTTAGACAATGAACCATTCAGACTGACTACGTTTTCAGGTGGAGTTTTCTGACCTGACAAGAGCAAGTAGGCTGATATGTATGACTTAAAAATATGAATTCTGTAAAACAATGCAAGGTGTAGGTGGCCATGAGGTACAATACTGAAAAGAAGGCAATGTTATATCTAGCATCCTGTCATCCATTTCACAGAAGTAATTCCAAAGTTGTTTTCTTGCTGTGTAAATTAATATCTAGGCATCCACAGTGTGGTGGTGAATGGAGTTCAATTATTCCATTGTTGCAGGGTGAAATATAGCTCTGAAGATATATAGTTGTTATTATAAAATCTGGGAATGTAAATGAGTACCATCTCACCTCAAGGTATTATGACAGATTTGGAATCCTAGAATCCTAGAATAGTTAGAGTTGGAAGGGACCTTAAAGATCATCCAGTATCAACCCTCCTGCCATGAGCAGGGACACATCTTACTAGATCAGGCTGCCCAAGGTCCATCCAGCCTGGCCTTGAACACCCACGGGGATGGGGCAGCCACAGCTTCCCTAGGCAACCTGTGCCAGTGCCTCACCACTCTTATGGTGAAGAAATTCTTCTTATATCAAGCCTAAATCTCCCCCTCTCCAGTTTATACCTGTTCCCCCTAGTTCTATCACCACAAGTCTTTATGAATAGTTCTCCCCACCTTTGCTGTAAGCCTCTTTCAGGCACTGCAAGGAATGAGTTTCTCTGCTGAGGACACAGACTAGACACAGCCTAGGACTTGGCAGCTAACTGAGGACATACTGCACACAAGAAGTGGTAGATTTTACTGAACTCCAAGCTTATTTGTTTTGAAATAATGATCTGAAATGTCATGGGGATTTTTCTGTCCTTCAGATTGAGAATAATATTTTAACATAGTTAGTGAGGATCACCAGAATTTAAACCCAAATGAGAGAAACTCCTGGCAGTGACAGTAAGAATTTCAGGTTCCAAAAAGCAAGAAAAGAGAAAAAAACCTCAGCCCAAAACAACCTAAAAAAACTTCTTGGAGTCTTCCATTTTTTTGTCTTGTTATCTAAGTAATGAGAGTAATTCTTAATTTTATTTCAAATAGTTTTGAAAATTTTGATTTAATTGCTAGTTTGTAATGTTATTTATGATAACAAAGCCCCAGCCACGTGGGGCCATATGTTGGTTTCTATCTCCTAACTTCTTTCTGAGTTTGCACTAAACTACTCCATTCCTGTCTGTGGAGAAAATACCTGTGAATTATGATGACATCTCTTGGCAAGCACTGTCTTCCGAATCATGTTGCTGTCAAAATATGTGATGAAGTCAAATGGCCTCAAGGGAGGAAAATGTCATTCATTTGTCATCATGATAAGTGATATACCTCTGTGAGATAGTCTAACAGATTAAAGTTTTATCACAAGAATCAAGAAACTTACTTTAATGATAAAACTTCCTTCACTTCACTGTCTACCAGCTATGTCCTCCTTCCTCCCATTCTTCCTCACTCTGCGCTTTCCTCATAATAGTTTCACTGATCCTGTCAATATGAGAATTCCTCCTGAGATTCAGTCAGACAGCAAAACACCCTGCTATTTCCTTTATAGAAATTGACACTAACTGTATTTTAAAAAGGATCAGGCACGATACCTCTGCTACATATCATATGCCACGTCATCCACTGAGTACCAATCTAAGAGCTAATCATTTCTGGAGAAAGGAAACAAGTTAGGTTCCTCTGGAAGTCACTCCTAGCACTGTTCATCTTGAATTCAACAGCTCTGTAGCAGGAATGGTGAAAAATCTTGTGAGGTTGTTGCTAGCAATAACTGAGCTGGCCCATATTTGCTTGTTATTTATCAAGATTCCTCAGGTTCTCAGGTAAAAGCTGAGTTAAGTCGCTAGGTACAATGTTCAAAAACAACTGTATACTTCAGAATACCTGGGCTTTTCAATAAGGAAAACCAGCAATATATGAAATTTTGCCTTGCAGAGAGTGATTGAATCCAGCTTTCCCCTTGGAAATATGTAATAGCAAACAACCAAGAGAGGTGCTAGAATGGGCCTGTAGGCATACAGGTTGTTTGTAGTAAAGCTAGCCTTAGAAATTATATTCCCAGTACTCTTGCTTTTCCACACGGTCTTCCTGATAAAGTTATTTTGCATAAATTCAGGGTCATATTTATCGCTTACATAACAGCACGATCTCAGCAGGATGACACCAGAGGAAAGTTTTTTCCTAGGGAAGGGGGTTTATTTATTTATTTATTGAATAAAAAACTGTATTCATATAACTTAATGATTTACTACCTGCAAAATGCCTTGAGGCCCTCCAATGGTGTCTCGATCACTGCAATAGGTGGTCATTAACTACACTCTGATGAACACTGTAATTCCGAAAAAAGTTGAGTACTAACTGCCAATGTATTGTAGCTTACAGCATCTTCTTATTTGTTCCTATCACAAGCAGCACTTGCATGGTCATTTCTAAGTTCAATTTTTCTCTTATTCACCACTTTGGCAGTGGAGCAATAAAGCTGCAATAAACTTGAATTGCGCATCTAAATGCTCAATCTTCTCTCCACAATTATGTGGTAGGTGTCAAGTACTGCAGTAACATGGGTTCAACAACCTGTTCAAGACTGTGAGTACCTTGACACCTTTATGAGCTTACATGTGCCAGAGACACCAGAGTTTTCCACTATAAGTAACTATGAGTGTAAGCATTTTCATGAAGAAAAGGAAGGATGTAAATCAGCAGTTTACTGCACAGAAATGTAAATGTCCTATTGCAATGCTTTGTATTGACATATCCTCAATTTGCTAAAAAGCATGCTTTGATCACTCTGGTATCAGAAATATACTTGAATGGGGGACTTGCTGGTTGGTTTCAAGGAGCCAGATCAAGTACAAACCTTGGTCCTTGTGGGAGACTTCAACTTCCCAGATATAGGCTGGGAATATAATACAGCAGAAAGGAAGCAGTCCCGGAGGTTCCTGGAGTGTCTGGAAGACAACTTCCTCACACAGCTGGTGAGCGAACCGACAAGGGACGGTGCCCTCCTGGACCTGCTGTTGGTGAACAGAGAAGGACTGGTGGGGGATGTGAAGGCTGGAGGACACTTGGGGCAAAGCGATCATGAGATGATAGAGTTCTCAGTGCGGGGTAAAATGAAGAAGGAGGTTAGCAGAATAGTCACCCTCAGCTTTCAGAGAGCAGACTTTGGGCTGTTCAGAAGGCTGGTCGGAAAAGTCCCGTGGGAGACGCTCCTTGAAGGCAAAGGTGTCCATGAGGGCTGGGCGCTCTTCAAGAAGGAACTCCTAGCAGCTCAGGAGAAAGCCGTCCTCAAGTTCCGGAAAAGTAGCCGGAGGGGTAAGAAACCAGCGTGGTTGAGGTGGGAGGTCCTAAGAGACATCAATAGGAAGAGGAGGGCCTACGACCTCTGGAGGAAGGGGCAGGCATCCTGGGTGGACTATAGGGAGGAAGTGAGAACGTGCAGGGAAAAAGTCAGGAGGGCTAAGGCCCAACTAGAAATGCGATTGGCCAAGACTGTGAAAGACAACAAAAAGTCTTTCTACAAATACATCAACAGCAAAAGGAGGGCTAGGGAGAATCTCCAGTCCCTGGTAGATGCAGAGGGAACAACAGTAACAGAGGACGAAGACAAGGCTGAAGTGCTCAATGCCTACTTTGCCTCAGTCTTTAACAGTAAGGAAAATTGTTCCCTCTGTGCACAACCTCAAGGGTTGGAAGAGAAGTATGAGATTCCCAAGGTCCAAGAGGAGGTGGTTAGAGACTTGCTTGCCCAGCTAGATGCCCACAAGTCTATGGGGCCGGATGGAGTCCACCCAAGAGTTTTGAGGGAACTGGCGGATGTGCTGGCCATACCCCTTTCCATCATCTTCCAGCAGTCCTGGATGACTGGGGAGGTTCCGCTGGACTGGAGGCTGGCTGATGTCGTTCCTATCTATAAGAAGGGGCGCAGGGAGGATCCGGGGAACTACAGGCCTGTCAGCCTGACCTCGGTACCAGGGAAAGTCATGGAGCGGGTGATCTTGAGTGCGATCATGAAGCACTTGCAAGAGAACCGGGTGATCAGGCCCAGTCAACATGGGTTCATGAAAGGCAGGTCTTGCCAGACTAATCTGATCACCTTCTATGACCGAGTGACTAAACTCTTGGATGAGGGAAAGGCTGTGGATGTGGTTTTCCTGGACTTCAGTAAAGCCTTTGATAGAGTTTCTCATAGCATTCTGCTTCGGAAACTGTCGGCCTCTGGCCTGGACGGGTGCACACTCTCCTGGGTGAAAAACTGGTTGAATGACCGGGCCCAGAGAGTGGTGGTAAATGGAGTTAGATCCAGCTGGAGGCCAGTGACAAGTGGGGTTCCCCAGGGCTCAGTGCTGGGTCCAGTCCTGTTTAATGTCTTTATCAACGACCTGGATGAAGGCATTGAGTCCTCCCTTAGCAAGTTTGCAGATGACACCAAGCTGGGTGGAAGTGTCGATCTGCTGGAGGGTCGGGAGGCTCTGCAAAGGGACCTGAACAGGCTGGACCGCTGGGCTGAGACCAAAGGCATGAGGTTTAACAAGGCCAAATGCCGGGTCCTGCACTTGGGGCACAACAACCCTAAGCAGAGGTACAGACTAGGAGAAGCCTGGCTGGAAAGCTGCCAGGAGGAGAGGGACCTGGGGGTGCTGGTTGACAACCGACTGAACATGAGCCAGCAGTGTGCCCAGGTGGCCAAAAAGGCCAATGGCATCCTGGCTTGTATCAGGAATGGTGTGACCAGCAGGTCCAGGGAGGTTATTCTCCCCCTGTACTCGGCACTGGTGAGACCGCACCTCGAGTACAGTGTTCAGTTCTGGGCCCCTCACCACAAGAAGGATGCTGAGGCTCTGGAGCGAGTCCAGAGAAGAGCAACAAAGCTGGTGAAGGGGCTGGAGAACAGGCCTTATGAGGAGCGGCTGAGAGAGCTGGGGTTGTTCAGCCTGGAGAAGAGGAGGCTGAGGGGAGACCTTATTACTCTCTACAACTACCTGAAGGGAGGTTGTAGAGAGGAGGGAGCTGGCCTCTTCTCCCAAGTGACAGGGGACAGGATGAGAGGGAATGGCCTCAAGCTCCGCCAGGGGAGATTTAGGCTTGAGATTAGGAAGAAATTCTTCACAGAGAGGGTGGTTAGGCATTGGAGCAGTCTGCCCAGGGAGGTGGTTGAGTCACCGTCCCTGGAGGTGTTTAAGGTTAGGGTAGATGAGGTGCTTAGAAGCATGATTTAGGGAATGGTGGGAATGGTTGGACTCGACGATCCAGTGAGTCTCTTCCAACCTGGTCATTCTGTGACATCTGGCAAGGCAGATGCAGCTTGATCCACATAAATCTTTCTTAAAGGAAAGCCTGGCAACAGTTATTCAAACAAGTGTGAGTTGATCCACCTGCAACGAGACGGGTGAGTTAGTAGCAGCCTCAGCGCTCTTGAGTGCTGGCTGCAACTACTGGCTGCCTGAGGAGATTGCTCATCCACCTGAGAATCCTTGTGCTGCAATGAAAATGCTACAAACCAGGGCTTGTGATCATCAAGGGATGAAGGCAGTCAGAGGCACAGCCTTGAGTTGCCATGGTTGTACCCTGTGCTGGGCAGCAGTTGTGGTGAGAGGAGCAGTGATGGCTTTGGGAAGGGAAATAGATGGGAGAGAGAGAGGCAGGAGGACACTCAGTGTAGGGCTTGCTGCAGCCTGTTGAGTCCCACAGGGACTGTAGGAAATTTACTGCTCTCGTAGGCTAAGGCTGAAGTACTTAATGCCTTCTTTGCCTCAGTCTTTAATTGTAAAGAAAGTTGTTCCCTTTCTGAACAAACCCTGGAGCCAGAGGAGCAACATGAGGCTCCCATGGTCCAAGAGGAGGTGGTCAGAACCTTGCTAGCCCGATTAGACACCCACAAGTCTATGGGGCTGGATGGGATTCACCCAAGGGTATTGAAAGAGCTGGCAGATGTGCTGGCCAAACCCCTTTCCATCATCTTCCAACAGTCCTGGAAGACTGGGGAAGTTCCACTGGACTGGAGGCTGGCTGATGTTGTGCCCATCTACAAGAAGGGTCACAGGGAGGATCCAGGGAACTACAGGCCTGTCAGTCTGACCTCAGTGCCAGGGAAAGTCATGGAACAGGTGATCTTGAGTGCTATCATGAAGCTCATGCAAGAGAACCAGGTGATCAGGCCCAGTCAACACGGGTTCACAAAAGGCAGGTCTTGCCAAACTAACCTGATCGTCTCCTATGACAAAGTGGCTCTGCTGCTGAACAAGGGAAAGGCTGTGGATGTATCTTCCTGGACCTCAGTAAAGCCTTCAACAGAGTTTCTCACAGCATTCTGCTACAGAAACTGTCGGCCTCTGGCCTGGACAGGCGCACACTCTCCTGGGTGGAAACTGGCTGGATGACCGGGCCCAGAGAGTGGTGGGAAATGGTGTTAAATCTAGCTGGAGGCCAGTGACAAGTGGGGTTCCCCAGGGCTCAGTCCTGGGTCCAGCCCTGTTCAATGTCTTTATCCATGACCTGGACGAAGGCATTGAGTGCACCCTTGGCAAGTTTGAGGACAACAATAAACTGGGTGGAAGTGTGGATCTGCTGGAGGGTCAGGAGGCTCTGCAAAGGGATCTGAACAGGCTGGACTGCTAGGCTGAGACCAATGGGATGAGGTTTAATACGGCCAAATGCCGGGTCCTGCACTTGGGGCACAACAACCCTGTGCAGTGCTACAGACTAGGAGAAGTCTGTCTGGAAAGCTGCCAGGAGGAGAAGGACCTGGGGGTGTTTGTTGACAGCCGACTGAACATGAGCCAGCAGTGTGCCCAGGTGGCCAAGAAGGCCAATGGCATCTTGGCTTGTATCAGAAACGAGGTGACCAGCAGGTCCAGGGAGGTTATTCTCCCCCTGTACTCGGCACTGGTGAGACCGCACCTCGAGTACTGTGTTCAGTTCTGGGCCCCTCACCACAAGAAGGATGTTGAGACTCTGGAGCGAGTCCAGAGAAGAGCAACGAAGCTGGTGAAGGGGCTGGAGAACAGGCCTTATGAGGAGCGGCTGAGAGAGCTGGGGTTGTTCAGCCTGGAGAAGAGGAGGCTGAGGGGAGACTTCATTGCTCTCTATAACTCCCTGAGGGGAGGTTGTAGAGAGGAGGGTAATGGCCTCTTCTCCCAAATGACATGGGACACCACAAGAGGGAATGTCCACAAGCTCCGCCAGGGGAGATTTAGGCTGGACATTAGGAAAAAATGTTTCACAGAAAGGGTCATTGGGCACTGGAACAGTCTGCCCAGGGAGATGGATGAGTCACCTTCCCTGGAGGTGTTTAAGGCACGGGTGGACGAGGTGCTATGGGGCATAGTTTAGTATTTGATAGTAATTGTTGGACTCGATGATGCTGTGGGTCATTTCCAAACTGGTTATTCTATGATTCTATGATTCATAGACCATGGAAAAAATAATGAACATTTGCAAAGACTAAAAGGTGACCTGGGGCACTGCATGATACCCAAAACTGTCTTCAGTCTATCCTTTCCACCACCTGGAAACGGTACTCATTTGAAGATTGTAATTGTCCTTGTAAGCTGTAAAAAATATACCTTTAACAGATTAGCAAAATTTTGCTTAAGGAGACATAGTGAAGCTTGGGAAAAAGAAGTCTGGAGTGATGCCTATCCAACTGTTACTGTTGTAAACTTCAAAGTGTTTTCACAGGTCTTTTTCTGAAGATTAGTTTTCTTAGAGTTTACAGACTTTCACATTCAGAAATAGCAACCCCACCACCACCACCCCCCACCACCACCCCCCCTCCCCTTCCCCAGGGTTCCTGCACAAATCATCTGCAAAGACTTTGCAAAATAACACTTCCTGGCATGGCTAGTGAAAACAGTGTCTCAACTGATGTGTGTCCCTTGACACTTTGAAAGGAATGGTATTTTAGTACTCAACATGCTTTCTTACCATATCCACTCAAAAATAGGTATAAGAGACCCCTACCTGAACAGCCAAAATCACGCTGTTTAGAAATGCAACCCATAGACGTTGGGAAACATGCATGCAAGAGCTTCTTGCTTTTCGGCTTATGGAGTAATCCTGTGAGCCTGGCAGGATGTCCAGTGCTGATAGGTTGCAGAGGACTGCATGTCTTGCTGTGCACAGAGATAAGTCATGCTTACGCCTCTGCTAGTAAGGAGACCTCAGCCACAGAAACCTAGGTTTGTTCCAGTGTGTGGCTTGGGGCCACAGCCTTCCTAACATTGCAGTAGGTGGCTCTGCACAGGCTGCTTACCCTTCTGGTCACCCAGCACCGAGAGGTAGTACATAGCTAGCTCTCATCAGTCTATGCTATTTCACAACACAAAAACTCCCTCAGGCTGCCTTAAGAGTGCTGTTATGTGTAGTAGAAAACCAATTTCTGCAGAAGCAATTGGCTTGAAACTGTTTCCAGAATACTTGGAGGTGTTGGCCTAGTGTTTTATCCACATGACAGTTTAAGTGCCTGTCTTCCAGATTTACTTTCTAATTGAAACAAGCCACATAGGGGGAAGAACAGAAAAGGTAAATCAGCAGGTTGCCTAGCTTTTAGGATACCTGTTTTGTCAAGCAGAACTGCCTCAAGCAGACCATTAGCTGCTGCCAGGTGGTAGTGCTCTTGACACTGCTCTATTGCCACGTTGTTTTTTGGCAAGGTCATTGTTGACAATTTGTTCCTTGCTGTATCTATTCCTCTATCTCTCCTTTGGTCAATTCTGGTATTTTTCAGACACTTTTCCTATCCTTGTTATCTTCTTTTCCACAGCAAACTTACAATTTCTCTGACTGACTTCTCTAGGTAATACTAGTAATACCGAAGCTGTCAAGAGCGGTATAAACTACTCCCACCCACCACCTCAGGTGAATTAGGAGATGTTAGTGAAGATGCCTCTTTTCTTGACTAGTCACTAGAAGAAAATATATGTTGTGAAGGGGCTTTTGGGATCTAAATTCTTGGTCCTCTCCTTCATGAATGGCAAACTTAAGCTATAGGGAATAAGTGCTTTCTGATGTTGCCAAAGATTACCAAAAATAATTTTGCTGGAGAGAAATGTTTTACAGCAACAATTAAGCCTGCTGTTCTTCTTGAATTGCTCAGTTGAAAAGCTTATCATCCCAAATAGCTGGTGTAATTGCCAGCTTATAGTATTGGCATAGCCCAGAGCAAATTCAGTGGTAGTACTAAGCATTCAGAGCCTTTTCAGCAAAAGAAGACCTTCTGATTTAATTTCCTTCAATGCCCCACAATAAATTTATTCTCTTAAGAGATGTTTTGGACAGTTGAATGACGATCCAGTAAAAGATTTTATGTTGAACCATGCACAGATAAGTATCAACTCCGTCTGAATTGTAAAATTATGGCAGTTTGTCAAAGGAAAAGGTTTGAAATGCTTACCTCTCTGCTATACTTAGTAACAATGAATGTGTAATAATTTCTGTTAGATAGAATGACATTCGTACTTTCCAAAGCAGTCAGTAATTAGAAGTGACTGATATTTTGAGTATGCCAGTTAGTGATGGCTGCCATCCAAACATGTCACTTCTGGACACAGACAGATTCATTTGCTAGCAGCATAAATACTGGCTTTAGAGTTGTGAGTGTGCATTTGTGTGACTCCATCTTCCCTTCTCTACCCCTAGTGTGGCTTTTAACAATTAAACACTAAAATCCTCACTGAAATCAATGGAAACTAGGGAATTTTATCCCTTGGGTGCAGTATTCAAAGTGCATAGGCTTGCTTGCTGCACTGCTTTGTAGGTATCTCAGATGTCCCTCTCTGCCATTTCATGTCACGTCTTGTCTGCAGCTGGGGGGATGTTGTTTCCTATTTCAGTTTTCCTCCCATTGAAAATTACTTGAGGACACCTCTGCCCCTGGCCTTCAGCTCTAAAAGTGACCAGAACTTTTTACTTTTGCACATAGACATTTGCACTGTGAGAAAATGGGAACGGCCAGAGGGGAGGTGATCCCCCTGTCACTTGGCATCCTTATGTTGCAGTTGAGTGTCTTGGGGAGAGAAAGGCTTGAATTTGGCCGTGCCTATGATTGAAATCAATCAGTGATGTTGGTGACCTTTGTACACATGGAACCAAGCTGTTAAGTGTACAGGTCCCTTTATACCTTAGTTCCCTAACCAGGGGTGTTCCCAGTTTGAAGCTCAAAAGTCTTGTGGGGAGATTTACATCCAGCAAAGCTTCCTTATCATGTGCAATGCATTGAAGTTCTGCAATCCTTCCTCCTATTTTTTAAATTAAAGCAATTTTCTCAAGTGTAAGAGGTGGAAAATCTCTAACAAAGTGGTTTTCTAGAGAAATAACATCAAAAATACACTGACTGTGCTAAAAAAATCTCTTGCTCCTCTGAAAATGACTCAAAATTGCTGAGAAGAGCATGATATACTGAGAACACAGCACTAGGAAAATGTAAGTGAGCAAAGTTAACCGTCTCTTACAAATGAAGTAGAAATTAGGAGCACATATTCTGCACTGACTAGCCCCTCCACCTCACATGATTTTCATTGTCTATGATTGCAGTCATCTGCCTTAAATTTACTAAGTTACCTCCATCAGAGCCCAACTCAAGAAATTCAAATTTGATTAATTCAAAGAGGAGTAAGTTGTGAAAGAAGATAAAATCTTCAAAGGCAGCTGCAACACATAGTGATTCTGAGCTTGAAATACAGCAAGGACCAGAGTATTTGCTTTTGGACTTCATTTTCATCAGCTGGGGCCCACATATCCTTAAGGGTTGTTGAAGTAATGGACTGTGTGAAAGCATCATTCAAAACTTTTGAAATTCACGGCACAAACATGGTGGGGTGCCACCCTTATCTGCTTCAGTCCTTTGACTATTTCAGTGCCTATTGTTCCAAAAGGAAAAGTGACATCATATTTACCAGTTTAATAAAAATGAATTGAGATTGGAAAATTCTACGTGCCTACCTGCAGGTATGGACCTGATTTCACGCATACCAGCTGGTGATTTACTAACCACAGAAGTCCTTCCAAAATTGCTACTGTCTTGAGAAAGTTTTACAGTCCTCTGATGTACAATCAAACCTCTTTTTTCACAACTTTCCAAGCTTGAGCCTCTCCTAGGGGCTTCAATATCTTTTGTCTGTCATCATCCAGCTTCCAAGAGCATTCTCATGGCCTCTCAGACAGACCAGTGAGGAAAACCTGGACTTGAACTCCCCTCCCCTCCCCTTCCCTAGATCAGGAGGCGAGAGAGCTTGCTGCCTTCCCAGAACAAGTGAAAGGGGACATGGAAAAAATGAATGCAGAAATCAAGGAGAGTGGGCCTCTTGCACTCTTGAGGCATATGCAGCACCAGGGTCCAAGGAAGCAAAGGCTGCAGCTGCTAAGTCCAAACTTGAAGAACACAGGGAACATTTCTTCCTAGCTCAAACTGACTTGGAGGCAATTTGCTTCGAGGTGTCTGCACGGTCTTGCAGCACTATTGCATCTGGGGAAGCAGGCATTTATACACAGACATCTTTCTAAAACCAAAGTGGTTATGCTCATACTCAGAGGTCTTTGTGTCCTGGAAGGAGTCTAAATTTCAGCCCAAGCATAAAGAGCAGATTGAGTGCATGGCTGTGCCTTGCTTTCACAGCACAATCCCTTGGTAGCATGAGTTGCCCTACAGTCAGCCAAAAGTAACTTACAGGCCCCCAAAATGAAAAAAGTGATCAGAAGAACTTCTGCAAACTGGTGCCACTGTGTTTTAACTTCACTGTTTTGGAGACACTGTTTGCCTAAGAGTCTGAATCATGGTCCCAGAATAAAATGAGAGGGCTTCTAACTATGAAGGCTAATAATTATGTGTTTCTTAAGCCACAGCACTTTTACTTCACATTGGTCAGAGTGCCACTATATTATTTATGAGTTTTGTCAACTGCAGGCAGCTGATTTTAGAGGCAAGGGGGTCAATGAGGAAAATTAAAAAGCAGCACGTTCAGTGGTTTTGTTATTGTGGTGTTAAGGGGTTTGGCTTTGGTTTGGGATATATGTTTTTTGGCTTTTTGTTTGTTTTTTTTTTTAATCTAGTTGCTGCATGTTCTGGATACTGCCAAGAGCTGTTTGTAGTGTAGGAGGTAGCTTTCTGTTACTGGAAGCTTCAGGGATAATCCCTCTGAGACTAGCATTCTTCCAAATTCAGGAGAATCAGCTAACAGGAATGTCATCTGCCCAGTCATTGTTAGGTGCTGTAAAATTCATATCCTTTTATCACCCTAATATATCTGGCCCTCTCTATCTTTTCTGAGACCTGGCAGATGGAATATATATTGTTTCTGTATTTATGTTATTTTTACAGTGCATGCTTTTATCATCACTTATTCCCAATTAGCCCTGATGTATGTCACCCATGCAACAAAACAGGATACTTCTCACTTTGGCCTCTTGGAGGCTGATTCTACGCAGCTGCATTAGACTCATATTGACAGGAAATTCAAAGAGAGAAAAATGGTTAGGTCTACAGAGCCCATGCGAAATTGTGTGTGTGTGTTGCACTAGATACTGTACAAAGTGAGGAAAACATTGCCTCTATGAGGTCTATGAGGAAGGGATTCATAACTGCACATGCAGGCCAGAGAGGAAACATTCAGCATTGAGCTGATGGCTATCAATACCTGGCTGCGACATTATAGCAAGTGTGCTGCGATGTGTCCTGGCATGAGTGAACTTGTCATGGTCTTGCCACAGTTGTCACAGGTTCCTGTTGTATCTGCCATCATCTTAGAAGGAGTCCTCAGCTCTCCAGACAAGTGGTACAGGAGGACTTCTGACTAGACATCAAAGAACAAACTGGAAACAGCAAACCCGTTTTGCAGCAATCCCTGGAACAGAGTGAAACACTGCAGGGCAATAATCACTTTTCTCAATGGTCTGCTTTGTTACCTACCCATGTAGGAAACACTTGATACAGAGGAAAATTATTAATTTAGATTTTTTTGTGCATTTTTACCTTTTGGCATACCTTTGAAATACCAGTGGTGCAGAAGGTATAATGTGATACTCTTCATATCTGCAACAAGGAATCCATTATGACTTTACTTCCATGGGTCATTTTAAAAAAAGAAAGGCAGTGAAAACACTGGCAGAAAAGCAGGAGCACTGGAAGCTATAGCTGGCGCTGCCTGGTGAGGATGAAATGGATTGTGGCGATGAGGAGATTGAGTGCCTGTGGTTTAAAATCAGAGGAGCCCATAAGAAGGTAGATTTTGTGATGGGAGTCTGTTACAGGCCACCCAGCCAAGGAGAAGCAGCTGAAGAGCTCTTCTATAAACAGCTGGGGTTAATCTCTAGATAGATGCCTCTCGTTCTTGTGGGAGACTTCAATCTTTGTGATATCTACTGGAAGTACAGTAGAGCAGAATGGAAGCAGTCTAGGAGGTTCCTGGAGTGCATGGAAGACAACTTCCTAGCACAGCTGGTGAATGAACCAACAAGGGAAGGTGCCCTCCTGGACCTGCTGTTTGTGAACAGCGAAGGCCTTGTGGGGAATGTGGCAGTAGGAGGACGCCTAAGACTAAGCGATCATGAGATGATAGGGCTTTCTGCTCTAGGAGAAGTGAAGAGGGTGGTTAGCAGGACAGTAGCATTAAATATCCAGAGAGCAGACTTGGAACTCTTCAGAAGGCTGGTTGGCAAAGTCTCATGGGAGACAGTGCTTAAGGGCAAGGGAGCCCATGAGGGCTGGGAACTCTTCAAAAAGGAGATCCTAGCAGCTCAGGAGAAAGCCATCCCCATGTTCTGGAAAAAAAGCTGGCAGGGGCAAAAACCAGCTTGGTTGAACAGGAAGATCTTGAGTGATATCAAGAAGATGAGGAATGTTTATGGGCTCTGGAAGAGGGGACAGGCCTCTTGGGTGGACTACAGAAGGGAAGTGAGATTGTGTAGATTAAAAATCAGAAGGGCAAAGGCTCAACTAGAAATCAGATTGGCAAAGTCTGTGAAAGATAACAAAAAATCTTTCTATAAATATATAAATAATAAAAGGAGGACTAGGGAGACCATACAGTCCCTATTGGACGCAGCAGGAACAACAGTGACAGGGGATGAGGAAAAGGCTGAGGTACTTAATGCCTTCTTTGCCTCAGTCTTTAATTGTAAAGAAAGCTGTTCCCTTTCTGAACAAACCCTGGAGCCAGAGGAGCAACATGAGGCTCCCATGGTCCAAGAGGAGGTGATCAGAAACTTGTTAGCCTGACTAGACACCCACAAGTCTATGGGGCCAGATGGGATTCACCCGAGGGTATTGAAAGAGCTGGCAGATGTGCTGGCCAAACCCCTTTCCATCATCTTCCAACAGTCCTGGAAGCCTGGGGAAGTTCCACTGGACTGGAGGCTGGCTGCTGTTGTGCCCATCTACAAGAAGGGTCACAGGGAGGATCCAGGGAACTACAGGCCTGTCAGTCTGACCTCAGTGCCAGGGAAAGTCATGGAACAGGTGATCTTGAGTGCGATCATGAAGCACATGCAAGAGAACCAGGTGATCAGGCCCAGTCAACATGGGTTTACAAAGTCTTGCCAAACTAACCTGATCGCCTTCTATGACAAAGTGACTTGGCTGCTGGATGAGGGGAAGGCTGTGGATGTATCTTCCTGGACCTCAGTAAAGCCTTCAACAGAGTTTCTCACAGCATTCTGCTACGGAAACTGTCAGCCTCTGGCCTGGACAGGCGTACACTCTCCTGGGTGGAAAACTGGCTGGATGACCGGGCCCAGAGAGTGGTGGGAAATGGAGTTAACTCCAGCTGGAGGCCAGTGACAAGTGTGGTTCCCCAGGGCTCAGTGCTGGGTCCAGCCCTGTTCAATGTCTTTATCCATGACCTGGACGAAGGCATTGAGTGCACCCTTGGCAAGTTTGAGGACGACAATAAACTGGGTGGAAGTGTGGATCTGCTGGAGGGTCAGGAGGCTCTGCAAAGGGTTCTGAACAGGCTGGACCACTGGGCAGAGACCAATGGGATGAGGTTTAATACGGCCAAATGCCGGGTCCTGCACTTGGGGCACAACAACCCTGTGCAGTGCTACAGACTAGGAGAAGTCTGTCTGGAAAGCTGCCAGGAGGAGAAGGACCTGGGGGTGTTGGTGAGCCAGCAGTGTGCCCAGGTGGCCAAGAAGGCCAATGGCATCTTGGCTTGTATCAGAAACAGGGTGACCAGCAGGTCTAGTGAGGTTATTCTCCCCCTGTACTAGGCACTGGTGAGACCGCACCTCGAGTACTGTGTTCAGTTCTGGGCCCCTCACCACAAGAGGGATGTTGAGGCTCTGGAGCGAGTCCAGAGAAGAGCAACAAAGCTGGTGAAGGGGCTGGAGAACAGGCCTTATGAGGAGCGGCTGAGAGAGCTGGGGTTGTTTAGCCTGGAGAAGAGGAGGCTGAGGGGAGACCTCATTGCTCTCTATAACTACCTGAGGGGAGGTTGTAGAGAGGAGGGTAATGGCCTTTTCTCCCAAGTGACATGGGACACCACAAGAGGGAATGTCCACAAGCTCCGCCAGGGGAGATTTAGGCTGGACATTAGGAAAAAATGTTTCACAGAAAGGGTCATTGGGCACTGGAACAGTCTGCCCAGGGAGATGGATGAGTCACCTTCCCTGGAGGTGTTTAAGGCACGGGTGGACGAGGTGCTAACAGTCTGCCCAGGGAGATGGATGAGTCACCTTCCCTGTAGGTGTTTAAGGCACGGGTGGACGAGGTGCTAAGGGGCATAGTTTAGTATTTGATAGTAATTGTTGGACTCAATGATTAGCTGGGTCAATTCCAACCTGGTTATTCTATGATTCTATGATGTTTCCTATGTAACATCCTCCCAAGCAATAATAGGTTTTGTTGTGTTTCACAAAGCTTGTGTCCTCCTCTTCTTAACAGATGGTGCTTCCTTTGAAAGAGGTTGGTGAAACTAGAAAAAACAATAGTGATGGTGTGTGTATCAGTCACTCTCTGCCATCATGGGCTGTGCCATGCTCACTGGTGCAGACAGGGAAAAGAGACAGCCAGGAGTGTGTCACTGGCTGTAGCTTATTATGTGGCAGCTGGTGGAGAAAGCAACTGAAAAAAAATTAATTACTTAACTATGTAGAGAGGCAGAATCTGTAGCCAATCCCACTTGATATGAGTCATATGCTACAGCTTGGTTCTCTTATTTTGTGCCTTGCCAGAACTGCTCCAGAGCTGTTGTGGAGGTAACATTCAAGTAGCCAGCTCAAGTGATGGTACTGGAATGATTAGGGAAGCATAAAGCATTATGTAAGTACCACAGACTCTTCAGGAGGGAACACAGAACCCTGATCTTATGTGCCTGTGAGCTCAGTTTTGCTTCTGGTGGTTGATTGCATGCCAGTGTGGTGTCAGCAGTGCCAAGTTATATCTGGCACTGCTGCTGTTGCTCAGGATATCCAGCAAAAAGGCAAACAGATGAAGCTGCGACAGAATGCTCCTGTCAGCCCAAGTGGTATATAGGATCAGGAACAACCAGCCTTGGATGAAAAGCCAGATGTAGAAATTCCCATGTGGCTCTTACTCCTGTACAGTATGGTAGTTTTCAAAAGGCAGTAATTATGTTTTTTATATAGAAAATGAGAAAGTGGGCAAGCGTAGTACATAGGTGGAGTGGTAGGGACTCCAGATTCTCTCCACCCACCCCTTGCCCCCATACATAGAGGAGGTAAGCAGCATGGGATATGTTGCCAGCCAGCTGTGGCAAACCCTGGAACAGCATTGACTCCAGCCTCCTTGTGCTTCTAAAGGCTGAGGAAAGGCAAAGGTTTTTGTGTTACTCTCAATACTGCTAGTTTCTTCCAGGCAGCTTGTGGCTGCCAGTTATCAAAGCAGCACTAACATAATTTCCAGAGGACTGAATAAATTATAAAGAAGGGTCATCTGTCACTTGCACATAGTGGAACTGGAGCTGAAGAAAGAAATAGCTAATAACCTGTTACAAATAAGTGAGCCCTATAAAATTGGGGGGTTTGTCTACCAAGGTTTCAAGGTGGTCCTTATATTATTTCTCACTGTTACTCGTGTCATGTGAAGCATGCGATGCAGCATTAGAAGTGTTGAGAGGATTAATTCCTGTGTGTGAAAAAATAGAGGATGTGGTGATGAGTGAAACTTTTGTAGCATCTTCCTTAGCAAAACAATGAAAAAAGAGCAGAACTTTCCTGGTGGTCCCTTCCAGCGGTAGAGATGAAGAAGAATGTTAAAGTATGCTGTGGCTCTCTCAGCTAGAGAATCTCAGCTTCACTTTTTTCCTCTTGCTTTTCATGCCTTTTGGCAGCTGTTTTTCTTTCAACTGCTGTGTCATGGAGCTTCATGCGATTGTCGGAGGGTCTGGTGTGAAAAAATTAAAGTTTTAGAGTGGACTCCTAATTCTAGAGACATCTGTCTTCTCTTGATTTGTTCTTCTTTTGTACTTTTCTCTCCTTATGCTTGTGTATGTTTTTAATCTAATACATACTGGAAAACACAAAGGATAGGGGCAATTACCTCTATAGTTTAGCCTATAGTTGAGTCCTCCCTTAGCAAGTTTGCAGATGACACCAAGCTGGGAGGAAGTGTGGATCTGCTGGAGGGTCGGGAGGCTCTGCAAAGGGATCTGAACATGCTGGACTGCTGGGCTGAGACCAACGGCATGAGGTTTAACAAGGCCAAATGCCGGGTCCTGCACTTGGGGCACAACAACCCTAAGCAGAGGTACAAACTAGGAGAAACCTGGCTGGAAAGCTGCCAGGAGGAGAAGGACCTGGGGGTGTTGGTTGACAACTGACTGAACATGAGCCAGCAGTGTGCCCAGGTGGCCAAGAAGGCCAATGGCATCTTGGCTTGTATCAGGAACGGGGTGACCAGCAGGTCCAGGGAGGTTATTCTTCCCCTGTACTCGGCACTGGTGAGACCGCACCTCGAGTACTGTGTTCAGTTCTGGGCCCCTCACCACAAGAAGGATGTTGAGGCTCTGGAGCGAGTCCAGAGAAGGGCAACAAAGCTGGTGAAGGGGCTGGAGAACAGGTCTTATGAGGAGCGGCTGAGAGAGCTGGGGTTGTTTAGCCTGGAGAAGAGGAGGCTGAGGGGAGACCTTATTACTCTCTACAACTACCTGAAGGGAGGTTGTAGAGAGGAGGGAGCTGGCCTCTTCTCCCAAGTGACAGGGGACAGGACGAGAGGGAATGGCCTTAAGCTCCACCAGGGGAGGTTTAGGCTTGAGATTAGGAAAAAGTTCTTCACGGAGAGGGTGGTTAGGCATTGGAACGGTCTGCCAAGGGAAGTGGTTGAGTCACCGTCCCTGGAGGTGTTTAAGGTTAGGGTAGACGAGGTGCTTAGGAGCATGATTTAGGGATTGGTGGGAATGGTTGGACTCGACGATCCAGTGGGTCTCTTTCAACCTGGTCATTCTGTGATTCTGTGTGATAGTTTAGCCTTGCAACATACATTGTCTGTTCTTACAAGGCCTGTAAGACCTAAACTGGTAAAAAACCAAAAGAGTTCCCAGATGAAACTCATGTCATAATTGTCAGACTTTGCTTACTTTCAGCTGTCCTTGACTTTGTTGTATTGTCTGGAGTAGGCATATAGTCCTGGGTAGCTAGCTAGGACAGTGCCCAGCATATGGGGGTAATAAACTCTTTTATAATGTGTTTGTGCGGACGTACACACATATGTATGCATAAAACTTTAACCTGACCTCATGAGTGCTTCTTTAGATTAGTAGTGTGTGCATGTTTTACAGCAGCAGTCCCCATCACCCTTTTTGTAAGATGTCGCTGTTTAGTTTTGCATTTTAATGAGTATATTGTAGAAGTGATTATAGCAGATACTGAGAATCCCTCCTGTAAAGGGTCGGTATGTCTGCATGTAGGTATAATGCATGTATCTCAGTTTATGCTCTTTTCTTAATATTAATTGCCCTGATATCTGCTAAGATACTTTGTAGTGCCTGTTTTTCTCATATCTTTTGATTGAGCTGAAGGAGTTGGGTAGGCTGCAGGGCATCCCTCTTAGGTATCTCATCTATGGGTCTTTTGTTTATGTCTGCATACCCAGGTCTATGTTTTGCTGCTCCTTTGTACTATGTAAAACCATTTTGCATCTCCATTCCATTACACTGGTATCTGCTCTACAGAAAATGGCTACAATAACACCTTACCCCATTCGTGGTAACTAACTTATTTAGTTCCATTTATAACTGTGGACTTAAGTGCCAAATATAGATATTACAAAATTTTATGGTATTGGTGAAGTGCTGACCTAGAAAGATAAATTGAAGCTATATTTGGAAGTTTTAAAGATGATTTAAGTAAGTTGACTACATGGAAAAAAAAATCATATATTGCATCTTTGTCCTTTTCTGTCTGTGGTGATTAACCAGGAGCCAAAAGGCATATAGGATCAATAGATGAGGAAATAATGTAATCATACTTAGTGATGTAAAATCTACTGCAAGGAGAAGCCTGCAGGCTCCATCTGCTTCTCAGGGACTTCTCAACAGTGCATGATGGGAGTGAAATCTGTGTTTGTTCCATCTTGAGAAAATTTCTTTGCATCTCTTCTTGTCATCATCCTAAATGGGTTCTATAGTAAGTGTGGCCAGCACGACCAGGGAAGCAATTCTCCCTTGGTGCTCAGCACTGGTGAGGACACACCTTGAATACTGTGCTCAGTTTTGGGCCCCTCACTATAAGAAAGACATTGACCATGTCCAGAGAAGAATGATTAAACTGGTGAAGGGTCTGGAGAACAAGTCTTACAAGGAGCAGCTGAGGGAACTGTGGTCATTTAGTCTAGAGAAGAGGAGGCTGAGAGGAGACCTTATCATTCTCTACAACTACCTGAAAGGAGATTGCATAGGGGTGAGTGTTGGTCTCTTCTCCTAAGTGATAGGTGATAGGACAAGAGGAAATGACCTTAAGCTGTGTAAGGGAAAGTTTAGATTGGACGTTAGGAAAAAATTCTGCACTAAAAGGGCTATCAAGCAGTGGAACAGGCTGCCCAGGGAGGTGGTTGAATCACCATTCTTGGAGGTATATAAAAGGTGAGTAGATGAACTGCTTGTGGACGTGATTTAGTAGTGGACAGTTACCGTTGGAGTCAATGATCTCAAAGGTCCCTTCCAACCTAATGATTCTATGATTCTATGATCTTGTTTGCAAGATTTACCGCTACACTGGTGAGAAAAAAAGAATTTAAAAAAAAAAAAAAAGTGGTGTTGGCATTCCCATGAAGCTGTTGGACTGTAGGAGCTGCAATGTTGGTTAAAAATAACCAACCTCAAATCATATGAATCCAAATAAAATGAATTGCTAATCAGTGCTGACTTCACTGTTTCAGTTGTACAAGATAGCGAATATTAAAGCTTCTTGTCAAGCCGCTAAGTTTCACAAAATCTGGTTTGCTTTCAACAGTAGACTACCATCTATAGCAGTCAACAGCAGACTCAAACACAATTATTTGACATAAATATGATTTTTAATACTGAGAAATGAGATTTGAGGCCTTTTGAACTGCTTCTGCAAATTCAGATAGCTGTTGTCAACAATAATGTTGTATTGCTTATCCTCCTTGTTAAAAATGGTTAATGTTTGTCAGTTGTCTTTGTTTCGCAGACCCATAGCTGTGCAACATTCATACTGTAGAGAACACTTTGCTGTTTCTTGTATAGCTATTGTAATAATAACAACTATTTTCAGATGATACTTATTCTCAAGGACATAAATTGCCTGCTTCTCATGCAGTACGTATCCTAGCAGAATTTCCCAAAGGCCAGTTGCCCATTGTTTATAAATAGTCTGAACCAGTAATTACTAAGCCAGCTTTTGGTAGTTTTGCAAGCTGTATTCCAGGTTGGTTTTTCCACTGCTAAAATGATTTTGACTGAAGATTAAACTTGCTTCTCAGAGAGGAACTCTGCCCAAGGCCCACAGTTTTGCCAGCATTTGAGATACAATCGTAAAATTGTAAGTGTTGCAATTTTAGGTTGATGTCTTTGGCAGCCAGTAGTTTTCAGACTGCCGCAGGCAACTCAATAGTTTTGGATCATCCCTAAACTGATTGTATTGCTTGTGTGTATTTTGAAGCTGCACTGAGCTCTTAGCTGGCAACATTCCACAAATGATTCTAAACTTTTGGAAGAACTTATTCCAGAATATGCTCAGCTCTTGTTACAGGTGCCTGAAGGCACATCTGCATGGGAAAGTTAATTTGGACAGCAACATGTTGTGAATTAGAAGCAGAATACCTATTTTCAATTAAAGTCATACATTGGCAGCACTCTTTCTCTGTATATAGTGTAGTGAAAGGCAGATTGACATTCTTTTGCCCACACTGAACAACTCTCAATAGGCAATTTCCCAAGGCATGCCTGCATGGAGCTTCTTGATCTGGACATTTTTGCTCTGACCTTTTACATGACAAGTCTTACCTGTGGCTCTTAGGCTTAATATTTTATTTGTCCTTAGCTACTGGAGATGATATGTGTGTCTGTAGCCCCACTGAAGTGCCAAAGAGACACAGTTAAACCACATTTTCACTGGAAAGCAGGAAGTTAAGAGCAAAGTCATTTGTTTGTGGCCCGTTTTGTCTAGATTGTCAGGACTTCTAACTCTTCTAATTAACTGTGATTTAACCTTGTTCTGCAGCTCCCCAGAGGAAACCCAACAAGGGCAGCACACAAAACTCATCCAGATCCCTCTAAGAGTTCTTGTCCTGCCTCCCACACAGAGCTTCTATCTGCTTTGGCCCTCCATGTGGTATTGCAATATGAAGATACAGTCTCATATGCACACTGGTACAGAACATCATTCTTGCTGCTGTGCAATGATTGTAGCCTAGGCTCTGTAAATGTTTAAACGTTATGTCTCCATGTCTACAAAGATGCTCTTAAAAGGAAAGAGCAACTGCCAACACCGTGGTGAGCTCCTGATACTGACTAGCCTGAAAGATTCAGCCTGATGAACTAAAAATACTTTTTTCCCAACAGCTTCACAGCTGTCTGAAAGGTCCTCCTTTCAAGTTTTTATTTTATATCACAGAATCACAGAATTGCTAGATTGGAAAAGACCCACAGGATTATGAAGTCCAACCATTCCTATCGACTACTAAACCATCACTCTTAGCACCTCATCCACCCATCCTTTAAACACCTTCAGGGAAGGTGATTCAACCACATCCCTGGGCAGCTTATTCCAGTGCCCAATGACCCATTTGGGGAAAAATTTTTTCTGGTGTCCAGATTGAACCACCTCTACTGGAGATTAAGGCCATTCCCTCTCGTCCTGTCCCCTGTCACTTGGGAGAAGAGGCCAGCTTCCTCCTCTCTACAACCTCCTTTCAGACAGTTGTAGAGAGCAATAAGGTCTCAACTCAGCCACCTCTTCTCAAGGCTAAACAACCCCAACTGTCTCAGCTGCTCCTTTTAAGACTTGTTCTCCATCCCCTTCACCAGCTTCATTGCTCTTCTCTGGACACGCTACAGAGCCTCAACATCCTTCTTGTATCGAGGACCCCAGAACTGAACACAGTATTCAAGGAGTGGTTTCACCAGTACTGAGTACAGAGGGAGAATAACCTCCCTGGACCTGCTGGTCACGCCATTTATAATACAAGCCAAGACTCCACTGACCTTCGTGGCCACCTGGGCACACTGCTGGCTCATGTTCAGTTGGCTGTCAATCAACACCACCAGGTCTTTCTCAAATTCTGGAAAATTTAAAGGTCATTATTAGGACTGGGGTTGTTTGTCTTTTGTTTGCACCAACTTCAAGGTATTTTGTATTAGAATATGCTGTCTGAATTTCGTGGGATAGAAATACCACAATAAAAATCCTTCTTTTTCACCCAACAGTGCTCCCTTTTTCCCTCCTGGCAGCATATAATAATAATTTTCAAATTTTCACCAGTTCAGGCACTTACTGATGGGCATTGCGTATTTTGGAAAATCATGGGTAGAAGGCACACAGAAGTGAAGAGCCTCAGCCCTGCCACTGAGCTGATGTGGAATCCCAGAAGTATCCCTGTTGATCTGTGCCTTTCTTGTTTGTGCCCACCATCGCCATTCTTGCCTTCATCTATCTGCAACAACACTGGCTTATGGAATACACAGGATGGTAATGATAAAATACCCTATTTTCTGTTACCTGGGTAAACCTTGTCACATGGCCATGTGGAGTAGGTGCTTTAGATCACAGGTGATGGATGTACCACAGTCTAGCTGACCACATGTCTTTGGAAAGTGTTATTCTTTGTTGTTTTAAAAAGTCTACTTAGTTCCATAGGCAGGAAACTGAAATTATGGCAAGCTACCCCTGCCTTTAGTGTGACAAAATGTCATCTGCTGTAACTTAGAGCAAATTTTTCCTGAATCTCTGCCACTTTGCATGAGTGAATCAGCTGGTCCATTGACTCTTCTCTTGAGGAAAATGTCATGACTTTGCCATGCCATGTCACAGTAGAAAAGTTCTTTGTGTTTCTGAGATATCTGTCTTCTCCATCATTGGGACCACTGGTCTATTGGGACACGTATGGCCCTCCCATGATACAGCAGTCTGCTAGATTGCGTCTTTTTGCTTTCAGCAACGTGAGCCATATTTAGGTCTCTAAATTATATCAGCATATAAATTGGGTAGTTCTTGTCTTCAGCTATCTGAAATCTTTAACACTGTATTATGCTTACAGAGGACCTTGCTTTATCAGATTACTCTCTTTAATTGGGCTGAAATTGTACTGTTATGCCACTGCCTGACCACCTCCTTCTTGAGTCTGTTAAACTTCTACCTGTGGATATCAGGAAAAATTTTGCTTGAAAATTTTAAATTAATCTTTAGCTCAATACAGTTTTTCAAGAAACTAATTATAGTTTGCCATTTACTAAAACAGAATTGAATGCACTTCCATGAAACATTTAAAGAGAATCTGGTTTATTTCCTTTACAGGTCTTTAATTTGTTTATAATTTTCCACTATAGCGCAATAGGATTCCTTCTTGTCATCATGTGGAGATGGGGAGGGAAAAAGAAAATCCATGACAGATATTCACAAGTCCATATTTTCTCCTTTATAATGTGTTAATTCAAACTCAAGTCTTGATAATTCAGGACAAAGTGTATAGGAGACTTTAGGCTGGTGCATTTTATTGAAAGCATGATGAAAATAACATGGCTTCAGGACTCGTCTTGACTCTGGTAGCTGCAGAGGAAGGAGCAGTAATACTTTTAGCTGAATCAGATTTAATTCAGACTTAGTGTTACTACAGCTTGCAGTACATTTTAAAGTTCCATTTAGAAATGATTAAGTTGTTCAAATGATTGTTATACAGCAGTTAGTTGTGTATAAATGTATGTAAAATCACCTGGAAATGTGCTTACAAGCATAAATAATATAGCTTTTAGGGAGTAAGCTTTTAGCTTCTGTTTGCATGGAATACATTAGCCTCTGTACAGGTATTTTATAACATGATAAAAACATAAGATATAACTAAAGTCTTCTACTATTTATGGAGAAAACTACGGTTAACTGGAAAAGCACAGGCCTTGAAGTTTGCTAACATTTCAGATCTTCCTTATCCAAATGCAAAATTCCTTGTGGGCTGAGGTTGGGTGGTGATATGGAAGTAATGGTACAGCAGAAAGCCTGGATGTGAATTTGTGCTATCCTGTCTTCCCCTGAAGATATCCAGCACTTTAAAGAGAATAAGAAAAAATGAAGTGGAAGATGAAAGCAAAAAAGTGGTGGATTTTTACAGTCTTTACCTTTACAATTATTCAGTAATGACTGGGAACCTCACACAACAGTGACAATGAAATAACATTGTGTGTATGAAGTATTAGACACTCTGCTTCCAAAGGTTTAACACCACAAGAGCAAGGCCCCCGTCCTCTGGTGGCTGGATTTGGACTGGTAAGTTCTGGATGCACACTGAAATCAAGCATTAGAGGACAAATTCTGAAAAATAATAGCATTTTTCAAATACTGCTGAAGCACCCAGTAGCAAGTGAGCGACATACTATTTAACCTATTGGCCCAAGTAAAGGAATGTGTGAGAGAAGAATATCACCTGTTGGAGAGTGCAACTGAAGCAACATTGGATTTCTTCTTTTGTTAGTAATTGTCAATTGGGCCTCAATGGAACTGTATGGAACTCTTGTCAAGAACAGTATTCTGCAGTTAGTGAGACGAGATGATGTTTAAAGTGTGACAGGAGCCACTTGAGACCCAAAATGAATGATGTCCTTGGATATGAAGCATGTTTATTTTCAATAAAATTCTCCTTGACAAAAAGAGCTTTTAGATCAGAGAGGCACCCTGTGCTGAGCCTAAACAAGTACTGTCACAATCTCTACAGCAGGATGTTTTTTGGTCAATGTCAATGAGTGAGGTAAACAAAAAGACCTTTATGGTCCATTTTGGTCTTTAGATTTTTGTACTGTAGCTGCCAATAGATATTCAAGTTGAGGTCAGTCAGTACTACCTACTGTGATTTCTTGCTTTAACATAACTATGTAAGAGTGCAAATATATCTTTGCAAGGCACGTATTTTTACCCTGTTTTGTCTTGCAAGACAATTTTTTTTTTTTTTTTACGCAAAGTGTCATGTCCTCAAGGTTGCTAAGTGGCTTAGAGCCAACAAGACCTTATCCGTTAGTACTTACACTTTGGTAAAATGTGGAACACATCATGTTCATTTAAAAAGCAAAAGACAAAGTAGTTTTTCTTAGTCTAATGATTCTTTGGGTACTTCTACCTGACAGCTGATAATTTTAGGGTGACCATTTCATCATCAGGCATAGAAAAAATAAGCTAGACTTTTCTTAACACAGAGCTTGGAGAGTTCATATAAATCATTGGCAGGGAATTATGCACTAAATGTTGCATATCCCTCGGAGAATTTCTTCTACCTCAGTGGTTGTATTTGAAGTCAGCTTCAACAGCAAAGAATCAAGGCATAAATTTTGTATATCTATTAAGTATCAAATTAATATTTGTCAATACTAGCAATGTATGTAAATTTTCAAATTGTTCTGCTAGAGGTAGGTAAACCCGTTCCTCATTGATTTCACAGCATTTTAATTGGAAAGAAATGCTTTGAACAACCAATTAGCTCAAACAGTTCTCTGGCAACAGATATTTTTGGTGACACAGGAGCATAGCACATGACTTTTGTTCAGTCAAGGGCTAGGATATTAGGAGAAAAGAAAAATCTTTCAGTGCTAGGGAAGTACCTTATTTCTTGGCTCTTGCTTAGTTATGAAACCGCATCATTCGTCAATTCACTTTTATTGTGTCATTTCAGTTCACCATGCTTTTCCAAAGTGGTTTTATCCTTGCAGCTGGACCCTAACTCAGAGTTAGCAGGTTGCAAGTCAGTGTAACTAGGCATTGTGTAATAGAGTGTTGAGAGAAGAAGCATTTACAACTGTTTTGTCACGTATTGATTTATAATATATGACTCAGTTGTAATGAATTGAAAATCTTTCTGAGGCCTGTTTTTTCTCAGACTCTGGAGATCATCAAATGTTCACAGCAGTCAAAGTGGACAGTGTTAAAAAGTATGCCATTAATTGAGGCCATTTATATCTGAAGATTGTTTAATACTATATTTCTTTCTTTTGCAAGAGGAGAGCCTTCTCATTGTGGCAAGGATGCTGGTATTGATTCTTTCACAAGTGAGAGAGAGAATTCTCCTCTGCCCATGTGAACTCTTCCAGGAACTGATAAGAGGACACAAGGAGAGTCGTACGCCAGACTCATAGGCTGACCACCTGCCACTTGCAGCAGAGTCTGTATTTTGGATGAGTCATTCCTCATCTAGGCTTGTAAGGGAGCCTGGAAGCAGCATTTTTAGAAGGACAGGGAGAACTTTTCATGAGTGTTCTCAATCTAGTTTCCTGTGAGTTAAATGTTCTTTCTGTGGAGAAGTGCAAACACATTGGAACATGGTGTGTAGAAAGACTTTACATGTGGTGCAAGAGGGCAAGACAATATGATATCAAATCTTAAGACTGCATCTCGCTTGTGGTTAGTAGTTGTATGCATAGGCTGTGTGTAAGATCTGGTGGGTCCCTCATGGCTTTGCAGCTGTACAGAGGGTGTTTGAGAAGGGTAAACCTTTGATAAGCTTATAGCTAAATACCTGAGTCAAACGGATGTTTGTGGGAATGTGATCACATGGATAAAGAGAGAGGATGAATTGAAGATCATAAAGGAGTTTTCAGTGGTAAAATAAAGACTGAAAAGCACATATTTCAAGGTCCATATATTTAATCTGTTTCTTCTGGAATTCATTTTTATCTCTCAGCTCTGCAAACTGTATGCATCCTGCTCCATGAGCCAGTGTGTAACTGCAGCAAGTGGTCTGATCTTAATGATGATGATTGTGGATTCGTGGAAATTATGATTCAAATGCTACATGGAAGAACTGGTCTTTGGAAACTTGCCTCAGCACTTAGGGCAGTACAATAACTTTCCTTTTTGCAATTTTATTTCTTTAAAAAGCAAACAGATCTCTTGCCAGCCAAGGATCATGCAAAATAATGGTACTAACATAGGGTTTATTTTTTTATTTGTAGTTACCAGAGGATAAAATCCATACATGAGGAATGATTTTCAAAAGGAGGAGGGAATCCTGTTGGTGCGTTTCTGATAAAATGTTGCCATTTCTGCCAGTGAAATTTGGAGATGTGTTACAGACTTAAGTGTTTCATTATTTATTTTTGAGGTTCAAGTTTTAGTCTTCAACACAATGTCCTTTTAAGACCTCACAGAGGACCACAGAAGGTGTCTAGCAATTACATCTTTCTTGTGAGTAAGTTCTTCAGCACTGTATCTTGTTTAGGACAAACTTATACTCTGCAAAACACATTCTGGGAAAGATTCTGCTGAGTGCATAGAAATTCATCAAGCAAAGTGTGTGCTATGTGGTCATGAAATGTAAGTGTTCACACCAGATTAACAGGTACATATTGAGAAATAGAGTTCCTGAAGACTTCCAGCTTATTCCACAACCCTCAAACAGGATCTATCTTTTATTGCTATTATGTGCTCTGTTCTTTTAGACTTATTAGTCTCACAAACTAAGTACTTTGTAGCACAGAGAAACAGAATATGCAAAGGTATGAAAAGTACAAACTAAGCTTTTGGTTGTGGTTTCCCTTCTGCTTTTCTTCTGCCTGACTGCACTCTTGTGGAGTTAATTCCTCACACCCCTTCCTAACACACCCAAAGAGAAGATCTTGGTGTAGCCCTGTGGCTCTGCTTTTCACAAACACCCAGCATCTACTGTCACAGGTAGGAAAGATAAGGGAAGTGGAGTCAGAGCAGATGTTGACATAACGGAAGGCTCTAACATCAGTCCTTTTATTTACGTGGAGAAAGAAGAGAGCTGGCAGATATTTTTAGAAAGTAGGATACTGGGGAAAATTACCTCATGGTTGAAATCTCAGAATTTTATCATTTTAAGCTCTACAGTGAAAAGAAATTGAAATTACATCTTTCTCATAATTTCCACTTCCTTATTTATCCTTTGTTCTTTTTTTCCACCATGTCTCAACAACTGGATTTTCAGGAACTTTAATTAGATTAGTTCCACAATCTTTTTATTGCTTACGTGTCCCAGCAGATCACTTTTGTGTAATTTTAGACCCTTAAAGACTAATTAATAGTAAACAGAGCCAAGAAAATGCACTAAGGGGGAGGGGAAAATGACAGTCTTAAATACATTCAAAATCCATCTCTCCCTGCTGCCATCAAAGCCCAAAGTAAGTCTTCCAAATTTCAGTATTGCTTTGTTATCACTTGTGCCGATTCTAGAGCATCTAGACAAGTAGAGGTGGTCCAAAGCTCAGCTCTCGTAAGTGTGCCAAATTGGGTCTGACCAATTGCTCATTGCAATTAATGCAAAGTCACTTTTGATTTCACCTGAGCTTGGAACATCCAACAGAGAACACCAGTATTCTTTTTATGCTTCCCCAATGGTTTCTGCCTCTGACTCTGTCCTGCCCTTATTTCTCCTATAGCATAGCCAAAGATGCACACCCAGGGCCTACTAGGGTGCTCTAGCTAAAAGAAGATACTGAGTCTCCTCTAAAGATGAGAGCTTCATAGATGGAACTCTGTTGCTGCTGATCTTACTGGTTTATCCCACAGCTTTACAGCTTCTGTGTTTTTTAATTGACATAGATATGTTAGAAAATGCCTGCATGCTCACAGACCATGTACCCAGTAGCCTGCAGTGCAAGAGGGATGCAATAGTATTATCACAAAGGGAGAAATGAAATGCATTTTATATATAAAAAAAAAGGTATTAATTGCCAGACTGAGCATGACCTTTACTATTTGTTTTTTTGTTGAGTGCTACATCATTTAACAGCCAATGTTGTTCAGGAAGTAAGAGTTTGAGAAAGGGTACATCTTCAACTGAAACTGCCTGCAGACATGCAGATTAAACTAAATTGGGAAAAGATTATGTACATTTTGAAGATCCTTCTTTGGTAATCATGAACATTATAAGCATAGGTTTGCACTCTTGTTTCCTACGGTAATGAAGACTAGAAGGTTATGTGTAGGTGGATACCTCAGTCAGTAAGTCTTGCTTCTTTCTCTTTTTCTCCTAAACAACATTTAAGCCTACTGATGAAGTTCAGGTAAAATTTGGCAGCAGGGTTGTGATCTCCAGGCTTTCAAGTTTCTCCAAGTTTCATGAAAAAGGACAGCTATGTAGAGAAAAAAGAGTTCCTAGGTATGAAAGTTCTACAGTGTACTTCAGCCCTTATCCAATTTTGTAGAATTTAAGTAGAAGACATTATGAATACTCACTTCAGAAAGGGCACATTTAGCATATGTCATAATGCAAGGGTCAGGGCAATACTCAATTTCAATACAGGATGAGGGAGGATGTGATTGAGAGCAATCCTACAGAGAAGGACTTGGGGGTGAGGGTTGATGAGGAGCTCAACATGAGCTGGCAATGTGTGCTCACAGCCCAAAAGGCCAACTATATCCTGGGCTGCATCAAAAGAAGCATGGCCAGCAGGTTGAGGGAGGTGATTCTGCTCCTCTCTTCCTCTCTTGTGAGGGCTTATCTGGAGTATTGTGTCCAGTTCTGGAATCTTCAACATAAGAAGGATATGGAACTGTTGGAACAGGTCCAGAGAAGGCTACAAATATGATCAGAGAGCTGGAGCACTTTCCATATGAGGAAAGGCTGAGAGAGTTGGAGTTGTTCATCCTGGAGGAGAGAAGGCTCCAAGGAGATCTTATAGCAACCTTCCAGTACCTGAAGGGACTACAAGAAAGCTGGGAGGAACATTTTATGAGGGCAGATAGTGATAGGACTAGGGGCAATGGGTATAAACTGGAGAGGGGTAGATTTAGACTAAATCTAAGGAAGAATTTCTTCACCATGAGAGTGGTGTGGCACGGGACCAGGTTGCCCAGGGAATCTGTGGCTGCCCCATCCCTGGTGGTGTTCAAGGCCAGGTTGGATGGGGCCTTGAGCAGCCTGGTCTAGTGGGACATGTCCCTGCCCATGGCAGGGGGCGGGGGTTGGAACTAGATGATTTTTAAGGTCCCACCCAACTCAAACTATTCTATGATTCTGTGATATATTTGTGATGCTGAAATCCATACAGACTAATTTCTGCACTTCAATAAAATATTTTTTCCCACTGGAGACACTGCAGATTTGGGACTTGCAGGAGCACTTGAATGGACTCAATACACTGACAGGATGGATTTTTTTCTTGGATCGAGCACCCTATAACCTTATGCATAATGCAGCAGTTCCCATAACACTGGCATCACAAAGGGTTTAGAGCTGTGATCCAACCAGAAGTGCTTTCTCATAGAGTCTAAACAATCTGGAGAACTGACTTGAAACAATTAGTATAGCATTTGTAAAGAAAGGAAATTAAACCAAATTTTTATCATTTCAGCTCACAGGTATCTGTTTGGCACTTGAACAGCTTCTTGAGAAATGCAGGCGATAGAATTTTATTACAGCTAAACTATTTATTTTTACCTAGGCATACATTTTAAAAAGAATATCAGTTGCATTAGTGCTTTCTGGATTAATGGAATTTGTTTGCCCTTGTGTCAACCAGACCATATAATGTCCTTCATTGATTGCAATGACTAGATTGCAAAACAGCTTGTGGTAAAACCATTTCAGATGTACTGATGGTCAGAGAGCCAAATTCTGCATTTGTTCTGCAAATACAACTCCTGTTACAGCTGGAAGGCTGTATATTTTGGCCCTCCAGTAAGCACTGTCCCTCAGACTGTGAAATTAGAATGTCTTTGAATGTTATCTGGTATATGTAATTATTTTGATGGCTTTGTCGACTTAAGTAATGATATGCTTGAGTATTTTGTTGTATTGAGATCAACGCTGTAAGTTTGTTTATTTTATTTAGGCACTCTTCACTGAACTCAAAGAACTACTTTCTTTTAAGACTGGAATATCTAGATGTTCAGATTGAATGTAGTACTATGTGTAAATGCATCCTAAAACCAAGTTTGCCTAAAAAAGGGAAAACAACTTTCTGGTCATACTGGCAAGGGGGAAAAAAATAGTTGACATCTTCTAAAGAACATTGCTGTACCTTGCAGGATGATTTCTGGGAGCTTCCTAATTTGCTTTCCATAGATATAATTTCCATAGAAACTTGAATTTTAAGATGCAAATCCAGTACTGCTTTATCTATTGAAACACTTTCTGCAAAGCAGCAGTGGGTTACTGCACTGCTACAGAACCAGTGAAAACTACAAGTCTTTCCAGTGTAGTACAGCTATTTTAAGTAAACAGAACACCTCAGTGCACACCTCTTGCACACCTCTGTGTTTCAGTTAGCTGGCTGTGACCCAAAAGCCTTCTTCCTCCCATAAAGAGAAATCTTCCTTGCTCTACACTTATTTTTTGCACACATTGGTTGACTCAGACTTGAAATAAGGATTTGTGTAACACTTCATAGCTTCTGAACAATGTTTGGAAGAATGATTCACCCTCAAGTACTGCCTACAGGTCACCTTACTAATGGTTGCTGCAGCAGATCAAAAACCAACCAGCAGGTTTTATGATCAATGTTAGAAGGAGTGTTTATGGCTTAATCTAAGCAGTTGTGACTTACCTAGCTAGGACGTTACTGTGTTCTATAACTCCCAAATCCTGCAGTTGGATATCTCAGTCTATGTACATTTGGCTGATCATTTGGTTGACAGCCGACTGAATATGAGCCAGCAGTGTGCCCAGGTGGCCAAGAAGGCCAATGGCATCTTGGCTTGAATCAGACATGGCGTGACCAGCAGGTCCAGGGAGGTTATTCTCCCTCTGTACTCGGCACTGGTGAGACTGCACCTCGAGTACTGTGTTCAGTTCTGGGCCCCTCACCACAAGAAGGATGTTGTGGCTCTGGAGCGAGTCCAGAGAAGAGCAACGAAGCTGGTGAAGGGGCTGGAGAACAGGTCTTATGAGGAGCGGCTGAGAGAGCTGGAGTTGTTCAGCCTGGAGAAGAGGAGGCTGAGGGGAGACCTTATTACTCAAGGAGAGACCTTATTACTCTCTACAACTACCTGAGGGGAGGTTGTAGAGAGGAGGGTGCTGGCCTCTTCTCCCAAGTGATAGGGGACAGGACAAGAGGGAATGGCCTCAAGCTCCGCCAGGGGAGATTTAGGCTTGAGGTAAGGAAAAAATTCCTCACGGAGAGGGTGTTTAGGCATTGGAATAGTCTGCCCAGGGAGGTGGTTGAGTCACCGTCCCTGGAGGTGTTTAAGGTGAGGGTGGATGAGGTACTTAGGAGCATGATTTAGGGATTGGTGGGCATGGTTGGACTCGATGATCCGGTGGGTCTCTTCCAACCTGGTTATTCTGTGATTCTGTGTGTGATCCTGTGATCAGCTCTGTTTTGTCTTCCCCATCACAGATGACTGTATAACTTTATAGATCATCCTGTTAAACTCAAGAATGCATTTGATAAACTATTTGTACTTGCTCATGCAAGAGAGAATCAGAGCAGCTGTTTCCTTTCTTCACTCTTGCTGCCTATTTTATATGTCCTGGTATCAAGGGAGTTGTTCATACCCTCAAAACAATCCACCCAAAAGGGAGAACAACTTCAGCCTCAGATACTCCCCAAAAGGTTAAATATCAATGAATTTTTGCCTGTGCAAAAAGTGAAAATAAATATAATTTCTTGTGTCACACATCCTATTCCTAAAACCTTTTAATCTCTATATATATGTAAAACCTGTTGAAGGCAGTAAGGCAAATGTCAGTGTTCAGTTTTCTGTGTGGTATTTTTTAGCTGAGTGGGTAACTAAGAAATCAGATTATTAACTGTGATTTGAAGGCTACCTAAACCTTGGAGATGGTTTTAGATTCACTTGCTTATTGCTGAGGCAAGAAGAAAAGTTAAGTGATTATCTAGAGGTTACTAAATATTAATAACCAAGTTTAAAAAGTTACGGAAACAGCCATCTCTGCTACCTCTGTGAGTCAAAGACTATTCAGACTTACACTAAACTGATTAACCGCTGCTTGCAATGAAACCAGCTTCCGACCAAGATAAGAGCAAAGTTTTCATGACTTGAAGCAGCCAGATGCTGTCAGGCCAAGGGTGTGTACACATGGAACAAACCTGCTGGGAAGAAATCAAGGCTTGGCTTTGACTCCAAGTGACAATGAATTTTGTACACACATCACCTCCTGTAATCATAGCTAATTACTGTCGCTGATGAGAATGACATCTGGACACTTTTCTACTGGACTGGAGGCTGCCTGATGTTGTGACCATCTACAAGTAGGATTGAAGGGAGGACCCGGGATACTACAGGCCTGTCAGTCTGACCTCAGTGCTGGGAAAAGCCATGGAACAGATGATCTTGTGTGCTATAATGAAGCACATGCAAGAGAACCGGGTGATTAGGCCCAGTCAACACAGGTTCATGAAAGGCAGGTCTTGCCAAACAAAACTGATCACCTTCTATTACAAGGTGACCCGCTTACTGGAGAGGGAAAGGCTGGGGAAGTGGTCTTCAGTAAAGCCTTTGACATAGTTTCTCATAGCATTCTGCTACGGATACTGTCAGCCTCTGGACTGGACAGGCGCACACTCTCCTGGGTGGAAAACTGGTTGAATGACCGGGCCCAGAAAGTGGTGGGAAATGGAGTTAAATCCAGCTGGAGGCCAGTTACAAGTGGGGTTCCCCAGGGCTCAGTCCTGGGTCCAGTCCTGTTCATTGTCTTTATCAATGACCTGGATGAAGGCATCGAGTGCTCCCTTAGCAAGTTTGCAGACGACACTAAGATGGGTGGAAGTGTCGATCTGCTAGAGGGTAGGGAGGCTGCAAAGGGATCTAAACAGGCTAGACTGCTGGGCAGAGTCCAATGGCATGAGGTTTAACATGGCCAAATGCTGGGTCCTGCACTTGGGGCACAACAACCTTGTGCAGTGCTACAGACTAGGAGAAGTTTGTCTGGAAAGCTGCCTGGAGGAGAAGGACCTGGGGGTATTGGTTGACAACTGACTGAACATGAGCCAGCAGTGTGCCCAGGTGGCCAAGAAGGCCAGTGGCATCTTGGTTTGTACCATAAATGGTGTGACCAGCAGGTCCAGGGAGGTTATTCTCCCTCTGTACTCGGCACTGGTGAGACCGCACCTTGAATCCTGTGTTCAGTTCTGGGCCCCTCACCACAAGAAGGATGTTGAGGCTCTGGAGCGAGTCCAGAGAAGAGCAACAAAGCTGGTGAAGGGGCTGGAGAACAGGCCTGATGAGGAGCGGCTGAGAGAGCTGGGGTTGTTTAGCCTGGAGAAGAGGAGGCTGAGGGGAGACCTCATTTCTCTCTACAACTACCTGAAGGGAGGTTGTAGAGAGGAGGGAGCTGGCCTCTTCTCCCAAGTGATAGGGGACAGGACAAGAGGGAATGGCCTCGAGCTCCACTAGGGCTGGTTCAGGCTGGACATAAGAAAAAACTTTTTACGGAAAGGGTCATTGGATACTGGAACAGGCTGTCCAGCCATGTGGTTGAGTCACCACCACTGGACGTTTTTAAAAGACAGGTGGATGAGGTGCTGAGGGGCATGGTTAGTGGTCAATAGGAATGATTGGACTTGATGATCCTGTGGGTCTTTTCCAACCTAGTGATTATGTGATTCTGTGATTCTGCGATTCTGCATCTACCCACTTGACTTCTGTTCTGCTTTTTTAGATACTTGGTGAAATTGAACCCTCAAACTTCTCCTGTCTGGGGATGTTCCTGCAGCCCTTGATTAACTTCTTAACCCACACTTCAATCAGCTAAAAAACTTCTGCTGATGCCTGGGAGAGTGACTGGGCTTTCGTAAAGAGAGTCTTTCTGGGAAGCTTGGAGTACTCCCAGGAAATAAGCCCTTTCCATCCGTGCATTGGCAAATCTGGAAGAGGCAGAAAATGGAGTGTTAAATGTAATGGATCAAGAAGATGAGTTCTTCTCATTGCATATATCAGTTGGCTTAAACATTCTGGTGTTTGAAATAGCCAATATACTGATGTCCTCCTATCACTCAGAGAGTAGAAGAACTTAATTAATTAATATTCATGAACTGTGAACATTTCTTCTGATAGGAGCTATTAAATATCAAAGCAAAATATGAATAATTTGGCATACTCAAATTAGTGCGGCTTTGATGTACATGAAAAGAGAAGGAGTGACACCACATTAATCTTAGGTTATTTAAAATGCTGTAATTTCTACTTTATGGATTTCTGAGATATTTTTATTATACAAATTCTGATTAACAATATTAAGCCTAACTGTAAACTCTAAACCATGCTTCATCCTTGCATGCCTAGCAATCTTAAACACTCTGACTAGTTAAATGCATTTTAAAACATGCCCACGCTATAGAAAATTCTGAGCAAAAATCTAAGATATGTGATTTTCTGCTTCTCTGGTGGGAAGTGTTTGTAGAACTTCACAAGCCAGGAGGGCTGCTGTATTTTGTGCATTAACTTTGATTATGTCCTAGTTTTAAAGCAGTTGATTTTAATTTTAGCTGTTTATTGTTCCAGTATGACTAAGTGGAGCTCAGGTGTAATCACCCACTGATAGAACAAATGTTTTGTCAATTTCCAGTTGTTGTAATACTGGGTTTTTTTCTTGCTGTTGTAGCTACCCTGCTTTGCTTTTAAAAAGTTAAGCAGCTGCATAAAACTGGACTGGAAATGCCTGCACCAAAAATGTGTGAGGTTAACAAGCTGTGGGTATGTCCTGTCCCCTGTGCATGGTACGCCTGCTTTAAGCCTGGTCCAGATTACAGCCAGACAAAAAAATGGTTCGCCAAACTACTCATCAGCATGTAACTCACAATAGCAATGGAGGAAAAATCACGACCCTGGAGTTATGACATGTTCTTATGCAGTTTTTCCCTACTTTGGTTTGTATTTTAGGCTTTCTGTACTGCAGATAGAAACATACTTTGCAGTATTAAATTTACATTTTGATAATTTGAAAGCTCAGCTAACCTCCTCAAGATGCACAGGGTGCTCTGAAAGGGTTTTCAGCTACAAAGTGTGAACTCTGCAGCACTGCTTTGCAATTTAAATGAGCAAAATCCCCCGAAAAGAAGTTTTTTAAAAATGTGTAACTTGGTGTTTTTATTCAGTACAGGATATGTAAAAGACAGGGGTTTTTCCTCAGTTCTCTGGCGAAACCTTAATTAACCATGCAATAAGCAATTAAGACAGAATATGATGTTCTGTTTTATCTGATCTTTAAATAATTTAGAGGCTGGAATTAGATTTATTATTATTATTATTATTAGTAGTAGTAGTACTCAACAATAAAAACCTTGTGGATTATACATGCTAGTAAACACAGCAGGCAAATTATGTGAGGCACATAAAAGTGATAAAGGACTAAAAAAGAAGATTTGTGAAGAAGAATGCACTTGGCCCTGCAGAGTTTGGAAGCCATGTGTTCTGTGATTTTCTGATATGGACAGATGGAAAAATAGTAGTGTAAAAAAGTTATGCTAGAAATCACCAAGTTCAAATCTCCGTCTCCAAGTTGTCTGACAACTTCAGATTTTTTATTTACATCTGATAAATTATTATAACAGGTGCAATCTAGAGGGAAATTGGATTAATTTGCTATAGGGATGTGTGAGGGAAGACCAAGAGAGTATGCTGTGTTTCAATGTTGCTGTTACCTATTAAAGAGAAGTTTGAAAGCAATGCTTTTCATTAAACATTTCAGAAACTGTAAGAAAGGTATTCACACACTAAACAGAGAAGAAACGCATAGCTGCTTTCTGTAATGATAATACTGTGCCCTGGGACAGGCTGACCCACAGTGTTCTCTTGCTTGGACCACCCAGATCTAACCACTGTTCACCTTCACAAAGAATTTTCTCCATTTTCAGAGTGGGACACTTGCTGAGAAATCAGTCTTGTGCTTTGACTCAGTATATTCTCTACTGCAAGATTCCTTTGTAGTGAGGATGTACATGGGTTGGCAGGCTGTACGGTGAAAAGAGATGGGAAATGAATAAAAGTAACAGTTACCACTTCAGTGTAATTGAAGAGTAGGCATGGAGAGAAGGGGCAGGGGAGTTAAGAGGAACAAACGATGGCTTTTTTGAAAGGTCAGACAAGGGCTGGGATGGCTGTGAGTTCAGGTTTCTCTCTTTTCAAGTACGCATATAGCTATGTTTTTAAAGAGCCTGGATAACTGCTCAGAAATGTGTTCTCAGTATTTTATGCAAATGAAACTCTGATAAACCCAGGCTGTCCTCTTGCCACCATCAAATTTAGTGCAGTCACTGATTACTTAAAACAGCAGTGTCCATCTACCTTGGCAATATATTAAATTCAAAAAAAAGCATTTTCTCCTACCCAGCAGTGAGTGTGTAAATGTTCTTTGCCACTGTTAGATCATTTTTCCCCAGGCTGGCCCTTCTGTAATTAAACAGAGCCAGGGAGTAACTGTGTCCTGCTGATGTTTTTTTTCATGATGCAGTGGATCAGTCTCATCTTTCCATCACACAATCATGAAGCAAACAAGGCTATGTCAATAAGCTGGGTTTATTTATAGCTTCCTGTAAGCTGCCTCCCACTTCTTGGCTTCTATCTCTCCAGGCAGCTGGGAGACACTGCCTTCCTTTCTCTCACAGCCCCTGGTGATTACACACACACTGTTCTGCAGTTTGTGTCCATTCCCCGAGTAAAGGCAAAGATAAGATATGGTTATCAACAGTAGATAGCTTGAAACATCAATCTCCCATATGAATACTGATACCAAAACAGCTTACTGTCTACTAACTTCCATTTCATACACTTCTTTCTTTTCTGAAATGAGTAAGTGTAGTTGCTCTCATTCCGAAATCTGTCCCATCAAGGAGCATTATGGAGTGCACATCGCACAAAAATAGTCATAGCAGAGCAGACAATGTCCACTAAACCAAATATCCTGTCTCCAAACAGACACTCATGTACAAGACATGGCAAGCACAGGGCAATGGTGTTGCTTCATTAAGCATTGCTCAAACTTTTGGAAAGTAGTGATTGCAGGTCTCCTGAGAGAGAGGTGGGGTATTTGTGCTTAGATGTTGACGGGAGCATCACGGAATCAAACACAGAGATCAATATGATCAGCCAGTGTTCAATTTATTGAGCTTAGCTGTTTCTTTATAAAACCTTTTTGGTTACATAACTGGGTGCCTGAGAGGGTATCTAAAGTGTTTTATTGGTTAAAGGTAACTGTCCATAAAGCTATTACTAAGATATTATTGGCTAAACTACTGCACATGCTAAGAAACCAAGTTACACTAAAATTAACTATGTTGATAGTTCTCTTTAATTGTTTTTCTTTCAGCTGGTACTCGTTCCCACTGCACCAGCTCTTGTATTCCTTCCAGCTGCTCTTTGTTTATCTTTTGGCTCTCTGTTTCAAGGCCTTGTTAGAATTGCACAGTATCAATCCGTTTTACAGCATCCAGGCCTTGTTCTCTGTAGAATGTTCCCACACTTAGAAGACCATCAAGGGCTTTATTCTTTGAAATTGTGCAGTTTCTTCTGGATCCTGCTTTTTTTTTTTTCTTTGAGGTTTTTTCTTAAGTATTTTCTTACAGTGTTTTGTAGCTAGGATTCCCAAAGCTAAAGAACAGTTTACTTGTATAAGCTGCATCTCTTGTAACCAACTGAATACCAACCCACACCAAAACATCCAGCAGTCTGCAATTAGGGCAGCAAGATACAACATCAAAAGTTTGTATTAAAGTCCTTGGGTTTACATCACGTAAATCAGAGTCGTTTGTTTTGGTCTCAGCACAGATGATCACTTTGACTACAGAGGTGTTTTCTATTTTAGGCCGTCCTTAGTTCTCTCTGTCTGTCTCTGGCCAGGTAATTTTTATGTTGAATCTGAATTCCTCAGACTTCTGTTCATACTATAATGTCTGCAAGAATTCAGCATGGATACATATGAAGGAACAAATCTGACTTTCTAAAATGAATGATGGCAGCTTGAGTGAGAATGAAGTTAAATGGAATTTGCTAGAAATCAAATCTGTCTTCTTTTTACAAATCTTAGATAAATCAAGGTCTGTTTAAGTGTTATTGAGACAACAACACTGTTTTCCTGAAACATTAGGTCTTTGCTTTACAATTTGAGAACGTGTTCTAGCCCTTAAAAGGAATAACAGGTATAAAAAAAGCCACACACACAAGTATATTTCCAGGGTGCCTAGCAATTTCCTAACTTTCAGAGGCCAGATTTACACTCTTCTAGCACTGTATAAATTGTGCTTCTGCCAGTACAGGGTGCTTGATGTGAAACCAAGCAGAGAATATAATGGACGAACAACTTTTTATACATTTTTTTTTTTTAGAGGCAGGGGGAATTATCTCTCTTGAAGGTGCCACAGTGTCTATCAACTATTATTGTCTCAAACATATGGTATGTAAATACTGAAATTTTGGATTACTAAATGCATGTGTCACAAATCATAAAATTATGCAGACTGGAAGGATCTCATAGAATCATAGAATGACCTGAGTTGAAAGGGACCTACAGGGATCATCTTGTCCGACTCCTATCCCTGCATAAGACAACCCTAAATTCACATCATGTGTCTGAAGGCATTGTCCAAATGCTTCTTGAATATTGTTAGGCTTGGTGCCATGACTGCTTCCCTGTGGAACCTGTTCCAGTGCCCCACTGCCTTCTGTGTGAAGAACCTCTGGATGTTGCTTCTGCTTCTTCTTCCTTAAGAGTATTCCACCTAGATCAGACCACTCCACACTGTGGCCATCTATGTTTTGAAGAATGGAGAACCCATGACAGCCCTAAGAACTTTCTGTAATGGGCACCTTACTCTTTTGGGAAAAAATACTTTTCCTAAGATCTCATGGCAAAGCCCTGTATTGAATTTTGTGCCTGTTACCTCTCTCTCTTTCACTGTGTACCTCTGAGAAGAGTTCCTCCTCCCTCCAATGTAGCTTCAAGGTGCCTTTTAACTTTCTTGTCTTAGCCTGCCTTGAAAATCACAACGTATTATAAAGAAAGATAAGTTTAAGGGCTTTAGGTTTTTGGTTTCGAGCAGGAAGAGATTAAGTTTTCAGGCTGTTACACACGACAACAGAGGCTACTGCTTTTTTTTTGTCTGAACTTTTCAGTGTTTGCATTGAGCTGTGGTTTTCTGGTTTTCTTTTATTCCACAGGGCTGAGACTGTAAATAAGACAAGTGTTAAAAGAAATAAAAGAAAATAGTGACAACTGCCAAAACTATAAATGCAATTTTGATGGAAAGTTGCTCTGTAAGCACATAAAAATGCTTTAGTATATAGTATTGCTTCAGTGCTTGTGAAATAGTTTGCAGTTTCCCCCAAAGATGGAAAAAAATTCACAAACTCAAGAGCAGTGTTGACAATTGACTAGAAATAAGCATTTTCCAGCAGCACGGAAAAGACGGAGTATGTATTTGTACCTTTAAAAATTTTTTTTTTTCTTATTTCTTGCTTTAAAGGTGCAGTCTTTCAGGAGACTCACAGAACTGTAGGGTGGCAGAATCTGTTAACTTGGCTTTTGAGAAAAGAGGCTTCTACAAGACTTACATTTAAGAAGTTTCAGTTTTGACATGTAAAGAAACATTTCAAGAAATAAAGACATAATAGAAGCAGTTGTGACTTATTGAGAAATGTTTGACAGATTAAACTTCTTAGTAAGAAACAAAGACAAGGCAGGCAAAGGAGAGGAAAAAAACCCTGTGATGGATGAGTTCCAAACAGTATGCAATTAGAGAAGGCAAAGCTATTGTGCAAAAAAAAAGTGAGGAACAGCATCAAGAGAGGCTGGAGATTAAAAGGATTTGGAATAGAGAAAGGCAAGTTCTGGAAAAATTTTAATAAACAATAAGAATGTCTTAGAAGTTTAGCTTTGATAAACAGGAAGCAAGTGAAAGCCTAGGTAGGTAGCCTGATGCTTTTTAGTAGATGTGAGAAGGCTGGTTTGGAAAAACAAGGAAAATAGCACAGAATAGAGTAGTTCTGAATATAATGCAATCTTTAAAAAGCAACAATATGTCAATGCATCACTCATCTCCCTTCCTTCTCAGCAAGACTATCTGTATGTTCTGTTAAATGGGAAGCAGCAAGAGAACCACTTATGAGCAAATTACATTTTTTTGCTGGTTCTCTTAAGCAGTTCTGGAGAGTCAGAGAGCTATTGGTGATATTTAGTGTAAATAGGTTTCACAAGCAGATGCAAGTACAAATAAAGATACAAAAGCTCCTAAGAGACTTGAGTCTTCAGTCAAAGTAACTCAAGAGTAGTATCTTAAAACTTTGTATTCTCTCAGGATTTGGAGGGATGGCCCTGCATCTTGCTTTACTGATTCTGCTGCAAGGTAGGGACTACAGAAGTGAAATTTCCCCTCAGTATGTGCACTTGCAAGACACAGATTACTTCAGTGTTATTCAAATGCATTTGCATTAATGAAAGCGTCTGCCAGCAATAACTTTGCATTAACTGCTCTTCAATTAGTATAATGAGCATTTATAGATGGTATAATGCTTAAGTGTGTATTCCAGTGCTCTTTCAAATGAATAATTAATTCTGCATGTCCTCCCTGAAAAGTCCTATAGGTAATGTGAATGCTGTTTTATCATCCATACTCATCATTAGGTAGTGCATATGACCCAGTTAAATTCTGTGAGAACAAGTCATTTAAAGAGACATAAGAGTTCAATAAAGACAATGTTTATTTATAACATGGTATTTAGACTCACTCACTGTTGCCTAAGTAGGCAGGCCAAGATTTTGGACTGAAGGACAAATGCCAAGCTCCTTTCCTCCTTACTGGTAAAGTTTCCTGCTGTTTCCATGGCCAAGTACCTATAGTGCTCATGGATTCATTGTTTGCTCTGTAGCAGCAGCACAGAAATTATTTTTATTAAAAGCTCTGTGAACCTTTCAGATTCTTGAGGTTGTTTACAGCATAGCATATATCTGAGGGTCCTATATCAACTCTGCAGGTAGAGGGAGGTCATACAAGTTAATTCTAATACACAGACCTTGCAAAAATGTGAAGATAGTGAGACTAAGAAGAGGAGAACTAGTTTGGAAATTTAGTGAACATGACCTTGAATGTCACAATGCATGGACTCAAGTGCTTTCAGGCTGAGAGGCTGTCATTCCACCTCTCGTGTCTCATTTACAGAGCAGTATGTCAGGGCTGAAGAACATCAGAGCAGCCTGATCCCTGTATCTTCTGCACCTTCTGTGACAGAAAATATTCTCACCACAGCAAACTCACAAATGCAGTTAGCTAAGGAGACACATGTCAGGTTAATAAGGCAGCTTTTGCTGACCTGAGTCATACATACCTTTAATGCCAAAGAGGATTTGGATTGCACTTTCCTGTAGGAAAACTTATTCATAATGAGAAATGCTGCCAGGCTATTTTTCATACTGCATCCAATGGCTGTTAATGAACAGAACTGCAAGGCTGACATGTTTATGTTTAACATTCAGGTCCTTTTGTATGCATTTGTGTTAAAGAAATGCTGAGAGATTAACTCAGGCTTGACACCCTGATCTGTAAGGATATTATCTGCCAGTGAAGTCCTGAACATACCTGTTGCAATGGCATTACCCATTCTGTGGCTTTTGTGTCCTTCACTCTCTTTAATGACCCCAGTACAAGGTATTTCCAGTGGGCTGGCAGTCAGATAAAGCAACAGAGAGTCCTTGGTACAGGACTTGAGGCAACCAGCTTATCCAGATTTCTCCTGGAGGATGTGTTCTTGTGCGTGTGAGTGCATGTCTGTTGGAGGGGGTAGGAATTTACAGAAAGAATTTTGTTAAAAAAGAGTGGAGGGTGTCTGCAGATCTATTGAGTGAGATTGTCTAAATATTCCCTTTCTTTCCTTTCTTTTCTCTTTTCCTTTCTCCCTTCTCTTGTCCTGTCTACTCTCAGGAAGGGCAACCTCTGAAGGGTCAGTTCAGTACAGCCTGGCACCAACACAGACGAACATCAACAGCAGTTACAACAGTGAGTTTCAAATTGTATTGTTTTATGATGTGCATGTGGAAAGTGCAAGAACTCTGCAAAGCATTTATGGAAAAAGGAGAGGGTAGGTTTGTTACCCCTAACTCCCTCCGGTTGGGGCAGCATTAAAGTTTTTGGTGCCTCATTAAATCATTAGATAAAGGTAGCTTTTACTGAAAGATAGAAGGGTCCTGATGAGGAGCATGCAGGGGCGTGTGCCAGAGGATTTTTCCAACAGAATAGGCTTTTGTAGCTGGATGCTGTTCAGAGAAAACAAGCTACCAGGAACACTTAAGACCTGCTTTATCTGATTAAAGGAGAGGCTGGAAGCCATGCGCAGGCAAGGCTCTTCATTGAATTGTTACTGCTGGAGACAAAAGCTTCCAATGCCAGATATTCTATGATATGTGTAGGAGCACTGATCTGTTTTAGGACAGGTTAAGGGATGTTGCTTTCAGTTTTGAGGTAATTTGGCTGCTATCATTTAGATTCTCTGGTTCTCCCTGTAGCACCCAGAAGGGAAAGACAAGCCTTTACATGGTATGATACACTAATTTTTTCCCCATTATGCTTACACAAAATGCAATTCAACACTTTTGATCCCAGTCTTCAATGCCCCCTTCTCCTGATTTATGTGCTGGGGGCAGAGATACTTTATGGATTCATAGGAAGGGAAAGAAAAATTCATCAAAATGAGTAAAAGAAAAATGGAAACTGCTCCTCACTGTTCCTAAAAGGTACTCCTATCTCATATTGTACTTTTGATGGCTCTACTGGAACCAACAAGTTTTGGCCCAGCATTAGAGAAGCTAGCTGGGAAAGGAATGTGGTTTAGAGGAGAAGGGGACAAGTGGATGAGCTGGGTTGCATGAGAAGAGATGATAGCAAATGGAGAGGGCACCAAAAGGGGAAAGAGATGGCAGTGAAAAGGGCCAGAAAAAGCAGTTCTGTGTCTCTGGAAAAGCAATATGAGGGCTGTAAGTGTCATACTGAGCTGTTTCTTGGCTAAACTGTCTGACCTGAGTTCTGGAAAAAGCCTTCATTCACCCATCTACTTCAAAAACAGCAGGACAAATGACACCCTCTGGCAGGTGCTGAGTGCACAGACATTGTCACTGGTTCAAGATTGACCACCATAGCCACATAATCTGTAGCATCTCATTCATGGAAAGGTAGTAGGAAGCAAATTACTGCACAATGATGAGATTAATCCTTCATTTTCTAGCTATGCTGTCCTCAACATTGTTCTAACATTTATCATTCTTCACTAAACATTATATCTTTGGTATATATGTGAAGATACAGATTTTATTAATATAGTTGAATATATTTGTTAAAACCTTGCTCAAAAACTGTAAGTGTAACCATAATAATATTATGATAAACTACGCTATAATCTCATTTTATGCTGCACAGTGAACAATGGAAAATTTACTGCATAGACTTGTGTCTCACTAATATGTGTCTCTTAAGGAAGGAATTGGTTGTTTTTTCTTGCCATACGCCTTTGTCTCAAATGTTTCGAGCAACGTATTTGTTCCCTCTATTCATTTTCTGGTAGTTTGTTTAAATCCCACAGTTCATGCAGTCTGATGGTTGATTCTGTAAACTATTGCTTGGAAGTGCATTAGATCAGATGTTTAGGCAGCTGTATCAATCCTATGTGCTGTTCTGTATGTCAGTAAAAAATGTGGACATGGGCCTTGTGATCAACAGGGAAACTCATTATGAAATTGCAACATGTAGTTGAGAAGCCTGGTACTGTATTTGTGCCAGCAGAGTGATTTATGGAGATTTTTAAATTTCCCAAAGATAGGTGGCTGAGCAGTGAGGGAATTCTGTCTGATGCTTGACTTGTCATAGGATACCTTCAGCATTCAGTAAGTGGAACCGCAACACAGGAATTATATTTTAACCAGGCCCTGGATTTGAAAAAAAACAGTAACAGACCCCATGGTCTGGGAAAGGATTAGTTTCAAAGCACTTTTTAAGAACTTAAAAGCTCTGTGAAATACAACACGCTATCGTATCTTCCTTTTAGCTCGGTTAGTTGTCAATCTTGTAGTTGTCTAGAGTAGCACTCTAGTTTTGGCTTTTTTAATTCTCTCCCTCAAGTTGTTAGGGCACTTAATCAAACTTCAAGATAGATTGTGATTAGATCTCAAGCCCTGTTTTGATCTGTGATTAATTTGTTAATGTCTACTCTTCTTCCTAATTTATAGCAAAATGAGTGGCAAAGTCTTGTATACTGTGGTACATATGGCCTGATACTGAATCTAGCACCTAAGCTGCAGAAAATACCCCCCCTCTTTGAAAATAACCTGTCTCCTCCAAAATCACCAGGTCAGTGTTGTCTTCCAGTAGTCTGCAGTGGGCAGAAGAAGAACGTGATGGAATTTTTTGCATCAAATTAAAATGAAGTCTGCTATGAACACAAAGTAGCTAGGATGTTAGGAAAGGAGGGCTGCTAGGTAAACTGGCAATCATAAACAGACAAAAGAAATCTTGCTCCCCATAAGACTGAGACTGACTGAATTCTCTCAAGGACGGAGGGGCAAAACTGTGTTTTCACTGATGTCCTGGGGATCAGAGCTAGAGCCATCTCACTCTGACAGCATTGTTCCTGTTGTGTAGCTAAATTGAATGGGTCAGGCCCTGCAGCTGTAAATCCAGCGAGGTTTGCAGCAGCATTTAGAAAGGAAGTATGTTCTCTAAGGACTAAATGCCAGTTATTCTGATGTGATATTGTGATAAAGTCGTGGGCTCTTTCAGTGGGAAGAAAGTCTTGTTGCATTATTGTAATCACTTGTGATATCATTGCTCTTTCATTGTGAGTTTTCAAACCCCGGGCTCCTGTTTGGTTTTGAAGGACATCAGCTTTTCTTCTGAATGTTTTTGGAACTTTTCTGTTTTGTAGTAATGAGAATCTAAACTGAGAGATCATTACAAATTCCTGCTGTGTATACTCAACTCCTAAGTATTATTTGAGGCAGGATCTGTAGGAAGAGGTAATAGCAAATATTCTCTTATACCAATGAGCATAGATGAGATAAATAAGTAGATTCCCTAACACACTAGTTACTATTCACATCTGAAACAGAAGCAAGAAATTTCAAGCTATCATGCTGCAATCTGGATTTCTTGGCTATTTTATTTTGATTCTTAAAAGTCCTACTCAGAATCATCTGAAGCTTGGGTGGCTGCTATTCATTTCAGTGAGTTCAGGAATAAGTATAATACTAGCAAGATTAATGATTGTAATCAATTTTAAAGTATTTTCTGGTTTTCTTGCTATCTATGACATTACTTTCTTTTTTTTTTTTTTTTTAATGGCCATTCATTAAAAAGCAAACTAGCTGACTCCCTGAGACAGGCCAAATTGTTTCTGCAGTCTAACAATGACTAGTTCTGTGGGCAGAGTTCATAGGGAAAATTTAGAAACTGCATCTGTATTACTAATAGTACTGCTGCCAGCTGTTTTTTTATTAGAAGAGTTAAATACTTATCCTTTCTGTGCTCTGACTTATACAGTGTGATGCCTGTGATGCACTGTCAGCATCCTAATCATGTCTGCCACAATACAAATTGGATGGAATATGTTGTAGAGAACCATTCTGCCCATGATTTTAGTATTAACAAAAAGTCATTGTGCAGAGCCTTCTATGGAAATATATCATTCTATCACAGTGACCCATTTCAGATTATTGGTTTTGTTCCAGTTAATGAAACTTGCTACAGAAATATCACTCTGGCATAAAACTTGGTGCTGAGATAGGGTTTTATGAACCTGAACGACTTTGGAGTGAATTTGTGACAGGACAGGGTCATAACATCAGTGGTGTCCTACAGAGGCGGTAACACATGTGAGTGCGGAATTATGGCCCTCAAGTCCCTTATCTGCAACACCAAAACAACACAGCAAATTTCACTATTTCTAGTGAGAGGGACAGGCAGAGATGATAGCAAAGATCAGACAGAAGCACATGCCAGCTTTTGGTCAGAAACTGCCAGTTCTGACCAAATCAAGGCAGGCCAGAAGTGCCACTACTGGCAAGAGTGAGCCCCAGAAAGACATTTTAATCTAATGTGCAAGATGGGAGGGCAAGAGAGGGGGACCTTAAGGTCCAGAAAGAGCAGAACTTGATCTTTAAATTCTTCAAGGTGTTAAAGCTGTGAAATATTCAGGGTTGTAGGTTTGGGATTTTTTTTTTCAATTACTGCCTCCAGGTGATGATTTTAAAAGACAAAAACATCCAATAATTGCTTTTTCTTGTTTGTTTTTTGTTGTTGTGGTTGTTTAGTTGTTTTGCTTTGGTTTATATATGTTATATATTGCATTTCACAGATTATTTCATAGATATTCTGGAACATTTTTACATGGGGACACTTGGGTAAGAGGATCTAAATGAATATTTGAAGTGCATTTATTACATAGAATCAGAGCCTGGTGCAGGCTTTCTCACTCAGAATTAAGCTAACCTAAAATAACGGGTTTAATTGAAGATCATAGTGGAAAAGGCAATGTTATCCAGTGATTTCAATCAGCATTCCGTATGGGAGAAGTTGGTCCTTAGCAAGTAGTTAAACCATGTAGAGCATGAATGCTCAGGATTGGCTGGAATGTAGGAAAAGGGCATGAACATTAGAGCTTTACAAAGGCATCTGTTGTTTAGATCAAGCAGCCTTTGGCTTTCCCTGCTTTGTGCAGTAATCAGATTATTGTATTTTTTAAGTCTGTACTCTTGCTTCTGACTGTTCTTTTGTAAGAACTACACTACAAAATATAAAACTGAGTGAGTAATCTAATCATGGAGGAATAGATGCTTTTGCCTCAAATTGTGAGAATTCAGAGGCAATGGTAGAAACTAAAGATGACAGTTTCACAATACATAATTAGACTGTGGAATCCATCGCCTCAGGAAGATTTTGAAGCCAAAAGTTGTTAAATTCAAAGTGTTAGAAACTTCAATGAACTGCAAGAATACCTAGACAGGTAATAATTAATTATCGTGACAAATCTGGGAAGTGTATTTTATGTTGTTCTTTGTGTATTATGCTCATCTCTATCAGGAATGACATAACTAGCCAGATAGGCAATGTACAATAAGCACAATATTATCTGAGACACATCTAGGATTGATCACTATGATACATAAGATTTAGAAGAGCTTGGGTCATATGGAGGCTATTACTGGACCTGGTTTCTGGTTTTGAACTACTCCATCTATATTTTGGCTGAGTTAAACCTTTCAGGTGTCCACTACTGTTGAATAATGTATTTGGATCACAATGATTCACAGTGAGTCAGGAAACCTAACATTTTTATACAACTTGCAGAAGAATCGTGTTGAGCTAAGTGTACTTGGAACCTGAATTATGTTGCCAAAAATAATAATAAAAGTGCTGAGGAAACAGGTGAGTAAGTTTAAGTCTCAGCCTAGCACAAAGTTAGTGATCAAGATGTAGAGTAGGAACTCTCAGGATTGTCATAACAGCAGTATTCAAATGTACTGCACTGTGAAAAAGCAAGCTGTGGGAACTGAAACAAAGAAAATTACACTTAACAGTTTAATTTAACCATTAGGCAGGTATACTTTATTCAGCGCTGGAGAAGATTTGGGGTTTGTCCTCAAAGTGCTTCTGCTGCTAAGTGATTTCAGAGAACTTTATATACTCAGAATTGTTTCCATATCCATATTTTCCTCGAAATGACAAGCACAGATCATTTCTGGAACCTCACTGCATATCCAGGGAGAGATTGGATCAAACCCACACAGAGTAGTTAGGGTGTGGCCATGTCTGAATGGACAATCTCAATGACTCTGGCAAGACAAGAAGATAAATGCAGGTATCATTATCTTAGTTGTTAGTCTTGTTTCTAACACATTGCAGTAGACATTCCACCCCACCATTTACAAATCACCATTTCAGAACCAACAAGTAGGGTTGCTTGAAGGATCTTCAGGGTTTTAAATAAAGTAGCTGTTTTCAGTTCTGCTGGGTCACATCATGCAACAGACTTTCTCCTCAGCGAAGAGATCAGTGGCAATCAGAGAACAGAACAGGAGAAAAGTGCTGCTCTCTCTCACCTTCTCTGAGTCGCAGGAGGAAAAATGTGTAGAGGTTTACACGAGAAGAAGTAAGACCCAGAAGTGCAGGCCATTTCACATGTACCTTTCACGTGGTAATCCCCCCATTTATAGACATCCTTATTGTGAACGGCAAAACTGAGGATAAGAAATGAAGTTAGTGGTCATTTAAAGGAGTAAAAGACATGCTTACAAAGTCACAGACATGTCACTGCATGCCTATGTAAACATGTAGCATCCAGGAAGTGCAGAGGAACTGAAAAGGGAGAGGGATGCTGCATGTGAAAGCAGCAAAAAAATTGGGCCACTTTTGCTGCCTGTATTTCTGCCTAAATCCTTGTATACTTCTGGCCAGCTCTAGGGTCTCCCTTTCCATTGTCTTAACAGTACTTTGATCTGCTGTTAAGGCATTCTGTGCTTCTCTGAACTCAGTGTGCTGGAGGAATTTAGCGCCTGAAGAATTCATTCTGGCAATCAGTACAGAAAAGACAGTATACACTAATTTAATGTCTAAATTCCTCAGGACTCTATTTTTCATTTATCTAGAAGATATAAAGAAATCATTGCAATATGGTGAGTTAAGAAACACATTCCAAATACTTCTTATTTATGTGTTTTTACATTTTAAGTCATTATGGTACCTCAGCATGAAATAACCATTCTCATCCCACAGTAATTTTGTCCAGATAAATTGCTTTACCGCTTAAACTGCAGAAGTTTAACTGATTATACATTTTTTAAGCAATTAATTTATGAGAGAGCTTGTCATGTTCTCTAAGTACTGTACACTTTTTATGAGTTGCCAACATCATCTAAGCAACCAGTGAAATCTCTACAGCAGTGCTTGTCCCGGGATTGCCAGAGCAGAAATTTAAAATAGCATAGCCAACAACAAAAAAAAAAAAAAGATTGTATAGCCAACAAAGGTAGTTTGAAACTACCTTTCTTGTTCAGAATGGCCAAGTCATTTACAGTGATGTTTTTATTTTTCAAAATGCAATGCTTTCACCATATCACTGTCCTGAATTATAAACTTAGCTTCTACCCCTTTTTTTTTTGTGTGTGTGTAAGACAAACATAATTTCCCTGCAGCTGACTTAAGATCCAAAATAGTAATTATGTTACTTCCAACCAAAGTGTCCTCCACAGTCATGTAAAGGAAGCATTTTTAACAGAAACCTTTTTGCTCAGCCCATAGTGTTTTCACTTGAAGTTTGTACTTACATGATGAAGAATAACTTTGAAAGGTCAGAAGAAACTATAGTTTACAAGCCATTTCTGTTCTGGCTGCTGCAGCACTCTTTCAAGCTGCTCTTGCACTAGGCATGGAGGGTCCACTTGAACATGTCTTAGAGGTGACAGTTTCCAAAGGATCAGAGAAAGCATGTTTAGGAAAAAACAGGAGAATTATGAGGCTGAGATGACCAGCTAATGACTTGTAAATCAGGAGATGACTTCCTGCTAAGGTGCAGTAATTTCTTTACACAAGCTTACTCAGCCAAAGGTGCAGCAAGTCTGTAGTTATCACATCTGCATCCTCAACTGGAAAGAGTACAAAACCAACAATAGTAAGACACACGCCTAGGGCATCTAGAAGTTGTCCAAATAGGAGACAGGCAGAGTCCATTGAGCAATGTAAGCTCGGTCGAAAAGCATTATTGAATTTAACAGTTTATAAAATAAAAGGTTGTATTTGGTGAGATTAAATGGGGCTGGGCGTGCAACTTTTTGCAGAGCATGGATTGTAGCTCAGAAAGAATAATCCCCTCTCTCCCTTTCTTTTCTCTGACTCCATTCATGCACAGCTAGATGTCAGAGGCTATTGGCTGTCTGTAGGAGTGGGTTCATGCTTGAGTAGAGCCCAATTATGCTGATAGGGCCATTAGTGTGAGCTGCACAGGGGGTTTTGCTACTGTAGAGAAGATTTTGAAGGATGAAACTGTTCAGGAACAATTAGGCTTGTCATACTAGGAGTGATTAAGGATCTTTTCCGATGTTATTCTTAATATATCTCACTTCTAACAAGGAGAAAGTACTTTTCTGTAAGAGACCAGCCTTTCAGTTTCTTTTGTTTAGCAGCCTCCACACTAGCCCACAGATATTCGTCACAGGGTAACTCCCGCCAGTGTGCTGACTACACCTACAGAAACATGATGGGAATTGTGTGCATGCCACTGGCTGCAGCCATCTTTCCATGCCATCCCACAGTTGCAACCAAGGTCTTGATTTCCTCTTGCTGTTTTAGATCAAAACTAAGTCCAGAGGACCTAGAAGGGCTAAAATGAGATACAAGTGACAAAATGGTGTCTAGTGGGGCCAAGATAAATTCAGGAGGGAAAACCAAACAAACAAACAAACAAGTTCCTCTCACAGTCTCTTATTAAGCTGCTGTAAAGACTTTGGTTACTTTAATGTTTTTGGTTTGCAGAATTAGATCTTTTTTTTTTTTTACCCTGTGATTTTAAATGAGTTATAGCCTTTAGGGATTTATCTCCATTGCTAATGTGTTTACTAAGTGCTTTTTGCCACTATTTTCTAAGGCAAATAATAACACAAGTCTGTTGGTACTGTCATTAGAAAAATAGGAAACAGGTTTAGTCGATTCTATTCCTAAATGAAGTTTGTTATGATCTCTGCATGTCCAATCGGCCTTTTTATCATCTCTGCATAGTCTGCTCTGGAATGGCCGTGCTGCACAGCCAGCTTCATTTACATCCTGATGTTTGCAAGGATGGTTTATTGGTCCCTTCTGCTACTGGCCTCCTCTGCTAAACAGGTCTGTAGGTCTCCAGGTGATTTAGCAAAGAGAGAAGAAGGAAATGAGTAGAAAAGCTCTTCAGATATAGGTCTCAATATGTTGCTAAAGTAGATGGGATCTTTCCACAAGCACCATTTGTAAGTGGACACACTAGGTGTGAAGATGGTGTGAAAGCTGTTCTCCCCAATATCTGGTTGTTATCCCATTACAACTACCCAATGCCTTGAAATTCAGCCTTAGCTCAGTACCTCTGCATCTTTGTTAATCCATGTCTTTGCATTCATCTAAAGCCATACAAGATGTGGAAGGTCAGTGCTTGCCCCAACTTATAGCCATGTTTCTCTGACTCCTTTCATGTGCCTTCTATCCCATTCCTGCAATTGCAGGAACTGACTGAAAAACTAGTCAAACTCCTCCTTTTGCAGGGACAGTTTTAGCTGAATCAGTGGATTGTGGCAGGAGAAAGACACTATTAACCTCTCTGCTCAGGGAAAGGCTGGCATTTCAGCACAATCCCTGTTAGAACTTAAAGCCCAGACCAGAGAGCTATTAAGAAGGTCTTAAGTGAGGGGAAAGTCTTCTATGAACAGTCAGTCTACCTGTGAAATGGATGATCACAGAAAAACATTGTATATACCACTGCTCACAGTACTGGTCATACTGCAAGAACACTGCAGTTCACCATGGGCATTAACAGAACACTTCAACCCATAGGAGACACTCAAGCCCCATGCCTGGTGGGGTTTCATAGGACTGCCTTCCCAACAGGATAACTTTATTTTCCTTCTCTTTGCTTGTCCCCATTGACAAACAATCCTTACTGATGGGGGCTCCTGCGAGATGGCTGTTCTGAGGAGTGCAAGTAGATTTCTCTTTCCATGGCTGTCTAAAGTGCTTTTACATTCCCATTGGTCTCTTCACAATTTAGTACATGCCCCTGCAAAACATAAAAAAAATAATTATCCAGCAGATAAGCCCCCTGCTAGATATGGTGAGTTCTTTCTTACATGTGATCTTTAGTTCAAAACTGGATTTTGGGCTGTCAGGGATCATTTGCTTTCTGCATGGATTTCAACTTTGAGAAAAGCTTCCCTGTCTTCAAGGACCAAGGCTAGATTTGGCTAGGGAACTAAGTTTAGGGTTTACTGACAGGACAGACTCACTGTTTTCTGGAACAAGGAGGTTGGAGGCAGCCTGCAGTCTAGGCTACGGCTACAGGAACAAACTGCCATAGACATTGTGGCATACAGCTTTACAGAATGTCAAGTAGTCAATTTAAAAGCAATGCATCATATTCTGTCACACTGTGAACAGCATGAGTCAGCTCTTTCCCTATGGAAAAGCTTTTTGAGCAAGTGAAGAAGTCAAGTTTGCCAGGTTTCTATCTTGCCTTAAGTAGATTGGTCTGAGATCAGGCATCAAGCACCAAGGTTTTTTTCTATTCTCTTTCCAATGAATGCACAATGGTTTCTGTTTTGCTTGCAGAGAAATACTTCTCTTCTTGTCAGTCCCATTTGTGTTGGGTTTGATTTCAATCTCTGATACAGAGGATTACCAGCATGTTCATGCCCAGCAGGCATCAGTTAGCATCTCTTCTAAAATGCAGAGCATATAAATATACACTTGATTTCCATTCTTTGGAACCCTGTGCCTGGTTGAAAACGTCTAACTGCTACACCGACACAGTTCATCTCTGTATTTCTTCATAGGGTAAGCTTGTGATAAATACCCCTATGCTACATGCAGCAATGTGCATATGTGGTCCTTGCCTCTCAGCAAGTAATTTTGACTACTACTAAATCATGCCAGATGCAATATTCCTTGCATATGCTTCCTAGTTCAAAAGTAAAAATCATTAAACCCCTTTCTTGTATAAGATAAAGTGTCAAAACTTCTTTACAAGTAGTTTTGACTTAGCAGAAGGGTCATTTAAAAAACCATTGTTTTCTATAAGAACTTTAATAATTCAATAATGTTTCTTAACGATCCTCCTAGAAGCTATGCTAAAGCACATGGAGACAAGGAGGTGATTTGAGACAGCCAACATGGTTTCACCAAGGGCAAGTCCCACCTAGGGGCTTTCTATTATGGGGTGACCACATCACTGGACATGGGAAAAACAATGGATGTAAGCTGTCTAGATTTCTTAAAAGCCTTTGGCATGGTCCCCCACAACATCATTCTCTCTAAATTGGAGAGATAGGGATTAAATGGATATATTCAGTGGTAAGGAATTGGTTGGATTGTCACAATCAGAAAGTCAATAGCTCAATGTCCAAGTGGAGATCCATGACAAGTGGTGTTCATCACCCACTGGTCTGTCCTGGGACCAGTACTCTCTAATATTTTCATTGATGATACAGACAGTGAGATCAAGTGCACCCTCAGCAAGGGTGCAGGTGACACCAAGCTGAGTGGTGCAGTTGTCACACCACAAGGATGGGATGTCATTCAGAGGAACCTGGACAAGCTGAAGAAATGGGCCTGTGTGAACCTCATGGCATTCAACAAACCCAGGTGCAACATCCTACCTCTGGGTTGGGACCATCCATGCTTTCAATACAGGATAGGGGGTGACGTGATTGAATCCAGTCCTGTGGAGAATAACTTGGCAGTGCTGGTTGAAGAGAAGCTTGACATGAGCTGACAATGCATGCTCACAGCTCAGAGTGCGAGCCAGATCCTGGGCTGCATTAAAAGAAGCGTGGTCAGCAGGTCAAGGAAGGTGATTCTGCCCCTCTACTCCACTGTTGTGGGACCCCATCTGGAGTACTGTGTACAGTTCTGGAATTCCCAATATAAGAAGGATATGGAACTCTTGGAATGGGTCCAAAGGAAGGCCACAAAGATGATCAGAGGGCTGGAGCAACTTTGCTGTAAGGACAAGACTTGTTCAGCCTGGAGGAGAAGGCTCGGGAGAGACCTTATAGCAACATTTCAGTACTTGAAGGGGCTACAAGAAAGCTGAGGAGGGACATTTTACCAGGGCCTGTAGTGACAGGATGGGGTGGGAATGGCTTTAAATTGGAAGGGGGAAGATTTAGATAATTAGGAATAAATTCTACACAATAGGATGGTGAGGCGATGGCACAGGTTGCCTGGGAAGTTGCGGATGCCCCATCTCTGGAGGTGTCCAAGGCCAGGCTGGATGGGGCCTTGAGCATCCTGATGTAGTGGGAGGTGTCCCTGCCCATGGCAGGGAGGTTGGAACTGGATGTTCTTGAAGGTCCCATCCAACCTAAGCCATTCTATGATTCTAAGATTTAGCTCAGTAACTTAACTAAGCTGGTTAATTACCACCAGTAGCACAGTCTCCTATACAATCATTGTACGTCTGTTCCAATTGAAATGTAATATTCTCTTTCCTCTCCTCTCTTCTCCTCTCCTCTGTTCTGTGTGTTACACTTCAGATACCTTTGAATGTATCAGTACAACTCCCTTTCTAAAAGTCTAAAATAAAATTCAACTATCTGATACTTTTGAAGTTGCCTGTAAAAACAGAGAGTAATGTGCTACAAATAATCATGTAGGAGGTTTAAAAAACTTTATTTAAAAAAAAATTCTCTGGTCTTGTTTTTAATTTAATATTAATATTTTCAGCATCTTCACAGGCTCACTTAGGTTGATGTATGAAATAAAGTGATTTACTTGTAGTTAAATTACATGCATTGGGAAGGGTATGCATGAGACTGCTTGTATCCACAAATTTCTTTGTTCCTTGAAAAATGAGTCTTGGAGAATCCAGCCACTATTCACATGTTAATCACATGATCAGTTTTTCAAGCTCATATGACTTGATGCTCACTGCATCCTTCTGTTCCTTTGTGGGTTTTCAGTGAACAGGTTGAAACGAGAGGAGTTTTTGGCCTGGCTATGGCTTAGGTTGTTAGCTCCACTGGAGACTGTAAAAAACTACTGCTGATTTTGTCAAGAGGTTGATTGTATCCATGTGACTGTGGTATATCCCAAGTCATAAATGTTTGCTATCCAGCTCCACAATTGCAAAATTAAGACTACCTATGAAAATTCTGGCCTGTGAGTCTGGAGATTTTTAGACGTCTGCTGGCAATTACAGGAAATTCCAAAGACACAGCAGTGTGTAAGGGGCACAGTTTTGTCATGCCAACTGGGTATTTACCTTGGTCTGCCAGGATGTAACAGCCTCAACTATGGTTTAATAACAACTTTCTAATGTTCTTAAAAATCTTACGGGTGTCATTTACTCATTTTCCCACCTGCCTTTTCTAATAACAAAGAAACAGCTTGATGAGATCAAGCGCCAGTGACCTTCTCCATGCAGAGTTCCTCAGAAACTTCTCTCCTGTGGTTTGATTACTTTGACAGAAAGAAATTCATGGTCACTGTTAATAATGACAGCTAGCAGCAGCATATGAAAAAAGACCCTGGCATTGCTGACAAAAGTCAGATAGCAGCACACGTTGCATTTCTGCTGCTACATTTTGCCATTTTCCATCACAAACTCAATTACATGTCTTGCACGTCTGAGTGGGCTCTGTGACTCAACACTATGAACTGTTACTAAAACAAAGTATAGTGAGGCTGTAGTTACAACTGAAATGATCGATTTTACATACAGCTAAATTCAGCTGTGTGATTTGCTCACAAATTCACCCAATAATTTCAGCCGAGGGATGTGCCCAAAATATATTTTGCCTTAAAGCTTCTTTCTGTTTTTTTTTCCCCCTCAATTACAGGTATCAAACCTGTAAATCTGGCTAATTTGCTGTGTTAAAAATCAGTAGGAATACCTTTAAACCTTCCAGTTTCTTCAACTTCAGAAGGGAGTCTTCATCATGACTTCCTTAGACCCACTGTGTGCTTTAAAACTAGCCATTCTCCTCCCTTTTCTTTCTCAGACCACCACAGATTCCCATTCTCTGATTACTGTAGTTTTTTTCAGTCTTTTTTTGCTACATCTGAGTTTTCTGATTTTCATGTTGCTATTTAAGCCTTTTACATTTGCCTAAGGCAGCACAATGCAGGCATGAGAGAGCGGCTGAGCCAGGTCAGTAGTGAAAGCCAGAGAAAATCTGTGTGTTGCTACCATCAGATATCTAGCAAAATCTCCAAAGCCTTTGACTGGATATTAACACCTTTCCCCTTCATGACACACGAAACTCACACAAGACCACCATCTCAGAAACTGCGTTGTAGCTGCCTCATCACCAGCATTATGGTACAAATGTCTTACCACTGTAAGGTAATTTCCAGTCATTGATAAGAACCAGCTGGTTTCTTTTTTCACTCCGGGGTTGGGGGGAAAGGGGGCGATGGGGAGGTAAAATTTCATACCTTTAACACCTTGCATGAGTAGCCTTGTGCTATTATAAATAAGTCCTTAATGTTAGTGTTTATCGGGTAATAACCTCCTGCACCATCAGGGAGGGCTGTAAACTGATGACATCACAAAGGAAAGACAAAGGAGTTTTTTCACAGTAAGCCCAAGGGAGAGGCAGCAGATACTTTTGTTAATGGTCCCAATTGCATTTTTTCTAGAAAACATTTTTCAGCACCTTTACAGGAAACCTTGCCAGTGAGAGCAAGATATTACTGGAGCAGGACTAGCCACTGCAGTCAGGAAATGCTGCTTTCTCTCTGGAGAGCCTAGTTCACACTATTTCCACTGTTTTATCCTGAGTTAGGCTCAACTCCTCATACCTAAATCAGGAATTAGCACAACTCTGTTGTTATTATCCACTTTCCTAAATGAAGCAAAAATATGAAATAAAATTTTGGCAACACACTCACTAGTGCCTATTTGGAAACACACCTCGAATGACCTTCTGGGGGTATAAATGTTTACATTCAGACTTGCAATTTGGAACCGGACAGGTCTACCCACAAGAACATAGCTGAAATGTGTAAACAACTAAAAATAAATTACTGCCATGCAGTCCAGTTCCTTGCAGGGCATAATTGCTCATTAAATTAGATGTTTAACTGTGGGACTTGGGTAGGAGATGTGGCTGCCAGGCACTTTCCTGATGTCATGGGAGCAATTTTCAAAATTCTACAGTGTTTTATTTTGTATTTATCAATTCTATTGGAAGTTGCTTGACTGTGCTTTTGAAAAGCACGGCTCCATTTGCTAAAGCCCTCACCTCTGCAAATTTCTGTGCACATCACATACTGCATGACTGAGTAGAGGGATCACAGAGACATAATGTGACTATACAGTTCATTCTCTAAAAATAGGCTTGGGATCCTAATTTTAGGTATCCAGATCTGTTCACACTTTGGCACGATCAAAGGAAGCAGTTTGTTAAACTTCAGACAATTAGAACTGCTCCTCTCCTCTCTTCTTCTTTTCTAAATATTTGGGGAAGGGAAAGGAAAGGAAAACAATCTACATGTTAATACAGTTTCAGGAGTTTGCTCTCAGTGTTGTTTCCATTTTAATTCATTAGCATATAGTTGTTTCCACAACTTGCTGTTCTAAGCAGTTGTTCACCTTCCTCGCTGCCTTACTCCACAGGCTTGTGCCAGTTATCTGCCTGCTAAAATGGAATCCAATGAAGTTGTAGGAACTTTTGCTTTAGCATGTTCTCTTAACTCTGATAAAGATCTCATGCCCTTTTAGTTCATTAACAAGAATTTAGCTGAGGGTCATTGTTTCATGGATTTATATTGTTATTATCTGCCATTATTAATTTTCAGATTGTATGGGAAATTGTGTTATTGCCACTGTAATGACACTGTCATCACTGGCTGGTTTTAGTCTGAAAAGATGCTCCCAATGAGGTGGAAGTGCTATAAGGTATCACAAATGCCAATCTATAAAAATCTTTATTAGATACATCATAATTTATTGTTTTAATCCAACTTCCACTGTACAAAGACAGAACTCCAATAATCTGTATTTTTGTAAGTTCTCTGTTCTCAAGCATCCTAAATATTTCTACTGAGACTGCTAGGCATAAATGCTGATAATTTATGTCTGAATACCTGCAGAATCACAGAATCACAGAATAACCAGGTTGGAAGAGACCCACTGGATCATCGAGTCCAACCATGCCCACCAATCCCTAAATCATGCTCCTAAGCACCTCATCTACCCTAACCTTAAACACCTCCAGGGACGGTGACTCAACCACCTCCCTTGGCAGACCGTTCCAATGCCTAACCACCCTCTCCGTGAAGAATTTCTTCCTAATCTCAAGCCTAAATCTCCCCTGGCGGAGCTTGAGGCCATTCCCTCTTGTCCTGTCCCCTGTCACTTGGGAGAAGAGGCCAGCTCCCTCCTCTCCACAACCTCCCTTCAGGTAGTTGTAGAGAGTAATAAGGTCTCCCCTCAGCCTCCTCTTCTCCAGGCTAAACAACCTCAGCTCTCTCAGTCGCTTCTCATAAGATTTGTTCTCCAGCCCCTTCACCAGCTTCGTTGCTCTTCTCTGGACTCGCTCCAGAGCCTCAACATCCTTCTTGTGGTGAGGGGCCCAGAACTGAACACAGTACTCGAGGTGCGGTCTCACCAGTGCCGAGTACAGAGGGAGAATAACCTCCCTGGACTTGCTGGTCACGCTGTTTCTGATACAAGCCAAGATGCCATTGGCCTTTTTGGCCACCTGGGCACACTGCTGGCTCATGTTCAGTCAGTTGTCAACCAGCACCCCCAGGTCCTTCTCCTCCTGGCAGCTTTTCAGCCAGGCTTCTCCTAGTCTGTACCTCTGCTTAGGGTTGTTGTGCCCCAAGTGCAGGACCCGGCATTTGGCCTTGTTAAACCTCATGCTGTTGGTCTCAGCCCAGCACTCCAGCCTGTTCAGGTCCCTTTGCAGAGCCTCCCGACCCTCCAGCAGATCCACACTTCCTCCCAGCTTGGTGTCATCTGCAAACTTACTAAGGGAGGACTCAATGCCTTCATCCAGGTCGTTGATAAAGACATTAAACAGGACTGGACCCAGCACTGAGCCCTGGGGAACCCCACTTGTAACTGGCCTCCAGCTGGATTTAACTCCATTTACCACCACTCTCTGGGCCCGGTCATTCAACCAGTTTTTCACCCAGGAGAGTGTGCACCCGTCCAGGCCAGAGGCCGACAGTTTCCGTAGCAGAATGCTATGAGAAACTGTATCAAAGGCTTTACTGAAGTCCAGGAAAACCACATCCACAGCCTTTCCCTCGTCTAAGAGTTTAGTCACTCGGTCATAGAAGGTGATCAGATTAGTCTGGCAAGACCTGCCTTTCATGAACCCTTGTTGACTGGGCCTGATCACCTGGTTTTCTTGCAAGTGCTTCATGATCGCACTCAAGATCACCCGCTCCATGACTTTTCCCGGTACCGAGGTCAGACTGACAGGCCTGTAGTTCCTCGGATCCTCCCTGCGCCCCTTCTTATAGATGGGCACGACATCAGCCAGCCTCCAGTCCAGGGGAACCTCCCCAGTCATCCAGGACTGCTGGAAGATGATGGAAAGGGGTTTGGCCAGCACATCTGCCAGTTCCCTCAAAACACTTGGGTGGACTCCATCCGGCCCCATAGACTTGTGGGCATCTAGCTGGGCAAGCAAGTCTCTAACCACCTCCTCTTGGACCTTGGGAACCTCATATTTCTCTTCCAACCCCTGGGGTTGTGCACAGAGGGGACAATTATCCTTATGGGGACAATTTTCCTTACTGTTAAAGACCGAGGCAAAGTAGGCATTGAGCACTTCAGCCTTGTCTTCGTCCCCTGTTACGGTTGTTCCCTCTGCATCTACTAGGGACTGGAGATTCTCCCTAGCCCTCCTTTTGCTGTTGATGTATTTGTAGAAAGACTTTTTGTTGTCTTTCACAGTCCTGGCCAATCGCATTTCTAGTTGGGCCTTAGCCCTCCTGACTTTTTCCCTGCACGTTCTCACTTCCTCCCTATAGTCCACCCAGGATGCCTGCCCCTTCCTCCAGAGGTCGTAGACCCTCCTCTTCCTATTGATGTCTCTTAAGACCTCCCACCTCAACCATGCTGGTTTCTTAACCCGCCAGCTACTTTTCCGGAACTTGAGGACGGCTTTCTCCTGAGCTGCTAGGAGTTCCTTCTTGAAGAGCGCCCAGCCCTCATGGACACCTTTGCCCTCAAGGAGTGCCTCCCATGGGACTTTTCCGACCAGACTTCTGAACAGCCCAAAGTCTGCTGTCTGAAAGTTGAGGGCGACTGTTCTGATAACCTCCATCTTCTTCATCTCACCCTGCACCGAGACCTCTATCATCTCATGATCGCTTTGCCCCAAGCATCTTCCAACCTTCACATCCCCCACCAGTCCTTCTCTGTTCACCAACAGCAGGTCCAGGAGGGTACCGTCCCTTGTCGGTTCGCTCACCAGCTGTGTGAGGAAATTGTCTTCCAGACACTCCAGGAACCTCCGGGACTGCTTCCTTTCTGCTGTATTATATTCCCAGCCTATATCTGGGAAATTGAAGTCTCTCACAAGGACTAGAGGTAGCAATCTTGAGACTACTCTCAGTTGTTTGTAGAAGAGCTCATCAGCTGCTTCTTCTTGGCTGGGTGAATGCATTAGACAACACTAGGTTTGATGGAAAACCTGAAAATAAGGCCCTTCTTATATGGCACTTACTAAGACCAGACTCCTGTTGATTATGGTCTCTGTTCACACCAGTCCCATATCTGATTGTCTAGGCTGTCCATTAGATGAGTATAAGCTACTAAATTTGCCAATTTATTTGGGAGCTCACTCCTTTAGTCCTACTCTCAAACTCCTGACAAAATACACAGTTTACCAAGGATGTCCTTTTCACAGTCAAAGCTACCAATTGCCAGTTGCCTTACCCGCACCACAATTGGTTGCTGCTGCATGGTTGTGACTTCATTGTCAAATGGTGCATTTGGTTTTCTTGTTTAGATAAAAATTCCCATGAACTTTGAAGTAAGATCTGCAATGCAGACCTCTTAGCATAAGACATGGATATCACACCTTGCAGTGATGCCTTAGTTATTACTGCAAAAAGAGCATCTGTTAAATAACAAGTAACCTAGTACCAAAAAGACATTGCCCAGGTTTTATTCTCATCCTAGTGTCAAACTATCAGTCTCATGCAAAGGGATGATGGAGTTTTTCACATGGTGTTTTCCCTGGCACGTAGGGTTGAGCAAACATGCAATCAAGGCTAATCTTGCAATAAAGGCATGTTGTGACTGCAAGATAAAAGAACCTACTTCTGTAGGTTAAGTATGGTGTATAATTCACCTTAATGGAGAGAAGTTGTTTAATAGTATTGGTGATGAATAATTTTTATGAATTGTGATGCTAAATCTTGTTAGTTTTGATTGTCTAAGTATTTCTGGATGAGGGTTTTGTTACTCTTGACTTCGGAATTTCAGGGAGTAAATATAGCTACATTGATGGGTTCAGCCCTTACAAATTGTTACTCAGTGTTAGATTCTCACAAATCTTACATTTATGAACTCAAGTAACTCTGATCTATACTATATTTTCAGGTAAGTGGTAAGAAGTGCTTGTATTTTGATACCTTATATCTTTCTATTAACAGGTGCTGCAAGACTGTTGCAGAAAATGACTGTTAGGAGCAATTCCTAAGAGCATGATCAGGTGATCACTGCTGCCACTGCCCCTGAAACGTAGCTGCTGATCACTCAGTCACTACTAATTCACTATAAGCCGCTAATGTAAGGGCCAATAGCTGCTTGAAGTGTGCTGATGACATGGCTGATGATAGCCTGGTCATGCTCTAATCCACTCCTTTGTTTATATTTGTTCATAAACTTAGATTTTGCACCTTTAGGGAAGTATTCCACAGATTTGATACTGTAGACTATGTGGAGCCAGAGGAAATTCATGCCATAAGGGCAATGGGAAGTTTCAGCAGCTCCCTTCTGGTGAACAGCCAAACTTGCTGCCTTGAGAGGGCATCCCAAGAAAGAAGGACATCTTGATCAAAGAAAGGGTGAGGCAGGTCTGTAAAAGGAAGAAAAGGTTGCCACAAAAGAAAGTCAGACCTCCACTACAGCTCACTAGTCCAGGGGAATAATTTATATTGGTTACAATAATTCTAAGGACATTTTTAGTGCCTTATTGTGGAAGTTGCCACAGGATGAAAAGAAATACATGTTGCCCCATTGGTATCAGGTGGCAGAAATCCTCTGTGTTAATGAGTTCATTTAATTAGGCATTTGGACCAGTATGTGCCTCATCAGAGACTACGCTTCTTGTTGACTCCAGTGTCTTCAGTGTCAGAGGCTGGATGGTACTGCTCATGGTGCTGCAGGGATCACACAAGCTGACCAGAGTTGCAGCTGAGGAAAGGAGGCTACAGGAAATCCTGTAGTCCCAGATGGCTTTGAAGTGGCATACAGAACCCACTGTGGGCTTCTTTGCCAGAACAATTGGACAATTGGAGTATACACTTACTTGTATGTGTGCAGGATATCTTACTGTATATCATCAGCAATCGTGTGCACGCTTATACCTAAGCATTTGTGCCTCATTCTTTGAAAACACAAATTTCCTTAAACCACTATCACAACAAGGCAGCTGCAGCATTCTTGCATACCAGAGAATTTGGGTGGGAATCAGTTTTGTGATGCATGAGTGTAGTGGATTTTCCTCTACAATGCAGAATCAGGTCTCTAAAAGTGAAAGTTTTCCCACCTTCTGAGATTCTGTTGCCCAAATGATTTTACTGATACTCTGGCAGAAAAGTCCTGATGCATATTTCTCTCTCACTCACAGACACGCACACAAAGAGGTTCTGTGTTCATGTGAGAAAGACAGTGTGTATTTGCAAATACATAGAGAGCTTTAGGAACTTACCCACTAATGCTGGTATCTGTGGTGAGAACTAGGGTTTGAATCCCATATTCTTAAACTGAGGTTCTTCTTACAAAGGTGCCATTACATTAAAAAAAATCTGTCTTCTTTTCTCCATCTTTCTTCCCTGTCCACTTCACGTGTGTTGTAAGACTCTTTAAAATAGGTTTTTCAAGATTGCTTCTGGTTCTACTTGTTCTCATAAAAGCAACACTCATTCAGACATACATAACTAATTCATCATTGTATGGTATGAAATACTTCCTCCTGACATAAAAAAGGATATATTTGTTGACAGAGTTCATTAATAAAAAAAATCAGCATTGTACCTTCGTGCCCACTCAAATGTGTATTTGAAAACATACACATCTCGCTTTTCTCAATTATCATTTACCTTCCAGACCAGGAAGTGTGCAAACAAGTAATCTCATAGCCTCACACATTCAAAACATCAAGCTTTGGACCCATTTGAGTGACAAACTGCAATGTATTGGACTGAAATATCTGCAAAAGCCAGTGTTTTCTACTCACAGGTGTCCCAGCTGATTTTATTCAGGCTTGAAACAGAGAACTAAATAGGGCAGTAACTGTTGTCCTGCTGGACTACTTTGTCTCAGATGTGTAATGCCCATAGGTATCCCATAGGTAATCCAACTGCAAGCACTAATTAATGCCAGCTGTACACCACGAATGCTAGGTTTAGCTTTTGCAGTGAGTATACAATTGAGAGCCATGCTGACCTGAGAGCAAAGTTAGCATGTATGTAAGGCTCAGGAAACAATTCACTTAGCTCTCAATAAAGAGCACAATCTCCACCCCCTTAGGTTTGTCACTTTTTGGGTTCATGGTCACGTGAATGTAAACTCTATACTGCACACTCCTGGGGAAAGATGGCTGAAAAATAAAAATTGGTTTGATGGAAACTGAGAAGTACAGAAGGAGAGGGAGTTAATTCAGTTAGTAATTACCATAGGCACTACCTATAAATGCTGTAATTCTTAAAAAAAGTCAGCATTCATGTGCAAATCAGACCAGGACTATGCATGCAATAGCTGAGGCCTGCGTCACTAGGACAGAAGAGTTTGGGATTTTGCTGAGCCAGCCACAAATATTTTTCACAGTAAATTCATTTGTAGCTGTTATTTAGCATTTATAACACTCATTGCTCATGTGATTTAAGGTAAGAATTACTCAATGTCAACCAAGATCAGCTTATGATAGCATGAGATATTTTGGAAGTCAGCATGAAAAAATATCTGCCTTGTACAAAATCTGCAAGAATAAAGATGATTTGGACCATGCATAGCTTCTGATGAGAGAGAAAACAATCTATGGAGCTTGCAGAAAGAGTACTAGTAGTAGCTGAACCAGAAGCTATCATGCCTTGTTTTGGGAAATAAAGAAAGAGTTTACTAGGTTTGAAAGAAAAAGCTTCTCCCTGCAATATGCACAGAAGTCTATTGCAATGAAAAATGTAGATTACTGATATTTGTAATGTCTCTATTAACACTTCTTTTTATTATTAGATAAATTCCAAGATTAATTTAGAAAGCAAGTGAAGTATGTTTTACATATTATTGGAGATTATTTGTACTGGTTGTTCGGAGTAAAATATTTTTGAAAAATATATTATGTTTTGTGTTAATGGCATTTATTAAAATTGTGGTGGAGTCTCTTTCATCTGACAATTTTTTTTATGTGACCATGGATATTAAAACTTAGGTATTCAAATATTAGAATATGTTTTTTTTTAAAAAAGAACCTGAAATACATACCATCTGAAAAGAAAGTAAAGAATTCATATTCCTGCCACTTCAGATTTGCATGCTTTGCTTTAAGTTTGTAAGACCTTTAAATAGATCCAAATATTTCTCATGGTAACAAAGAACTTCACTGTTATAAATTCTGCAGTTCTAAAGCTCAGCTTACCTGGATGCACATTTATAAAAACCTGACTGTTCTTGCAGAAAAAAAAACAAAAACCCAAAAACCTTTTAAACTGCCACTATTGTGAGTGAGGGAATGAGTGAATGAGTGAGTGAACTGTTTATACCATGTCATGGCTTATTCACAAATGACTTTTTGCTTTAGTGAATACCAAGGAAAAAGAAAAGTCACAGACTAAGACAGAGCTCTATATGTAATGTAAGTCCCTTTCCACAGTCAGGTGTCTGCAGGTGGAGCCAGAAAGGACATAATGCATTAACCCCCTTAAGAAGAGCAAGGGGTTGGGTTCATCCATTGTATCTTGTGCCGAGTTTATACAGCCTGAATGAAATGTAGGGCTAGAGCAGTTATCCATACGCAGCTCAAAGACCTTGAGTAAAGCAGGATCACATACAGCTTTAGCTCAACCATTCCTTTGACTCATTAGCCCCTCCAGTCAATGAACTAGCTCAGACCTTATTTCAAACTCATCTATAGCTGGGGTTAACTTCCACGCTCTCGGTCTGGTTAGACACTCAACAGGTTCCCCTGAGAAGGCCAGTGGGAGGTCATTGTCCCAATGTATGTCAAACATGGATTTCAAATACTGTGGAACATTGTAGTCACACACCCCAGAAAGTAAAGACTAATGTGGGAAATGCCAAACTGAGCACTAACAAGAGAAGTTAGGAGTTAAGGAAGAACTTTGATGCATGCCACAACTAAATGTACAAACATTCTTCAGCCAGTATATCCCTAGAGCCATTGCAGCATGACACCTCATATTGCAAACTCTAAAGATCACTCAATCACGTGTTTCCAGTAGTAAATATTAGCATTCAGTGATACAAGGTCACTTTGCCCAGACTTTGAACTAATTATCCACCACTTGCCATGCAAAGCTTGGAGACAATCAGCAGAAAATAAAAACATCTTCTTTTCCATAGGATAATAAGTTTCACAAAGCAATCATGCTCACTGTGAATTTTCAGTTTGAGTCAAATGATCAAATGACATCCCACTGAACACCTTTGAAAGAAGAGCAGATAAATTAAAGTCCTTAACTACCAAACAATAGAAGTCAGTTATTTGTTGTAGTGCAGATTATTATTTGTCTTAGTCATTAGACATTGTCGTCTTAACACCTCTCTGCTAAAACTCTTCCTCTGCCCAATGAGAACCAAGTATGTTTTTTGCCTTACATAGTCTAATTAGGGTGTCAAGTAAAAATCCAAATAGTTATTCTTAACTTTTGAGGAATGCTGTTTCTGTTTTACTTGTATACTTGAAAAAAAGGCTCATGTGCCAAAAAATACCTGGATTTTGTTTTAGCAATATTATTTGGCCCAGTAGAAGACTTAATCTCCTTCCAGAAACCTTACTGTAATTATATCATGAACTTCACCACCATAAGATATTCAGAAAACGATGAATATGTAGAAAATAGGACTATCACTCCCTATTTAAATTGGCACCTGGAGGAAGTAACAGAAAATAATTACTATATACTTGCCCTTTTTGTTATTGTATTTTCTTAAATTAGCTATTAGTGATAGAGCACAAGAGTAGGTGGATCTTTAGTCTGAGTGGTGTCTCATAGTGTGTCCTTACAAGCCATCTGTTGTCAAGTATCTCTCCCTTGGATAAGTTTTCATCAAGTCATCATTTATTTGTATCTTAGGTAATTAAAAAAACAAAGCCAGATCAATGTTTCACCCCTATAAACAGAAAATGGAAATCTGTGGCATTTTAAAGTTAACATCTGAAAATGGAGAGCACTAGTCCTGTGTAAGCGTGCATTTGCCACAAATTTTCTTTTAGAACAAAAATAACAACAGTCAGAAAATAAATAACTATACTTTTGAGTTTGATCAGAGCAGATGTCCATATGAATACTCCACTAGTACTGTTTGACAACATAATCCAGCTTTTAGTTAGACATTATCATATGTGTGCAAGATGTCTAAAATGCAATATGTACACTACCCAAATATTGCATTATTGCCCTGTTATTCATGTTAATTTATTCTTGTCATTCACCATTCTACACTCTAATAAATGCAGTGTTTCTCTATTCATATTCTGATTTCTCCAGGATTACAGAGCAGGAATAATGATTCTTTGATTAAAAAGAAGAAAATATGCTTTCTATGTGTATGCTCTTCCTCAGCCTCATTAAACTACAAGTACTTTGGCTGCTTCTCCATTGCCTTGCATTTGATATGGTCATTTACAACAGTGCAAAGCTTTTAATGTGTTTGTTTGTTTGTTTGTTTCAAGGGCTATATGCTGTGGAGGACTGGGTTCTTTCTGTTAATTTAGGTACAGGCACACCACTTAGGTTTGTCATTTTCATCCCTTCTCCAGATGCCAATTGAGAGGGGACTGAGCACATCCCCTGTATGTACTCTGACAGCAAGATCCAGAGGTTGTAAGCTCTTACCTGGTTTCAAAAGCTGCTTGCAGTGAGCAGAGAGTCACTTTTAACAATCATATCACCAGACCTTATCTTTGTAACTTAAAAGATACACAACAGAATTTTGGTGAAATAACTTAAAAGGATTTGCATGCTGTGCCAAAAACTTTTTTTCTTCATCTTAGTGCAACCACAGATTTGTGAGCATAATGAAAATTTGTCCCTAAGTGTATTATAAAAATGAACTTGTTTTGACTGCAATTACAGTTAGTATTATTTTGAGGGTAATATATCTAGCAGAACAATAACTAAATTTTTCTCTATTTTTTTAAGCAATGTCCTCTTCCTTTTCACATTGCTGTATTTTACTGGTGTATTGCTTCCAAAAAAGCGTATTTTCACATACCTACTGTGATATTTGGTGTAAAACTTCCTTTCACACTTCCATTTTTAGAGCACTTTTGGGAGCCAAGATAAGTTTTATTGAAAGTTCAATGGAAACACTTTCACCTGTTTTTCTTTTGGAAAGTGCAGCTGGACATATGCAGAACATTTACTCCTTCACCTATGAATTAATTAGTTTTCCTCTGCAGTAGCTCAAAATGCTTTTTCCATCCACACATGAAGAATATCTTGCAAAGCTGGGATTCCTTTCCTGTGTTTGGCTCTTATCATTGTGGTGATAGGTCACAACCATTAAAAAAATTGTTTTAAAGCTAATCAGAGACCAAAATCCAAATACAACAATTGAGCCACAACATGAAAATTGATAAATACGCAGCCACATCACAGTTTCGGAATGTGCTTTGATTGGTACATGGAAAACCTAGGAGCTGCTTGCAGTTTTCTCATCTTAAAAATACTACAGACGAAAACACAATTTAAATCCAGTTATTTGTTGGAAAAAATATTCTTTTTTAAAATAAACCAAACAACTCAATCTTTTAAAAGCAGTTTTTCCAAATCATAAGTTTGTACTGATTTTTTTATAAATGTTTTATTTTTAATCCGAATGTGTGGATGTAGATGATTAAATCCTGTTAGAAAGCTGTTGCAGGTATTAAAATTTTGGGCTGGCATTAGAATTTACGTGACAAAATGTGATATACTCATTTTAGTATTTTTATAGCTAACTTTATGTAAATTAAAAGTACTATTACCTTCCATATAAATGCAAAATAAAATGTAAATATTTCTCCTATGGGTAGGAAATCAGAACATTACCATCTTTGACAATCTAAGCACCTTTGTAAAAGCATGCAAAACCCCGCAAGGTGTTGGATATATACATTTGGAAAATGTCTCACATACTTGCTGTCTGAGTCTACCTTTCACTACCACGCCACTTGTACAAATACATCTGCTTAACGAGAAAAGACACAGAATATCATGTGTGTGCATATGTGTGAGTGTGTATGTGCATGTACATGGGTGCTTGTGTGTCTACATGCAAGTGTGTACTGGTGGGGCTTTCCAGGTGCAAAGCACACAAAACCAGAAGGCTCTCCCTTGACAGCTGATGTGAATGTGGCTAATGGCTCGGGTGACAGTTGTCGGCTGTCTCCAAACCATCTGCAGTGGTTAAATATGTTTTAGTACTCCTACCTTTGGGCAAGTATCACCTAAAAGTTGCTCTCAGAACGGGAAATACTTGCTTCTAATCTGTGTGGATGGTGGAAGGGGTTTGGATGGCAAGATCTGGGAAACCCTCCTCTGAATGTTCAACTAGGCAACTCTGGCAGAAGACTGATCTTTCAGTATTCAGAGCAGTAGCCAGCTGTGAGGATAATCTGGTTGATGTCTGCTCTTCTGAACAGCAGCCACCCACTTAATTGCTTACATGGCTAAACCCATTGCCTTAACGTGTCATGCAGTGCTGTTCAGTTCTCCACTTCTGAGCTTACATGCTGTTTCATGTCCCAGTATAGTACTTGGTCTCGGTTGAGGACAGCAAACTTCTTTTGTAGTATTTTGATAGTGTTCCCTGCAATGCTTTAAAGGTGTTTAGGGAACACTTGTGTGGATTTCCAGGCCAGGCAAAACAGTCAGATCTTTTAGATTGACCTTCTGTGTAGCACAAGCAATAAAGCTTTCCTCTAGTATTTCTGCTGCTAATTAACCACCTTGTGGATGCAGTAGAGTAGATGATATTGACTGAGAAAAGCTTAAGAAGGTCTGGATTTCTCCTCAGTAATGCAAATGTATCTTAGTAGGCCTAAATAGAAAACCACAAGCATCCTTCTCTGTTGCTCTCAGTGTGATCACTTTTATGCTATTATTGTGCTAAACAAGCAGCCTCAGTGGTCTTGATAACATTATGGCTGTTTATTGAAGAGTGGCAGCAGGAGGAATCACTGCTTTGCCCAGCATAGATCATAAAGTGAAGAAGAAAGTGTGACAGATACATATCTCTGTATTATGAAGACAGGCATTGCACTCTGATTCCAGTGGCCAACGATGAACACATTGACCTGCAAACAGCATTGTCCTGGTGAGCTCAGTTAGCCAGCATTTTTGCAGGCCTGATAGATGCTTTAGATAAATGCTCCTGTCAGAAGAAAAACCTGAAAGACTGTGCAGACCTTGGGCATGTGTTTTTAGCTGATGAAACACCTCCTATTGAGTAGGTGGGCATGTGCCCCTGTCTTCTTGGGGTGAAACACAGGAGTCAGTTCACCAAGTTGCCTTCTTGTAGAAACCTGTAGTAACGCAAACTGTGCAAAATATTGTGCTGATCTCACAGCTGATTGCAATGGATGCATGACAATTGTGCAGTCAGTCCTTATGTTTCCTCCTTTGCAGATGCTATATATCTGAGACTGATATACTAAAGGAATTTTCATACCAAGACATAAGGAGAAAAGTAAAGACCAACAGCTACCAAAGTAATTAAATCCTGTGGATAGGGGGGTGGGATGGAGGAAGGCCAAGCTGATTCAAATGTAAAGTAGTCAATCAGAAACATTTGAAGTAGCCACATTGTCATTTCAGTCAGATATTTCACTTAAAAAATGAGTTTGTTGGCCTCACAACCCTTATGTTGCTGTGGGCAAAACATCTTGGGTTCTTGTCACTGCTTCAGGAAAGATGTTTAGAAGAAGAAAACACTCAAAAATTTGCCACAGCAATTCTCTTACAGAGGAAGATTTGGTCAACCAATAGTAATAAGAAGTAAAGATTTTCTGCAAGACCAGTTCAAGGCATCTGCTTATTGGAGTTTGGTTATTTTACAAATGAAAGTATTTGGATAAAACAAAAGTATTTGGATAACTCTTCATGGACAGGTTTTCAAAAATACTTGACTGAGCCATTAACAAAGCAAGGTATATAAAGTTCTGTAACTAAATCTCCCATGAGGTGCCTCATTCACTAGTCCCCTACTAAAAGAACCAGCCTGAGAGAATCACTAACAAGTCCGTAGGAGCCTGAGGAAAATCTTGTGGGGTAATTTCATAGAATCATAGAATAACCAGGTTGGAAGAGACCCACCGGATCATCGAGTCCAACCATTCCTATCAAACACTAAGCCATGCCACTTAGCACCTTGTCCACCTGTGCCTTAAACATCTCCAGGGAAGGAGAATCAACCACCTCCCTGGGCAGCCTGTCCCAGTGCCCAATGACCCTTTCTCTGAAAATTTTTTGCCTAATGTCCAGCCTAAATCTTCCCTGGCGGAGCTTGAGGCCATTTCCTCTTGTCCTGTCCCCTGTCACTTGGGAGAAGAGGCCAGCACCCTCCTCTCCACAACCTCCCCTCAGGTAGTTGTAGAGAGCAATGAGGTCTCCCCTCAGCCTCCTCTTCTCCAGGCTAAACAACCCCAGCTCTCTCAGCCCCTCCTCATAAGGCCTGTTCTCCAGCCCCTTCACCAGCTTCGTTGCTCTTCTCTGGACTCACTCCAGAGTCTCAACATCCTTCTTGTGGTGAGAGGCCTGAACACAGTACTCGAGGTGCGGTCTCACCAGAGCCGAGTACAGAGGGAGACTAACCACCCTGGACCTGCTGGTCACGCCGTTTCTGATACAAGCCAGGATGCCATTGGCCTTCTTGGCCACCTGGGCACACTGCTGGCTCATGTTCACCCCAAGATCCCTCTCCTCCAGGCAGCTTTCTAGACAGGCTTCTCCTAGTCTGTAGCTCTGCTCAGGGTTGTTGTGCCCCAAGTGTAGGACCCGGCATTTGGCCTTGTTAAACCTCATGCCGTTGGACTCTGCCCAGCGGTCCAGCCTGTCCAGATCCCTTTGCAGCCTCCCTACCCTCCAGCAGATCGACACTTCCACCCAGCTTAGTGTCATCTGCAAACTTGCTAAGGGTGAACTCGATGCCTTCATCCAGGTCATTGATAAAGACATTGAACAAGGCTGGAACCAGGACTGAGGCCTGGGGAACCCCACTTGTCACTGGCCTCCAGCTGGATTTAACACCATTTCTCCAGCCCAGATCAATGTCTACACTCTCTGTAGCCTGTTCTCTGCATACAAGGTCTCTCATCTCGTATCTGTGGCTTCTGCTTCTGGAATCAGGCTTCTAAAACAATTCGGAGTTGCAATATTGAGTTCAATGCATTTTTGTGTGTTTTGATCTCACATTTCACTTTGGGATTGCTTTTCTTTTTAGCTAGAAACAGACCCTGTTTGTCAGTCACATAATAAAAACCCTGAGAAAACTCAAGGTGCATCTTATCGCATTTACTTACTTTATTTTTCATCGAATGATAGAATGGCTTGGATCGGGAGGTACCTGCAAGATCATCCAGTTCCAAACTCCCTGCCGTGGGCAGGGACACCTCCCACCAGACCAGGTTGCCCAAGGCCCCATCCAGCCTGGCCTTGAACACCTCCAGGGATGGGGCAGCCACAACTTCCCCTGGGTAACCTGCGCCAGTGCCTCACCACCCTCATTCCTAATGTCTAATCTATGTCTTCCCCCTTCCAATTTAAAGCCATTCCTACCCCCAATCCTACCACTACAGACCTTGGTAAAATGTCCCTCCCCAGCTTTCCTGTAGCCCCTTCAGGTACTGGAAAGTCCCTTTAAGGCTCTCCCCGGATCCTTCTCTTCTTCAAGCTGAACAACTCCAGCTCTCTCAGTCTGTCCTCACAGCAGAGGTGTTCCAGTCCTCTGATCATCTTTGTAGCCCTCCTCTGGACCTATTCCAAGAATTCCATATACTTCTTATATTGGGAATTCCAAAACTGTACACAGTACTCCAGATGAGGTCTCACAAGAGTGGAGTAGAGGGGCAGAATCACCTCCCTTGACCTGTTGACCAAGCATTTTTTGGTGTAGCCCAGGATACAATTGGCTTTCTGGGCTGTGAATGCACAATGCCAGCTCATGTCAAGCTTCTCTTCAACTAGCACTGCCAAGTTATTCTCCACAGGGCCGATCTTAATTGCATCATCCCCCTATCCTGTATTGAAAGCATGGATGGTCCCAGCCCAGAGGTAGGATGTTGCACTTTGCTTTGTTGAACGCCTTGAGGTTCACACAGGCCCATTTCTTCAGCTTGTCCAGGTCCTTCTGGATGAAATCCCATCCTTGTGGTGTGACAACTGCACCACTCAGCTTGGTGTCACCTGCACCCTTGCTGAGGGTGCACTTGATCTCACTGTCTGTATCATCAATGAAAATATTAGAGAGTACTGGTCCCAGGACAGACCAGTGGGTGATGAACACCACTTGTCATGGATCTCCACCTGAACATCGAGCTGTTGACTATTACTCTCTGATTGTGACCATCCAACCAATTCCTTACCACTTAAAGGTCCACCCATCTAATCCATATATTGTGAGGGACTGTGTCAGAGTCTTTAAGGAAGTCCAGACTTATGGTTACATCCATTGCTTTTCCCATGTGCACTGCTGTGGACATAATAGAGAGCCCGTAGGTGGGCCAGGTAAGACTTGCCGTTCATGAAACCGTGTTGGCTGTCTTGAATCACCTCCTCATCCTCCATGCGCTTTTGGATAGCTTCTAGGAGGATCTGTTCCATGATCTTTCAAGGTAAAGTGTTAAGGCTGACAGGTCAATAGTTCCCAGGGTCTTTCTACCCTTTTTAAAAATGGGCCAAATGTCGTCCTTCTTCCAGTCACCAGGGACTTCTTCTGACTGCCATTGCTTTTCAAGTATCATGGAGAGTGTCTTGGCAACCACATCAGCCAATTCTCTCAGGACTCTGGGATGCATCTCATCAGGTACCATAGACTTATATATGTTTGGGTTCCTCAGGTGGTCACAAACCTGATCTTCCCCTCTGGTAGGAGAGGCTATACCCCCCTGGTCCTCTTCTTGTTATCCATTGAACCAGGAGGGGTTAGGACATCAGTTGTCAGTGAAGACTGAGGCAAAATATTTGTTGAGCACTTCAGCCTTTTTCTTTGTCTTTTGATTTGAGGTCACCATTTTTGTTCATCAGTGGGGGTACACTTTCTTTAACCTTCCTTTTTCTGTTTATGTACCTGTAGAAGCTCTTCTTGTTAGTCTTCAGTTCTCTTGCCAATTTCAGCTCCAGCTGTGTTGTGGCCTTCCTGACCTCATCCCTACACAACTGGGTACCATCCCTGTACACTTCTCAGGTTCCTTGTCCCTGCTTGTACTGCCTGTGCAGTTCCTCTTGCTCTTCTGTTTTACCAGGAGCTCTTGACTCAGCCACTCTGGTCTCTTACCTTCTCTGCCAGATTTCCTGCGTCAGAGGACCGAGCGCTCTTGTGCATTATGGAAAGTATCGCTAAATATTTGCCAGCTCTGTTCTGCTCCCTTATATATTGACTGCTTCCTAAGACATTTAATCTGAATCAGTTTTAGACTAAATAACAGCAATATGAGACAGGAAACATGCTGCAATTTTATTCTCTTCTGTCTCCTCCCCTACTTACATATGTGTGTATGCACGTATACATGCCTCTGTGTGCGCATGTGTGCTGGAAAGCTTTATAGATATTTTTATTTATTAGAGCTGCAGTGACTATAAGAATATTTGCAAATTTGCTTTCAGTTTCAAGGTAACACAGGAAGTAGCAATACGTTATCAAGCACAGTTTGCCCTTTGAAAAATAAGAAGCAATTGATGGTCGTGAATTACTCATGGGAAGTATTTTTAGTAACCCACACATCATTCTTTCATATTCTGCATTTCTTCCATGAAAAGGTGTTTCTTTCAGTTTGTGAATTTCAGTGTTTTTCTAGAGAAAGATTTTTGTCAACAAAGGAGTAGATATTTTGGCTTAGAATTTTGGAAGGTGGCATCTTAGATTATAATAACAGTACACGTCTGCAAAACTAGCTACCTCCTTCATACAATTGAGGTGCCCAAATAAGCAAAGATGCAATTTGCATTTTGTGTATATTTTGTAATTTTTTGCAGGTGCAGTCTGCATATACCTGAAAGAAGTCTGACTGACACTAAACTTGAAATGGGTGCAACAGACTGAAATTTATTTTCCAGTTCTCTCCATAAAAAAAGGAGATGTCCAGTGGCTAAGGATAAAAATATTCCATTAGATAAATCTCTACAGAAATTAAATCCAGAAGAAAATCTTATAATAAAGACAGACTTTGAAAGAGCTGAAGTTCATCTTTGATTTTTCCAAGCATTGAGAACATCATTGTAATTCAAACTGTAAAAAGTCTCATTGTGGTTAATACATTGCAATTAATTGGTTCAGGATAACTGCAAGATCTTTGCTGTGCTGTGGGCCTGCTTGCTTGCAGCCTCCTACTATGCCCTGATGCTGATTTTCCTAGGGTTGTTTCTGACTGGGTCACTGGATTAAAGGGACATTTCACCATCAGGATTTCTGTTTTTTCTGCCTTTTTTCTCTTGAAATATCATTGAATAACACATCACATAGACAGGTGCAGCCACAAAAAGTGAGGGTTTGGGAGCAGTGGGCTCTAGAAAGCTGATTATTTTGAGGAAATAATCAGTTCCTCTGACTTGGTTCCTTGTGAGAGTGTGGAATCAAACATCCTTTTCTATATCACAAGCAATCGTATCTTCTCTGTTTAAATTATGCACATTCTGAGTGCTGACTGCATCTGAGAGATATTTGGTATTTAAATTCTTACAGATGCATTTTAACAAGAACATGAACTAACACCATATGGACTGGTAGGGGTGGAATTCTTTCAGTGAGCTTGGCTGAGCAGATACCACAGACAGGTAGAATAAGTTCTCTGAAAACAAAACACTTCAGGCTGCTTGGGTGGCTTATATGGGCTCTGGAGTGGATTTGGGTTGTATCATGCTTTACCGCAAGAGTTCCGGCAGCATTGGCATTCAGCTGTGTTGGTCCCACTCTGAAGGGACTTTGAGAGAATGGTCCTTTTCTATTTCTCAGGTGCCTGTTTGTGAATGTAGCTCACTAATTTCCTGGGGCTATTCCAACAAAAAAAAAAAAAAAAAAAGGCATTCGGGAGCAGGAGATTGGATTCTTGCTTCTGCCCATGCCCTGTTCTCCTGCTGAGATGGAGGGTGACACTTTTGCTCTCTGAAAAACAGGTTGTCCACTGGGTGAGGAGAAGCACTCTCCAGTTTTCTGTGTACCTCTGTACACTTAGGGCAGAGGGAAGTATATGGGACTTCAGCACTGGCTCTTCCATCCACTCCCTGGATGGCTGTGCAAGCAGCTGATTGCCTGATAATTGAGTGTTGGACAGGCTTTTGATGGTGATTTCATGAAGTGTGGTTATGCTGGGAATTTATCTCTCTCCATGAAAGTGAATACGTTGCATTTGAAAGGTGCAAAGATGATTCCTTGGCTTACAAAGTAACTGCATGAGAAAAAGACTCTTTCCTTCTTGTTCCCCTGGCAACACTTGTTCTCATATTCAGCACTGGTCCAGCAGCCTAGAGAGCATAACTGGGGAGGGGGGGAGAGGATAGAGGATAGAGTGTTGTGTAATTAATTCTGAGCGTGGCTTGCTAGGAATGGCAGGCTTTCAATCTCTGCTGTAACACCCTTCATCCCCTGCCAAACAAGCCTGTAAAAAGAGAAGGGGCTTGGGATACAGAGATTAGCTAGGTTTCCAAAGGAAGAGCTGTGATTTCCAAAAATAACCCTCCCGCTGACTGAGCTGTGGATGTGCCACTATTTATCAGCAGACCAAGCCATCTGCTAGAGTGTTGCCCTGGAAACGTCTCCTATCCACCACTCCTCTCACCCCTCCCATACCCTAGCCCCCCATTGCTCCTCCTTCACATTCCTTTAATATCAGAGTGGGCGAGTGCCCTCCCATGCACAAACCATGGAAGTGAAATTAGAGTGATTCCCAGTGACATCATTGGCATTTTCTCACCCAGGAAATCCTGGAAGCAGAAAGAAATCCTCTTGATCACTAGACAGGTAGGAAATCAGCCACAAAAAAATATCACAGGAAGAAAAGGAACTATGAGCATCCATAAAGCAAATACTTAATAATTTTTCTTTTTTACAGATACCACTCCCTCCTGCAGATTTCTCTTGGGGAATAAAAGTAACCATAGAACTGATGTACACAAACATCTGATGAGCAGCACTGACTGCTCTGCAGCTAATTGTTCTTGTTTATCATTAGCTGCTTCACAAATGTGGAATAAATTAAGGAAAAAAATGCAAGGATGTTTTAGGTCCTCCAAACCCCAAATAAGCTGCCAAAGGCCAAACCGCCATCATGCAAGTAATCTTAATGTAGGGGTTTACTCCAAAAGAATTGTCAGAAGCACATTGACATGTCCGTATTTGTCTTTCACTTATACACATATTTTTGTAATGCTAAAGCATACAAGCTGTGGCTCCATGGTGCTATATGAAAAGGTAACAATCAGAGAGGATAGTTGTTCCCCTATTAGAAAAAGGGAGGTGCTAGTTTTGTAATAATTGGTTTGCCTCCTAAGAAGAAAATCCTAAAGGCAACAAATATTCCCAGACTAGCCTCTCATCGTTCTGGATCTAACACAAGGACACGGAGAAATCCCACAATATGGCTAGCCTGAAACTGTGTGCCTCACTCCCTGAATTCAGAAGGAGAAACAGTTTAGGTGTTGACATGTCTTGTATATGAGCTCTTTTGTCTCTATTAAGTCAGAGAAACAGAAGAATCAATGGTCTACTAATATTTCCTGTAACATAGAATTGAAGGCTGGATTATATTTAATTTAGAATTTTAAAGGAGAAATGAATGTTACTCTGATCTATGGATGTAATTTCTTTTTAAATTAATGCCACAATTTCGTCTACATTGTATTTTTCAATTAAATACTAGGAGGATTTCTTTTTACTCACAAACCCCCCTTTACTCTAGCCATTACTTCAGCTTTTGGGCATTTTCAACAAGCACCTCAAACTATTACTCTCATTCCATTAAAAAAAAATACAGCACCCACAAAGATAAATCCACATTTTTTACTATCCGAAATAGATTTTAACTGGATCCTTTATCTCACTTAAAGTACAATCCAAAAATATACTTCCTCCCACTGGAGTAATCTGGAATTCTTCCAGCTTTTTCCTTTCTACTTTAGCTCCTAAAATCCAATATAGTGATTTACCAGTTTATTTTATTTGTTCATGTTTTATTTCTAGGGAATTAACCGTGAACACTGAGATAACCCAATTCTTCAGTTTTATTCCTTTAAAAATGTCTAACATGGCAATCTTATCCTTGGTGTAAACAAAATACTGGATGATGGCTTAGTTACAAAGCTTAAATAAGAAAATATTTCACTTGTGGCATCCAGAAGCATGTCCTAAATAAATTATCTTTTTAAAATTTTTCCTCCTAGTTCTAGTTTGATTATTACAATATACATCCCTGGAAAGATCAAAACTGCCTGTGCATTGCTCATCCAAAGGATGTCAATGCTTTTTTGTGGCTTATTTTTTCAATTTTGTTATTTGCATGTTTGGTATTTAATTGAGAAAGTCCCACAGCTGAACACACCACAGAGCACAGACAGAAATAATGACCCACAGAGTTGCTAGTTATGTGCTAGAAATGTACTTTCACACTGACATGTGGACTTCCCTACAGTTGTGATCATAAGCCACATTTTTTCTGTGAAGATGACAACATATCCAGTTTACTTTTTTTTTCCAGAAGTAGTAATTTATCTTTACCTTTATATATCACAACTGATATTCAGTTTATTTTGTATAGACCTCAATAATCTTGTATTTTAATCACCATGAAATACATAACTGTGCTATTACTAGTGCATAATGGACAACGTACTGGTGCTCATAAAAACCTCAGCTCAGGAATGAACACTTGAAAGTTAGCCACTAGCAAACTTTAGACTATTAAGCAAGTTGTATAAATTCTGGTATTGTATTATGGGTCCTCTAGGAATAATGAACCTACATACCATTTATTACCAGTACGCAGTGGAAGGTGTTTGAGCCACCTGAAGCAAATGTGAAGCAATGTAATGCTCACTGGCAATCTGCAGAATTGGACTCATCCACTGAACTGAGCTCTGGGTGTTTTGAAAGAACAAATCCAATCTATTTTGAAAGGAAATATAAGACAATTTGTTAAATAAGTTAATGAGGTAGGTGGTACAGGCAATACCACTTCTTTGACCCTGTAGGAAAAAAAAAAGAACAAACACCTGGCCTTCAGGACATCTTCACTCAGGTTAACATGAAGTTGCAAAATCCAAACTACCTAAAGGTGAGACATCGTTGTTCTTAGTATAACTTAATGTTGTTACTGTTGTTACTCTCTCTATTTGTGTCTACTACTACCATTGTTTGGTGCAGTCACTGCATGGGCTGGAGCTTATCTTGTGCCTAGATTGTTATTAAATGCAAGAGCTGCTTTCTTTCAACACTCAAGCTCATATAATACATGTAATTTGTAAGTCTCCTTTACATGTAATTTGTAAGTCTCCTTTAGGGCTGGGACTAAGAGATGAGCAAGATTTTTCTGTGAGACACTGTCATTTGCATAAAGGGCTATGTATCTTCTTCATGACCTGCTGTGTTCACTTGCACTGGACCTTGGTGGCAGAGCAGTTTGGTTGAAGGCTTCTCAAGACAGCTTGCATCAGGCCCTGTGCTTGCCAGCCAGGCAGCAGAAAATCTGCATGAGTAGTCTGCTACTGCAGTCAGCAAATGACTATCACGTCTAGACTTGTGGAGAGAACACAGAAGTCATTACAGGATTCTGCAAAAGCAAACTCCTTAGATCATAAATTCAGAGTCCTAACATCAATGTCATAAAACTGAGCAAGTTCATTGTTGGTACTAAGATGCTGCCCACTGCTTGCAGGATTTGTTATAGAAATTCATCACACAGAAACAATAATGAGAAACTGTTTTCCTTTGGATTAATTTTTTGAAATGGCACCATTAATTTTGTCTTTAATGCTCAAAAAAGTGCAGGTGAATCAAGACCATGTCCTGCCAATTTGCACTGCAACATTGATGGTGAGTTCTCAGCATTTTGCAGCTAAGCTTTCCAGTTTGCTGAAGAGTTCAATTTTCTGTTTAGCCATGTGAAGGCTCCCTTTAGCCATGCTTTAGGATATCAGTACCAGAAATTCTGTCTGCAGTTGGTATTCTTTAGTAAATGTATAGTTAGCTAACAAGTTTATAAATGACAAAGATCTGAGAGTTTAAGTCTGAGTCATATCCCCAAAGAAACATGGATAAGATGTCAAACAAACCTACAAAAGTTCATAAGGATCAATACTCAGTCTTGAGAGCATTTTAAGTGCCCTATCAGGATTTTGTTGGTTTGAGCAGGAAAAAAACCCACTTTGAGATACAGAACAGAAGTTACTGTAGGGGGTGGTATGTCCTTTATTTCTTTTTTATCTCCTTCTAGGTTTTAGATCTGTTCATGAAACTGCAATTCTTAGTAAAATATATGAATCCTGTGGCATGTACACAGAGGCTATGTTTTGGGAAAAGAGATTTCACACTCATAGTAAAATATATTAATAAAATATTAGTAAATCTAATTGATCTTTGGTAATAAAATAGAAATAATTACAAATCAGAAAATGATACTGCTTTCTGATCTCAATCTTCCTGCATTATCTTAGTATAATATATTAATTCTGTGGTGTCTACACACAGGCTATGCTTTGGGAAAAGAGATTTCATACTCATAGGTCTTGATATGAACCTCCTGGGATGCAGCAGGACAGGTAGAGGAGTGCCTTCCACTCTCAGATCTTTTCCAATGCTCTCCATAACTACAAAAATTTTTGTTACCTCCTTAAACCATTCCAACAACAATATTGTTGACGCAATGCAAATAAGCCATTTCTAAAGAGGCATATGGCTGTATATTTTAATGTTTTTCCATCTACTGTATAGTGGATTTAGTTTCACCTACTGATTGCTTTACATAGTGTAGTATGTACAATATTCAAGACTTTTCTAGAATTCTGAATACATTGTCTGAGCCACTTGCAAAGATTGCAAGTAGCTTTCAATCACACATCTTACATTACACAGTCATAATACAGTAATAGCCTTCACATTACTGAAAAGTTGTGTTTCTATATTTGGTTGTAGTACAGTAAATTTTCACTACACTGTTGAGTGTACTATGCTTCTTCCCTATGTTCTTCATCATTCAGACACTGAAACTACCATTAGCATGATTTTCCCATGTTGTTAGGAATGCAAAGACTGCCGTTAATAGTGGTACAAAGTTTGGATTTGAGTGGTTATACAACACATTGTACAGAACCTTACAGGCAAAATTTAAAGATTGTCATCTAGCTCTTCCTGCAGGGTAATTGGTTTTATCTCTGTGTTTGTGGAGTAAAAGGCAAACTGAGTTGACATTGTTAGCAGCTGGTTAGCTTTAAAACCAAAACCATAGGGTTTAGCACCTCTCTTACATATTTATTTGTAGATTCAGAGACTGTCAGATTTGAAAAACTCCTTGTCTGGTCATTCACAATCCAGTTTACTGGGAGAGTGTGACATGGTCAGTAACTGCTTTCTGTTGCTGGCTATCCAGGTGAGCATACGGTTTACATTGTAATTATCTGTGCACAAGATCAAAGATCAGAATATCTTAGCAAAGGGCTGCTGAAATATAAACACATACAGAACAAGCTCTCTCGTAAGAAAAAAAAAAAAAACAAACCAAAAACCCCAATATCACCAGCTACAAATAAGAACCTACCCCCAGCTACAGTAAGGTACAGACCCAATGACATCCTTTTGATATTGGTGTACAAGGGAACACAATCTGATAGGCTCACTGAATCATCTCATCCTACAAAAAAATATCTCAATAACAGACTATCCATGTGGTTCACCAGGAGTGATCCAAAACTTACTGAAGTGGAATATACATCAAATTCCACCAGCTTTGAATCAGCCCCTTCAGATTGTGGGCACTAGGATAGCAGTGGGAATGCCCTTCTTTATAGTCTGCTTTCTGTATCACAAATTTTTGGAGCACACCAGTGCTTCAGAGGTGGTAAGGGAAGATATTTCCTTGTGTCTCTGAAAACTTTGTTGCATTGAAAGTTCTGAGTCACTTCTGAAAAACATCCATTCTTGCTTTCTGAAAGCCACTTTGCAAAAGGGACTACAAAATCAAAGCATGGTGCCCTACTGCCACACTAGTAGCTGCTTTGGAAACACAATTGGAAGAATTTTTTTTTTCAGTATCTCAGTCCGTTGCATAGATAAAGATAGGGCTAGGACCTCCAAGATACTGGATACCTTTCTTATAACATATTAACAGGACTAAGACATTCATTAGTGTAATGCATTGTCTAAGACTGCTGAAACTGACCTACAAAGTATTTAGTACTACTTTCAGGGGTGTAAAAAGACTGAAGATTTTTTCATTTTATTCCCAGGTCTGGCACAGCCAGCTAGGAAAAGCAAGACATGATTTTGACCTACTGCTCCCTGAAGTACTTGTTTCATCAGCTCAGTGGGCAGTCACCATATACCTCCAGGCCGGAGAGGGTCAGCCAAAGAGGTGGAATGACTAATCTTCTGACATATTCACTCTTTGTGGCATCAAAGGTAGAGTCATCTGGCTTCAGGCAGCCAAGGTGAGCATACACTGTATCATGCAGTAGAGGGAAGTGTTTGTGGTGAAGGACATTTCTCATAGCTTCTCACAAACCATTTTACAGTCGTCAAGCTTGAACTGATACAATTAACTATCAAATTTTAATCTCCTGAGAGCAGCTTCTCAGAGTTAAGCCCTGATGGCCAGAAGTCTGTGAGATGTCACGCTTCACCTGGGCAAAGAGAGGTAAAGAGCAGTCTGGCTCTTCCGTTGTTGACATTTTTTCTCAAACTATTTTTTTTGTTGAGGCTGTTCCTTCCTTAACACTTATGTCAATACCTGTTTTGTCCAGGAGAAGTCTTCTTGTAACAGTAATGTTTCTTATCTGCAGAGGTGACTCACACTGAGTGCTGGGACTGCCTACATGCCAGGATCTTCCTCCCCATTGAGATTTCAGGACAGTGTTGTTTAGAACTGTATTACAAACCCATGGCATCCTGAGGGAATACTTCTTCATTCAGGGATTTAACAAATTGCTTTGTAGTGTAATAACATTGGGTTGGGATAGCAAATCAGGGCTGACTCACAAATTCATCACAGGAATGTACTTCCGGACCTATACGAGTACCTACAGAACAAGGCGAAAGGTCACTGTCTGCAGATGTGTCATAGGTTGGTGGAAATGCCTCACACTTTTCTAAGAAATCTTGCCTTTCAGCTACTATGGTAGAAGTGAAGAGACAAACTTTCCAGGGGAAAGAAACTCCTAAACTAAAGAAATAAATTTAAGAATTAGAACCACTAAGATAGGATTGACAAAAAAAAAATGTTAATCCTGGCCCCAAAAGGGATGAGGTATGCCTTTCATTTCAGCCAAAGCAAGGTCATCCATGAATCACGATATATAGATATAAAGAGATGGATCAACAGACAGTTAAATAAATTATGTATTTATATGCTTAGATTTTATTTAATGCAGTAAATTTCCCAAGTAAAACCAATCAACTAAATAGCACCCATATACCAGCCAAATATTATGGACTGTGCCTCGAAAAATTCTTTCTTTAGCAAAAATTATTATGGTTCCACTGGCAATTGTCAGCTTGATGGTAAATCTAGTGACAAATTCCATTGCTCCCATTTTCCACCAGAAAGAAGCACTGGATCCTCTAGTCTCACCTGTGTAGCGAACCATTCCACTCCACTTCAAAATCTGTCCTCCTGTTCTTAGTGACCTGAATGGTGTCTTTAGAAACATCCTGCCTTGAGTAATGATTCATATATGAAGATTCCACAACATCCTTTGAGTTATTGATCTTTGGTAACAAAAAAGAAATAATTACAATTCAGAAAATTATACCGCTTTCTGATCTCAATCTTCCTGCATTATCCACGCCCTGACTCAGTTCAGACGTTACCGTGTGCTTTGCATACCTTTTCATTCACAGCAATATTGGCTTACATAGGTTTTTTTTTGTGCTCAGTCTGCTTTCAGCACATTTTTTTTCTGCATCCCTTTTCTCTTTTACCTGGCCCACAATTTTTCAGGGCTAGACACTATATCTGTTCAGATTTTCCTTTGCAGGACTGTTTAGGTCCTAAATCTGTTTATTGGCATAAATTTCAGACCCCTATACAATTGGGTCATAAAGCGGTGATGTGGGGGAAAGAACAAGGACTTTGGGTGGAATCACAGAATCACTAGGTTAGAAAAGACGTCCAGGACCATTAAGTCCAACCATTCCTATCAAACACTAAACCATGCTCCTCAGCACCTCATCCACCCATCTTTTAAATACCTTCAGGGATGACTTAACCACCTCCCTGGACAGCCTCTGCCAGTGCCCACTGACCCTTTCCATGAAAAACTTTTTTCTGAAATCCAGCCTGAACCTCCCCTGGTACAGCTTGAGTCCATTGCCCTTTGTCCTATTCCCTGACACTTAAGAGAAGAGGCCAGCTCCCTCCTCTCTACAACCTCCCTTCAGGTAGTTGTAGAGTAATAGATCTCCCTTCAGCCTCCTCTTCTCCAGGCTAAACAACTCCAGCTCGCTCAGCCATTCCTCATAAGGCCTGTTCTCCAGCCCCTTTACCAGCTTCGTTGCTCTTCTCTGGACTCACTCCAAAGCCTCAATATCCTTCTTGTGGTGAGGGGCCCAGAACTGAACACAGGATTCAAGGAGCAGTCTCACCAGTGCAGAGTACAGTGGCAGAATTACCTCCCTGGAGCTGCTGGTCACGCCGTTTCTGATACAGGCCAAGATGCCATTGGCCTCTTGGCCACCTGGGCACACTGCTGGCTCACGTTCAGTCAGCTATCAACCAACACTCCCAGGTCCTTCTCCTCCAGGCAGCTTCCTAGCCACTCTTCCCATAGTCTGTAGCACAGCAACAATTGTTGTTGTGCCCCCAGTGCAGGACCCAGCATTTGGCCTTATTAACCATCATGGTCTCAGCCCAGTGGCTCAGCCTGTTCAGATTCCTTTGCAGAGCCTCCCTACCCTCCAGCAGGATCCTTTTGTTGACAAGAAGAAAGCAGGTGGTCTCACATCCTTATCTGCTAAAAGGTGTAACCAATAATCTTTCTTCCATGGGCACACCTAAAATTAATTTGACTGTTATCTTTCTCTTTGTTTAATTAAAAAATGCACTTTCAGTCCCTCCTGAGAAGCAGATTTTACATATCTCTGACATTATTTTAGATTCTTTTCCTTGTATCCCCCAGTGTTCTTTTTGAAAATGTTAACCTCCTTGTCTTGTCTTGGACTTTGTCATATTTCATACAGACATGGGCAGTATGGACTTGCTTTGGCCACCATACAAGAAAAGGTCATCTCAGAAAATCACCTGCGGGCTCAGTGCTTTGTGGACAGTGATTAATTATGGCAATAGTAGGATCATGTGCTTTTTCACTCTGTTTTGGAGAGAGTTTCTTAGATCTCTTCCCACTTGTAGTCTTCCTGAAGCCTCTGTTGGTCACTAGGCCTGAAGTGGAAGGTTCAGTATTTTATTTTCATGATTTTTCCTCATTTTGGCTGTGAACTATGAGTAAGCTTATGAACTTTGGGATTAAAACATCTAGCAGCAGCCAAGCATGTCATAACAGTCAGGTCAGAGCCACTCACAATACTCTGCCCAGGCTTGCAGGCATGAGGGAGACTAGGACCTCATTGTCGTGCTTTGAGGCTTTCCAGCAAGGTGTGTCTCCCCTTTGCCTGAACTTGCAAAAGTGAAGGCTGCACTGCAGCACATTTACAGCCTGCTGGTTTATTTTAAAGAGGGTGCCAGAGCAGGAGTGAAGAAATGTGCTGAAATATGGGAAAGTAAATACATTTCAAATGCTGTTTGCAACTCACCAAGACTTAATTTAGTTCTCTACATCTACTCTCTGAATGCAATTGAGAGTCAGGTAAGGATGCAATGCTAAAGAAGCTGTTATAATATCAGTCACTGACAGCCATTGCCACATGATTACCACAGAGGAAAGTAATAGCATTATTTGCACAGTGCCAACAGTGTAATGTGTGATTTATGGATACTTCTGTATGCAGTGAGACTCAGCTTTTTCTTCTCTAGGTTAGGCTTGCAATACCGGAGCACTGCATACTCCTATAGATGTATGCTGGGGTTTTTATGAGATCAGATTGGATTGTAGCTATAGGGATACAGTGCATCCTGTATGAAATGTGGGGAAAACACCATAAATAGCAAGACATTGTGAAGTCTATACTGTGCATTTTCTACTGTTCATTAAATCCAGCATACATGATAACAGAATGGCTGCAGTACCTTTTATGAATGTTGGGTGTGAAAAGAGATGAGGTATTGCCCTTATATCTGTAGAAAACTATGACTTATCTAGGTTAGCCTATCCTGAACTTGCCTGTGATTCTCAGGAGACCCTTTAACAGACAAAATTGTCTTTAGGTTGGCTTCTGAGCTGATGATATTGTATCTGTGATTTGCTTTCCTTGTAAGCAGCCACTGTGGCTACCCTAAGATGATTATCTGTGTGCAGGCAGGAGGTATCTATGAAATAGTATCACAGGTAGTATCACTGACTTGCCAGCCTCATCTCTGTCCCTGGGAAGGTCATGGAATGAATCCTCCTAGAAGCTATGTTAAAGCACATGGCGGACATGGAAGAGACTAATGGCAGCTAGCATGGCTTCACCAGGGGCAAATCCTGTATGAATAGTTTAATGGCTTTCTATGATGAGGTAATAACAGCAGTGGACACAGGTAAATCAATGGATGTGATCTATCTAGACTTCTGTAACGCCTTTGACATGGTCCCTCACAGCATCATTCTCTCTAAATTGGAGAGATATGGATTTGATGGGTGAACTATCTGATGGGTAAGAAACTTGTTGGATGGTCATATTCAAAGAGTAGTGATCAATGACTTGATGTCCAGATGGAGATCGTTGACAAGTGGTGTCCCTCAGGGGACCATACTGGGACTGCTGCTGTTTAATATCTTCATCAATGATATTGACAGGGAGATTGAGTGCACCCTCAGCAAGTTTGCAGATTACACCAAACTGAGTGGTATAGTTGCCACACCAGAAGGACAGGGTGTCATCCCGAGAGACCTGGACAGGCTGGAGAAGTGAAGTTCAACAAGGTCAAGTGCAAGGTCCTACACCTGGCTCTGGGTAATCGCTGATTTCAGCACATGATTGGGGATGAAGTGATTTAGAGCTGCCCTCCAGAGAAGGACTTGGAGGTGCTGGTTGAAGAGGAACTTGACATGAGCCGGCAAAGTGTGCAGCCAACTGTATCCTGGGCTGCATCAAAAGAAGTGTGGCCAACAGGCTGAAGGAGGTGCTTCTGCCCATCTATTCCTCTCTTGTGAGACCTCATCTGGAGTATTGCATCCAGTTCTGGAATCCTCAACATAAGAAGGATATGAACTCTTAGAATCAGTCTAGAAGAGGGCTACAAAGACAATCAGAGAGCTGGAGAACCTTCCATACAAGGACAGACTGACAGAGTTGGGCTTGTTCAGTCTGAAGAAGAGAAGGCTCTGAGGAGATCTTATAGCAACCTCCCAGTACCTGAAAGGGGCCTACAAGAAAGCTGGAGAGGTACTATTCATAAAGGCTTGTGGTGATAGGACAAAGGGGAATGGGTATAAACTGGAGAGGGGAGGATTTAGGCTTGGTATAAGGAATATAAGGAAGAATTTCTTCATCATGAGTGTGGCGGGGCACAGGAACAGGTTGCCAAGGAAAGTTGCTGATGCCCCATCCCTGGAAGTGTTCAAGGCCAGGTTCAGTGGGGCCTTGGGTAGCCTGATCTAGTGGGATGGGGTTGGAATCAGATGATCTTTAATGTCTCTTTCAACCCTAAATATTGTATGATTCTATAATTCTGTTTAGAGCAAGTCTGCTGGTCACCCAGGAAAGTTAGTCTGTGTTACCTTTTAAAACAAACTAGCTAAGCGTGAGCAGTCTCTCTGAGCATTTTTTAAGTAGTTCTCTGGTAGAAAAATGCTCTGAAACAAAATAATATTATGTCTTTCTGAGTTCATGACGTTGTGCCACCTATCCTCTTGTAACGTAGACAAGATCCTGTTAGCACTTACTTCGGTCTGAGTCTACTGCCATCATTTTTCAGAACTTTGTCCTTGGCCAGGATGCAGAGAGGACAGGTAAGAATAAGGGTAGCAAGTCATGACTGCTCCAAAGAGTCCCTTGAAAAACAGACAAGGCAGAAGTACAGGGAAAGGAATTCTAGTAGAGGAGTGTAATTGAGAGTTCTGCTGAAGTCCATCCAGCCATTGTATATGTTTCTGAGGAAGGCATGAACTATGGAGACCATACCTACTTGTTCAGTATTACAGCAGAGATAATACATAAGTGCCTGCCTAGCTACAATTCAGCTTCTGCCCTTGAAATGTGATTACACTCACTTTGATTTTGTTTATCTCCAAGCTGGAGAGCGAGCTCCACTTATATTGCACCATTACACCTGCAATTTTTTGGCAATCCTCCTGTTGTGGGGAGTATTTGCAATTTGCATTGCAATGATGTGCAGTAACGCAATATATTTTGTGATGCTGCTGAAAAAGACTTCATCAATTATTAATAAGCATGTTGAAGTGGAGGCTGGGTCTTGTCACTGACTGGTTGCAGAGTCTTTGCATTCTTGTCAGTCCCACCTTTGCTTTGGAAAAACTGCAAGGAAAATATCTGGCCTAATATTAAGGTACTGTTTATGCTCTATGCTCCAGACTTCATGGCAGTACCTGTAATGATATGTAAATGACAAAGAAGATATCATCCACCACAGAACATGCCCATGGGGTATAGCCAGCTAAGGTCATTGCATTCAGTAGTTACATGCAGCAGGATCCAACATAAGTAGTGATGCACCACCTTCTTATAATTAGACTACTTCTTTTCATTTATTACTGTAACTCAGTGGACCCATTGTGCAAGGATCTGTACAAAACACATACAGAGAGATACAGAAGAGGTGTATGTCAGGTAGGAGTCAGGAGCCTGCACAAGCTGAGGTAAAGTTCAGAGTTGCATCTGCAGCCTGGTGAATAGAGTCACATACCTCTGCATATACTCAGTTGCTAAGTGTAGATCTTTGTTTGAGGTGTGAGCAGAGAACAACTGGCTTGTCTACTGCAGCAAATTTCTTCATTCATCTGCTCCATTTTCATAATGCTGATAAAGCCAGAGGAAGCTGATGGCCAGAGCTGTGTTTCTGGAAGCTACCTGCCCCACTACCTTTCCACTCCTCAAACTCCACTGTCAGTCATCAGCCTGAACTGAATTCTCACAGAGTCTTAGCGTTCTGCAGAGGCTGAGTCATAAAACATTTCTAGCATCTCTTGGATTGTTGTTTGAGCAGCTGCCTGTGATAAAATTACAGAATCTGTAGGAGATAAAGCTGTAATGCTGCATGCAACAGGCAGCCTTTTCATCTTGTCTTTAAATTGGTGCTTGCACATTATTCTTATTATTACATAGTAACAATCCAAATACAAAGACCAAGGTCAGGTGGTATGACTATGATTTTGCAAATCAGACCCTGCTTGTGATAATTGAAAGAGTTAACATGTAAGCTTCCTTCATTTTGTTTTCCGTTGTACTTAAGAAATACACGCATGTTGTCTTAATGCAGCTGGTGGCCTGTTGGTCTTGAGAGCAGTAAGTGGGCCTTGGAAAATTGTTACGAGCAAAATGCTGTCAAAAACTACTTTGGGGCTAGATTCTGCACTCCAAGTGACCCTGAAGAAGGTAAAGAAAAAATATGCTGGCTAAGATCTGAGTAGTACTGGAGATTCTGGAAAAGTTTCTGGCCCCGTTCCCTACTAGTAGTCTTGTTAGTGGGCTAATACATTTTAACCTTCTCACCGAAGGCATGATTCTCTGTCTTTACCACTTTGGTGGACAACACCATACTCCATGTCTTCCCCAGAGGACCCCTGTTACCTCTCTGCCCATGTGTCACCCTGCAGTCTTAATCCTATTAGACACCTGTGGATGTGATGCTGAGCTGTTCAGGCATCTGCTCCCTGATAAAATGCTGCCTAAATAATTCATATCACCAGAAAAAAAAGCAAGGAACATAGACCCCTGCTGAAATAAGAGAAGACTGGTTGGTACAATCAGAGTGAGGGAAAATACGTATATCAGCAAAGTCCACATCTGTTCACAGGAACAAAGGACATGTCAGTCCATCTCTCAGATCTGTATTCAAACTCACTGACTCCCCGGGGTTGAAAAGTGTGTCTGAAGGGCCTTTAACAGATTCCAGCATAAGGTTTTAAATGCTGAGAGCATTTTCAACTCCAGAAAGTGACACTTGGGGAAATGTGCACACAAGAAAATAGATGGTCTTTGAAAAGCTCTCTCCAGCACTTTCCCCATACAGCTATGCACTTCCACAGATCAACCTGGTAAGCCTTGATAAAAACAGAGAATGGGAAGAACCAGCTGCAATTAATGCTTAAAATAGCAGTTTCATCTGGAAAGATGTTAGAATAAATTTTCTTGACCTTTACATCAGTGATTCTAAATGGAGAGGTATGGATTGCTTGGTAGTTCGCCTCCTTCGAACGCTGCAAGTTTTTGTTCAGCAAAATGACGTGTCAAATGTCCCAGAAGGAAGGCAAATAAGCTGTACTTGAGAAACAGAGATTTGTATCCTATAATGCACTCTGAAAGAGCTAATGGATCATGGTAGAGGTCTAATTGAGTTCAGACCTCCAAAGCAATTCCATAAGGCAATTAGGGGTCATACAGAATAGAGGCATGAACTAGGAGTGGGGAGACTGTTGTGGCTGTGTGAAACATTAAGCATCAAAAAAGATGTTATAAATTTGGGAAAGGATTCAGAAAAGGACAGCATAAGTCTCCTGAAGTCAATAAGACTCACTTTACTGTGAGATTATTTGAGAAGCACAGTCCATTTCATGGGAATTAACTTGATGCCATTCTCTAGAGAGTTACCTGGAAAAGGGTTGACTGACCTTTCTTTTTGTATAGCAAAAGAGGCTGAAGGAAGGAGGCAGTGGCTAGGAGCCAGAGCTAGAGTAATTCAGACCAGAAACAAAAGTGGAAAGGTTTATAGAGAGTGAGTCACAATTCACTGAGCAACAGGGCTGGATCTTCCTATATTTGCAGGTTTAAAAAAAAAACATAAGAAAAGCTGTCATTCATTTCCCATTTGCTGAAATTCAGTATCTACACATGAGATCAGAGTAAGTGATCTCTGTGGTTTGCTTAGGTCCTTAGGAATAACTTGTGCTCAAATATTGTGGTAAGCATTACACATTTTCAACCATTTTCTAGTTAATAACTTACTAATTTATGTAGAAATGTGGTTTATAGCTTGAGCACTATACTATAAGGAAGGATACCATATCTACTATGTTCTTTTTAATTACTGTAGTAAAAGTTTGTCCTCTGAAAGGAGTAATTACTGAGGGAGGGCAAGTTGCAGAGCTCTGGATACTCTGCCAGAATACATTTTTATTTTCCCCCGTACTTCCGTTTTCCTATATGCAACATCTGCCATCATTAGTAGACAAAGAGAAGAAGTAGGTCTGAGAGCAAGGAAGATAGGACTCACCCTGTCACCTCCATACATTCAGGATCTAACCTCCAGAGTAGTAGCGAGCAACATGGGACACATTTCTGGCTAGGAGATGAAGAGCAAGAGGTCAGGAATGAGTTAAAGACAAGATCGGGCTAAAAGAAACAGTGGAAGTTTTGAAATTTATTTCCATAGCTGGCCTCAAGGAATAACTCACAGGCTTGAACCCACAGAACTGGCTTTGACTCTGCAGCATTGCTGACCTCTTCATTCAACTGTACTATGGTTGCAATTTCGCATCCTAATGCCACATCTTGCTCATGCACTGGGTGGGGATTTACCAACTACTTCTTGCAAGACACTAATTTTTGAAAGGAGAGGCTAAGTCAGAGACAGCAAGAATGAATAAGGCTGGAATCTGGTACCATGCACTGCTCAAGAGGAAGGTCTCTATAGAAATCCAGTAACTGCCCTTATTTAGAATAATGGAATCATAGAATCATTTGGATTGGAAAGGGCCTTAAAGATCACCTAGTTACAACCCTCTTGTCATGGGGAGTTGATCTCCCCTAACATGGCCAACTACCACTAGATCAGGCTGCTCAAGGCCCCATTCAGCCTGATCTTGAACACTTACAGGGAGGGGGCATCCACAGCTTCTCTGGGCAACCTGTTCCAGTGTCTCACCATCTTCATCTTGATTAATTTCTTCCTAATGTCTAATCTAACCCTTCCCACTTCCCATTTAAAGCCATTCATCATCATCCTATCACTACATTTCCCTCCCCAGCTTTTCTGTAGGCCCTTTCAGGTACTGGAAGGTCGCTATAAGGTTTTCTTGGAGACTTCTCTTCTCCAGGCTAAGCAGTCCCTGCTCTCTCAGCCTGTTCTCATAGCAGAGATGCTCCAGCCCTCTGATCATCTGTGTGGCCCTCCTCTGGACCCCCTCCAAGACTTCTGTATCCTTCTTATCTTCAGGATTCCACAGATGGACACAATGTTCCAGATGGGGTCCCACAAGAGTGGAGCAGAGGGGCAGAATCACCTCCCTTGACCTGCTGGCCATGCTTCTTTTCAAGCAGCCCAGGATACAGTTGGCCTTCTGGGCTGTGACTATGTATTGCCAGTTAATGTCGAGAGTGGCTTGGCCTCCACATTAGCCAGTTACCTCAGGATTCTGGAATGCATCTCATTGGGTCTCATAGGCTTAGACTCATTACAGTGGACAATAGGAACTCAAAGATCTTTTCCAACTTAGAGATTCTATGATTCTATGACTTATATATATTCAGCTTCCTCAGCTGGTCATGAACCTGATCTTCCCCTACAGTGGGAGGGGCTTTACCCCTCAGTCCCCATCTTGTTGTCCATTGACCCAGATGGGGTCAGGAGAGTAGCTGCCAGTGAAGACTGAGGCCACAATGTTATTGAGTACTCTAGCTTCTCACCATCTATTGATACATAAGGCCACCCCTTTTGCTCATTAGTGGAGTTTAAATGTATTTAAATATGTCTCAGAGGAATTGGTGAGAACTAGTGGATCTAATGTGGAGGGGTTTTGCATGTTTCTGCAGGTATAGATATTTCAGTAGCCTGACTAGAATAACTTCTGGTATTTGCTTGCTGTGTTCTAGCAAGTTAAAGAACCACACATCTTTTCTGCTTGTGTAAACCAAGCAACTGTCAATTTCAGGAGATATGTCAGTTTCTCTGTGTCTAGTAAAAGATATATTAACAGTTCACACTTACATAAAGTATTAACCCTCCTAATTCAGGCACTTTTAAAGTCTAGGGAAACAGCAAAATTGCAAATAATGTAAATACTTTTCTCAGCTATTTACAGAAGAAAATGTTCTCATGGAAAGAAAGACATACAGGAATAAAATACACAATTATGCTCAATAAGCAAATTTGAGATTTTCTTAATTAGACATTGACTGTAATTCAAAAGTCATAAATAGCTGCAAGTTAGCATGGCCTTCAAGTTTTGCCAATATGTTCATGTTACAGATAGAATAGCAGTGAAATGAGATTACTAGTAACTCGCAGTCTGATTCAACATGAGTGAACAGTGTGCTGCAGCAGCAAAGAAGACTAACAGGATTCTGGGGTGCATCAAGAAAGGCATTGTCAGCACAGATAAAGAAGTCATTATCCCACTCTGCTCAGCGCTTGTCAGGCCACACAGGCCAAACTGTGTCCAGTTTTGTTCTCCACTATATGAAAGATGTGGACAGGCTGGAGAAGGTCCAGAGAAAGGCAAATAAGATGATTAGAGACTAGGAAACCTAAAATAAGAAAGTAAGGCTGAGAAAACTAAGTTTGTTCAGCCTTGAGAAGAGAAGGCTTAGAGGAAGTCCTTATTACCATGTACCAGTACATAAATGTTGTCTATCAAGAGGATGGAGACTCCATTTTTACACAGAGCCACATAGAGAAGACAAGTGATAATGGGTATATGTTGCTCCTGGGGATATTCGGATTGAATTCCAGAAGAAAATTTTTCACCATGAGAAGAGTTAAACATTGGAGTAATCTCCTCAAGGAAGTGGTAAATTCCTCACCAGTGGACACTTTTAAGGCTCAGCTTGACAGGGTTCCAAGCCATTTCATTTGAACTATATATGACCAAAAATGTTGGACTAGGTTACCCCTGAAGTCCCTTCTAGCCTAGTATTCTACGATTCTATGATTCAGTCTTTTACAAGGGTAAAAGAATATGTCAAAATTTGTTCTACATTTTGATATCCTTGGTTTTTTTTGAGAAGTACTTGAAAGTGTTTCAATTCACTGTGCTTATTTTGTACGCTTTCAAGCACTGCCATATTACAAAAAAAAACCATTTCAAACTACACAGATTTCATCAGCAGAACATTTCCCTCAGCATTTAGTAGCTAAATATTGACCAATGTTCTGTTTATGATATTGCCAAGGACTAAACTGGTGTTGTTAGGCTGCAGCATAATCAAATTCTATTACATTTTTGATCGAAGAGATCAGTCAGCGCCTTTCAGTTTTAAAATCCCCTGTATATGCAAGATTACATTAAGAAAAAAAGCAAAATTAAGTCTCAGTGGTCTGTTTCTGACCCAGAGAGAAAAAATAGCAACTGTACTGTAGCTTTGTCTAGTCAAGTTAAAGCAGAGATATATTGAGTTTCCTGGTATTCTTTGCCCCCGAGTTCTGCTCCATGAACATGTTTTCTTTAACTTGGCAATATTGTCACAGGGGAGAAGCAGAAACAGTGCCAAAGAAGTGGGCTGGCAATGTTGCTTCCGCACAGCTGGGATGGTTTTCTTGTGAATCATCCTTCTCATGAATGAATATAGCCATCCCCAACACAGAAAGTGGGGAGGCAGAAAAAAAGACAAGGAGATCCTTGCTACTGCCTCTCATGCTGGAAACTTTTTGTGAATTATTTTAACAACTTAGTAACTATGAGAAAGAACTCCTTGATCATCAGTGTTTTATGTGTTATTCAATTCACATTGTTTATTTCTCATGGGTGTTTGGCATGAAGGCGAGTTACGCATCGAGGACTCGATTGTTCAGTAAGGAGGTGGCTCAAAAGGGTTGTTTCCTGCTTACAGTTCTGATGGCCATGGTTCTGTGACAGCAGGAGAATAGCAGAAGCAGAGGATAGTCCTATGTGGATCTTGCCCTGTTTCCCTGTTTTTAGTTGTCATCTGAAGTTCCCTGCTCCCTGATGCCCTGGATCAAATAAATGCTGAACTGAAGATGCTGAGTTTTATCAAGGTTTTGCCCTCATGTAAGTAACAGAATAAATTTTGGAGAAGCAAAAAACTGATATTTGAAACAGCATTTCAACTCAAAGTCTCCAACTCACTATTGTCCTTTGGTGTAAGGGAAGATGTGGGTGATGGTGTAAAAGCTGAAGTAGTAGTTTTGAATACTTTTACAGTCCTGTACTGCAGAATAGGTTCTCTGCTGCAGCTATCACTTCATCACTAGCATAGCAGAGAGAGGATGAAGGATAAGAGAATTCATTCACTACAGATCATCAGCTGAGAGGCAGGATCCTCTGCACACAGTATGTGGATTTGAGTTCAGTACCAACTGTTTCTCATCAGTGCCGGTGTCAAGTAGTGCCAGACTTCCACAAGCCATTTCTGCACACATACATGCAGAAAATGAAGCCAATTGAAACTCCAGAAATGCTACGCAGATGTTACAAGTTTTGCTTGAACTGCACATCAAAATTCGCCAAATTAGTGAATACCTGAATTATGTCCCAAGAAGATCTAGCTAGAGCCCTAGACTGACAAAAGGGAGTGAAAGAAAAAGGTTGATACCTAAATACAAGGAGAATGAAGGCACCAGATGTTCTTGTGAATATCGTACAATCTTGAGGGTGGTGGTAATATCTGCAAAATGCTAAGGATGCAAACTTCTCTGTATTCTAAGGAAAACATGAAGCAAGTTTTTTGCTGTTTTCCTTAGATTAGCTATTGAAATGTCTCTTATCAAGGAATTGTACTATCAGAAAGGAAGTACAAAAGTCCAGAAATATGCCAGAAAACACCTTCTGGAGTTGTTTTTGCATATTTTTGCTGAAGTAATCCTGTGTTGAATAGTTAGTTGAATTAAAATCCTTGGTTCACTAGGTTGAGCTTAGATGTTCCCATTAAAAAAATTGTCATTGAGAAATATCTTAAAAGCACTTCCTCATTTCTGTAATAAGGTTTAGTAAAACAGGCTATTTAATTTGGATGGAACATACAATGATTGTGTAGTTCAATTCCCTGAACACCCCAGGGCTGACCAAGGTAAACCATGTTGTTAAGGACATTGTCTAAACAGCTCTTCAACCCTGCCAGGCTTGGGGCATCAGTCGTCTCTCTAGGAATCCTGTTCCAGTGTTTGATCATCCTCTTGGGAAACCAATTAGGTCAACTAGAAATTAAACTGGCCAATTTTGAGAAAGATAAAGAAGTTTCTACAAATAACAACAAAAGGAGGGCCACGGAGAATCTCCAGCCTTTACTGGGTGCAGGGGAAACAATAGTGACAAAGGATGAAGATAAGGCTGAAGTACTTAATACCTTCCTTGCCTTAGCCTTTAATAGTAAGGTCAGATGTTTGCCAGGTACCCAGTCCATGTTAGCCAGAAGACAGGGACATAGAGCAGAACAAAGCTCCAGTGATCCAAGGTGATTTGGTTAAAGACCTACTCAGCCAATTAGATATTCACAAGTCTATGGGGCCAGATGGAATCCACCCAAGGGTACTAAGGAAGCTGGCGGAGGTGCTCACCTTTTTCCATCATCTACCAGCAGTCCTGGCTGACTGAGGAAGTTCCACATGACTGGAAGCTGGCAAATGTTGCACTCATTTACAAGAAGGGTCAGAGGGAGGATCCAGGGAACTACAAGCCTGTCAGTCTGACCTCAGTGCCCAGGAAGGTCAACTTGAGTGCTATCACACAGCACACACAAGACAACTGTGTGATCAAGCCCAGTAAACACAGACTTAGGAAAGGTAGGTTTGTAGTCTACCTGGATGTTAGTAAAGCTTTTGATATCATTTGTCACAGTATTCTACTTGAGAAACTGTCTGTCATTGGCCTGCACAGGCATGCCCTCTGCTGGGTAAAAAACTGGCTGGATGGCTGGGCCCAAAGAATCATGGTAAATAGAGTTAAAACCAGTTGGAGGCTATTCACAAGTGGTGCTACTCAAAGATCAGTCTTGGGTCTAATTCTGTTTAATATCTCTGTAAATAATTTGAATGAAGGAATTGAGTGTACCCTCGGGAAGTTTGCAAATGACATTAATCTCGGAGGAGGTGTTGATCTACTTGAGGGTACAGAGGCTTTACAGAGGGATCTGAACAGGGTGGATCAATGAGCCAAGGCCAACAGTATGAACCAGAATCATAGAATCCCTGGGCTGGAAAAGACCTTTGAGATCATCAAGTCCAACCATACCTGTCCACTATTAAATCATACACCCAAGCACCTCATCTACGCATATTTAAATACCTCCAGTGATGGTGACTCAATCACCTCCCTGGGCAGCCTTTTCCAGTGCTTGATAAGCCTTCCAGTGAAGGAGTTTTTCCTAATGCCCAATCTGAACCTCTTCTGGCCCAGCTTGAGGCCATTCCCTCTCATTCTATCTATTACCTATCACTTGGGCAAGGAGAACAAAACCCAACTCTCTGCAACTTCCTTTCAGGCAGTTGAAGGCAGGGATAAGGTCTCCCCTCAGCCTCCTCTTCTCTAGGCTAAACAACCAAGGCTTGTTCTCCAGCCCCTTCACCAGCTTTGTTGCCTTTCCCTGGACACGCTCTAGGACCCCAATGTACTTCTTGTAGTTAGGGGCCCAAAACTGAACACAGGTGCACCCTCTGCTGGGTTAAAAACTGGCTGGATGGCTGGGCCCAAAGAGTGGTGGTGAATGGAGTTAAATCCAGCTGGAATCTGGTCACAAATGGTGTTCCCCAGGGTCAGTACTGGGTCCAGTTCTGTCCAATATCTTTATCAATGACTTGGCTGAGGGGATTGAATGTACCCGTAGTAAGTTTGTAGGTGATGGTAGTCCTGGAGGAAGTGTCAGTCTGCTTGAGGGTAGGGAGGCTGTGCACAGGGATCTGAGCATGCTGGACGGATAGGCTGAGGCCAACAGGATGAGGTTTAACAAGGCCAAGCAGTGCTACTGAGTTGGAGAAGAGTGGCTTGAAAGCTGCCAGTCAGAGAAGGACCTTGGGATTTTGGTTGACAGCCAGCTGAGCATGAGACAGCATAGTGCTCAGGTGGCCAAGAAGACCAATAGCACTTTGACTTTTATCAGCAATACTGTGGCCAGCAGGACCAGGGAAATGATTCTGCCCCTGTACTCAGCACTGGTGAAGAGGAAGCTGAGGGAAAAACCTCATAACTCTCTACAATCACCTGAATGGAGGTTGTATTGACAGGGTGTTGGTCTCTTCTCCCAAGCAACAGGATGAGAGGAAAGGGCCTTAAGTTACACCAGGGGAGGTTAGATTAGATATCAAGGAAAATTTCTTCACTGAAAGGGTTATTGGATGCTGGAACAGGCTGCCCAAGGAAGTGATTAAGTTACTCCTGGAGGTATTTCAAAGATGGATAGATGAGGTACTCAGGGTTATGGTTTAGTAGTGGACAGGTACAGACAGATGAAGTCAATGATATCAAACATCTTTTCACAGCACCACAGAATCCATAGGTTGGAAAAGACCCACTGGATCATCGAGTCCAATCATTCCTATGAACCACTAAACCATACTGCTGAGCACCTCATCTACCCCTCTTTTAAATACCTCCAAGGACAGTGACTCAGCCACCTCCCTGGACAGCCTCTGACCCTTTCTCTAAATAATTTTTTTCTGATGTCCAGCCTGAACCTCCCTTGGCAGAGCTTGAGGCCATTCCCCTTGTCCTGTCCCCTGCCACTTGGGAGAAGAGGCCAGCTCCCTCCCCTCTATGACCTACTCTCGGGTAGTTGTAGAGAGCAATAAGATCTCCCCTCAGTTTCCTCTTCTCAAGGCTAAACAACCCTAGTTAATAATTTGATTTTCCAAGCAAACAGTTTTCTGAATCTACGAAATGTCTCCTAATGTCCAGTCTAACTTCTTGCCGTCACCCTGGTGAGGGTTTCAACCATACCCACATGTCCTATCACTGGATACCAGGCTGAAAAGATCAGCACTTTTGTCTCCAATTCCTCTTCTCAGGAACTTGTAGAGAGCAATGAAGTCACTCCTCAGCTAACTTTTCTCCAGTCTAGACAAGCCCATAGTCCTTATTGGCTCCTCATAATACATTTTTTCCTGTCCCTTTCACCACCTTTGTTGCTCTACTCTGGATGCATTCAAATGTCTTAACATCTTTCTTAAAATGTGGCATCCAGAAGTGCACATAGTATGTGCACCAATACTGAATACAGCAGGATAAACTCCTCTTTTGATCAGCTGTTTATATAGTGTGTGGTGCACCCCAGGGTGCAGTTTGCCATCTTGGCTGTCAGGAGACACTGCTGAGTTGTAGTGAGCTTAGTGTCGACCAGCAGTCCCAGATCCCTTTCTTTGCAGAACTGCTCTCCAGCCATTCCTCTCCCATTTTATACTTGTGTCAGGCTTTCCTTCATCCCAGGTGTAGAACTCAGCATTTGGATTTGTTAAATTTCACCCCATTAATCATTGCCCAGTTCTCTAATCTATCTACATCCCTCTGCAAGACCTTTTGTCCTTCAAGAGAGTCAACAGAATCTCCCGGTTTGGTACCATCAGCAAACTTGCTAATGGTGCATTCAACTCCTGCATCCAGATTGTTGATAAATGCATTGAACAGAACTGGCCCTAGAGCTGAACTCTGAGGAACACTGCTGGCAACTGGTCATCACTCAGATGTAGCTCCATTCACTACAGCCCTCTGAAGTCAGTTCAGCCAGTTCTTCACCCAGTGCACCGTGAACCAGCTCATGCCACAGCTGGACAACTTGTCCAGAAGGATGCTGTGAGGAAGAGTATGAAAAGCCTCACTAAATCCAGAAAAACTGCATCCACTGCCTTCTCTTCATCTACTAGGAAGGTGACTCTATAACAGAAGGACAGCAAATAGTTAAACAGGAGTTCTCTTTTGTGAACTTATGTTGTCTGTGCCTAATGATTGCATTATTCTACTAATGCAGTTCAATAGTATTCTCTCCCAGTATAATCTTCTTTATATATTTTCCAGGAACAGAGGTTAGACCAACAAGTCTGTAGTTCCTTGTGTCTTCCCTCATGCCCTTTTTGTAGATTAGAATGACCAATGAGTTTCCAGCCAGCGGGGACCTTGACCTTCAGTAGATGAGTGAGATAGTGACTGCCATAGTATCAGCCATCTCCTTCAGTGCTCTGATATGAATCCCATCATGTAGACTTGTGAGCATTCAGCTGATACAGCTGGTCCTTTAACAAAATCAGTGTTCACAAATGGAAAGTCCTTGTTCCTGCACTTGTGATCCTTCAGCTCAGGGGACTGGGCAGCCCAAGGGCTATCAGTATTATTAAAGACAGAGACAATAAAAGCATTGAATGTCTCCATTCTTTCTTCATCCCTATTAGACAGATGACCATCTTCAGCAAGTATTGGTCCAGTATTTTCATTGGATGTCCTCGTTCTATTAACATAGTTTAAAGACTTTCTTGTTATTTGACACAACATCAGCTGGTTTCAACTCTAATTGAGCTTCAGACTTCCATGTCCTCTCGCTGCACATACAAACAACAGCTCTGTAATCCTCCTGCAAAGCCCGACCTTGCTTCCAGAAATCATAAAGTTTCTTTTTCCTCTTGGGCTCCATGAACAGTCCTTGGGCTCCATGAACAGTTCTTGGGCTCCATGAACAGTTCCCCATTCAGACAAGCTGCTTTTCTGCCTTACTTGCTATATTTAACAGCACATTGGAACTGCCCTCTCCTGTGCTTCTTAAAGGTGGTTCTTAATGACTGATGTGCACTTGAGCACTTTAAAACCCTCAAAAGCAGATTCTAGATACTCCATTGAATACCTGCCTGGGGAGATTAAAATTTACTCTCCTGAAGTAGAGGGTAGCAAACCTGCCATCCTTTTTTTTCCTCATTGCACTGAAAAATTTAACTCAAACACTTCATGATCACTGTGGTCAAGACAGCCACCTGCCATTGCATCCCCCACAAGTCCCTCTCTATTCAGAAAGAGCAAGTCTAAGAGAGCATCTTTCCTACTTGGCTCATTGAGTATATGTGACAGGAGATTATCTCCCAATGACTTCAAGAATTTCCAAGACCACTCTGTCAAAGGAGAAAGATATTCCCAGTTGATGTTTAAGAGGTCAAAATCTCCCATAAGGACAAAGGCTACCCATGGAGAAATTTCACCTTTATGTCACTTAATTTCACCAAGTAGCTTGAAAAGGAAACATTTGCTTAATTTTTATCTGTCTCTGTAAGGTGTCTTCTGTCAGGTTGTTTGTCAAGTTTGAAAGCACATCTCATGAAACTTTGTAGAAGCCTGGCTTGGTTTTGCATTTGCTTTTAGCAAAGGATGGTTGAAATATTTACTCTAAAGTCAGCTATGGTATATAAACTTTGGATATGCAAACAGATGGGAGAACCTCTTAGCTGGGTTTCCTAAATCCAAAAAGCCAATGGCATTTTCTTTTGCAGACCATTTTATGTCAATTCTGTTGAAATACACTGATGTTGAATCTTCTGGCTGCAAAGAAAACTTTTTGTCCTGAAGCAGCAGAGGGAGCTATGCCGACATAGTTAGCTGGATTTCCAGGTTTCTGCAACTTTAAATAGAAACTTCATTGTGCTGCCTGTTCCTGGCATCTGTAGGGATTAATATCTCATAATATACTAAACTGTGATACAAGCCTCAGGAAAAGGGTAGAACATGTGTCTAAGCATGAATGGACAAGATGAAAAAGCAAAACTAGATACAATGTGACAATGCTGTTAGGCACTAAGAAACCTAAGAGACCATTCAGGTTGGTGGGATGCATGCTTTTCAGGCACTTTGACATTTTTGAAAATTGTGGTTTTGACTGCAAGAATGTAGGGAATTCCAGTAATTACTCTGAGAGGTCAGAATGGCCTTTTCCCCATCATCTACATCTTCCTACATTTTTGTCCTGAAAATGGCACCAGCTCACAAAGCTTTTTACTGTCTCCTCAAAACATATGTCTATATGCCACTGACTACTTTGAAGTATAAGCATGCATTGACAGAAAGACACGTACTTAAACATGTGGTTGAATCAAGGAAGAACTTAATTGCTTATTCTTAAGCATGTGTCCAAGCCTTTTATAATTCTCCTTGAAGAGATTCATTTATAGGTCTGTAAATACCAAGCAGAAAATCCTTCAGGAGCTAAACATCTTGTAATTTTTACACACAGGTACATGACAAAAAAGAATTAATTTTTTTGCACTGTTCGCATACATAGGTATGTTGTATAACTCTATATGTGAGTATGTGTTTCTGTGTGTATTGGTATATACATGTATAAAAATAAATTCTCATGGAGCTATATAACAACCTACATCTTCCTCTTTCTATTGTACTTCCACCCATATTGATCCCAACAACCACCTTGGGATATATGTGAATTCAAACATAAACAGTGTCACAGAGCTCTGGGTTCTTGGCTTAGGAGAGTAAAATTGCCCAAGGCAAAGCAAAAACTAAAGAAAGCATAGTCCTGTGGAAGCTATAAGCTTTAGTCTCCATTCCTACCCCATCAGGTCCTAAGCCAGCTCCTATATAACTAAATTTTCAAAAATTCGTTAAATTGTAGAATAGGAGCCCTTTTCCTCACTGGGGACTTCAATCTACCAGAGGTCCACAATAGAGTGAAGAGGAAACAGTCTAGGATGTTTCTGGAGTATATGGAAGATAACTTCCTAACACAACTGGTGAGCAAGCCAATGAGGGAAGGCATTCTCCTGGACCTGTTGCTCCTGAACACAGAAGAATTTGTGGGTAATATGGTGGTTGTAGCCCATCCTGGACATAGCGATCATGAAATGATAGTTTTTGATTTTTGAAGAAGTGAGGAAGAGGTTTAGCAGAATTTCTACCTTGGGCTTCTGAAGGGAAGACTTTGGCTTGTTTAGAAGACTGCTTGACAGAGTCCAATGGGCAGCAGTCCTGAAGGGCAATGGAGTCCAGGAAGGCTGGACAGTCTCCAAGGAGAAAGTTTTTATTAGAGGTGCGAGAGTGGGCTGTCCCCAGGTGCCAGAAGACAAGCTGGCAGGGAAGAAGACTGGTCTGGCTGAACAGAGAGCTCTGTCTGGAACCCAGGAAAAAAGGGGGAGTTTATGACCTTTGGAAGACGGGGCATGCCACTCAGAAGAACTACAAAGATGCTGTGAGGTTATGCAGGGAGGAAAGTAGAAGGGCCAAGGCCAAACTAGAACATAACCTGGTTACTGAGGTAAAGGACAATAAGATGTTTCTATAAATTTATCAGTAGTAGAAGGAGGCTAAGGATAATCTCCAGCCTTTATTGGATGTGGGGAAACCTAGTGCCAAAGGGTGAGGAAAAAGTTAGAGTACTTAATGCCTTCTTCCCCTCAGTCTTTAATATTAAGACCAATTGTTCTCTGGATAACCAGCCCCCTGCTTTGGAAGGCAGGGATGGGGAATAGAATGGACGTCCCATAATCCAAGACAAAATGGTTAACAACCTGCTACTCCACCTAGACATGCACAAGTCTATGGGGCCAGATGAGATCTACCTAAGAATACTGAAGAAACTGGCAGAAGGGTTCACCAAGACAATTTCCATCATTTATCAGTAGCCCTATCCTACTGCAGAAGTATCACTTGAGTGGAGATTAGCAAATGGGATGCCCATCTACAAGAAGGGCAAGAAAGATGATCTGGGGAACTACAGGTCCATCAGCCTGACCTTGGTACCAGGAAGGTTATGGAGCAGATCGTGTTGTGGGCCATCACAACGCGCTTACAGGATAACCAAGTGATCAGGCCCGGTCAGCATGTGTTTAGGAAAGGCAGGTCCTGCCTGACTGATCTAATCTCCTTCTATGACAAGGTGACCCATTTAGTGGATGAGGGAAAGCCTGTCAATATTGTCTACCTAGATTTTAGTGAAGCCTCTGACACTGTTTCCCACAGCACTATCCTGGAAAAAACTGGCTGCTCACATTTTGAATGGATATATTTTTCACTGAGTAGAAAACTGGCTGTGTGGCCAAGTGTAGAATGTTACACTGAGTGGAATTAAATCTAGGTGGTCACTGACCACAAACAGTGTTCCCCAGGGATCGGTGTTGGGTTCAGTTCTGTTTAATATCTGTATTAATGATTGAGTGCTCCATAAGTTTGTGGAAGACACAAAGTTGGGTGGGAATGTTAATCTGCTTGTGGAAAGGAAGACACGCTACAGAGAGGTATGGACAGGCTGCATCAATTGGCCAAGGCCAACAGGATGCAATTCAACAAAGCAAAGTGTTGGGTTCTGCATTTGGGTCACAACAATCCCATGCAATGCTACAGGCTTGGGAATGAATGGCTGGAAAGCTGCCTGGTGGCAAAGGACCTGGAGGTGTTGGTTGACAGCTGGCTGAACATAAACCAACAGTGTGTCCAGGTGGCCAGGGTGGCCAATAGCAACTTGGCTTGCATAAGAATTGTGGCCAGCAGGACAAGGAGAGCGATTTTCCTCCTTTACTCAGCACTGTGAGGCCACACCTCAAATACTGTGTTCACTTTTGCACCCTTCAGTACAATAAAGACATCAAGCTGCTGGAGTGTGCCCAAAGAATAGCAACAAAGCTGGTGAAGGGTCTGGAGCATAAGTTTATGAGGAGGTGCTGAGGAAACTGGGATTGCTCAATCTGGAGAAAAGGAAGTTTCAGGAGATCTTATCACTCTCTACAGCCACCTGAAAGGAAGTTGTAGTGAGATGGGACTTGGTCTCTTCTCTGAAGTAACAGGTGATAGGATGAGAGGAAATGGCCTCCAGTTGTGCCAGAGGAGGTTTAGGCTAGATATTAGGAAACATTACTTCACTGAAAGGATTGTCAAGGACTGGAACAGGCTGCCCATGGAAGTGGTTGAGTCACCATCCCTGGAGGTATTTTAAAAAATGGGTAGATGTGGCACTTAAGGGCATGGTTTAGTGGTGAACTTGGCAGTGTTATGTTTGTGGTTGGATTCAGTGATCTTAAAGATCTTTTTCAATCTAAATGATTCTGTGATTCTGAATGTACTCATCCACAGGCATCTATTTGAGGCTTTATCCTGTTCTTTCTTGCAATTTTTCATTGTGGCCAGATGAAGAGGAGAATAGGTGTCAGGAAAACCGAAGTTTTACTTTTTGCAGTTGCAAAACCTGAGTGAACAGAGAAAACGTGAAACACTTCAGGACTTGTCACAGAACCTGCAGTGCTGTCAACACTGCTTTGTACTCCAGTCTCAGGAGGCAAGGTGTTTCTCTAGTCAATGTTTCCCACTAATCTGAGGCAGGGCAAGATCTCATCCACAACATAAGTGTCCTCCAGGCTTTGGAGCTCCATTTCAGGATGGTCCTAGTTTCCAGTGGCTGGTGCCTGTCTCTTTAGATGAGTGGTTTATTTAATAACAACTCTTAGCTTGACTCAGTCCAGCTTTTCTTTTTAATGACTGCTTTGATGGAACGATGCTTCAGTCTGTTTATCCAGGAGTCTATTAGACACCTTTAGAGTTTCTACAGTTTGCTTGTTTTCAAAAGTGGGAATCAAATAAGATAAATTAGGTTTTAATTTAGGTTTTAATTGGTACAGAACCACTTAGCAGTCAAATACTGCAGCATTTAGTGTGTTAAAGAAAAGATCACATTTTAATCTGGCATTTGTTAAGAATGCACTTTGCATAAAAATGTGTATCTCTAATAAAAAAAGGAAAAGCCAACCTTATATATATTGAAATAATTTGATTAGTTGAATTTCAAGTACTTCACACAAAGCTTTAAATAAAAGACTGGATGAACTCACTATTGTCTTTGTATAGAAACATTTCTGTCATTTTATTCAGTCAGAACATTTTATTATTAAATTATATGCTCTTTTTACTCTGTACACAAAGAAGTCAGACCATAACAGAAAGGTCAGTAGTGAAGGAGGGTTCTCAGCTCTCTATAAAATAAAAGTTTTCTGAAGAATTTCCCTGACTTCTCTGCATGTCCAAATGTGGGAAGGAGAATTGTAGCACTGTAGACAGGGAGATCAGCATGGCTGCACAGATACTTCTAAATACTTGTTTAGCCTGGAGAACAGGAGGCTGAGGGGAGACGTCATTGCTATCTGCAGCTACCTGACAGGAGGTTGTGGAGAGGAGGGTAATGGCCTTTTCTTGCAAGTGACAAGGGACAGGACAAGAGGGGATGGCCTCAAGCTCCACCAGGGGAAGTTCAGGCTGGACATTAGGAAAAGATTTTTCATGGAAAGGGTCATTGGGCACTGGAACAGGCTGCCCAAGGATGTGGTTGATTCACCTTCCCTGGAGCTGTTTAAGGGACGGGTGGATGAGGTGCTGAGAGGCATGGGTTAGTGATTGATGGGAATGGTGGATCTTTTTCAATCTGGTGATTCTGTGATTCTATGATATGTGAGTATTTTGATCCCCCTGGAGAAAATGGGTTTCAGCATCTAGAAGGATCTGGGCCTGTGCAGTGCTGAATCATAGAATAACCAGGTCCTTCTCCTCCAGGCTGCTTCCTAGACAGACTTCTCCTAGTCTGTAGCACTGCATAGGGTTGTTGTGCCCCAAGTGCAGGACCTGGTATTTGGCCGTGTTAGACGTCATGCCATTGGACTCTGCCCAGAGGTCCAGCCTGTTCAGGTCCCTTTGCAGAGCCTCCCGACCCTCCAGCAGATCCACACTTCCACCCAGCTTAGTGTCATCCGCAAACTTACTTAGGGCGCACTCAATGCCTTCATCCAGGTCATTGATAAAGACATTGAGCAGGGCTGGTCCCAGCACTGAGGCCTGGGGAACCCCACTTGTAACTGGCCTCCAGCTGGATTTAACTCCGTTTCCCACCACCATCTGGGCCCGGCCATCCAACCAGTTTTCCACCCAGGAGAGTGTACGCCTGTCCAGGCCAGAGGCTGACAGTTTCTGTAGCAGAATGCTGTGAGAAACTGTGTCAAAGGCTTTACTGAGGTCCAGGAAGATACATCCACAGCCTTTAACTCCTTTCTTCTCCAATATTGCCCTTGATTGTTTTTCATGTGAGTACTGAGATGAAAGTAGTGAAAGGCTGCCTCATGCTTAGCATGGGAACTCATCTGAAGCCTAGTAAAGGGTTCATGGATTCTCTTCCAGTATTATAATGTGTCTCAGGCTGAAATGGTTAAAGAATCAGACACTGCATTAGGTTGGTAAATTTATGCTTGTACCTTTGGTTTCCTTCACAGTCACTTTCTTTCTTTGTACTCATGCTGCTGTTAGCTAAAGGTGAAACCTCCTGAAATCACAAACTTTACAACTCCATACAAATTCCCAGCAGTGGGAACCATGTCCCTAAACAACCCCCCCATATGCTTCACTTATTAGCGGAAACTTTCTCCGGCTGAGAGAATCAAATGCCATGGCCCTTAATCAAGGCCCATATTCTCTGTTCAGCACAAGAGCAGCTGCAGAAAACAGACTTTCACTATTAGAAACATGCAGCTTTTGGCTATTTTATATTGTCCTTATCCATTCTCCTCTTTATGTTTGTCTTTACTTTTGCTGACTCCATGTATTGTGACTGAATGCAACAGAATATACAGATAAAAGCTTCTTTTTTCATTATTTCAATGTATTTTTTAAAAATGATTGATAATTTTCAGCATCAGAAATAGCAAAGAATTCCACTGTAAATCTGCAGCCTAAGTTCAATAATAACACAGGATTAAGCAGAGAAGCTTTCTGGAAGAGCAATACAAAGGCATATGGCAGAAGGACTGTGAGAAAGCAAGACTGCAGGAGAGAAAGCCAGAGGGAAGTAAAATCTTACTTCCTTTCTGTGCCATTCCTGCCCAGACAGCAGTTTTGTTATAAGGACTATGTAAGGAGCAGTGATTTCACTATATTTTCCCGGATCAATTTCTATTCTTTGAATATAGTCCTTAATTGCTCTGACCAGAGTAAGAATTTTGTCCTAACCTTGTCCTCTTGCAGAAAGAGTCATCCTCGCTTCTGTCCCAACTACTGTGTCTATTGCTGTAGCAGGAGTAACATTAAGGTTGTGTCCTTTCTATGCCTACCTTATCTTGGGAAGGATGAAAAATCTGAGAAGTCTGGTAACAAAATATAATTTCTAGTGATGAAAAATGAGGTATAGTGGCCTGACATCATCTCAAATCTGAGTACTTCTTAAAGATTAGTAGTATACTTCAGACAACATCAGGGCAAGGGAAGAAAGTGTCTATGGTAGTGAGACCGGCAGGACCCCTTGGCATTTCAAGATACTCATAAGTTTTTTTAATACTTAGTGAAAAATCATCACTTCATTTTTATGAAGCAAACACCTGTGAAACCTGCAGTCAATTTACTCTGTTGTAACAAATGTTTTGGTCATGGATTCCCTAATATTTTAGAAAACAGAAATGGTCTATGCAACAGAAGGACTGATCAATGAAATTCACTTGAAACATACCTTTTATTTGCCCCAAATTGTTACAACTGCGGAAAATATCTGAAGCACTGACACAACTCACTACAGCTGGGACTGAGTCCCCCTCAAAATCTTTACCATCCAGTCAATACACAGGAGATAAAATCAACAGCAAATGTCAACAGTATATTTCCATTACAGACATAGACAAAGAAGCAAAGTTAAGGTTGACATAGCTATGTAAACACTGTTTGTTAATCATGAGCGATAAAGGCTTATAGAGCTTTCAGGAAGTGGCTGAATTCCTTAACCATACATGTCTAGACAGACTTACTAACTATGCTTATGAAAACTATAGGAAGGGTTCCTAACTCCACTGGGAAAAAAAGCCAGCAAAGTCAATTTTGATAAATACCCATTTTTTTGTACACAAAACAACATCTATGCTCATGGAGAGCTGTATATTCCATCCTGGAATGAGGCAAGCACTGGAGCTTGGGTCTGTTCTATGGGTCCTGTCAAAAGCTCTCAAATCTGGACAGCTGCTCTTCAAGTAAAATGAAAGCTGTGTTTTTCAGGTGGTAACTGAAACTAGTGGAAGGAGCTTTAGCAGGAGCTATGCGTGTTCTCAAGCTTGTGGTGACACTGCCAGCATTGGCAGTACTGGTGTGTCAAAATGGCAGAAGCTGAACCAGGAGTTTCTTCCTTCTGGAAAGCATGTCTCATGTATATCTCCTTTGAGGTGACCTTTGCTAGGACACAGGTTAATTATGCTAGGCAAAGATCTCAGCTCCTCTTTCAGATGGTGAAAATACTAGTTTACAAATGTAAACTGGTTTTGAGGTCATACTTAACACAAAAGCACAAATCAAGAAATTGACTGGTGTCTTCATAGTGTACACACTACTTGTCTGATGTAAATGGCAGAATGAAGATGATTGTCTTAATGAACTTCAAAGATACTCTTTGATCTATTTACATGATGGCAATTGAGTGAGCATCCTTTGAGACTGCCTGGAAACTTGTTGGCACAAATTTGTTCTTATTCCTAAAGTTTTAGTCACTATGAATCATTACCTTCTTCTGACAAGCCTGCAGACTCACCTATAAAGGGATTTATATGTAGGCTTTTAAAACAATGTGTGGATGGAGAAAGAGTTGCTTGTTTTAGTTAACAACCAGACAGACTGCACTCACAATACATAAGCAATCAAAATACTCAGTTATAAAGTTTGGCTACATTCTGATGTAAACATGATCTTTCCTCCAAGGCTGTGTTTTCAGAGGAAACTGGAATCAAACCACACAGCATCTCCAATTATCATCTTCTCTTTATCTAGGTTTCTTAGTTGGAAATAAATATTATTCATTTAATCACAGTTTTGCCATTTTTATTATAAAAACAATGAACTAATGTTCTGTACCTTGCAATGTGCAATACTTTCCTAGCTCTGAATGTGAAATAAAAGCATTCCTCTTTAAATGGGTTGCAAAAGGGTTATAAAATGCTGGAGTTGCTGATAGTAGTTAAGCAGGGAAATGTTTTCCTGATTTTGGGGAGTTCAGCTGGTTTTATCCACTATACCTTCCACGGACTTCATCTACACTTCTTCCATAGATTACAAGGTAGTGTTAATGTACCAAAACAACTTAAAGCCAGCTGATAGTTTTTGAACCAGGAAATACCATGTAACGTAGGCAGACCTCACAAACCAGATAGGAACTGCTGCCTGCAAATTCAGGCTGCTGTGGCCAGGCTGAGTAACTTTGTACCACTGTGCAGTGTTCAGGATAGAACTGCCCCCATGCTCTTCAGTCAAGGTGCTTTGTTTTGAAGGAAGAATGAGGATGTTTCTATTTAATGAATGTTGTCAGGGCTGCTAGGAGAAGTTCTCCCTAAGTTCCTCTTAGTCCAACTTAATTTGTCTGTCCTAAATCCATATTTTCAGATGCTTAGGGAAATCCATAGAGATTTCCATGCTGGGACAAATTCTGGCTGATGCATTGGGACTATGAGACTGTGGAATGAGGAAAGCATGAGAAACTTCCAAAGTAATTATAAAACGGCCCAGGGGAGCACAATGAGGACATGCCATTGCATCATTTGCATCTCTTCTCCATTAGTATTTGTTATGCTAGTAATTTTAATCTCATTAGTCCTCCTTTGGAAGTTCTTTTTTCTTATAGTTGGACTTAACTACTGATATACAGGGTTAGATCAAAGGTCCATTAAGGCAAGTAGGTTTAGTTTGGGTGACTGTGTTTTAATGAAAGAAATGGTAACAATCCATATGTCACTTCTAGAACTAAAATCAAAGCAATGTCAAAGCATGTGAGGTAAAGTCTCCACAACAGGGCTGTGCTTGCTGATCCTGAGCACATCCCCAGAGATATAGTAATAGGCTAGAATAGTCCATCCAATGTTTTTTTAAGGGCTGTTCTTTTTCTTTGCCCATTCCTTTTACATCTGTCATTTAAGGAAATCAACAGGACTCAAAGGTTCTATCCCCCTTATGTGTCCTGAAGTTTTCCTTGTGGCATCACCTTAGTGACTAGGAATTGCCTTTAACAGTCTTGCCCCATCTAATGAAAGCTAATGAAGGCGGAAGCAGTGGTACTGCTATTTCATGTGATGAGCTTCCCCTTCTTCCCCAGTCCTCTTCAGTCACAAGAAGTCCTCCATTTACCCCAGGAAGCAACACAGGCATGCCAAGTTAACACTGGGAGTGAAGGAAGAAGACCTTAAGAAGTCTTAACCAAGTCAGCCCTTGGAGCAAGGATTGACATTTTTTCTCCCTGATGGATGAAATAAAAAAGTGAGAAAGACATCTTGCTTATCTGGTTTAGAAGAAGGAGTGGTTAAGGGAATACATTCCCTTCCCAGGAGAGGAGAACATTAGTTTTGAGAGGTAGTGGTCTTGTTTGTCACAGTGATGATTGCCTGGGAAATAACATCAAATTGGCCTTGGATCACACAGCTCTGTGTAATCCTAACTTCCATAATAAATCAGATCCAACCTATGTCAAACGGCACATTTGTAATTTATTTGTAATTTGTAATTATTTCTGTGCCTCTCATTCTCCTCTGTGACAACAGGATAGTAGTCCCTTGTGTCATCATGGTGATAACTGCACTTTGCTGAAGATTTCAAATAATATAATAATTAAAGCCGTAATAATAGAAGAAATTAATAGCAGTTAATTTTAATCAGATTTCAGTCACTGCGTAACTAGTGGAAAATGAAAGAAAACTGGAGATAGAGGACTGTATAAATATTGGAGTGGGGTATGATTAAACACTTCAGAACAAGAGAGGAAAATGATGATATATTCCTACTGCAAAATCCACATTGCTTCTCTCCTGAGTACTAAGTAAATTTGAGGTCAGACTGTTGAAACCTAAATCATGATCCATGCACAAAAAAACCAATCAAACTGTGGAGTCAGGCATGATCTAAGATTTTAGTGTTTAATTTTCCTCTTGTGTAACTACCTATGCAAAATATATATACTGAGATTAAGAGTAAATCTTGCTCCTTTTGACTTCTGAGATATAGACCTTGATACTCTTGTATTTGTAACTAACACAGCTGTAATTCTGTCAAGAAGTTTTAGTGGTAACAGAAACCCAAGATAAAAACTCCAGATACTGTATCTCCAACATGCATATACCTAGGAGGACCTTCAATGAACTGAAAGTGGTGATTTTATTGAAGTGAATCTGAGTGCTGATTTAATGGTAGTGGTACTGCTATAGTCCTCTCTAGTCCTCTGCTTCAGCTGCAGAACATGAGAGATGCCCTTGAAGTGTGTGGTGGTGCACTGGGCAGCATTAAGAGTTCATGTCTACCTATGTGTGCTTTTTTCAGCTCCACTAGGGTGACAGAAGCCAGCCTTCACTAGTTTGCACTGCAGAAATGCATGGTGCCCTTCTGCTCAGCCATGCCAGCAGGAACCCATGCTGAGAAGGTGGCAGCTGTGCCATCCCATCTGTGTGTCAGGAAGCTGTCTTCCTGTTTGTAAGGTGGAGTGAGTTTGGGTTTGTTTGTATGTGGAAGGCATATACAAACAAGGAGGCCTACGTTTTCGGGCTAGCATTCATGTTTCCCTTCTGCCTGTGACCTGAGTTGTAATCCCTGCTAAAAGCAGAGGGATGTCTCACAGACGGTGGAGAGAGGTGCTCCACATGACCTGCAACATGTTTTAGGAAATGTGTAGGGAAGCTGAATGCTCCTTACACCCAGCCAGGCACTGGGCTGGGATACCACAGTGTACCAGCACGTGATTGTCACTGTGACTAACCCAAAGGCTGAAAAAGGAGACACTTTCTTGCTTTATCCTGGCATGCCAGACGTTCCCCTGCAAAGCTGCCACCTTGCACCCTGGGACTGGTCAGCTTTGCCTACCTGCTGCCCTGCTGCTTTCAGCTTGGCAGGAGATTCCCAGATCCCATCTCTCCAGATGAATTCTGTCCTTGGGCAGGAGATTTTAGGGGAGTTGTGTGTATGTGCCATTTCACCAACATTCCTGAAAGTGATAGAGCAAATCACATTTTTTGAGTACTTCACTGCTGCACAGTTTTAGCAAGGTGGGGTCCTCACCTTCTTTTAAACCTGTGCCAGATGAATAAATCTGAGTGAAATATTAATAGATCAGGGTGTCTTTTACACTTGACCAGACACCAAAATCCTCTCACAGCCCTGTATAAGTTCAGAATACTTTTGTTTTACATTAATTATTTATTTCTTTTAACAGAAGAGAAAAATTATCCAGTGAGCAGTAGCTTTTGTGGCATTTCTGCTCACTCCAGTGAAAGACTTCTGATGAGTTTTAGAAAATGAGATCTTTGGTTACTCTCTTAAATACAGCTTTGGACTAAAGGCAATGCGTGAACAAGGGAAGAAACACTCTGGGTCTTCCGAAGTGCTTAAGATACACATTACAGCTCTATCAGTAGTATTTCGCTGGCATCAGAGTATTGGGATTCTTCCTCTCCTCTCCATTGCTAAAATGACACAAACTTGGATGTTTATATCATAGTTTTTCTATCCTTTTTATGTTTGCCCAAAGCGATCTGCACCATTCTGTTAGTGAGGACTGTCTTCCTTCACACCTCTTGCTGAAACTGTGTCAAATGAGATCTGAAGAGCACAGTTAGGCCTGGTTGAGAATTATGCACCTCCAACAGCTGCCTCAAGGGCCACACAGAGTTCCAGCATTTCTAAGCATCACTGACTGAGCAGTCTGCAGGGCTTGTTTATCTTTTAAGCTACAGTTTCAAGCAGAAGGTCAAGAAAATGGGCAATCCTTTTTCAGGGAGATAGTTTAGCAACAGGTTGGGAGGGAGATGGGAAGATCCAAATCAAGCTTCTGAGCTCTTCAAGCTTTCTTTGTCATTGTTCCAAATCTGTTCTTAGCACAGCTTTTATGTCCAAGATAAGGGATACCAAAGATTGCCATGACCTCACATTGTACGTATCAGGGATTGTTTTCTGCATCCAAAGGCTCTGTCGTAAAAGGAGTCCTGGCTGCCAGATGTGAAGATTTATTCTCTAGTCTCCAAGGAAGACGTGACAGCCTCTAGGGATTTTACAGGCTGAGTCATGGGATAGTGACTAAGAGTGGTTGTTCATTGTTAGCTGACAACTAAACAATCTTCTAACATTGTGGAACAGCATCCTTCAAAGCTTTGCAGAAAGTTGACTTTAACCTCATATTTAGTTGTCAGGTTTTAGGTTGCACATCATGAATAAAATTGTGATTCAGATGTCTCGGAGATGTTCAGAAACCTCTTACCATAACAGCTCCTCATCATAATTATTAATCATAACATCCTTCCCTATTCATTTCCTACATAAGCAACAGAACAAAAAAAAAAAAAAATAAGCAGCCCATAGCTGCTTCCTGTGAGCCAGGACTACTGACTGTGCCATGCAGCAAAGATTTTTCATAACTGTGATCCTTTCCAAGGCCTATCAAAGGTTGGATTCAGTATACTTTGAGCTATTTCAATTGACTTTAGTTCAGAGAGCTAATTTACACTGATTCAGTATTAGGTGAGTTTCCTACCAGTTGGGGTTTATGAATCTGCTATGCCAAGATCATAGTTTCAAACAATTGTGGATTTTTTTTTTCCCATAAGGTATGAAATCTGTTTCACCACTGGCTCAGCCTTGTCAGTTCAAGCTGTAAAGACGCTAAAGTAATCTTTTTTCACCTCTGGTAAGTTTTATGAGAATACATGAAACTAAAATCTTAATGAGACCTCTGTGTTTGACTTCCATGGTGCCCTGAATTGTCTCATGCACATTGTGTCCTCCATGATGAGAGTAACACTCCTTGTGCTTCCACAACAGCAGGGACACAACCTCAGGAAAGAGAAAATGAGGGGCCACCCCTGTTCATTTTTTGCTCATTTTTACACTGGTGTGGAGATTTTCTTGCTTGTTTTTCTCTTAGTTCATACTTTCCCTTCTTATCTAGATCTTTGCTGTCTGGCCATTTGTAATGCATTATTGAGGTTGGTTTCTGTCCTATTTCCCGTCTTCATAGTTTAATCTTGTCTCTAACTATGTTTTCCTCCATTGATAGTGGAATTTGAAGGTGTGAATTTTTAAACCAGAAACTGGTGGCCTCCTATACAGCAACTAACAGAGTGGCTTTAAATAAAAGAGAAACAGTCGTACTGTGTTGACTCACCTAGATCCTACAGATACGTGGTGGTTTATATAGTGGGTTTCTTGTGTATACCTTATATTCATGAACAACTCGGACATTTCCAAGAAAAGAAAGTAGTTAACCTATACTAGAAGAAATTAATACTCTTGCTGTAGAACAGATGGTCCATGTGACAAGTTTTAGGTCTGCTTTTTGTGCCATTAGTTATAACTACACGGCGTGACAGCGCTGTTTGCTGATTTTACCCCCAGGGCTTTTCCTAAGAATCTTTGCATTCAGTTTAACTTTGTGATTCTATCTGAGTATCTCAGTATTGAATGACTTTAGTCATGACCCTGAGGTCTTTCTCTTGAGTGACAAGAGTTAGTGTTTCAACTTGGTTTGGGGTCTGCAAAGTCAGGACTGCTATTTCTTCACTACAATGATGTTCAGCACCCACATACTTGGAATCAGCTTTTGGTTTTGCTGCCTTTAGTCACCAACACCGTGCTTGAGTGTCATCAGTTACTTCATTTCCACATCCTTTTCTTGATCACTGATAAATATATTGAAAATTACAGGCCCTAGACAGAGCTTCACAAGACTACACACAAGATTTATGTTGTGAAAGCTAGGAATCTGTTTCTACTCTTTCATTCTTTGGCTTTCAGACAGTTCCTGATCCCTGACAGGATCTCTGAAAAGACAGTAGTTTCTTTCAAACCTTTAGTGAGGTTTTTCAGACTTTTTCTGGAAATCAAACTATTTCACACCACCTTATCCATATGTTTCATACCTCCTCAGGCAAACTCCCATCCTTAAAAGTTACACCAGTCTTCTCTGGAGCTAAACCACAGGAAGGTTTTTGGACTTGCAAGAATAAAAGACATATAATTATCCAGACTGTATGTGCAAATATAATTTTTGTGCCACAGTGGGAATTTATGGGCTACTGTCCCAGCTGGAGGTACAGTTGACATAAAAAAACTGTTGACATAGATAGACAAGCCATGCAGTATCACTTCCAATTTCTCCCACTTACTGCCTTAACCTTTTCAGTTCATCCATAGCTACACAGCTTGCCTAAAAAAGTAATTGTTCAATTATATGTATTTCCCTGCAGCTTTGCATGAAAATATACGTATTATTCAGACTTGCAAGATATCACAGACTGAAAAAGAACAGCCTGCCGTTACTCACAGACCTTGGTGGACAATATATGAGCTATAGTTCTAGAAGTCTCTGGGAAGGCAGCAAATCCATAACACATAGAAAAGACTAATCTGTTCTAAATGACCAGCTCTGTTCCTACGGTCAGAGCTGCCATAAGGAATATTCCATGTGTTATGGCCATAGCTATCCTCCACCAGGGCCAGTCACAAGCGTGAAGGTAAAGTTTTGGAAAGAAAGACCATTTTTTAAGTAGCCAGATAATAACACCTCCATCAGCAGGGATGACTCTTGGGTTCTCTTGATTAACGCAAACTACATCTCAGCCTGAACAATAATATCACCAGAAGAGAGTTTCTACTGGACAAGTCTACTGTCATTATTCTCCATCTTCAAAGCAAAGTGACCCTCCTTTTGTTGATTCTGGAGCTTTTCCTGCTGATGGAAACATTGTCTCTGTATCCCTGAGTGGAAACACTAGATGCAAATGGGCAAATCCCTCTCCTTCTGCCTACATGGGAGGTTTCTAGGCAACCGGTCATAGAGGTGGTTCTGCTGTGCAGAGCAGGAGTCACATGAGGGTATGCAAAGGAAATCTCCTCCCTTGGAACTACCTGCTCTTCATGAGCCAGCCCTACCTAGCACACTTTGAGGTACAAGAACAAAGACTCTGTAGGAAGGTCATAGAGACGTAAAGGCAACTTCACAAAAAAGTACCACTGCTGTAGCCTAAAAATTAAGGTTTTTTTCCAACTATATACATCTGCTGCACCAGTCTGAGTAGGAGCAGTCAGTGGATGTTTAGCCCAAATATAGTATAGGGTGGACTTTAATCAAGTACTTATTTTCAGGTATAATGAGTAAGGAAGAAAAATTACTAATTATTTTAATTCAGTGTAAAAAAAAAATATTGTAAAATATAAACTTCGTCTGAAGACCAATAAAGAAATTTTTTAAAACATGTTTTGAAATTAGAAACTCAAATAACTTCGTTATCATTACTTATAAAAATCTCATCCTACTTGAAATCTGCATAGATCCTAAAATTATTGTCAAGTTCACATGAGAAATACTTAAAATGCAAACATTTGTGGGATAAATGCTGTTTACTTGACATTTGTTGCTGCCCTAAATTTCAGCAGACATATTCTTGTACAGTTCAACAATTAGGCTTAACATCAACCACTTTGCAAAGTTAAAAAATTCAGCTGTTTGCATTTGCCTACTAATTACTGAGAGCAGCCATCCACACAAAGAATTAAGTGTCTGAAAAATTGAACTATTATTTTGCAAAAAGTCATCTAAAAAATGTTGTTTGGTTCTTTCAAATCTAGCACCTCTAGGAATAAGTTAATATGGTTCAGTAAGCAAACAATATGTCCAGGCCTGTACATCAAAATCCAGCCTGTTGGCTTTTAACTTTCATCTGCTAATGAACTGTTGTGTTACTAGTAGAATGAAACAGTCCATTTAAAATAAAATTAAAAAATCCCAAACAAATAAGCCATAAAGTCCAAAAGCATCTGAAAGTTTGCAGTGGGCATTAATGAAGACAGTAGATTCTTCTGTGACTGGGGTGCTGAAGACAACACAGCAATATATAATCAAATGAACACTTTATGAGTCATTGTAAATCTGTCTTGTGATAGTGCCTAGAAACTAGAATTACTTTCTTCTCCTAAATACTTTTAGCTTACTGGAACTTTTTGCAGAAATTTTTACAAGCAACAGTGACTTTTAAAAGACTTTCTTCTTTTTGCATTGATAACTCCTTCATAGAGTTCATCGATAAGAAATCAAGGGATACATCACAAGGCAGTAATTTTCAGTGTTCTGTTCAGTTCAACTGATCTGCTGTGTATACATTTCAAGGGTTCCTTCCCTGGTTAAATAAATACAGAGGCTTCCACTAACTCTTACACTTGCTTCTCTGCCAGTAGCAATAATGCTGTAATATAGCAAAGGAAAAATAGTTGCACTTGATTCAGCTATAAACTATAAGGCGGTATCTCTATCAATAAAATCAACCCTATTTCCTTTGTAGCTTTTACAAAGAGAAGATATCTAAGGATTCTTTGGTGTGTCTGATCCGTGATACCTTGTAAGCAAGGAGCTTTGTCTACGCTGCAGAGTATGATGCTGTGCAGAGACACCAGTATGGGTGGCAGGACACACAGTTGAACAACCTCAGCACCATAGCTCTGCTGTGCATAGCTAGTGACCTGGAGGCACTAGCTCTCCAGCATGCCAGACCTGTGCACAGCAGCTGCACTTGTGGCTCAGAGCTGGCTCCTTGACTCTTACTCAGTAGTTCTCACTGCAGTCAGTCATGCTTTCAGAAAGGCAGGTGCTTTTAAAGCCACATCTCACAACACTTCCCCAGTGCACACATCCCAGGGCACATATTCCTGAGAAAACAGAGCTCAATGTGTGACTAAAGTGTGCATCCAGCATGATGTCTGGCCAGGCTGTCGGTGCCAGCACCTTTGGCACTCTGACACTAGCTAGTGCTTCTGGAGGAAAGAGGGGTTCAGATGAATGGTTTAGCAACTGCCAGAAGCAGTCATCTCTACCCTTACTGAAGGGAACAGCAGTCTCCAGCCCAGTCTTGCAATTTCAGCAGTTGCTTGGCTTCTATGGCAATAGCAGCAGTGTCATAGCATAGTACCTGAAGGTGAGCCTTCAGGCAAAATCCAATGTTATCCCAATGTCTGGGAGGACCCTCCATAAATGTTACAGGCTTGTGTTTTTCTGCAGCACCCATGGGCCTTAGTTTCTGAGTTGGTAACCTCTATAGATCTCTCACAAATGGTTCATAAACCCTTATGGCTTACAGTGTCTGCTGCAAGGGATAGCTCATTGCAATTACTGTAGTCTGAGGGATGATAGAAAAATGCCAGCTTCAGTGAAGCTCTCATTTTACTCTTGTTTTGCTCTTGCCTATAAAATCTACTGAGCTTCCGTTCTTCCAAGAAAAAGTCTTTGGACTGCACACTCTTGTGTAATTTTCAGTCTGCAAAGAATATTTTTCAGTTTCACGTGATTGTATTCCTAGGTCATTTGCAAAACTTGCTGTGTGTCGTTGTGGTAACAGAAGAGGTGGGAGCAGTGTATGGCTTGTGATCAGTAGTGGTAGGTTTAAAAAGGTGTTGAAAACCATTTCTGTCCAAGTGCTATCTATATTTTAGCATTATGTTGTGCCAGAGCCAGCTTCTGACTTCTGGGGTGTATTTGCTTTTCAGAACTGAATGGGAGAAGAACTGCCTAGGTATTACTTTGAGGTTACATTCTTACAAGAGCAATACACAATTCATTATAGCATTGAACTTGTTACAGACATGGGTATTCTATGTTGCAAATGGCTATAAACATAGCAGGAGAAGGTAATACAGCTAATTCTAAGCCAATGTTTATAAACAAGTTGTCAAACTTTGTCACTGTCGTTTAATGTCTATTAATCATGTATAAATGCTTTATAAACTACTTCTAAATGGAAACTTAATATAGGTGGAAACTTATGCAATTCAGTTCTATGCCTGTGGTTAAGTATAGAATCTTCTTCAACTTCAGATATAATGTCCAAAGTAGTAGTACTGTACCAACACTAGATGTTGCTTGTTTTTGATAAATACAAGGATGATACACTCACAGAAAAAGACACACCACTCAGTATGTTCTGATTTGGTACCCGCTTATCAATTTTGGACTCCCTTCTAACATTCTGCTCTGATCCCTTTCCAAGTGACTGAACTCTGAAAGTTTGCAATATTTGGTCATTGGTCCCAAGTCTCATGCTTGATAAATACATAGCGAACAACTTTGCCATATGATCTGCTGTGGACTGCCTGTGATCTTGTAGTCCAGGGGAAAGTTAAGTACTGTGGAAGAGGAAGTAATTCACTGACTTTAAGTAAAAAATGAGCAGGTGATCCTCTGGAGTTGCCATTAGGAGATGTTATGCTCAGGTATTTCAGGTGAACTCAACCCAAATAAATATACCTCCTTGTTCCCTCCCTTTCATAAGATACTTGCAGGGACAAAATATAAAATAGTTGTTGTCACTTCTTCATGGAGATCCACATGCTTTGTGCACAGTTGAGAATACTGAATGCATCATGGGGACATGACAGTTTATAAAACCATATTCGATCCAAAACTGTTTTTAAAAAAATCAGAATACTGCATCAATCACAAATACTGCAGGACAATAGGAAGCAATGACTGTGTTACAAAACGTTATCTAAACCAATTTATCGTATTTCTCCATTTTCCATGTGCGGATTACACTTTCAAAATTAACTAAACCATGCTCAAAAATGAAACAAACTCAACTTTTTTTTTTTCTCTTTACATTTATGAGTCATTCTACATCTGCTTTTTCAAAGATAAACATGGTGTGTTGTGTTATGCTAGCCTAATTTACATACTGTGTAAACTGTTCATAATGTCCTTTCCTAGTCCTATCTTTATCTGGGCTATCCATAATTTGCCCTAGATATCAGACAGTTGACAATGCATCCATCCTACTTCAGAGCCCCATGGTGCTAAGGAGTAACTGTAAGGAGGAAGAATGAATAGCAAATATCTATGAAGAACAATGCTCTACTGACCTAGCAATGGAGATGTCTTGTGGCATGAATCCCCAGAGGTTCTAGTCAACTTCCCTCTGAGATCCAGCTTCCTTTCCTGGCCTCCTTCTTCACACAATGTCCCATAATCTGTGAAGAGAAAGCCAATAGCCAAATGGATGCATTCCCTGAAACACGTTTTTAATGTTCTTGTTTCTTTACAGTTTGATGTGAGGCGTATTTTGTGTTGTGCGGCAGCATTGCTGTGCATTAACAGGGCAGTGCATGCTCTCAGTACCTGGGATCACAGAATGGTTTAGGTTGGAAGGGAACTTTGAGATCATCTAGTTCCAACCCCCTGCCATGGGCAGAGATGCTTCCCACTAGACCAGGCTGCTCAAGGCCCCATCCAGTGCGGCCTTAATGTTCAAGGTTAATTTGAAATTAACAGATGAGGAACTGTAGGATCCATTCAATTGTTTCTAACAATGCAGTGTCACTAAGAAGAATGACCTGTGCTGTTTGTCTCTGTCTGACAAACTTAGTCACTATCTTTAGAACAAGCTGCTGCCCCAGAATGCTATGAGACGCCTGTGTTGGGCTTGATCAAGCTGGTATTGCATTACAACTAGTCCCTCACTGCACTATCCACCTTCAAGCCAGAGTTTTGCAAACCCAAAACTTGTGATGTGTGGTTATAGCTCACACTGCACTTGTGTCCTCCACAGAGATGTTTTTGGTTTTCAATTTTTCTCTGAAAGTGGGAAGGTGATTAGCTGCATCTGAAGAAGACTCAAATACAAGATAACTTTGTAGAGCCTGTAGCATAGGAGTTGTGAACTGTATGGAGTAGACTCTATAAAAATCATAGTCATTTATCATTGTTAATAGCTCTAAGGATATTACAAAAACTTACAGGAAATTCCCGTCCAGAGCAGGGAACAGCACTCCTCCCCCACCTTCAGTCTTTACTGAAGCTCTTACAGGACATGAGCTGTTACAAAACGACCCAGAGCTGCGCAAGCAGTGCAGCAGCAGCATGGCCAATATACCCAGTGTCTCTTCTTGTAACTCTAGCTCCCACACACATCTTAATAAGTGAGTGTACTCACTTTGATGCAAAGAAAGAATTAACTTATACCTATGATCTGGGAGAAAATATTTAAAATACGATCTATTAAAAAAAAAAGTGCCAGAAAGTCACTAAAAATAATTTAACAGTATTTTGCGGTTTTGTGACTTCTCAAGAAAATTTTAAAACTAAAGAGAATACAGGGCATGGGCAATAGAGTAATTGTCCCATTTTTTTGTCTCACTAATAACATTATTGAAAAAAGTGAGGGGGAAGTGCATAGAGACAGAGCTCATTGCAAGTTTTCCAATGAGTCTGACTCCTACACCACCACCAAAATAAAACACTCCTGTTTTTAAAACTGCTCCATCACCACTCTGAGGCATGTATTTTGAAAATAAAGAAAATAAGTATTTTCTATTTGCTTTCCTAGATACAGGGAATGAGTTCTGAACACTTCGATTCAGCAACTGAATCAGTACTGAACATTGTGGGATATATGAAGAAATGCATTTTCCTGAAGGCTCATCTGTGATTTTGGTTATCATGTCTGTGCTTCTCCTAACCTAGTGACACAGAAAAAAGAAACACACATTCTACCGGTGAAAAGTGGAATACTTACTTTCAGAAATTCCTGTCTGTGTTTTTTATCTCTCATGGCAGCAGTTCTGGTTGTACAGCATGGCTGTAAGGACACACATCACTACAGCTGATACAGTCAGGTGGTGGAGTGGTTGTCTCCCATTACATCAACAACTTACTTCTGAGCTGTTTGTGTTTGTTTTCCTGATAATTTCCTAACTTAAAAAGCATTTCAAAATGCTTCTTCCACTTTAAAATGACATCCACTTCATGTTTTTGTAGATCTCTACTCTGTTGGACCTACTGCCCAACTAATGTCTTCCATCTGAAATGGAGATGATTTTGTGTCTCTTCCAGTCATTTTCTTGCCAGAACGTCAGAGCGCAGATTGCTTTGGTTTTAAACAGCCCCCAGCATTATTTTAACGTAGTTTTTGGCTAAGGCCTCACATTTGTGGTAATGCAAAGAAATGCGTCATTGATCTCAAGTTTAAGAATTGCTTTAAGCCAATGAAGTTCCATACAGAAAATAAACAGATGGTCCTGTGCCCCTCAACCTTACCTCCCCAACCAAAGTGTGTATTGGCATCTTATTCCATCTCTAATGCCTATGTGTGTATGACCAAACAGATCAGGGAGCCAATCTGCCTTACAAGTAACAACTTATTGTCTCACAACATACTTTTTCAGGGTTAGTTTTATGTCATATGATTTCCCTTGTCTGTTGTTGCCAACACAAGAAAGAGAACAAGAACAAAAGCAGAAGGGCAAGACAACCTCTTTAGGGAATAGATTGCTGCATATCAGTCATAACCTTCACAAGCAGAATAACTTTAAATTCCTTCATATCATGGAACATAAATAATTCCTGATACAGGAAGTCCCTCTGCTTTCCTTAGGTATTTTTATACAGAAGCCCCATATGTGTGAATGGTTTGCTGTGCTTTTTGTTTTAGGCCTTCCTTTTGAACAAAAGGAGTGGGTGGTTATTGCTGTACCTAGATCAATCCTTGGGTTATTCAAAGCCATACATCTGTCTTCTCAAACCCATATCATTTTTTTCAGCATATGCTTGGAAAAGTTAGTAGCATTGTCATACTTCTAAACAAGGCACAATAATCTGCCCCACAGATCCAAAGCAGAACCAAAGTGGAAGATGCTACTGGCAGAAAAAGATTATCTGCTGTTTCCTGTTCTAGGGATGAAAAATGAGTAAAAATAAAGGTCATCTGTGTTTATATTAACAATACAACAGTTCCACTATGTTTCGTAACAAAGTTGGGTCATTATTTATCCACTTGTCCTTTATATCATTGCTTTGAACTCCCTGGGTTTGCTTATCATGATATTTCTGAAATCTGTAAACAGTCAGAGGGAAGCATTTCTAGTTTTCTAAATAGAGTATTAGGTCATTTTATTATCAGAGAAATGTAACACTGCCCATCTGCTGTTGTTCCACATGTGGAACAGCAGGCAGCCTCCTCCTAACCATCAATTATTTCAAGAAGGTCACTACAGCAACTTTGCCATATGGGCCTACTTTCTCCTCTGCTCATCAGGTTACCCTTCCTACAGCTATCCATGAAGTATAGGCAGTGATCCCCTAAGAAAACATGCCCATCTCCATAAATCCCCAGCTAACAACCCACTCTTAATACAATTTGCTACAGGTGTTTTAGATTTTGCTAGTGAAGCAAAGGTAAAGTTTCTTTTTCACTTCAGGGCATTGATTCAGTTGTTGGTTCAAAACCAAGTTCGTATCTTCTTTGAAACCTCTGGAAAAAGTGAGATTCTCTGTTCCCTAACCCTAGGGTATCGTTACCTATTAGATCACTGTACTGCTTCCTGCAGCAAAATGTCTCTTTTGTTACTCCTATATATCGTATAATGTAAGAGGGCAGTAAAGAGGACAACAGGAATAAGGGTTAACTAGATCTGAAAATTCTAGGCCTCTTTGTGGTTCACTGGAAGTATGTTCTTCCTTGTCAGAAGATGATTGAAATGTTGAGGTAAATGGCTTCTGTCACAAAGTAAACAGAAAACCACTATGGTTAGAAGCTCCTGAAGGTTTATATCACATTTCTGCAAAGTATCTGTGTAGTGTCTAGGAAACTTTGCTAATCCTTGCAAGTGCTATAGGAGTGCAGAAATGTAAGACATTATTTCATATGGATAAATGAGGCTGCAGAGTTATTACAGTCGTGTGATCCCTTTTTGAGTTTAAAGAACAGAGCAAATTGCATGTCAGCTTGGTGCAACCTATCATCTTCCCATATACCACTGTTCCTAGTCCCACCACCTACCCTCTGCAGTATGATCTCATTCAGACACACCCAGTGCCCCCAGGATTCATCAGCTCTACCGCACAAATAAATACACTAAACTGGCCATGACGATGTGGTGCTCGTGTCTCTGTCTAAGCCTTACAGATTTACATTGAAAATGTCTAGCAAAATTCAATTATCAGCTTAGTCCTGAGGAAATCCTAAGTTAAGAAATAGCTTGTGGGCACCAGCTAGGTCTCTGTGGGCTCTCTTTTCTTCTCAGAATGGCTCAGAGCACAGTATGCTCTGCAACACTCAGCATGGAGGCTTTTTGAAAGACCTGTAGTCTCTCTTTCCTGGGAAGATTTCATTGGGGTGAGGCATGCTTGTTTTGCTTTGTCTTGAGGAGGTATTCTTTCTGCTTTGTTTTTTGGAGGGTATTTTTTTTCCCAGTTGGCATTATGCAACACAAATTACAGTCCCTGTAGGCATGGCCTATTACAGTGTAGAAAAGGCCCAAGCACTCTTCATGATATGACAGATCTCCCTCACAGAAGCTGCACCTCAGCAACACCTTCCATACCTATTCATAACTTCCTTCTTTAGTTTCTCACCTTGAACAAGCTCACTGTATCCAACTTTCCTTCATCAGGCACCGTGTAACATTTCCTCTGACAAAACCTGGACCTTCTAAGGAAGTGTGACATTCAAGAAGTCCCAAGCCTGTTTTAGGTGTCTTCTAAGATATTTGTCAGCAGAAAGTAGTACTTTTTTTTCCCTGCCTGTACCTTTGTGTGCATGTGCATTATTTCAATTGGATCAAGGAGCAGACAAGATGACTTCTGAGCATATTGGTACAGTTAAGCATGTTCTGTGCTTGAGTATAATCCCCTTATAAGCAACGGACAATTATTGGCATGACCACCATATGCGTGCTAAATTCAGGTCAGTGCTTTACCTCAAACTTGATGCTGCTGCAGGCACAGTTGATCTCTCTTGCTTGTTTTTACTTTCTTTTTCTCAGGTTTGTGTATCTTTCATCCAAACAGCTTGTTACATGCTCAGGATGTCCCTGGCCATAAATCTTGATTCTAACTTATTTCCATGTCAAATTGTGCTTGTTCCCATACTGACTGTGCATTACGTAATTTAATAATGGAAGTTCAGCCCCAAGAACTTTGCTGTGTCTCTTAAAGATGATATGAGTTTATGAAACTGGAAACTGCTGTTGCAGGAGTCACTAGATGTAGCTGTCTCTGTTCCATGAAGTCCAGCCTGCCTCTTGTATGCTTCCTCCCAGAGAAGTGGAGTCTGGGCAGAGGAAGCCACTAATACTGCCATGGTTTTCCTTTAGAAGATGGCTATATGTAAACCCTACCCTCCAGTTAGATCCCTGTTACAGAGCACTGTATCAGCGCCAACATTAGTTCCAAAGATGGGAGCACTGCTAAGGGTGAGACAGAGGTTTTCCAGAATTTTTACATTACTACCTGCAAATCTTCTAAAGGGACTTTATGAAACACATAGTAAGCATATAATAATAATAAAAAATAATAAAACAATATAGCAGCAGTAAATTTAATTAGAGTAAAGATGAGTTAGGCCCTAGGAGGTAAGCAAAGAGGTTATAAAAGAAGGCAAAAAGAATGATGGTCACCCGTTTTCTATAAGAAACCTAGTTAAGAGCTCAAAATCCATTCTCAGAAGGATAAAAAGATGTGTGTGACACATGAGGAAATGAACTATCCAGGATGTGCTTTGGGAGTGATCTAGGGCAGAGGTATTTTGGAAAGAGGTGATAATGGCCTTAAAGGGCAGTGATGAGATTGTGGAACTCCTGTGTGTGGGTTCTGGAAAAAAAAGATATATTTGAAAAAAACCCAAAACCAAAAGTTCCTGGAAAATATGAGTAGCTGGGCTAATTGTAGACACTTGGAAAATGGAAAAGCATTTCCTTTTTTTTTGTCTGGCGTCTGTTCAAGGCATAAGGAAAAATGTCTTGATTTTGGTCTCTGTTATGTGCACTGTTCATGGTCAAAGCCAGCAAATCTAAAATAAAGGAAATCACCAAAGGCTAAACCCAAAATATTCCACCATACTGCTTATCAGTCATTAGGAGGTGGCCTGTTTTCATTGATGGGTCCATAACGTTATTTCCATTTTTACCCATTCATGAAGTAACAGCTTAGGAAATACTTGTGTATCTAATGGACAGACTTTACATACACAATAGACAGACATTAGATCAGGCAGCAAACTTAAGCTGGAACTTCAGAGTACAGTGTTCTAAATCATAAAAATGATGGTGAATTCATAAAATGGTAGTTCTAGAACCTACTACCAAATTCAGTGGATCCTTGGTAGAAAGCTCCCTTTTTTTTTTTGCTGCAGATGTGCACTGCTTGGTGAGATTATAAAATTTGTTTTACTGGAAGCATAACCAGAAGTCAGTCAGACTGTGTACCTGACCAGACTCTCTGAAATCCGTATTTTCCACCCTAGTTATACTCACCATCATGCAGTAGCAACTTGTGAAATTGTTGTTGAATGATAGGTTTTCTGAGGTACTCTGTTCAAGTCAACTGCAGGAATCCCTTCTTTATTTCATGTTCTGTTTCAAGGCCCCTCACCATAAGAAGGATGTTGAAGCTCTGGATCATGTCCAGAGAAGGGCAATGAAGCTGGTGAAGGGGCTGGAGAATGAGTCTTGAGGAGCTACTGAGGAAAGTGAAGTTGTTTAGCCTGGAGAAGAGGAGGCTGACAGGAGACCATATTGCTCTCTGCAACTACCTGAAGGGAGGTTGTAGCGGGGAGGGAGCTGGCCTTTTCTCCCAAGTGTCAGGGAACAGGACAAGGGGAATGGCCTTGAGCTCTGCCAGGGAAAGTTCAGACTGGACATTAGAAAAAAATATTTTCACAGAAAGGGTCATTGGGAACTGGAATAGGCTGCCCAGGGAAATGTTCGAGTCACCTTCCCTGGAGGTATTTAAAAGATGGGTAGATGAAGTGCTGAGGGGCACAGTTTAGTGGTTGATAGGAATGGTTGGACTCAATGATCCTGAAGGTCTTTTCCAATCTAGTAATTCTGTGATTCTGTGTGACTCAAAGAAAAACTTTGAAGGCTATAACCCTGCTATGAAATATCTCCAAGCTGTTGATCACTAGGGTCTGCAGCAAGGCTCATCTTTTGCGAAGACTGCTGAAAAACTAGACAAAAATAGTGTGTTTAATTAAAATTAGAAACTTCTGTTCTTGTGCTGTGCAGCTCGGGTAGTTGGTTTGGGATTTTTTTTGCACTGCTCGGGGATTTCCTATCTTTTCCTTATCTTTGTTGCAGGATTGTCTGTGCTAGTTTTGTCTAAAGTGTTAATCTGGTTATCAGTCGTCCTTGCTATTTGGTGAATCTTAATGATATCCTAAGCTGACTCTTGTTCTATACTCCATTTGTATTTGCTACTTAGTGCATGGAAAAGCATGATGTAGAAATAAGAGACCTGAAATCCTAGTCAAGAAGGCCAGACAGTTTCCCTGGGTTGGTACAACATCTTTTCATCATCTCCAGGGTCTCACAGCCCATTATGTCCTTTCATAGAATCATAGAATAACTAGGTTGGATGAGACCCACCGGATCTTCGAGTCCAACCATTCCCACCAATCTCTAAACCATGCCCCTAAGCACCTCATCCACCCTCACCTTAAACACCTCCAGGGAAGGCGAGTCAACCACCTCCCTGGGCAGACTGTTCCTTTCCGTGAAGAATTTTTTCCTTATCTCAAGTCTGAATCTCCCCTAGCAGAACTTGAGGCCATTCCCTCTTGTCCTGTCCCCTGTCACTTGGGAGAAGAGGCCAGCACCCTCCTCTCCACAATCTTCCTTCAGGTAGTTGTAGAGAGTAATAAGGCCTCCCCTCAGCCTCCTCTTCTCCAGGCTGAACAACCCCAGCTCTCTCAGCCGCTCCTCATAAGGCCTGTTCTCCAGCCCCTTCACCAGCTTCGTTGCTCTTCTCTGGACTCGCTCCAGAGCCTCAACATCCTTCTTGGGGTGAGGGGCTCAAAACTGAACAAAGGATTCGAGATGTGGTCTCACCAGTGCCGAGTACAGAGGGAGAATAACCTCCCTGGACCTGCTGATCACATCTGATACAAGCTAAGATGCCACTGGCCTTCTTGGCCACCTGGGCACACTGCTGGCTCATGTTCAGTCGGTTGTCAACCAGCACCCCCAGGTCCCTCTCCTCCTGGCAGCTTTCCAGCCAGGTTTCTCCTAGTCTGTACCTCTGCTTAGGGTTGTTGTGCCCCAAGTGCAGGACGCGGCATTTGGCAGTGTTAAACCTCATGCCTTTGGTCTCAGCCCAGCAGTCCAGCCTGTTCAGGTCCCTTTGCAGCCTCCCGACCCTCCAGCAGATCCACACTTCCTCCCAGCTTGGTGTCGTCTGCAAACTTGCTAAGGGAGGACTCGATGCCTTCATCCAGGTCGTTGATAAAGACATTAAACAGGGCTGGACCCAGCACTGAGCCCTGGGGAATCCTACTTGTAACTGGCCTCCAGCTGGATTTAACTCCATTTACCACCACCCTCTGGGCCCGGTCATTCAACCATTTTTTCACCCAGGAGAGTGTGCGCCCGTCCAGGCCAGAGGCCGACAGTTTCCGAAGCAGAATGCTATGAGAAACTGTGTCAAAGGCTTTACTAAAGTCCAGGAAGACCACATCCACATCCAGTTCTTGAGGGGCTTAGTAAAAGCACTGTAAATCTCTGAAAAATTCAGGAGAAATCTACAACACTGAGTCTTGAGTTGATTTTTTTAATTACTTTTTAAAAGTACAGTTCAGTCAGAGAAAGATCTGAGTTGGTGTGCAAGTTGTATTCTTTTCTCTCTTTTCCTTGGTTTAAGCCAACAATTAATCATGGCACAAGAGGTAAATGAGTGGGGATTTCAGTGTAAACTGTGCTGGTGGATTGGTAAACATTTCTGGTATTATTGCAAATAACCAACACAAGTGTAAGGAATGGAAGTTTAGCTTTTGGCCTGTATGTTTACCATTATGACTTTAAACTGTTTATAAGAAGAGTACTTTAAATGTTCCTGAGAAGATGGGAAAAACCACATGGCTACTAAGGGTTTAACTGAGATAAAGTGTTTGCCTTAAAATTCAGAAGAATGTGGTCACTTTGCAGCCGTGGTTTGTCATTTAAAACATTGCTGTTGATATTGTGCTGTGAAGCTAGCCTAAAACATTTGTGGTAACTCCAGAAATGAGGTGTATTAGAAGCTGTAAGACAACATCTGGACTCTTCCTTATCACTGTGTCCTTAAACACAGCTAATTCAGAGTTGCTCACGTAAAATAACAGTGAAACCTCCCCCTTCCCCACCCCGGGCTCCTTCCCTCTGCTCCTACTGTTTTTATTGGAGTTGTTAAGGTGCAGACTTAAACATCTTTTTATAAGCCCTAGGCCTTGCCAGTGTAGCAATAAGTGAAGGTGTCAGTTTTCATGGTGACCAGTAAAACATTGATTAGGGTTTTCTGTTAGCTAAGCCAGGGACTGAAAGCTTAAGAGAGATGGGTGCTGTTGTCTTGTGAGTTGTGAATTGGATATCCTATCTCCTAAATGTTTGCCAGTAGGCCTGGTTTGGCAGTGGGAAGCTTGGAGTCTGTGGTTTGAATTCTTCCTTTGTGTGAGACGAGTCAGATCACCCTTTCCCTCTGTCAAGAGGTTCTCCAAGATTCTAGCAAAGTGTTCTGATTTAAACTTATTTTCTATCCTATTAAAGCTGTTTTACCCCGCAGACAAAACTAGAGATTAAGTGGAAGAGAGCAGAGCTCTCTAACCAGATTATATGGCTCTGGGTTGGGACAGCAAAGCTCTTGCTTCCAGCCACTGTTCCAAGGTCTTTTTAAATATCCTGTGAGATTTGGCACCCCACCTCCAGATTTGTAAACACATGCCACTGGCAAGTAAGAAATCAAACTATTGCTGCCAGAACAGGTGGAGAATGTCAGAAGGAGAAGGTCCCTCACCTTAGTGAAGGGGCCCTCCACAGCTCTGGCAAAATCCCACTCAACAGCAATTCACAGTAGTCCAGTGTTACCTGAGGAAGTGTTTTGATCTTAGGAGCATCCAGAGGAAGGAGACAAATATGTAACTTCTTATAGGTGAGACCAGGATAGCCTGAAGTTAAAAATAAAAAAAATTCTACTTTGTCAAAGTGAGTGTTTCAAGAATGGATTTCAGGCTGATATCAGTACTCATTAGCAAGAAATAGCCAATGACAGACTTTAAAGACATTTCTGTCCTCACTTGAGAGCTCTCTAGTTCCCTTATTAATATCCTTAGCTGACTTCTTTTTTGTTAGGCTGTTGCTAAGAAGGTTGGCAGACCATGGTGGACTCAGTAGTGCACTGAGATGGAAATAAATGGCATGCTTCCTTGAGAAAACTTTAAATTAAATAGGTAAGACCAAATCTGAAAGAGAAGATAAGCATCCTTATCCTATGTTACTGTTTTTGCCCTTTAGCCTTGTATTTTTCACACACTTGGATCTGATGACAACATTTGCCACTCGAAAGAGACCATATCATTTTTTGTTACTTTTCTTTTGCTGGCTGGTGTAACCTCTTCATGCTTAGTGTTTTGTTCTGTATTTTTGACCTTTGTTAGATAAAGTATTTCTGCTGAAGATTTTGAAGCCTTCACTGGGTTTATCCTCCCTTCGTCCTTGTGCCTCATACACATCTTAGGGAGCTATCTTACAGACTCTTGACCAGCACCCAACCCATTGAATATCCTTAGTACTGCAAATGCTTTATAGCAGAACCTATATATATATATACACACATACACTTATACATATGAAAATCTGCTCCATGTCATGGAGCACCTCCCATGAAAAAAGGAATAAAGGAAATGTTGATGAGCTAGAGGAGGAAGATGCCTTCAAGGCAAGGGATTTGAGTTAGATACAACCTATGCCAAATTCCTAGTGGAATTCCTCTCAGATTCATAGGGCCTGTCAAATAAATGTCTGCTGGGTAACCCAGGGATTGTTTCATGGGGAGTATCTTGGACAGAAAATATGGTTTAGTCCTATCAGGAGAGGAATATTCTTTAGTGCTTTTCTAGTCTTTCTAAATTACTTTGTTATAGAAGTAACCCTTAAAAACCATGCTATCTGGACTGTTATTCAGCTTGAGTAGTCAAGGTTTTACTTATCAATACTCTGCCTCCAGCCTAGCTAAGAAGCTCTAGTAGCATAAACTGTTTATAAGCTACTGTAAATGTGTGAGGTTACGCTCAGTTTAGCTGATGAGCTGATGACAGAGCATTATCAGTGCAAGCAGTTACAAACATACAGCTCATATCTACCTAAAATACAAATGGTTTATGCTGGTCTGTAGACATCACTGAGATCACAGTCAGGCCCATAGCAATGTATTTGCAAGGAAAAGACAATTCATTATAGGCTAAGAGGCTCAGTTAGCAGGATTACAACACCTCTCTTCATACACCTAAAGGGCAAGTTAATTATCTCTGGTAGACAGGATAGCTGTGTGTATCTAATGGCCTTTGCTCCTTCCTGAGGGAAGAAAGAGTTTATTATTTGCTAGTTCCAGATCCAAAACTGCCAAGAAATTTGGAGTTTATTTTTCTCTGTGGAAATTGTCTGGCATCATTAATCCTTCAGTTATTTCCCTTGCCTTCTCTTAAAGATTAAAATATGAAAAAAATCTACTTGAGCAGACATTTATATATTAAGCTGCATTGATGCAAAACATATTCTAAATTATGTATTCATATGTATCATGTGTTTTATATAGATATGTGCCAAATTATGACCATAATTATATGTATATATAAATATATACATGTATGTATGTACATATATGCATATGCAAAGACTTATGTATACATACTTATAAATATACATATTTTCTGTATATACGCACACATACATGTGCATACATCTGCACCACCACTCTGATATCCATAGTATCCATCCACTGAGAGAAATCATATGATCAGTTTCTTTACTGACACTCATCTTGCAATAATTCTCTCTTTATCACAGTACAGTGCTAGGTTAGTGGAAGGATGGACAAGCAAACTTTTTGTTTCATAGATAAGCCATTGCAGTGGTCTCACGCTTTTAATGAGAAGATTTTGCCTGTGAGATCTCTTCATTGTCTAGCCAATTAAGTCTGTAAAAAGAAAGCTGCATCATCAGCATTTCATTGAAGCTGCAGGTGGCCTGTGCCAAAGATGGTGAAGAGGGAAAGTGGCTCTGAGTGAGTTTCGGACTATGGATCACAGCAAGACTGCAGTGCATACTTGGAGCATTTCTAAAATATTTTTGAAGAGAGGCAGATGCTGAGGTATAAACCTATGGAGGATGCATGAGGCTGGTCTGTTTGAGCTTCTGGTGGAATTCTGTAGTGTAATCAATCCACGGTCTTGTCTCAGTAACGAAGAATGACTCAGGACAGCTTTTCTACAAGTATACATAGCATCTGGTAATCCTCATAATATGGTCTTCAGTTTCTTAACATTTAGCACGCACTATGGACAAGCACTAAAACCTAGCAGGCCATATTTCAATATATGAGTTTGTTCTTGGACACTCGGGTCCTGATTCAAGGAGACACTTAACATATCCTAAGTCTTCTTGATATCTAAGGAACTAATGCTGTACTTGTAGTCAAACGTGTATCTGTAAGTAAGTGCTTTACTGAACATAGCAGCTTTACTGAATATAACAGCTTATATTCTCTTCACAGCCTCTCACCTTTGTTCTGTTGATGTTGATCATATTTACAAAGTTCATGGGAAATATGAAACTTGTCATGGATCAGCCAACCATATATAATCACTATATTAAAATAAAAGTGCACTTGTGGAAATCATGTTGTGCCAGCAGGCATTCTGTTCAGAGTGGTTAAAACTCATGGAATAAGTTACTCACCGTAAATTATTCACTTATTTGTAATAAAAAAGTAGTTTGCACCATAAATCTGGGGCTGCTCTGCAAAATAAAGCAGAGATATAAACAGAAAATGAGAAGGAATCTGGTAAATTACTTTTGCAGAGTCATTGTTTTCTAGAAAAGGACTGGGTTGACTAAGGAGACCAAATCTCTGATTTGCACCTAGCAATATTCTTGTTTGGCTGCTTTTGAGGAAGATAGAGTAAACTACACATAAGTGAATTCTTGAACAGGAAGGTTTTGGAGAGATATGGGCAAATAGGTAAGGAACAGTACTTGTACAGCTGGGTCATAAAAGACTTGGAAAAAAAAACTAAAGCAAGGTTAATTTAGGAAAAATAGGAGCTGTGTCAGTCCAATATCCAAAGGCAGAGTTTATTCAAAAAGCTGTTCAGGCAAAAGTGTAGAGTGGACATAGGAAATCAAGAAATGTGTTATGTGACCAAGACTGTAAAAATACTGATTAATTTAAGTCCTATAAACAGCAAAGCATCTTCCTAAAGTAATGTTGCAATGGATCCTTTTTATATCCTGGCTGAGTCCCTATACGTCATTGTTAGAAGGTTCCATTGTTTCTGAGGAATTATGATAACAGACATCAAAAAAAGAGAGGCAAAGATTTATGATCAGTAAGAATCAACATGGGAAGTGGTCAGTGGCACAGAATGGCCTTACTGAATATATGCAGTGGTGGTCAAACTTGTCTCTATAAGAGTAACCTGACACAGCTCTCTTAACTCCCATCTCTTGAGACACTGGTCCTTTGGTGGGATGAAGCCTCAGGAAATTAGTTGAAATGAGCCTGTGATCCTTCTTGGTAGGAAAAGCCCTGTTAAAATTAATCACTCCCTTTGCCTGCTTTCTGAACTGTTTCATTGAAACATCTATGCAACCTAGAAGGAATGATAGGGAAACACAAGACAAACATGGGAAATGAATAGAACAAATCAATTCAACCCCATATTTCAGAGCATAAGTGCTAAGTTTCTAGACATACAAAATAGCTGTAGAGTATAATGATCCGGGAGGTGCTATCTGTGCAGCATGAAGATCTTGGAATAGAATCTAGGGGCAGGGAATGACCTTGGGATGGTTGTCCTTTGAGAAATCTGTTTCTCAGTTTCAAGTGCTTTTTGCTATCCATATGTGAGAATATATAAAAAGTACTGGGTTTCAGTTTAAGAATGGAATGAAATAGCACCCTACTCTGTGAGAGACTTCAGGCTTACATCATCAGAGATATTTGTCATTATGAATTAAGTGCCTGAACAGTGGATCTAGGCTTCACACTCTGGATCAGAAATGCCCCTAGTAATTTGTTTGGTTTTGGCACTCTATTTTGATCCAGCTGTGCAGGTAAAAGTGTCAACATCAACTCAATGGAAGGTGCCACCTGTGCAATTCTTCTAGCAGAGTGGTTCCCCAACATATCGTAGGCAAAAATAGCTGGCACGACACAAACCCAAGCCATGTAGGTTAAGTGTGGAGGAGGGAGCTGGCCTCTTCTCCTAAGCGACAGGGACAGAACAAGAGGGAATGGCCTCACGCTCCACCAGGGGAGGTTCAGGCTTGACATCAGGAAAAAAAATTTCATGGAAAGGGTCATTGGGCACTGGAATAGGCTGTCCAAGGATGTGGTTGAGTCACCTTCCCTGGAGGTATCTTTTCATCATCTCCAGGGTCTCACAGCCCATTATGTCCTTTCATAGAATCATAGAATAACTAGGTTGGATGAGACCCACCGGATCTTCGAGTCCAACCATTCCCACCAATCTCTAAACCATGCCCCTAAGCACCTCATCCACCCTCACCTTAAACACCTCCAGGGAAGGCGAGTCAACCACCTCCCTGGGCAGACTGTTCCTTTCCGTGAAGAATTTTTTCCTTATCTCAAGTCTGAATCTCCCCTAGCAGAACTTGAGGCCATTCCCTCTTGTCCTGTCCCCTGTCACTTGGGAGAAGAGGCCAGCACCCTCCTCTCCACAATCTTCCTTCAGGTAGTTGTAGAGAGTAATAAGGCCTCCCCTCAGCCTCCTCTTCTCCAGGCTGAACAACCCCAGCTCTCTCAGCCGCTCCTCATAAGGCCTGTTCTCCAGCCCCTTCACCAGCTTCATTGCTCTTCTCTGGACTCACTCCAGAGCCTCAACATCCTTCTTGGGGTGAGGGGCTCAAAACTGAACAAAGGATTCGAGATGTGGTCTCACCAGTGCCGAGTACAGAGGGAGAATAACCTCCCTGGACCTGCTGGTCACCCCGTTCCTGATACAAGCCAAGATGCCATTGGCCTTTTTGGCCACCTGGGCACACTGCTAGCTCATGGCTGGTTGTCAACCAGCACGCCCAGGTCCTTCTCCTCCTGGCAGCTTTCCAGCCAGGTCTCTCCTAGTTTGTACCTCTGCTTAGGGTTGTTGTGCCCCAAGTGCAGGACCCGGCATTTGGCCTTGTTAAACCTCATGCCGTTGGTCTCAGCCCAGCAGTCCAGCCTGTTCAGGGCCCTTTGCAGAGCCTCCCGACCCTCCAGCAGATCCACACTTCCTCCCAGCTTAGTGTCATCTGCAAACTTGCTAAGGGAGGACTCAATGCCTTCATCCAGGTCGTTGATAAAGACATTAAACAGGACTGGACCCAGGACTTAGCCCTGGGGAACCCCATTTGTAACTGGCCTCCAGCTGGATTTAACTCCATTTACCACCACCCTCTGGTCATTCAACCAGTTTTTCACCCAGGAGAGTGTGCACCCATCCAGGCCAGAGGCCGACAGTTTCCGAAGCAGAATGCTGTGAGAAACTGTATCAAAGGCTTTACTGAAGTCCAGGAAGACCACATCCACAGCCTTTCCCTCGTCTAAGAGTTTAGTCACTCGGTCATAGAAGGTGATCAGATTAGTCTGGCAAGACCTGCCTTTCATGAACCCGTGTTGACTGGGCCTGATCACCTGCTTCTCTTGCAAGTGCTTCATGATCGCACTCAAGATCACCCGCTCCATGACTTTCCACGGTACCGAGGTCAGGCTGACAGGCCTGTAGTTCCCCGGATCCTCCCTGCTCCCCTTCTTATAGATGGGCACGACATCAGCCAGCCATCAGTCCAGCGGAACCTCCCCAGTCATCCAGGACTGCTGGAAGATCATGGAAAGGGGTTTGGCCAGCACATCTGCCAGTTCCCTCAAAACTCTTGGGTGGACTCCATCTGGCCCCATAGACTTGTTGGCATCTAGCTGGGCAAGCAAGTCTCTAACCACCTCCTCTTGGACCTTGGGAATCTCATACTTCTCTTCCAACCCCTGGGGCTGTGCACAGAGGGAACAATTTTCCTTACTGTTAAAGACTGAGGCAAAGTAGGCATTGAGAACTTCAGCCTTGTCTTCGTCCTCTGTTACTCTTGTTTCCTCTACATCTACTAGGGACTGGAGATTCTCCCTAGCCCTCCTTTTGCTGTTGACGTATTTGTAGAAAGACTTTTTGTTGTCTTTCACAGTCCTGGCCAATCGCATTTCTAGTTGGGCCTTAACCCTCCTGACTTTTTCCCTGCACGTTCTCACTTCCTCCCTATAGTCCACCCGGGATGCCTGCCCCTTCCTCCAGAGGTCGTAGACCCTCCTCTTCCTATTGATGTCTCTTAGGACCTCCCTACTCAACCACGCTGGTTTCTTACCCCGCCGGCTACTTTTCCGGAACTTGGGGACGGCTTTCTCCTGAGCTGCTAGGAGTTCCTTCTTGAAGAGCACCCAGGCCTCATGGACACCTTTGCCTTCAAGGAGCGCCTCCCATGGGACTTTTCCAACCAGCCTTCTGAACAGCCCAAAGTCTGCTCTCTGAAAGTTGAGGGCGACTGTTCTGCTAACCTCCTTCTTCATTTTACCCCGCACTGAGACCTCTATCATCTCATGATCGCTTTGCCCCAAGCGTCCTCCAACCTTCACATCCCCCACCAGTCCTTCTCTGTTCACCAACAGCAGGTCCAGGAGGGCACCATCCCTTGTCAGTTCGCTCACCAGCTGTGTGAGGAAGTTGTCTTCCAGACACTCCAGGAACCTCCGGGACTGCTTCCTTTCTGCTGTATTATATTCCCAGCCTATATCTGGGAAATTGAAGTCTCCCACAAGGACTAGAGGTAGTGATTTTGAGACTACACTCAGTTGTTTGTAGAAGAGCTCATCAGCTGCTTCTTCTTGGCTGGGTGGTCTATAGCAGACTCCCATCACAATCCCTTCCTGCCCATGGACTCCTCTGATTTTCACCCACAGGCACTCAGTCCCATCCTGACCGTAGTCCAGCTCGAGAGTATCAAAGCCCTCTCTAACATAGAGGGCTACCCCGCCTCCTCTTCTGCCCTTCCTGTCCTTCCTAAAGAGTTTATACCCCACCATGGGTACGCACCAGTCGTACGAGTCATCCCACCACGTCTCCGCGATGGCAACAACATTGTAGTCTCCCTGCCCTACCACAGCTTCCAGCTCCTCCTTCTTATTTCCCATGCTGTGTGCATTGGTGTAAATGCACTTCAGCTGGGCAGGAGTAGCTACAGCCTTCGCAATAGGGCTCCTCCCCAACTGAGTGGTCCTTGACTTAACTAAGGCCACAGTGCCAGTTTGCTGCCTGCCATCCCCAGCTGCACTCACCCCCTCTTGCTTAGTGGTGATATACTGGCAGGCGTCGCCAGCACACCACCCCTTTGCCTCTGGAGTCTCACCTCCAGGCTCACTCCCATCCTGCCTGGCCTCCATCCCCTCCTCCCTCACATCTAGTTTAAAGCTCAATTTATGAAAAAGAAAAAAGAAACTGATGTTTCCCCAACAGCTAGCTTTCCAATTTTGTCCCTGTTACTCCAAGTCTCTACATATTCCAGCCTTGATAGCAAAGGCATCCAGTTTCCATACGGACTGAGAGAACGTTCTGCTTCCAGGTAGGAGGCAGGCCTATACATCACTGCTTGCGAGCCTCCTCCTACAAATACACATACAGTCTACCACAATCAGCCCATAGCACATTTGCAGAGCACCACTCCCAAGATGCCTGGCCTACTGGCCACATGGTGTTACACAAACTGTGGAGGGCTCATGGGTCCTTGGGTTATGAACCTGTGCATCCTACCCTGTGGGAATTTAAGAATCTAACATACCGCTATGTATGTTAGTACACAACTGTCTTTAAACAATGTGACTCACCAGTGTTCTGATCTAACTTCGCCAAAATTCTATTTAGTGTCCTTGTGTCCTTTTGTTTAAGAGAATAACTTTTCTAACTCTGGTTTGGTTTCTTGAAAATACTTCATTGATTTTTCTTCTGTCCTCTAACTAGTAAGTATTTGTTTCTATAGTGGACCTGCAATATAGAAGTGGTAGCATAGAGCAGGTTCTGAGCTACAATGTAGAGGAATACCACTGGCTCTATAGAACCTTTCAGCCTTTCTGATATTTACAAATTTGCTAAAGTAGCATCTCTATAAAGAGTGCACTGGCTTTTCTATTATCCAGTCAATTTGGCACAAAACCTGGAGCTGAATGATATATAGAGTTGATTCTGACCTGCACTCAGTACTCCAAGTCATGAACTCTGACGTCTTTATCTGCAGCAGATCAAACTATTCCTGCTTCCAGCTGTCCACCCTACTACTCTGCCAGAAGAGGCTACTCCCACAGTGAGGTGAGAGAAACACACATGCCTATACCACAGCCTCAGTATTATCTGAAAGTGCTAATCAGGGGTGAGTGGAAAGGGAGGCATTGGTTATACCTTTACCTACAGCAGATGGAACAACCAGGGCCCATGACTCAGAGCCCTCACATGCTGACTGCACCACACAGATAGTGTGAAATGGTCTTCAAGGCTTTGTATATTATAATTACAGGAACAGTGCTACCGTGCCTCAGTGTAAGGGAAACTGCAGGTTCCATTTAGAAATACATTCAGCTTTATAGATTCACAAAGAAAATTGGTAAAGCAGTGACTGAACCTGCTCCAGTTGTGCAGGGAATTCGTACCCACCTCACATGAGCCTGGCGAAAGAATCTGGAGGAAAATTAAGGACTGTTTCTACACCACAAGACACAATTGAATTGGATATATTTTCTTTAAAAGTCATCAAATCTCTAGTGCATTTCCTCTCTTCACTTTTTGAACTAAAACTTAAAATCAATTCTCTACAGATTTGCTATGCTTTCAAGGTACATTTGAAAAGGTTACATTGTTTTCCCCAGAGTCACTCAATGCTTTTGTGAGAATCTGCTGGCTTGATGTCAGAAGGAAATGCATATGGCCCTCTTTCTGCAAAAGCGGCTGACTACTTCAAGCGGGTAATTGATTGGACAGCTGATTTAGCAGTCAATTGACCACTCCAGTATTGGGTCTGATTGATGATTTTCTCTTTCTATCCCACTGACTGAAACATACAAGTGTCTATTTTGTTGTTGCTGAAACACTGAGGTCAGATGTAGCCTTTCTGTTAGGTGATTTCACCTTCAATGCAAGAAAAAAGGGGCCTTTTGCAGTTATTGGGTGCAGATCAAAGCAAGCAGGAGATGAAGAGTTCATCCAGTGGTAAACTGAGTAAAGGATGCAGGATAGATAACTGTGAATTGGGTTGAACTCTCATTTTCACAGACAGGCAAATCATCCAGAGCTTTTTGTGTTCCTGTGGCTGCCTGTTCACAGAACATCTGAGAGGATGGAGTGTCATCTATCTTCTGTGGAGCTTGGGAAATCAGATATCAGCTTATAGGGGAAAGGTCTTCCTGTGTGCTTGGAGCATCACACTCATAAGAGATCTTGTACTCACAGGTTTCTGTGGATACCTCTTAGTTGACTTTTGAGAGGCTGATATCAAGATTACTTGTCCATACAGACATCAGATTGAAAATGGAGGCCTAAGGGGCAGCCAGAGACTGACTTTAAAAGCTCAAGGGATCCTCTCTGTCTGGACAGAGTCAGTAGCTGAGTACATTGATAGTATGGTATTTGGCACCTACCGAAGGGCAACACATACCTATTGACAAGCTGCTGGTTAGTGGAAAAACACATAGCTAGCTTTTAAGGACAATGTAATCATATTCCCCTTTATACTACAATTGCTTTTAAAAAAGCATCTGGGTCCTTGGGTGCTTTTAAAATGTGTATGCAGAAGCAAACCATCTTTCTGTGTTGTTATTGTTTAGTTGGAGCAGAAGTTTATAATGAATATTACATTTCCTCAGTAGGTAGAACATGCAGGTTCTCATTTCTGTAAGTTCTTTTCACATTGTTGCAGGAGTGATAAGTGGGTGTAAATATAATGTGTAGCCAAAATAAAGCTATAATATGCTGCCAGAGTGATGTGGAAGGGTCTCTTAGCAGAATAAATGGATGCCTTGAGAGTTCATTACCGTCCACACAACAGCAATACAACCAAAGGATTACAAAATGTCCTGAGCTGCATTTTTTTTGGCTCAAGCTAAAATATCATTCAGAAATAAGCTCTGTGAAAACTCAGATAGTATGGTCCAAGTCCCACAACAACAGACTTTATTTCTCTTCTGTGAAGCAGATTTCTTCACTGAATGGTTCAATACATTCCTACTTCCATGGTTTCATAGTTGAGATTCATACAGCAAGAAGCTTCCATACCATTACAATGACAAAATGAAGGGGTGCTGTCTGCCCACTGAGGTGCAGCTGTGCTGCAGAGAAAGACATGAGGGAGAAGGTGTGTTCAACCTGAAGATACTCATTTGGACATTATTTCAAAATTCAGCCTGCTGGCTCTTTTCTCTACTTCCACTTTGATACGCCCTGTCGTGGTATCAGGCCCACAAGATCCTGACAGATCTATGTTTCACATGCAGCACTCCTTAATTTTTTGGCCTAACCTTCATCTCAAGAGGCATGGAATGGTGGAAGAATGCTCTGCCTATCTCAGAGACACATGAGGAGGACAACCTGTAAAGAGCTTTGAGATCCAGAGTACAAACCAAAAATAATGCATCTTGTAGCGTTTTGTGTTCATAACCACTTTTACATGTTTAAAAGTTGGACTGCTTCAGCCTTATTCCCCATTGTGGCTGACAAGAGTTTTCTCTTTAAGGTAAATCAGTAGGAGCTTTACCTGATATTTCCAGTGGGGCAGGCTCTGTAGGAGAGCCAGGAAGGGGAAACCCTTTGAATCCTTGGGACACCACACTATACATTTCTACTCTAGTATGTAGCCCTCTCTGCTGGGTAGAAGCCATTTGCCTGCTGATCCTTGAGGAACAGAGACACTGTCCTTTTCAAGCAAAACAGAGTGACAGTTGGAGCCTCTGATGACAGGAAGCAGGATTTTTTTTTTAATGTACTTTTTTCCCCTGTTTTGTTTTAATAGTGTAGGAGGAAGTGATTGAAAGTGAAGCCTGGAAACAGCTGGTTTCTCTTTTGAGTTACAGAGTTATCCAAACTGTTTGCAAACTCAGGTCTGTAAAGCTAACAAATTGAAAGTCAGTAAATCCCCCGTATACTTAAGGTTTCATTTGACGCCCACATGCTGAAACTACCTCACTTGCATCTGCTAATACAGAGAGATCCTTTCTGGAGTGAGGTATTACCAATGCACTGCTTGTCTGAACATGCAGATTTCCAATTCTGTGAGAGTTTCCTTAAGATTTGGACAGTGTCAGCACAAAGACATCTATGGCTCCTTATCCCACTTGCTTGAGCATGAGTAAAGTCACTTGCAAGTTCTTTTCACATGTTTCTGTAACAAAGTTGGTACCAGTTTAAGAGAACGTCTCAGCAGAACAAGGTGTGTAGAAGAGAAAACTGCATGTTTCCATAACCTCTGGCACTGCTGCTTACAGTCAAAGTAATCTTTGCCTTAGGGCAAAGGAAATCCAGGAGAAAAAGTATGCTTCACAATAGAGAAAATCAGTATGTGATCATCTCACTCCTTCAGCTGCTCTTTTTCCCTATGCATGGTAGTGCACAGTGAATGTTAGTGCTAAATACAAGTAAAAGTTAAAACAGGTGTTGGAGACTTCCACTATAATGCCAGATAAGTTTAGCTAGCTACTGGCTTCAAATATCTTAACTTTTCCAATGCTTCTTAAATGAGGTTATTTTATCTGTGTTACTTAAGTGTATATAGTATAATAGTTCTCAAAGCAGTTCAACGCTTGTGTTTTTACACCCTAGACTTTGGAAAGTGTAAAGGAAAATGTTGCAGAAACGCATCCCTTCCCTTCATTGACTTTAAGACTTATTGCTGATCCTAATGTTGCAGCTTTTGAGGAACAAAACCCTTCAGTTCACTAGCTGAACCTGCAGCCTGCAAGAAAGTGGATTTCAACAGTTGCATGGGCAGAGAAAGAGGGTAATACAAATAAAGTGAGCTTTAGGATGACCTGTCCTAAATGCACTGCTTGCTTAATCATTGTGACATCTTTGGAAATTCTTTTTCAAAAGGACATGGAAGCATGGAAAAGCTGTCTTTGGTGCACTTTCAGCAGGCAAGAAGCTTCTCAAGTCTGTTCTTCCTAGGTTTCAGTTGTTAAGCTGCCAGCCTCCATTCAGCAACAACTTCTATCTTCAAACGAAATCTTGGTGGGATGAAAGAAAAGTATTTTTCTGGACTATGACTCTACCACTTCCAACCATGACCAGATCATCAAAGACATCAGTGTTAAAAGAGCTTCTCACTTCTCTCTGAAGCAATTTTTTTTTTTTGGTGGAACTGGTGTTAGAATGTGTTCTCAGAACATTTACCAGAAGAGTGTCTGCTGTGAGGAGAGAAAGTCCTACAAAACTAATTGGTCAGCTGGTAAGGAACAATACAAAACTGATTGAAACCTCCCCACTATCTTCAAACCCCGTTAATCTCCTTCCCTCCTCTTTCCTTGTGACGCTCTCCAGTCACATTCATCCCTCCCAGCTTTAGCATCTCTCCTTCTCTAAAGCCCTATTTCTTTTTGCCATCATATATCTCTAGTCCTAGCCTCTCAACACCTCAATGGCCCCTTTGGGGTCCCCATACACCTTACTGACACATTTCACTCTCTTCATTACTCACCTAGTTGGATAATTGTAAGAGTTTTAAAAATCATGTATGCTATCAGTGAGGTTATTGCTTCCCACTTTTGGAGGCACTCATGAATTTGGCCACCACTCATAAATAGCATGTAACTCTTGCAGCTGCAAGTATTTGTGCATTTAATCTCTTAAAACTCATTCTGTAATTAAATAAATAGGGACTTTTTTTTAATTGGGTGATACTAAAACTTCATGTAGTACTCTTTAGCAAAACTTACTTAGTAAAACAATCTTTCCTTACACTGCAATAAAAACAATGCCTTTTTTGATTCAAATAAAAAAGGAATGACATGGCTCAAGCTAATTTTATCCTGAATTAAGACAAAAAAAATTGAATTCCTAGAATGTTTAACAGAAAAAAAACATAATTTTGACTTTTCACCCGATATTACGTACAGAAAAGTAAACCAGTTGAAAATTAGTTGTTAAATGTCTGTACTGAAATCAAATCTTTGACTTCATGTCCATTTAATGTTTTGACTGACTACCTCTTTTAAATGTTTATGAAAATGCTTAACTTTGCTGACAATGAACACTGATTATATGTGGAAGCTTTTAATTTTTTCTTATCCTCAGACATCATTTACAATAGTTGCATCCAGAAATGTCTGATATTAGACACTGACAAATTTTTCAGTATCTTGAGAGGCAGATTTGCAGGCAAAGCAACTCAGTTCAACAAGGAGTTTAAGGAAATATGTATTACCAGGAAAGGTCTGTAAGTGGTAGTCATGGACAGCATATCAAACAATATTTGCAGGATTGGTGTGATTCAAATATGCAGGAAATCAACAGAGTTTTATTGATGTGCACTGATAGGTGGGCTGAGGAAACACGGGCTTGTTCTTTGTTTCACACAATTGTTCCACCCATTGCAACTGAGCAGAGTGAAATATGCAATTATTGGTACATGGCCTCTTCTCTTGCATTTTCACCCAATAGCTGGTGGGGACAGGGCAGTTGACATGCATGTTCCATTGAAAATTCTGTGGACATACTAAGCTCTACACATTATTACCCAAGTGAAGTCCTTTCCACAGGAAAGGGAAATTTCATTTCAATGTCATAATTCAGCTGTGCAGCTTTGTTGCATGCTTGGTGTGGGGGACCTTACTCTGTTGCCCAGGTTGGGCTTTTCATCTTTCACAGGGAATAAATAAGAAGCACTGCCTCTGAAAAGCCAGGAAACAGACATGCCACTGCAAATAACACGGACTTCTGATTTCCATGAGTTTTCAATTAATAATAAAGCTGTACTTGTTTTAATTCACTTCTTCAAGACTTATCTTGGCTATGTGTTGTATGAATAAATGCAGCAATCACTCAGATAACGAAAATACATGACTACGATGACTGTTTGCTCCTCCAACAGGTTTTATTCAGAAATCAGCACTGGTCTGGTTTAAAGACATCTCTGTGACCTTTACGAATTAGTGATTTACACCTAGGGTATGCAGTCATGCCACAAAGGGCCTTGACAATGTCTCTCACAGTTTAGCGTGGTGGCCCAAGAAAAATTTCAAAATCCATCTAGAAAGCAGTTCTTCAGCATATTTAACTGACACACAGTTTGTATGGAGAAGTCAAATCTTTAAATTAGAGTAGCTGATAAATGAGAAAATACAGTCAGAGTATTAGCACAGAGTTCCTTCTCAGCTCATCAGTTTTTCTCAAATGTATCATTTGTTTCAAGTAAGAGATATTACCTCTCCCTTCAAGCCTTGAATCACTTCTGTCCTTAAATCATCACAGTTACAACACAATCCTACTCATTTCTCCATCAGGTGCTCAGAAATATTTCCTGACATGATCTACAGTTTTTGGTTGTGATTTGAACTAGGGTTTGGGGTTTTTTACAATATTTTTTTTATTAGGCTACATTTAAAAGTTGTTTTGAAGGAACTTCAACATTATGAAGTCAAAAACTAGGACGTCCATGAACATAGCCTGTCTGTACTGACGAAGTTCAGCTTCCTAGAGCATGGCCTTCACAGTACAGTCAGAAATCTGATCTTGATTCCTGATAGGAGGAAATTATACCTCACTTTTAAGAGACTTAGACAGTTTTTTTGATACTTTTACACTTCAGGAATCAAAAAATGGCTTAGCTTGGTGGATATTGCTTAAGGCATGAGGCAAGGTTTCCATCCCATAAAGTAAAGAGAGATGTCAACTCTTAAAATCAAAGTTTAAGTAGTAGTCAGTTGGAGATCACTTAATAGAAGGTAGGGAAAGCTATATAAAAGGCAATTGAATGGATTTGTTCTCCACACTGCGACCAGGCTTAAAAAGTTGAATGTTGCACAACCTTGCTTTTAATTCCCTCTTGACTTCTTTCATCAAAATATTGATATAAGTTTTAGTGTGGATTTCAACCAGCCAAATGTCAAGCACAGCCTTGCTGTGTTCCTCAAAGCTCAAAGGCTCCTGAGCTACAGGGGCAGTGTTTTGTCTTATGGTGCAGAAGGGATGAATTTCACTGGTTATGAATTCATTAACTTTTAAAAAATTAACATTTAAGACCTTCAGTTGGCTGAAGAAGCAAGAATATAAAAAGGCATTTTAAGCCTGGTTCTGGGTGCCATCCTTCACTCATATGAGTTGATTTTCAGCTAGGCCTGTAAAAAATCAAACAAAATGGGCAGAAAGTGATATGAATTCATATTTGATATGGAAGCTTGTCAGGTAAATTGAAAGTGGCTGGTTTGGGTTTCATCAGAGACTTTTCAAAATAACATCAGAAATATGTTAAATATGTTAATACATTAAATAACTACTGTTACTTTTCATACTTGTGGAGGCTATTGGCCCAAATATTTGCGCTGAACTTCAGAAGGTTCTTGTCCTCGATCACCCTGTGCATCTAAGTCAGAGCAGCTCAGAGCTGCTTTAAATGACTACAGCTGCTAAGAACCTCTCTGAAGCTACACGGTCACTGAGAAATGAGAAAGCACCTAAAGGTGTCCTCTTGTCTTCAACTTCTCTAGGCCAATGGGGAATGTGTGCGCAGGATAGCTATGCCAGTTGTGCCTTTAAACTAGTACAAATTCCCCTGCCCATGATGAGGTCCAAACCAGCTCTGCTAGGGCAGGGAATGGAAAGCCTGTACTTCCTATCCACTTCCAGGCTATCAAAATAAATCAGGTAATGTCCTCACTATGAGCACCCACTTCCTACTGAACTCAATTGCAGAGTAGACATGCACATGAAATATGCCTTATTCCTGGGACATGAGCAGCTAACTGAGAGAGTATTTTCTTAATACACTTATTTATTGTCCTTCAAAGTAGAACTAAGCAGTAATTTTCCACCCTGAACAAGTATCAGCTGGCTGACACAGAAAAATAAAGAAAAAGAAAAACCCCTCTCTGGGAACTAAAGGCTTAAAAGTTGCATGTAACTAGCTGATCATGAAGCTGAAATATTGTTTGCTTCTCCTTTGACCTGAAACTGAGTATGTGAGTGGCTTTCACTCCTCTTTTCTGTTTCCCGAGCCGGGACAAAACTCTTTGCCATCTCTCCGCCTACTAAGCCAAGATGGATGCTACAGAAGAAAGCTTGAGCCAGTGCCCAAGTGTCCCAGCATCCTCTTTGCAGCTGCTTGTCGTAAGGATTTAGGTGATCAACATTGCAGTCTTTTTTGGCTATAAGAGGCAGCCAGCCTGTCATCTCAAGCCACCTTTGTTCACAGAGGCAGGGAGAGAAAGCAGATATCATAGAATTATGGTAAGGTTTATGTTGGAAGGGACCTTAAAGATCATCTAGTACCAACTGCCCTGTCGAGGGCAGGGACACCTCCCACTAGATCAGGCTCTGTAAGGCCCCATCCAACCTTCCTTTGAACACTTCCAAGGATGAGGCAGCCCCAACTTCCTTGGGCAACCTGTGCCACTGTCTCACCACCCTCATTGTGAAGAATTTCTTCCTAATGTCCAATATAAGCCTTGCCCCCTATAAGGTGACTTTAAGGTCTCCCTGGAGCCTTCTCTTCTCCAGGCTGAACAACCCCAGCTCTCTCAGTCTTCACAGTAGGTGCTCCAGCTCTCTGATCATCTTCAAGGCCCCTGTCTGGACCTTTTCCAACACTTCCATATCCTTCTTATGTTGAGGATTCCAGAACTGGACACAATACTCCAGGCGAGATCTCACTGTAGTGGAGCATGAAGGGGGAATCACCTCCCTCGACCTGCTGGTCACAATTCTTTTGGTGCAACCCAAGACACAGTTGGCCTTCTGGGCTGCAAGCACACATTGCTGGCTCATGTTAAGCTATTCATCAATCAGCACCCCTAAGTCCTTCTCCACAAGGCTGCTCTCAATCACATTGTCCCCCAGCCTTAATTGAAACCATGGATTACCCCAGCCTAGATGTATGACCTTGCACTGGGCTTTGAACCTCATGAGGTTCACGCAGGCTCACTTCTCCAGCTTATCCAGGTCCCTCTGAATGAAATACACCTTATGGTGTGACAATTGCACCACTCAGCTTGATGTCATCTGCAGACTTGCTGTGATATGAATATATCACAGGTCTGGAACACAACCTCAGAAGGAGCATCAAAAATTGTTTCCTAAGGGTCTGCAGTTTAAAATCTTTTGTCCTGCCTCCTGTGTTCAAAAATAACAGTATCAAAAGGAAGGTTTCTATGTGGTTTATAAAGAAGCATGGTAAAGGAGAAGGAATTCGTCTTACTTATGCTAGACTCAAGCCTGATCAGCTTAATATCTGTCAAGAGAAGATTAGGGCCCGGGTGCATGTCACTGGTTGAAATGGATCTTTGCAGGAAGAGGCCAGGTTGTAGAAAAGTGGCCAAAATGTCTGTTTCTTTTCAAAACACACATCTGTCCAGGGAAAAGAAAAGAAAATCTTCCCAGTCATGCATCAGGAAAGTGTTTTTCATGATTCAGTTAGTCTGAAGCTTTCTGTTCAGGTTGCTTGATGTAATGTTATCAAGCACAGTGAAGGCTTCCACTGCAAAGCTTGCAGATAGCAGCAGGAAGTCAGTCTTTCAAGGACAGCTGAAAAATTAGCAAGATTTTTGGTAAATCTCATCTGTTGCACCACAGGTCTGTGCAAAATTTGTCCTCCCTGAGGTCAAGGGAAAACTTGGATTCTGGAGATCACAACTCAGAAACCTTTCTCAGCCAGCACTTGGGTATAGGACCCATTCATGTCTGGTCCCTACTTTTCAATTCCCTTGTCCAGCTGGTCCAGCCAGGAGAGTGTCCCTGAGCTGAATGAGTGGTTTTGGACACACAGCACAAAGCAATTTGGTTGGAGGTGTTAGAAAAATCTGCTTCCAGCATAGAGGAACTGCTCTTTGCTCATAACATGGTATTAAAAACTGCCTGGACCAGGAGTTTCTTGGAAAGTGGTATGATCCAAGCAATTCCTGTGCCCAGTGAGACATTGCTGCAAGGCGGCAACTGGTCCCAGCACGCAACTCACAGTGTGCTATACAGGAAGGGTGTGTGCTTGTTTGGGGTGAAAGGAGTTCCATCAGGAAATGCTGGCACATCTAAGAAATGACTCAAAATATTTATTGCCTGTGGAGTGAATGCCAGGCTTGGATGAACAGCACCCCATTTGTCTGAGCCAAACTGAACAGCCTCTCTTCTCTCTGGTAGTGAGGGCTAAATCAAACCTGCTGAAACTTGAAACACCTTTATTCAGTTTGCATATTTCTATGACACTAGAGCAGTGACCATATACCATTGTCATTATCCACCAGGAAGATGATTAGCAAGGCTATTAAACAGGAATAACGTGGACATATAATACCCTCCAAAGATAAAGAAGACAGTAAACTTTAGTGTAATATTGTACAAGTCGCTTCACGTATCAGTCTTTAGGATCTGTAATCTAGACGATTTAAAAGAATATTTGTGACATGCAGCCTCTGTCTGAGAGCTTTGATGTTCAAATCAGGGAATCAAACCCACCTCTTCTCCCCAGTTTCCTGTCCTTCAATATATTTCCTCCTTAGTAACAATTTTATACGTTCAGCAGGTGAGGCACACATGGCATGGAGTAACCTCATATAATTGTCTATACGTTTTGAAGTAGTCCATTACATAAAAAATAAATGTAATACTCATGACTTACCAAAGCCTATAGCTGTTAAATGGGTCATGTGAAGTTGTTTAAATTATGCCTTGAGCAGGCATTCAAAAATTTAAGCTTGATGAGGTATTTGTGGCCTGCCTGGAGAACCCTTTCTCCCAATGAGTAGTGCTTTAGTGAATAGTTTCACTGACCTAAATGGCATGACTCAAGTAAGAAATGTGAGTTGTAGTTTAGACATTGAACACAGGTGTAAAACCAAAACCTGTATGGAAATTCTTCTCTCCTGAGTGTATACGCCCAGTTCCTGAACAGCATGAGCAGCCATTGCATGTGTTCACAGGTTCCTCTGTGGCAATGCATCCTGTCCAGTTTGGGTCTTTGCTGGGAATGAGGAAAAATCTCTCTCATTTTGCTGCAGTGTCTATTGGTCAATATCTGCATTTTTAAATGGGATTTTTGGAAGGAGAGGAAGGGGAAGTTGTTTGACAAAGCTGGAAAGAGAAACTAGGTTCCTGAAAAATCACACTCCATAACATTGCGTTGCTGAGGGGCAGTAATGTGTTACAGCTGGGAGCCCCTTCCTGCTGGGAGCAATTTGGCTTGAAGAGTTAAAAGCCTATTCACCATTGCAACCATGCTAATGGAGAGCCGGCTCCAGCTCTGCATGTGAGCTGTCAGCCAGGATGTTGCCAGCTTTTCTACTCAAACTAGAGAACAAAAATAAAATGTGTCACTACCTACATTGTCTGTGTTCTCACTTTGTTCTGGGAAAACACAGAGAGCAAGACACATATCAGGTGATACTTTTTTTTTATTATATGGATAGCAGGCAGAATTCACAAGCAAAATGATGCCAATAAGGTCTAAAGCAAGCACAAGCATATTTTAGGCTCACAGAAGAGATCAAAGGCATTTTAATGCTTAAGTCACTGGTAAGATTTTTGCAATTACTAGGTAGCAAATAAAATTGGCATTACACTGCCCCTAAGGCAAAGGAGGTATTATTATCTAGCTCTTTACTCTTGGCCATTCCAGCAACAAACAGCATGAATATTTGGATTTGGCAAATTCCAAGCAACAGCCATTGCTCTTCAAAAAAACATGTTTCTGTAGTCAGAAAGTGCCCTAGGAAAGGGAAGCTGTGCAGCAGCACCAGTGCCTCATTGCTGGGTCAAAGACAGCTCTGAAGTGTTCTGTTTAGGATCCCACAGCATGCTCACTGATAGACCTGTTCCTGCACCCTGCTGCCCATCCAACACTGCTCTTGAAAGGAAAAGGGAGCCTTGTGAGCTCCTCAAGAGGAAGAGGAAGCAGCCCACTCCTCGAACTTCTGCCCAGAGTGTATGTGTGAGACATCTGGCTAGTCTCCCTCACGGCACAAGCAAGATTGTGCAACCTGTATGTCCTTGTGCACAGACAACTCAGCTTCCCTCCTCATCATCTATCACAAGCAGTCTACTGGTGTGCTACAACCATGTGGCTTTCCTGACCACATAGCAATGCTGGTATGTGAAGCAAGGGAGGGTGAGGAACCAACATTCTAGTCTAGGGGCAGAAGTCTAGTGAGTACAACTCAGTACAGCTGATTGGTATCAGCAAAGTTTCACTGACTTACATCAGCTGAAAACACATTCTCTGCTTTTGCCAGAGTTAATGTACTTTCTTTCCTTAGGACAGGGACAGAGTGATCTAATGGTAATTATTGTTTTGCAAGAAGTTGAAGTTAATCTCTGGTTTTGCGTGAGTATAAATGCCAGGGCCTGCATACACATTTCAGAAGCAAAGAGAAATTACATATTGAACTGATGGCATTTCATTAGCATTTACATTATCTCTAGGAGCAGAGGGCTCAGTGGAAATGGAGAGTCTTCTGCATAAGGAACTTTACCCAGAGCTATATAAGGGTTTCTTTTATTGGGTCTTGAAAATCTCAAGGATTGAGAAATCTCGGCATCTCTGGGCATCCTATTGTGCTGTGTGGCTGTCATCATGTAGAAGAAGTGTGTCTTTATCTCTAGTCTCTCTATCTTGAGCTTATGCCTGTTGTGGCTCATCTTCTCACCCAGCACTGTCAGGGTACTGTCAGGTACTCCAAAGCTGTGTCTGCTCCAGGCTGAACCAGCATCTCCTCACAGAACTGTGCACCAGTCCCATCAGCCAAGTGGCCTCCTGGAGCCTCTTCTGATTTGATCTCTCCACTCTGGGGCTCCAAACAGGACACAGTGCCCGGATGAAGCTTGACAAGCCCTGAGCTGAGAGAATCACCCCACTTACTCGTACAAATCCATCTGTCTTGTAGAAATTACAAACATAAAAATGAAAAAAAAAAAAGACAAGCCAGGTCACAGCAAAATTAAGGACACAGAGAACATGGCTTGCCTAAATTTATCTTGCTAAGCTGAGACACGAAGACCATCTAGCCCACTATACTGCCCCTGACACTAGCCAAAAGCCCGTAGTGGTAGAAGAGTAAAATAGGAGATACGCAGAGAGGGATCAGGGAAATGTCACCTACTTTACAAGAGCTAGACTCTCATAGGTGTTGTGTTTAGATTTTATAGCTCCTGAACCACTCTTTGTCTGTGAGTGTATCATGCTGGTTTTGAACTCCATGTAAACCTTTACCATCAACAACATCCTGTGGTAAGGAGTTTCACAATGTAGTTGGCTAAATGTTATGTGAAAATGAACTTCTTTTTGTATCTGAAAATAATAGGAGTTACATTTGAAACTCCTACTTTCCAGTTGTACTAATGCTTCTTACTTCACTAATTTCCTAATCGCCTTTTCTGTTCTGCTTATGTGTAGCACATGGGACTTCACTACATTCACCGACTGCGTGCCTTCAGCCAGCTTCCTTGCTCTTCTCTGTTACTTTACCCAGAACAGATGAAGGGACAAAGACTACACAGGTTTTTAAAAAATATGGTGTGCAAACCAAGACTGGCAGAGAAATGTTCTGTTTTCTTCTTTTCCATTCCCAAAAGTTCCTAGGATGGTGTATGCTGTTTCAGTGGAACACCAGCCCTGCCATGTGCAGAGCTATCTATTTGAAACTCAGAATCTCATCCTGAATGGGGACAACCCATTCAAACCCTGTCCCTACAAAGGTAAAGGCCGGAGAGATATTTTGCTCTGCAATCTTCCAACTCCTTTATCTCAACTCCAGCTTCCCATCTGCTAAGCTAAGCTGGCTTCCAGGAATATTCCATTCAGCTAGTTTGTTTCAACTCTCATGTATTTTTAGTCTGGCCTAACATTCAAAACCATGCCCTTCTTTGTCCATGACACAGTGATAATACATGGACTATGCCCCAATAAAAAACTTTTTTTTGTTGTTTTCTATTGGACTGGAAGTTTTATGGCATCTCTAGTATGCCTTTCCTTCTGCAGCACTACTGATTGTTTTGGATCTCACATTTACCCCAAACATCCAAACCAACTTTTGGAGTGACTTCATGCAGCGCATCCAGCCCCAAGAAAGGCAGGAGGCATTTAAGGGGTGTAGGAGAGAGGCTACATGTGAAGAGCAGCAAAGAGCAGTCAAGCCATCCCTGCTGTGCATGCAGTCATCCACAGCCTGCATTATGGTGACAGTTAACCTCTATGGGCACTGTTTCACAGACAGTGAAATGACTACAGCACAAGCTGTGAGTCCTTTCATTGGTATTGCTGTTACACTCTGGCCCATCTGGTGCTACCCCAGGGTAGAATCTGGCCCTCTGAGCACTACTGGGAGTTTAGCACAATGGGGTCAAATTGGTGCTGTCTTGAACCAGTGTCCATAAAAAGGGATCAAAACCTGTTTTCACTGTTTCACCTATTCCAGAGAACACTAACTTTTCGGAAAGCGACATTTGATACTGCCAGCACAGTATAAAACAGCCACTTGGGCTTTTTTTTCCTTCTTGTCAATGACCTGTACTGTGGTTCATGCAATACCTGTAATAGTATTCTCTTACAAATCTCTGTGAGGAATACATCTGGCCTTTCAGGGCTACACTGGTGTGGTTAGCTTTCCTCAAGAAGGCCATGGCCTGTGGCATGTTAAATTATGTGTAGGCCACGTGATGGGTCATCCTGTCTGCGCAGCCCAGTAAAAAGACCAGAGCAGGTCTAGTGTGTTCTGCATCCCATCTCAGATTGGGACTACCTGACTTTGCCAGCAACACAACTTGAAAGGGACAAGTAGACAACATCTTGTGCCCTAAGTAGAGATGTGAGATAAGACGGTGCTCTGCAGATTGATGGAACAATATTTTGAACACTTGGCATCTTTATGCCTGTCACAGCTTTGATATGCTTTCCTGAAAAAATTGCTTCATGGCATTATGCTTACATTTCCACCTCTGTTCAAAGGTACTCATAATAGGAACCCCATAAAAGTTATTTCAATTAAACTAAGGGAATTATTATGCTGACAATCTTCTTGAGAACTGATGACATTTTATGGAGGTAAACACTGTCATTTTCATGGTGGTTACCAGAAGGCATTCATGGATGTTATTGTTAATAGTAATCAATTGACCACGTAAAATCACCGATGACTGAAGCAGCTGACTCAGATCCCACCTCTTTGTTTAAACTTGTCTGTAAATTCTTCACATTTTCATTTGGTAAGAACAAAAATAAATTGCTTTAAATGTAACCACAACCTGAAAACGTAACATGCAATGTCTGAAGAATAGGTCAGGTTTTCTGTTCGTTGAGTGAGGTCGAGAGGTTGGTTCGGCAGTTTCTAAGTTGTTAGCAATTCCTCTCTGAAAGAGAAGTGGGATTGTCTTTAGAATGGAAAAGAGCAAAACAGTTTTCTTAATGCCACGGGCGCAAACTGACAAATCGGATGAAATGGACATGCAAGGATTGACATTTTCTGGAGGAATATTCTGTGGCATCAGCCTAGGTGCTAGGGAACTCACTTTGCTGCCCCAAGGGAAGTCACAGCACAGAGTTCTCTGCACTACATTCTGGTCTGCCAAAGCCATTAGCTTACCTGAGAACTACAATTAGTTCAGAAAAATGATATTTTGGAACTAGACCTGCCATTCCCAGTTTTTCACAGAGAATAGCATTACCATTTGGTTGCTTTGCTGATTCTTAACTGTTTTAATTTTACTACAGTATCTCTTGCTAGCTAATTATTCTCTCCAAATTAGTCCAGCATATCCTCTAGCTCTCAGCACTTTACTCAGAGCAGTCACTCATTTACTTATCTTTGCCAGATCTCTGGGATCTATATCAGTGTGACTTATTGTTTTCTTGAGGTGTTCCTGACCATCAGACACTTCATCAGATCCTTCAATATGTTTTGCATCCTGTTGCTGTAGACAAGTCATGCACCTGCTGGACCATCTGTCATTGCAGCCTGCAATTTAACCCCCCTACACAAGAGATTTCTTTATCCAGTACTTTGCACTTTGTTAAATACTACCTGTCTATATTAAGAGGCTCTAGTAAGGTTTCAAACCAGGGCCAGCTCACTGTGTTTCAGAAGCACAGGCAATCTCTGTTTTTTTTTCCTACCATTAACTCTAAAGGACTCCAGTTCTGCCTCCAGAAGTTGATAGCACTTGGAGAAGCTTTGAGGGCAGTATGCTCTGTTGAATACTGCTCATCCTGTACCCATGGAAATGAGAGGTCTGAGACAACACAGTGGTATCAGCCAGCCTAGCTTTTCAGAACTCCAGCACAGAGTGGAGAGGTGTTCCTTTCCTGATCATTTTCTTGCTCATTCCCTGCTTTTGTCTCATGTTCCATTTCTAGAATCACAAAATCATAGAATCCCTAGGTTGGAAAACGTCTTTGAGATCATCAAGTCCAATTGTACCTGTCTACTACTAAACTGTATCCCTTAGCACTTAATCTGCCCATCTTTTAAATGCCTTGAGGGATGGTGACTCAATCACCTCTCTGGGCAGCCTGCTCCAGTGTTTGACAACCCTTTCAGTGAAGAAGTTTTTCCTAATGTCCAATCTGAACCTCCTCTGGTGCAGCATGAGACCATTCCCTCTCATCCTATCATCTATTACTTGGGTGAAAAGACCAACACCTACCTCTCTACAACCTCCTTGCAGGCAGTTGTATCTAGTGATGAAGTCTCCCCTCAGCCTCCTCTTCACTAGGCTAAACAGCCCAAGTTCTGTCAGCCACTCCTCATAAGACTTGTTCTCCAGCCCTTTCACCAGCTTCGTTTCTCTTCTCTGGACACACTCCAGGACCTCAATGTCTTTTTTATAGTGAGGGGCCCAGAACTGAACACAGTATTTGAGTTGTGGCCTGACTGGTGCTGAGTACAGGGGCAAAATCACTTCCCTGCTGGCCATGCTGTCTCTGATACAGGACAAGATGCTATTGGCCTTCTTGGCCACATGGGCACACTGCTGGCTCATGGTCAGACCGCTATTAGCCAACACCATCCAGTCCTTCTCTGCAGGCAGCTTTCAAGTCACTCTTCCCCAAGCCTGTAGTGCTGCAAGGGATTTTTGTGTCTCAAGTGCACGACCCTGCACTTGGCCTTGTTGAACCTCATCCTGCTGGCCTCAGTCCATTGATCCAGCTGTTCAGATCCCTTTGTAAAGCCTCCTTACCCTCCTATTCATGGAACAGCACTAAAAAGCCTTGCTGTAATCACCTAATATTTGCATGATTTTTTTGTTATACTGTTTGTTTGGTTTTTTCTTTCTTTATTTTTGCTTGTCACAAGTCATTCTGTTGAGGAGTTGTTCTGAAGGTTTATTAGGAAATTTGGCAAAATATCCAGCTTTTAATCACGCTCCCAGATTTCTACATTCCATAGCAGTATTTCCTCTTCCAATTCCCTTGCAGTATATTATGACAGAAAAAGCCTCTTGTTTGTTTTGTTGCATACATGACACTGCATTGCTAAAAACCATAGTGCTGATTTAACAATTGCAAATAAGTCAATTCCCTTCTGGAATTTCTTTATTCTGTGTTTGGTCTCTGTGATGTGATATTAATTTCATTTTGGTTACATGTTGTTTACTGCTACTAACAGGATATTGACAATAAAAGCATATTGGCAATATTGAAAGGGAAGGCTTCAGTTATTTGCCCTACCTTGAAAGAAGAAAGCTGTAGTTGTTGCTTCGGTCTTAATGTACCATATTGTAAGTGTGTATTTTCCACAGGTACTTCTCTGGGATGGCTTCTTTGTCCATTCTTACAAAGTCCTTTGGAGTTGGGGCTTTTTTGAGGGGAGGGGGGCAGTGTCATTGGGCAACCCATACCTTCTGAAGAAGCTTGAAAAGAATGTACCTGCTTTGTTTTCTCTCTGCAACATGGTGTTACCACTAGCACTGTTGTACAACTACTCTGTGTAAACACTGGTGCACCTCAGAATATTTCACTGCACTTTTGACCTCTCACAGGTTTCACTGACAGGTTCTTAGCAAATCCTCAGGATTTGGCCAACAGTATTCTCTATTAATTTGCTGTTGAATTTTTCTCTGGAGATACTATGTGATTGTACTGTCAGACATAGGGAATGCTAATAGGAGGCTGACCATCACTTACCTGATGCAGAATGAAATCTGGCAAAAGAAGGAAAAGTTAATACCTCTTGACAGAGAATGGAAGTCAATATGTAATGGCTACAGTGCTCACTGTCAGTCCCATTATTATTTTCTGTTTTACTAATGTTACCTTCCCAGCTCAGAACATAAATTTTGTTATTTAGGCGAGTAGTCTTGTGTTGACATGATGACTCTAGATTACTAAATTCTCTGCAGAATCTGTGGTGAGTAGTTCAGGAGTAAACTATAGGATTTAAAGGGTTCCAATAATAGGCCAGCATAAAGCTTCATGTATGAATCAATTTATCAAGTAACATTTTCATATTCTCCTTTATAACTGACATATCTACAATCTTTCTGTGGATTAATCATGAACAAAAAAAGGTCTCAGCTTGCAGAATAGCTCATTCTCAACTTTAACTCATAAATAAACTTGCAGGAGGAATTGCCATTAAAATACATTCTTTCTTTGCTTGGTGAGGTGATTCCACAACTTTCAGTGCTTTACTAGCAAGCTGTATAGGACAAGTACATTTAGGGTAATAGGATCCCTGTCCTGACTCAGTTTTTTGAGTGTTTTATGAGTCAACTAAAACCACTTGAAAGAATTCAGTGACAAAGGCAGCACACATTTTATTCCCTGACAACTGAGTTCTGCATTGTTTTCATAGGGCTAGGATTAATGAAGGTTTTTAAAAAACTTTGCCCCTAAGGGAAGTACCCAGATCCCAGTTATTTGTATGTTTAAGCACTGAAACTTGGCCGCCAGGGCAGAGCTTGCAGGAATTTTTCAGTGATCCAAACAAACCTTAAATATACACATATATATGTCTTCAAGTGTGCTAAAGCATTGTGTTTACTGGGATATGTGTGGCCCAACAGTACCTCCTGAGTTGTATTTTTTGTGTGTTTGTGTGTGTGCCTGTGTGTATATAACCTAAGGATCTGGAGAGGGTTTTGTTTAAAGAGCATTTCACAAAAAACTTTATCCGCAGAAGTCACATAGGCTTGATTATATCAGAGCATTTACTGCGCTGAGGGTCTCCATATTGACACTCCATATTCAAATTTCCTTTAAAAAGGGAGGAATTAGTCAGCAAACACCCGAGCTGTTTACTATGCATATGTTTTAAACTAGGGCTCATCTGGAAACTGTCATGATGTGTTAGGGCCAAATTTTCAGGTGTGCAAATCACTGTTTCCATGAACTTCAAAGGAGCTGTGCTAATTTTCTACCCTCAGGGACCTGACATCTGGATTTTTCCTCAACTTTCACACTACATTCATTACCTTCTTTACCACACTTTTTGCCAAATAAATTTATGTTTAGCCCCTTGTCTGCTCTTTTATGTTGAATTCAATTTCCCCACCAACAGTAAGCAACCCATAATACCTTTATTCATGATTTCTGCAAAGCTGAGGAAATAAAAATCAAGATCTTTTTAAAATCTATTTTTAACTCCTCCTTGGCAAAATATTACCAGCTGTATAGCTCTGTAATTTCTGGTGCCCTAAAATGATGGAAGAACTAAACAGTGGCCATGGGGGTCCTGTCACCCTAACTGTGGCAGAAGGATAGGGCAACAGCACTCCATACCATGCCTCTACACTTGTGAAAAAGAAAAAAGGAAAATGATTAGTCTTGGAAGAAACAACAACTTCCTATGAAGTCACTGATTTCTTTTAGAAATACAATGAAGCCTCACAATGACCTGAAACTTCAGGTTCTTGTAGAACTGCATGCAAAACAAAGAACACAGAACTGGTCATACCTGGTCAAACAAAGTCCCATCCAGCTTAGTACCTATCTGTTTTCTAGCAATGGCCAGGAGCAGGCTCCTAGAGAAGACTACAAGAACCAGACACGTAGAGAGCAATTTTCCAGATTTATGCTCCAAGCTCCTGTCTGCCAGCCAGGTACCTAGTTCTCAGGATAACTATAGATAGCTCAGGTATTCTTGGGGCGCATTACACTCCCCACCCCACATATCCCCAACGGTTGGCAGGGTTCAAAACAGATAAATGCACAGGTTTTACTCTGACCTGTGTGAAGGTAACACCCCATCTCCACCCCACCCACCAGTGCACTGTATTTAATACAGCTTTAAAATGTTATTTTTTGCGGCTTGAAATAACTGGATTTCCCTGGGCTTTAATTTACCACTTGACTAGTTTCCTATTTAACCTTTCACTTCGATCCTTATTTCACAGCATGAAATAACACCCCTGCACACCTTATTTCTCTTTCTGAGGCAAGCCTACCAAAATTAACTTCTGCTCAGAAGCGATGAGAAGTGCATGACACTTTCTAAAACAACTCAGTGAAAACAACATATTACTCACTGAAAACTTTCAATGAAGGTTGCAGCTGACAAACTTTGATAGCAGGAATGGCATAAGAAGCACATTTTACCCAAAGTTCCACTTCTTTAGAGGGGAAATGGCATTAAAACTATCTGAAAGAACAATCTCCCAAATCCCATTTCTGAAAGGTACCCATGTCTGTGACTATCTTTAAGGAAAGGAGTAGCCATAGAAATACTCTTGTGCTTAATATGATGCCTGCTAAATCAGGAATTTAATGAGAGACACTGTAATTAATCACACAGATTTTTGCACTCTGAGCTAAACAGTTAAGACTAGCTAGCTATAGACCTATTTGTTTCTTACATAGGTAAGGCACAGCAGGGAATCCTACCACTGGTTCAGACTTTAATGAGACACATCTTAATTATCTTGCCAGATAAAAAAAAAACTTAAAGCTGGAATGACTTTGCATCCTCTCTAACATTGAATTTATCTGTTTTTTTGCTTAGGATTTAAATAAGAAAAGTTATGGAGAAGACAAAACCATGCGGAGAGACTCATTTCCCTACATCCTATATATTTTTGTTTACTGCTGCTCATCTAAGTGATTTTCATGGGCAGCAAATGCACCAGTTGAACTACAGCAGTTTTTAATTAGCTGTGACCACGTATGCATGTGTACACACATATGGGGAGGAACGTGTATGTAGGAAGTCTCATCCTTCATTTTGTATATTAATGGCAAAATGGATCCAAACAATATCGGCACCTAATAGCAGGATATTTAGCTGAGCTTTCAGTGAAATCCACCCCAAAAAGTGTTCATCTGCCAGTCTAGTCTATGGGGCAAGACCTGTTAGTGCTCTCAGAGAAGAGAGAATACCCTTGGCTGGCCTGGTCCCAGTTGTCCCATTACATGCTGGTCCAGAGACAAAGAAAGCATGTTGCTGATCAGAATGCTTGTGTGAAAGAAAGAGTGGTCTCTCCTGCTCTCTAAAGTATTTGACCAGTCCAAAATTTTTGTCCAAGGTGCCTAAGAGCCTGGCTAACTCCTGAGAGATATGTGCTTGCATCTTTTCAAACAGATGAAGGAACTTAGCTCAGATTTCTCCCTCTTGGGGAAAGGACTTTTTCCAACACTGGGCTGTTAGCACAGTCCAGGAGGTGAGGAGGGCAGGCTGTCCTTGTTACCATCATTTTCATATAACATCTCCTCTTTATCTGCTGTTTTTGTTTCACTTTGGGACAATGAATACAGCTCCTTGCAGCATGAAGCTAAAAGCCTCCTGAGCTTCAGTGAGACATCTTGTTTTGTTGTTAACACTTGGGTAGTTTCTTGCTTAGCAGACATGGCAGCTATAGATCTCACCATTGGTTACTCAATGCTCCTCATGGGCTGAATGTGGAGCCTGTGTGCCTAATTCAGGATACTGTTTTGATGACAAGGTCACGAAGAATTTGGAGCTACAAAGCTGAGAGCTGCTGGGTCTAAATCCTCTCTCTCTCCCCTAAATCCTTTTCCCTTTCTGTATAGAAAAGGGCTAGTTGCTTTGCCAAACAGCCACAGGGGTGTTTTGAAGATGAGATGTCTTGGGCATAGCATGCCATTGAGATAATCTCATGAAGAAGGCTGTAACGACCTTGGGTGGCAGCACAGGCTAAACACACTACAGCATTCTTGTGTGGCACAGATTGACTACAAAGGGGAGCTGCTTTTTCACAGTGCCTGTGAGGCAAAACCAGCATGAAATGGAGCCTTTGGGGACCCATTGGTCTATCCAAGTGATTTCATCAGGGAGACTTGTATAATAATGCACCTTGGTTAATTGCACCCTGCTGGGAGCATCTATTTTGCTGCTGCAATAGGGCAGATATGCAGGCTGGCACCTGTGCTCTCTGTCTATTGCCTTACTGCAGGACAGGATAGCTTGTTGTTGCAGAGGAGGGGGGTGCCACAGGGATGCAGAGAAGCAAAAACTCCTCTGCTTTCATAGACGAGGAGACTACATGAGATACAGACATACCTGTGCAACTTGAAGTCTCAGAGAAGCAGATTTACCAAACCCACTAGGCAGAGCACAGTTTGATACTGCTCACCATATAGGCACAGTCTTGGAAGGGGTTGGGACAAACATGCCTTCTTAGATGTGTCATTGTAGAGGTAAGGAATGTGTGCTGGCTGTGATGGGGCAGAGATTAAGCCTGGATTTACGCCTAGAGTATGACAGTCTAATTTGGAAGGCCTGTTTCTCCCTTGTGAAAGTATAGTGACAGTGGGGATTATCATGCCTGGCCACTGAAGTCTTGCCCACAGTGAGGAAAATCAGTCTGGATCCAAACCAGTTATTAATTTAATGTGGATTTGTTAAACCACGTTAAAGTTCTGTTTCGGCATTTTTAGTCAAAGGTGCTTTTAAATAGATTAGAACTTAATTCCAGATTTTTTTTTTAGTCCTGCATGAAAATACCCACTCACAAATAAAATTAGGTTTCAATATACACTTAAAAAAAGAATTTGGATTAATTTCCATAAGAGCACACACTGGCCAGTGGAGTCAAATGGGTGAAGTGAAAGGACTAACAGTACTGCCAGTGCTGGAGTAGTTTGAATTCGAACAGGTGCTACCAAAATTATTCCTCTTAATAGATATTCACCTTTTATGCCTTTTCATTCAGTTTATTTCATCACTGGGTATAACCAAGGCTATGTCCTTTGTTATAGCTAGTGATGCATAATAATGGATTCCGTGGAAACTTTGGCCTGTTACGTTTTGGGTGAAGATAAAGCTTATGCCTATTAACTACACAAAAATATATTTTCATGCATCCCACACCAAACAGTATCAATATCTTGCAACTAGCAGTTGCGACTACGTGATCTAAAAAGTTCTGAAACAGTAAATGTTAAAGTATCCATCTACCTTGTGACAATTTCTTGAACTTTCAGAATCTAGTCCTTAAAAATTGTTGGTAAATCAGAGGTTATTAGGTCTTGTTTGTAAGAACATATATACAGACACATGTACAAACAACTCTGAAATGTGCCATTTCCTGAAAAGAGACGTTAATGGAACGTCATCACCTGTCACAATTGCTGCTGTTGCCAAGACACTGGTCTGTCAGCTCGACCTTTAAACCACTGTTAAGATACTTCTGTGTAATCAAGATCTGCATCCTCAAAATGTCAGTAGAACAAAAGCTACTGTTGTCCTGACTCAACTGAGTTAGATGTCAAAGACTTGGTGCTTAGCTGCTGACAAAATTTCAAGTCCAGTCTAAGACATGACAATGTTTTTCTCAGTTCTGCTTAGAATAAGTCTTTACCATTTAATTCTGCTTATGCTGGTGTTTCTTACTCTTTTTTTTTGCCACCAATGGAGTCGCAACAAGCAGTTTTGATGTTTATGCAGATTATCTCCCCAGTTGTCTTTGTGGGTTTGAAAGGAACACTAAATGGAGAAAAAGATAGATTGGCAGAACACAGTTTAAAAGAAGAGTGAGTATAGGGATAAACTACGATATTTATTAATCCAGGAACTGCCTTGGTTAAATTAGTACATTTTCTGTAAAATAAAGGGTCTTAAAACACTTTATACTCTCTTGTAAGGCATTGGAGTCTCAAACTAGTTGTAATTAAACCCTTTCTCTATGGTTTATGTATTTGTAAATTGAATATAGAAGCCAAAGAAAATCAGATTGTTGAAATTTTATTCAACAGTTTGTTACTCTGGAGCACTCTTTATTTATTTTTGTTTACAGATCTGTTTCTTTTGCCCTGCATTGCTTTTTGCAGAGATGTTTACATGAGTGAAAAAATAGACTTAGCAGTGTTCTGCATTCACTTTGCGTGATGTAAATAAGTGCACAAAGTGTAGAGGTCCAGAGGAGCCAGACTACCAACAGCTAGATGAGTTTGGGCATAGCCAGGGCTTAATTTTTATACTGAAGAAGTTGGCATGGATAGTGCAAGGAGATGAGTGAGTACAAGCTCCACACACCACCACTATCTGTGTGGCGGTGACAAGCAGACAGCTCTCTTCTACCTGTCCTACGATGAAGCGATGTACACGTAAGTTTGACTTCTGTTCCGTAATATCCGCGTAATTTTTATGAGATTTTGCAGCGTGCCTGACCTACAGTTCCCACTCCACTGAAATGAGGGAAAATGTTGCATTCCTCTGCAGCAAAGAGTCTAAAGTGTCCTTTGGATGCAGGAACTGATGAAGTGCTTTGGAGATCAGTAGATTGGACTGTGCTGCAGCAGCCCAAAATATTATTGTACATTGTGCACTTTTTCTCACCAATCTCTGAGAAGCCCACTTGCTACCACAGAACTGCAACTGGGAGCAAAAGGGGAACAGCTGTTTTAACATGGTGTTAAATCAGCTGTTATACACTCTGTTGAAGTAACTCACAGCTGGTGACAGCAAGGATGAGGAGCCTTACAAGCTGTAAGTGATACCTTCTTCTTTCTCACCACTGTATACAAGACTAAATCACACTCTCTTCTGCTGCAGATTTATGACACATTTCCTAAAATGAATGACAGACTTCCTTCTGGGAATTATAGGCTTATTTCTGGGGCAGATTTCTGATATGTTTTTCCAAGGAAATTCCCATTTCTAACAGACAAGTTGCCAGGAAGCTAGGAATTGGTTTTAGGCTTTCATTTTGAATGCATCCTCAGGCTCCTGATGTCTTCTCACAGTACTACACTCTCAAAAAGGAAGAGTTTGGTGGGGATCCATCCTGTGTCCTGCTCATGGTGCCTCAGTGCTGATAACCCCCTGGAGTGACTGTCTAGTACTGATGAACACAGTGTGAAGGTAATGTTTACCTTGAGCACTTAGATTTTGCAGAGTACAGGAAACCACATCACATCGAGATTGTTTGAAAGCACATTTTGTTACCTAAACCAGTCTCTTCCTTACATTTTGTCGGAGTAGCTTCCCTCCTTGCTGAGTAGTGACCCCTTAAGGAAAAAACGAGTTACTGCCGCTAGTAATAACTCCTCCCAACCAGCTGTTCTTCCGTGAAATTCGCTCTCTCTCCCCGCTCTTCTTGAGGCTTATTCCCTCATTTTCGGTTAGGCACACTTGAGAAAGGCTGTCATAATGACGTGTATCAAGAAATCTAAAGCGTTATTGGGATGCATCGTACAGCAGGCATCTTCTGCAGCTTTTTGTGTCAAGGATTGTACTCATGTATTTTTTTGTGTGTGTTTTCCCCATGGTTTGATTTGTTCACTCAGGCTGTATCACCAGGTGACTTAGGAAGTTGGGGTTTTTTTTCCCTGTTGTTTTGCAGTCTGTGTTGTTCACTACTCTTATTTTACTATAGAGGCAGAACCTAGATGAGGACTGTTGTTTCTCTGTTGCTTCAAAGTCCAAATGCTGAAAATACAGTAGTACTTGTTAACCCCTGCTTTCTTCAAAAGCTTCCTGCTCCAGGAGAGGATCTTGAAAAAATTCAACCCTAAAATGTAGCCTTAAAACTTTCAGCCACAGAAGATGAGGAACTTGGTATACATTGGGTTTGGAGTGCTTTATCATTTTAAAGTCTGATTCAGGAAGATTTTTTTAATATTCTTAGTCAAACAATAATGAAAACCAATTTTATAGCATCTTTTTTGCACGGTGATATTTTTAAAGGTTTTTGTAGCCTCAGGGACATGCAGAACAGTGTCCTTAAGAGAAGGAGGAATCACTAACAACTGCTAAGAAGACATCCTAGTTTTAGTCTGTGATCCCATCTGGTTTTCCACATTGCATGACTTTTCCAAGCATACAGGGAAGACCTTCCATTGTGATTTTTGAAGTAGATTGCATTGATCTTTTCTATAACTTCTCAGAGCACTGTTTCCCACCCAATGGTGTTAAGTGCATCTTCAATGGATAATGGTCATCTGCACCAGCATGGAATATGGCTCACGTTAGCTGAGTAACTACACAGAGAGATTCTTGTGTACGATGGTGGAGTTCAATTTCAGGTACTTAGACTTGTTACCAGTTTACTCAGACTTTTACCAGTTACTTTGAAGCTGTCTCGAGTAGATCTACACTGGGCATGGTTTCACCTGTGAGCTGCAGGAAGGGCTTACCTGGCCAAATCTCAGCTGTAGGAACCGGCGGCTCTCGATGGGCCCCCTTGAAAAGATGCACAAGCGGGAATAGGACCAACGCTGAGAATATCGCCTGCAAACACGCCCTCCCCGGGGGCTGGATCCCCTTGCAAAGCAGCAAGTGTAAAGCACCCCATCCCTCCAGCCTCCAGAGGGAAAGCCGGGGGAGGGGGGTAACCCCGCGGGAAACCGCGGTTTAAGCAGGTGCGGGGAAGCGCGCAAGCCCGCGGAGAAGCCCCCGGCGAGCCGCGCCCGCCCCTCGCTCTCTCCCACCGCACAGGGGACACCGGCTCCTCGCCGGCCGAGCGACACTCGTCCCCGTCCTGCCTTCCCCGGCACCGCCCCCGCCGGGGCCGCGGTGCCTGCGCCCTCCCCGGGGCTGCCCCGCACCCCGGGGCCGTGCGGGCTCCTCCCGAGCGGGAGCGCACGGTGCCCGGGGCGGGAGTTAGCGAGGCGTGTGCCGAAGGGGTGTGGATGTGGGCTGGGGCTTATTAGTATTATTATTAGGAAAGAAAGAGAAAAGCAAAAAAAAAAGGGGGGGGGAAGTGGAGGTGGGGGCTGGAGGAGGAGAGTGAAGGGAAAAAAAAAAAAAAAACCCAAAAACAACAAACCGCCCGGAGAGGAGTTTCCAACAACTTCCAAGGAACTCGCTGCTCCAGGTCGCAGGCAGTGAGAGCGATGCTGGAGCCTCGGGCGCTCCGGGAGCCGGCGGGAGCGGCGGCGGTGAGCGCGGCCGGGGCTGGAGCGGGGATGGCTGAGAAGAAGCGGGACGGCGGCGGCAGGAAGGGCAGGAAAGGCAAGGGGCCCGGCAAGAAGCCCGCTCCGCCGGAGGAGGGCGAGGCGCCGGGGTCCGCCACAGGTAAGCCCGGCGGCAGGTGCGGGGCCGCCCGCACCCGCGGTGCCCGGAGCCCCTCGGCTGCCCGGCCGCGGTCCGCCGCCCTCCCTCCCTCCCACCGGCCCCGAAACTCAGCAGCTCTCGGCCAGCTGTCGCTTTCTTCTGTCTTTTTTTTTTTTCCCCTCTCTTCTTTCTTATTTCACCCTCCCCCCCTTCATTTTCTAGAGGGCGTGGGACTTTCTCCCCTATTACAAAACACGTTTTGTGCCCTCTTCTTTCCCAGAAATCACTTAGCTCAGTTGACAGATGGCAAACTTTCGGATTTTGTCTAAACTTGCAGGTATTTACTCAGGGATGATCAGAGAGGACCTTGCGCTTACTTAGTAGCATGTGCCATTTCTCTTGCGCTGCCCCGTATTAAGCGCACAGATTCGTGTCGGTGATACCCTCCTGCTTTGTAGGTGTCCACAGAGGCAGGACTCTGTGGATCGACTCAAAGGTAGGGTTGCAGCCGAGCTTGCTGCCTATCTTGTCATAGTTACTTATTTCTGTCAGCCAAAAGCCCCAGTCAGGACGACTAGTGCTGTACAAACACATATGAGCACAAGATGCTTTTCCTAGAGAGCTCGTGTAATGCCACCTAGTTTACTAGAAAGCCTAGCGGTACACACAGATGCACTTAGCTTTTTGCAACAGCAACATGGAACTGGACCATTAGTCTGCCTGTTTCTTTTTTCATTGTAGTTTGTGGAAAGTTGTTGTAAAAGAGCAAATTCAGTTGCCTGATTTGGGCTTTTTTTTTTTTCTTTGGGTTTCTTTCCCTCAGACCAGCCAAATAGACCCAGAAGAGTAAATCTTTCTAAACATGCCTACCTACATTAATTTGGCTTGGTGCATCATGGCCAACATGATGCTGTTCTAGACTTTAATCATCAGCCCTCAGGCAGAATGTGTGTGATTCAGCAGCATCAGGTATCCCTTTGAGCTAATGATCTTTACAAACTAGCACTGCCCAATGCATCCTTCTCTTCTCTGTGTCTCTTGGAGGTATCACTCTCCTAGTTTCTTCTCAACAGTGGGTGTCAGTGAGTTTCAGGTACAGCAGGGGAGATATTCCTTGTTACCCAAGATAGGGACAAACTCTCATTTTGACCTTCTTTCTCTCTCCCTCACTCTTTGGGTTTTTATAACACCACTTGCCATTACACTCTGCAAGCATTCTGAGCATCCTCTGTTAAAACTAACTGCCTCTTGGAACATTAAAACGTCCGGCAAACTTATCAATGAGAGCTGGGCTGTTTGAAGTGTTTGGAGTTTCTTAATTTGTATTTTTATGGTTGATATACAAAACAGGAGGAGAGTTACATGTTGGAGGAAAGCTCTATCAACGAAGCATGGAGTAGATATGCATTTTCTGTCTCTGCATACCTCAGAATCCTAGAGTGTTCCATCGCATTCTTGCAGGAGAACTTGCTTTTCCTTGCTCTGTGACAGTTTTCTGTCTCCGCTGGAGCAGGGCTGCTGCACTAGAGGAGGTGGGACAGGCTTACGAAGTTGGAACTAGCCTTGTGTAGGGTGCAGGAGACTGCAGTTGCTTTGGGCTAAGCACTAGTGCTGGTCCTGAGGGAGCAGAAAAAGGAGCTGTGAACCAGAGGGGATAATTTTTTAGTAATTCAACCAAGTTGACTCCTGTCAGAACAGTCAAAGACGGAACTCTTTGGGAAGATGATCTTGTTTCTCTCATAAACGGAGCCAGAATAGCAGTCTGGAGGATCCAGGCAGGTATATATCACCTTAAGCTTAGGTATTCATGTGTATTTAATTACCACTTTTGGTGCTGTGGTCTGATCTTGTCTGCCATGGTAAGTGATTTATCTGAAAATCTGAAAGGTGGCAAGCATAGATTGAGGTTCACCAAGGCAGGGTTCAGATCATGCCTAACTTCTAAGGCTTCACTAAGACTCCAGAGGGTTCATGTCTAAAATATGTCAGTGTTTGAACCAAAGAAAGACCATTTTTCTTGCAAATGTTTACCCCAGCTCTCCAGAATGCCAGTATGTTTTTGTCTGTATGAAAGAGTACCGCCTTCATCCATACCTGACATTACTAGTCAAAAGTTTCCTGTGTGGGCAAGATCTAAGCATTCTTCTATCTTATGTAATTAAAATTCTGCTCCTTCCCAGATGAGTGTGTCGGGGTAATTCAAATGTGTAGCTAATCCATATAGTGTTTGCAGGTACACTATCTAATAAGAAAATAAAATACAGCTTAAGACACCACTGTATACTTGACTCACAATCAAATAATGTCATACTGGCAACATTACAGTCATGAATTTTATCTAATTTATTACTTCAGGATATTTTCTTTTGGGGGACACTTAGAACAAGAACTAATATTTTAGAAGAGAAAGAGCAGAAAGACTGGTTAATGTAAAATGCAGCCTGAGGTCTGCTTTACATTTCATGCAATGGTCTTTCTCTGTTCAAGCATATTAGAGCTTGAATTAATGACTGGACTACAGATGTTGATTAATAATACTTGCTATGGATGATATGAAGGCCTTCCAAGTTTGGTGAGACCACTGCTTCTCCTTTTTGCTAGCGCTGTCTTGCAGTCATACCTGATGATTAGTTGCTGTGTGTAGGATGTACACTCTGTAAGGTCATGAAGCAGTTTTGCTGTTTAGTTATCTCTATCCTTAAACTGAATTATGTCAGGAATTGTGATGTTCTCTGCTTTGTACTCCTCTGTCAGTAGTTTGCATCTGCCCATGGTCTTCTATATGAAAAACCAACAACTCACAGCCAGTCACCAGGTTTAAGTTCTATGCACTAGCACAAAAGTCCTTAGCAGACTTTTGAGGGTTCTGTTTAATGCTGTGTTTTCTGATTGTAGCTTCTCTCTTTGCTTTTGGCTGTCAAAGTGTATAACATATCTCTACAATACTGGATCTAGAAGCATTGTCCTACTGGTAACTTGTCGCCAGGTTGAGAATCAGTTTTGTTATTTGGAAAAGAAAGGGCATGAGAAGAAGTTTCTTTACTGTATTCGGTCTAACTTATATGGGAACTCCGGAATTCCTATTGGAGAAGAAAGATAGAGAGTTATTGAAAAAAACCCCAAACCTGAGTAGGTTTGGCCTCCTCTGCTTGGCTGCACAGTGGTAACAGTAAACACAGTGGTAATACGGAACATCTTTGTGTTTTCCATTGCCCAGGTGAAATCTGGATTCTGTTACAAAAGTTGGGGGAGGTCCACGTTGCTATGGTTTCTTTGTCACTAAAATGATATAGAAGAACATTCCACCCATCCACCCACCCTCACCACCACCATTTTCAAGTCTTGAACAAACTGATATTGTCTGGCTTGTGTCAGATTGATCGTATCTTCCTTCGCCAGGGCACTCTGGGCTGTGATAGGTACAGGGGGTACAACATTGACAAGAGAATATTACAAATGCTTACAGGTTTTCTCTGGGTAATTTTCTCTGAACTGCTATACAAACTGAGCATCCAAACAGGCTGACCAAATCTGCCAGCAAGACTTCCTAGGGCATCACCAGTACACTGAAAACGCATCCAGCCTGGGCAGAGAAACCTAATGCAGGGAAGCTGAGGTTGTCAAGCAAGGTCTCCAGACCTTCCTTTCACAGAGGCATCGCTCCTCACACAGAATGCTGTTGTAGCAGGAGCAAGGAGGCTGGGATGGGGTTCACTGTGTCAGCCCTTGGACCTTCTGCCAGCCCAGCTTTTTAGTGTTGGGCCATGTAAGATCGTGCTAAGTGAAGTAAGAGAATGGAATCAGCCAGGAAAAATCTCACTATGAAAGAGCTGTGTTTTGGTAAATAATGTAGTGAACCGGCACAGCAGCTGCCCAGCCCCTTTGTCAAGTGTTTGCAGACAACTTGGGAATGTGAGTTTTCATGTGGTTTCTGTGTCTCGAAGATGAGGGAGAGGCTGCTGGGCTCAAAAGGAGAAAGCCTGAGAGGACATAAAGTATTTATGAGAAAAACACGTCAATGGATGCAAAGACTGACAATGGTGTCTGAACAGCAGACTCTGCAGCTGTAGGTCACACTGTGGTGTCAGCCACTCTCTAGTTCAGCAGCAGTACTAGGCAATGCAAGGCTCTGTGGAACTCTGGTGCAGAAAGACAAAGTGGGTGGGGAAAGAAGGAAGAGTAGCAAAGAAAATAGATACCTCCTGGTGAGGAAGTCGATTTAGACTTAAATAAGATGCCAGAGCTTTGAGACGACATAATAAAATAAACAGCAAGAAGTTCAGATGAGGTGAGTGTGACTGAGCATCACCTTTGACTGCACACTGGTAGCAGGCTTGATCAATGGAGGCAGAAATGGTTTTGATCATATTAAGGGGCAAGTTGCAAGTCAGATCTTGGCTAGGAGTATAAGAGCTCAGTCTGAGGCTTGCTACATTTAATTTGATACTCAGTGCTCATAAAGAGAGGTCAGAAGGCAGGTCAATATTTTAGCATGAATTTAAGGCATGAGTTTTGGAAAATGAGAGCTGTGATTTCTGGTAAAACTTGTCCAGTTCTAGAGGAAACCCATTGCTTAGAAGGCAAAACAATTTCTTCTGGTGTTCCCAGGCCAAAACATTTATGGGCCACTGGTATGCCTGTACATTTTTCTGGTCAGAAAGTCTCTCCACCTGCACACAATGCCTGAATGCTCCAAACATTCCACACAATCTTCAGAGCAATTTTGAGAATGAATCCTTCAAAAAGCATGCAAGGGTGTTCATGTTTTGTGAATAAATGATATTAGTCACCATTCAACCTTTTTTGACTTAACACTACAAGTACTACTTGACCGTAGCTATGGGAACGCAAATAAAATTGTAAGGACATACCAGTACAGTTGCCCAGTAAGTACTGCATGTGCACAGGAAGACATTCCCCCCATGAAATAATCACAGAAACTGTTCTGAAGTTTGTGCAAATATTGATAGCTGGTAAAGCCTGAACAAAATTTTTATCTTGGGTATAGAAATGCCAAGATCTGCTAAGCTATGCAAGGATATTAGAATATTAATCCCTGCCAAAGCGTGTGAGCTGGCACTCAAATCTGAGTTTGACTGTTTGCAGTTTTGGGCTTCTGTTTTTGGAGTTTTGAAAAGGCACTAACTCAAAAAGAGAAAAAAAAATAGTTGAAACAAACAGTTCAAAATAGCTCTCATTGCTAAAACCAAAAAAGATCTTATGTGGCTGATTTTTCAGGAGACTTCAGCACTTGCTGTCTGCAGTAGCTCACCTTTCATCTCATCTACTGAATCAAAATCAGTGGGATTTCAAGAAAATTTTGGAGGTGCTCGGTTCATGAAAAAAATAAAAATCAGAGAAAAACTACCAAGCTTCTTTTGACAAAAGATTCTGCTTTAGGTCCCTAAGTGGTAATTTGTTTTTTTGAAAGTATGGAGAGCTAAGTGCTGAACTGTGGACAACTTTCTTCCAAGCATCTCTCTTCCCCCATCTCTCCATTTTAATCTATCCTTAAGCATCTGATAGTCCTTTGAGGCAGGTACTTATAACTAAGAGCAAAACAGCTAAGAACAATTGTGTTGTAGGGTATCTCTGGAAATGCTATGAATTCTTACCAAATCAGTGTTTTGTTAACATTCCAAAAGTAACAAGAGTGAATGTGCCTTTTACAGTACTGATAGTTTATCATGTTCCGTTATGATACAAGAAAACAAACCAAGTGTCAATATTTTGTGTGAGTCATTGTAGCTGTACAAAGAACTGCTTGAATGTGCCTGAAGTGTTTCAGTTAACCCTCAGCTGCCCCCTCAAATAAACAGAGTCCTGGGGTCGGCGGGGGGAGGTCTCGTTTCAGCCCTAGAAGAAGATTCGAAGGGAAAATCTCGCATGTGATGGGTTTGGTCCTGGCTTCGGGGCTGCGGCAGAGGAGCAGTGGAAAGAGGAGATGTGTCCCGACTGCGGTGCTTGTGGAAGGTCTGCTTTAAAAGGAAATAATGAAAATAATCGAAATAGCGATGAAAGGGGCTGGAGGAGGGGTGGCGCTGCCGGCGGCGGCCGCGAGAGGGTGCGGCGGGAGCGCGCTGCTGGTCCGGGAGAGGGAGATCCCGGCTCCCACCCCTCTCCCTCCTCGGACCCTGCACGGGGTGGCAGCTGCCTGTTGCCCCAGGGCTGGCACTGACCCGTGTGGGTGACTAATGAGGATGTTTTTCAGTTGTTTGGCTCCATGCGTGTTTTACCAGTACCAGAGATTGATGCGAGGATGGAAACTGGGAAAGCAGTCCCCTGAAAATGAACAGCGGGTGGGGGGTTGTTAACTTGTGCTGAAGCTCAGTGGATGTGCAGGTAAACTGGTGGTGAGCTATGAGTGAAACTTAGGTCTTGGCAAACATTCTGCTCTGATCTCATGTGGTATAATATGAAATTGTTCAATGGGAGGTCACAAACATGTTTATGAGCATACTTTTCTCCTTTCCTGTCTTCCTTCCCCCCACACTCCCTCCCTTTCTTCTTCCCTTCTTTCCTTCTTTTTCCCTCTCCCTTCTTTCCTATCTTCCTCCTTTCCACAGATCTGTCCTGCTGCCCATCTTTTATTTTTCCCTCTCTGTCCTTTTCTTTCTCTACTCTTTTCTTCCTCCTTCCTTTCTTTTCTCCATATTTGCCTCTTTCTCTCCCTCTTTATTGTCCTTTTTTCTTCTTTCTCCTTTCCATCCTTCTCTCCTTCTTCCTGTCCTTTCCATCTGCTCCATTTCTGTTAATAGAGAAAATACATTAAAAGGAATATAAAGCAAGGTATTTTATTTAACATATACTTCTATCTGGAGCAACTGATAGTATTTTCTTTGAGCGCAGGATACTACTTGTGTTTGGTTTTGCATTTCTGGTTGTGTAATTTTTTGTGGGAGCATTAGATTTGGGGAGAGATTGACCACATTATGAAGTTTGTTCACTGTGGGCCATTTGACTCTCCTAACTCTGTCAAGGAGTCCACAGAATTCACAGGTCAGGGAGGAAGAGAGGATGTTAATCCATTTGTAACAGTTCATCTGCAAGCCTTTCCTCATTCCCTCTGTGCATCTTTTTCACAGTTTTTGTAAGCCAATGGTCCTTCCACCTCTGTAAGCAGGGGGAATCCAGGTCAGGCAATGTGCGCTTGGTATTCACTTGGTCTCAGGTTGAGCCTTGCTCAATGTCTTTCTCCTGCATTAACAGTTTTCATTTCACCCCTGAGTCAACCACATGCTGTGTCCTATGGGTAATGGTTAATCTCTTTGAAGACAGTTAAGGAAGCATGAATGCATATTTAAGATGACTAAACTGAGTCCTGGTAACATCCAGTTGCAGAGGTGATTGATAGAGGTTGCTCCCGCTACTGTTACTGCCACAAGAACTAAATTTTAAATCCAATATTGCAAGTCTCGGTGTGGGGTATGTGATATTTTAGGAGCATTGTTGGTCTCTACAGTGACGGACTCTTTAGTTTTCCTTTGGGGAAGTCCACTGGACTTTGTAAGGAGAAAAAAAGAGGCTGTTCTGTCAATGCATACAAAAAAAAGCACTGAAAACTGCTCAGAGTTATTGCGTTGTATTTGCGACGAATGCCATTAAATGAAACAGAGCCCATTACTCTGTGAATACATTTTTGCATGTAGCCTTGAATTGCACCAAATAAACTGGTCTGTTTGCTTCATTGTAGTCCTCTGGGGTCTATCTGAAATCTACATCCTTCAAATTCCCATGTCTGGAACAAGCTAAATCTGAGACCATGCTCCTGCTGCCTAGGACCCTACAGTCTACAGCCATTCTAGAGACAGGAATAACATACAAGTAACACAAACCTGTCTCTTGCCCTGCTTTTTGGTATGCAAAAAAGGATACTTTTCCCTCTATAAAAATTATATTCCTGGAGGGCACTGTGCATTGTTGATATGCCTGTTTCAGAGGGGACAAAAAGATATAGGCTTTTTTTTTCAGGGAGAATACACGTTGTTATCCCACTGTCCCTGTGTAGCCAGATCTCTTAAGGAAGCAATTTCCACATGGAGGATATGGGGATGAATTGCATCAAGAAAGATGTCAGTTGTGCCACTGTACCAGACTTGCATATTCAGACAGTGTTACTGGCAGGATTTGAGAGACTCTCGAAGAGAAGGTGGCAGCAGAAAAATTTTCCAGCGTGCTGATTCCAAGGACAGCATGTCCTGTTGCAAGAACAGAAGAGAAACTTCCCATGCAGAGTCTTGCCCCTCTGGTGGGAGTAATTTGACCTGTAAACACTGTGTTTCAGGATAGCCTCTGCCTCCTTCTTGTATCTGCTGTCTGCTGTACTTCTGCAGTTAACCATACTGGCTGTACAGCAGTATCCTGATTATCTCAGGAAAAGTTACTTCTGGAGAAGTCAGATAAACTTCTGAAAAGCAAACCTGAAAACATGGCAGCTGCTAGTTGGACCTGTTCTTTGAAAGAGTGGACTGGAAATGCAGAGGAATAAAGGGCACTATGAAGAAAGTACCCTCTGTGAGAACCCTAAAGTAAGGATGAAGCCACCAGAGAGCTGGTGGGGTTAGTTAAAAAGGCATTGATTTTAAAAGTGAAGGCAGTTATGATGAAGGACTTGCCTGGGTGTTTGGAAGACTTCTGTCACTCACAGGATCTGAGGTAAGGATTAGGATCTTTTTTTGAAAGATATGCTGTAGCTCAACCAAAAGCTATGGGATGAATGCAGAAGTTACTGGCTGAGTTTTTCCTCTGTGTCAGGCCTCTGTTTCAACCTTCTGAGCAAGTTATTGCCAGACGTAGCATTGTAAGTTCCAGCAGTCCCTGGTCTAATCTTTTTTTACTGTTGATACATTTTGACTTAAATATGATATTTTCTTAAGCATCGTGCACATAGCATGTGAAGAGGTGCTGTGGATGTATAAAAGGTTAAGTGCCAGTGCCAGATGACAAAATGAACTGTGAGGAAAAGAAACAAACTTTCAATGAAAGTGAAACTGATGCTGAGCACAGGTTTTCCTGGCTGTGCGAAGTTCCAGCAAGGTCAGAAACTGGAAAACTATTTCAGAGCAATAATCTGTGGTGGGAGGTGGTGAGGAGGAGTGGGAAGGATTTTAAAATAATGTCAGAGAGGGAGATTTAAAATACATAACCATCATTTTAACTCAGGCCCACTGCTATGTTATTTGGCATTGCTATGCCTTGATTATTTCTCACCTGAGTGAGTGAGGGTGTCTGTCATCCTATTCTGCCTTCACTCTTGGTGAAGACCATCTAGGTAAGGAGCCTTTTTGTCAGGGTAGGGACCATCCTATCACAAAGGGATCAACACTCTTCTCAGCTAGAACGTTTCTTTTGAGGCTCATGCCTGTTCCACAAATGCCAGAACTCACTGGTCTCAGATGCTGGTGTCCTTGCTTCCATCCCCAAAGTGCTGTCTGCCATAATCCCTTCTTCAGATCACACCTGCCTGGTATAAGCTATTGACAATAACCAGACTGCCTCCAGTTTCTAGTCAGGGTGCATGGGGGGAACCAGTTCTTTGTCTGTAGTGAGTTGTACTTAACAGCATGATGAGGGTAGCACTTGGTGTTGAGGGGATGTCATCTTCACTGCTGCCCACAAGAAAGAGCAAGGGAGAAAATATAATTTCTAAGAACTGTTGAGAGAGCATTTGTTTCCTCAAGGCATTTTATTTTAAAGGCATGGATGTAATTGCACAGCTGCTGCCAGTGGTATTACTTCCTCTTGAGGAAAGGTGCTGAAAAGAGGTTCCTGGGGCACAAAAGACAGCTGAGTATGGCTTAGTCCCAGGGTGGATTTTTAAATACTTCTAAAGGTCCAGTCTAGCCTTCCATGGCTTTCCTTCAAGTTGAATTTGTATGCAAGTGCCATAAGAGCTGAAGTAAGCTGCCAGGTCTAGATAGCTCTTTTCATGTCCAGAGTCTCTAGTTTGAGGTTTTAGTGTCGGTTTCCTTTTTGTTTGCCAAAAGGTCAGACTCTGTTCCTGTGATGGGTTGTGCTGAGTGCTGCTGGCCACAGTGAGCTTGCCTGGAGGCACCTCCATGGCACTGGCAAGACAGAAACAGCATGTCAATGAGATGAAATGGCAGATGCTTATATCTGGGGATGTCAGACATCCCAGATGCTTACACCTGGAGGTGCCAAACAGTAAATTTCCACCAAAATCTCTCCAATACCAAAAGCTGCTCATGCTCTGCCACATCCACCATGAAATGAAGTAACCCAGAAATTGTTTGATTCATACCATCATTTAGTCTGAAGTGTAGTTTTCCTTCCCACAGTGCCAGAAGGTTTATACACTCTATGCTGTCCAGGGGCATCAGAAGAAGGATCTTGAGGCAGGACACTATCAGCACCATAGGAGCTGTAAAAAACCAAGACTACTTTGTAGGTCCTCGTGATGCTAATTTGCCTCAGTGTAGGCAGTTTTACCTAAATGTGTCCAAGGAGCCCACGTGCACAGGATGAGGAAGAATAAAAGTTTCTGCTGGTGATGTTGAGACAGATCCCCAGGAGAAGAAAAACTTTCAGCACAGACTTTGGGGGGGAGGGAGGCAGGGAAGAAGCCATGAGCAAGACAACGACCAAATGCTAGCTGTAGAAAAATCACCCATGCTGTTGAGAGGGAACCTTAGCTCCTACCTGTTACAGGCAGTTCTGGGGTATATGTGTTGGGGTATGTGTACCATGTCTATGTATTTTCCTGTGCACAGCTAGGCCCTGAAAGGAACCTCATCTTGCAGCTTATTTACAAACAAGCTGACCTGGCAGGAATGCACAAAACTCCTGGAACAGCAGTGAGACTATTTGCAGACTTAAATTTGAGCACTTGCCTAAGCACTCTAATAAATGGAACTAGCTGGAGCTATGTGCAAGGTGAAGATATCGTGTCTATGGTTAGGTTTCATCTTCTCTCAGCCTGCAGGAGTACCTTTGTATTTTAAACTGTAAGCAGGCCATTTTGGGTGTCCCTTGTCATGTCCCAAAAGAGCCAAGTGAAAATGCAACTAATGACACTGCAAGTTATTTACACTGAGAATAACAAATGGGCTTCAGTTCTGCAAAAAGAGTATTTGGAAGAAATTGAAATGATGCACTGTATTGTGTCTGCAGGCCTTTTAGAAGTATTCTGGTATCTTTTCCATTTTATCATTTTTACATCAGTAAAGTTTGCTTTCTCTTTTGCAAAGAAAAAGCAAATTTTATTTTTTTCTTAGTATCATACTAAAGTCATAGTGCCAGCACATATGCATTCTCATGCACACACATGAGAGCAAGAGAGGAATTAATTCTGAAGTGTTCAAGACCTTCTTGGAGTTATCTTAGAGAGATTTTCTTCACTGGGAAAGTGTCAGGGAAAGAAAAGGCTTCTTGTCTAAGCCATTTTTAACTCATGGTTCCATAAAAATGCTGGGGCTCCTGGAGAGACCCTCCTGGGGAGTGGTCCTGTGAAATGTGCAACAGCTGGATAGCACAAATTTAGAAAACATAGCTGTCCTTAAAGAACAGAACTGAAAGCCACTGTGAGAAAGCAGCGAATTTTCCCAAATAACCCTTTTAATTCCGTATTGATGTTTTAGAGAGGGATAAATGCATATTCTTTTGGTAGTATTGGGAAGCAAGCTTCTCATGGAAAACAAGAAATTTCCCTACCATATCTCACAGCAGGAAAGTGTTGAGTTCCCTTTGATTTTTATTTTTTTTCAAACTGCAGTTGGTTAACAATTCTCTTGGGAAATTAAAGACTACCAAGTGGCATCAGGATAGCCTTGTTTCATGACACATTTCATGATGTTTCTTGCTAGCAGTCTCAATGGAAAATCTAGTCCATTTCAGACCAATCCCAAAGAACTCAGACACAAAAAAGAGCTATAAATTGCTTTGAAGTTGAGGGATAGGGAACAAAATCAGGTATTTAGAACTGGAGTTTGTTTGTAAGACTGTTACATTCACAAAACCATGATGACTGTTGGCTTTATAACCAGGGAGTAGATTAGATAACAAATATAAGACAGGATTACTGTCACGGTATTTGCACATGTGACCACGATACACACTGGTCCAGTACACTGCCTGAGGGTTGCCATCTCTGCTCTAGCAGAAAGCCCTTCCTCACGAAAGCCATGTCCCCCCCGGAGCCTGTTATGGTTTCCCACCATCTCCAAGCCACTACAGAGGACTGAGAGCCAGCTTGTGCATGTGCACAACAAGGGCTCCCGAGTATCTCACCTGACTCAGTAGTATCTCCTTCCTCTGCCTCTTGCTGACCTGGAGGATTTCACCATTGCCCAGGGCTCAGAGCAAATGATTTATGACTGCTTTTTCTCATCTCTTTTTTTTCTGTCACCCAATATCAGCTGCAGCTGGAGATAGGATACTAGGCTAGATGATCTTTTTGTTTGACCATGTTGATCATTCTTATGGGTGCTGAAGTGTTCTTGAGGACAGAGTGAAGAAAGGGCATGTCAGTCTGCTTGACAAGGGAAAATATTGGGTGTGGAGGATTTTTCAAGCAGGAGTGGAGGATACGCACTTGACCAGGAATGAATGCATCAGCATCTCAGGGAGTCCTTCCTTAAGCAGCTGCCCATTTCTTATGTTCTCAGTGCTCTGCTGCTGTCTTGGTTCCTGCTACATCTCTTTCCTCATCACCACCATCGGCATTTCTAACTGTCTTGCCTAGAGCATGCTGTATATAACATTTCTAGGGAGGAATGTGGGGGTGGAAAGACCACATGAAGTCATAAATTTTTTGTGGAGTTGCAATTTGATCCAAAAAGTGAGTTACCAGGTGCTTCTTCAGAGAGGGATTGGGGGTTATATTTAAATACCTCATTTAGTATGGCTTTTTACTCCATAAGAAAATCAATTCCATTTATTCTTTAAATGTGCATTTGTTTTACTCTAGCATAATTCTAGGATTATGTTTAAATTGATCAGTATATTGAACTTAACAATTTAAAACAAAGAAAAATAGACAATGCTACATGTAATTTTTCATAGCACAGAGGATTTTACCAGGCTACTGAGTACTAAAACTTTCAAAAGGCAATACATTTAAGATGTTTATTTTCAGAAATTTGCTTTACTTTGGAGGGAAGGGAGAGAGTAGGGGTACTGCACCAGTTCTGTAATTGGCACTTGAACAATTTGTTCCAGGGCCAGGGTGGATATAGCATGGATCAATAAGCTTTATCAAGGAGACGTGGCAGAATAGCTTTGATAGCACTCTGAAAAATGGATATACTGCTGCTGGAATGGCTATTAGCTCTTGGAGAGGCTTCTTGTAACAAAGGATTCCTAGGAAACCTGTTACTGCTCCTGTGAGCTGTAAACGGGTGTGGCTGGTTGTGACTGGGCTGGGAGACCGCTGCTGGGTCTGCCCCTGGTTCTCAGGTGAACAGAGCTGCTGGAAACACAGGTTTTACATTATTTCTGCTGTGTTTCTAGACAGCAGGGTTTTGTGCTGGTCTCCTACCTACTTGTTCAGGTGTTCAGCAGGAAGGATCATGCTGGACACAGTAATGGCAACTACGTAGAAGGCAAGAGCTTGTGGTCAGCAGCCACAAGCAGGGACAACTGAAAAGCTCATCCAAATGAGTTTTTAAAGTGCTTTGCATGCAGCCATGTTGGATCACCACTTGCATTTTTTTACCTAGTTCTGAAACTTCCACGATTTAGATCACTTTTTTTCCTGAAGGTGTGTCCCCACCATAGTGTATCTGGAGTGCTTTGGATTCACACGTTGAGTTAGTTCAGATAAAGTTTAGCATCTACCCTTGTGCTAGCGGCCCTAAAATGCCTCACCTTTGCTGCTTAGCCTGGGCTAAATCTCAGGGGAAATCAGAGAGCCTCAGTCCACACTGCTGCTGTGGTATTACACGTGAGGTGTTACAGAAATAGGGAGAAGTCAGCTTGGGACTATATTCAAAAGGAAAGGGGAAATGGTGGAAAAGCAGTGGGGAGGATAGGACTGGGATTTGTAGGGCTGGACATCAAGCAATTGGAAATATCTAAGTGAAAAGAGGTCCTTGTTGGAGAGCAAGAAAAGTGGGCTAGGAGGGTGAAAGCAGAGAGTTTGAGAAGCAAGACATGGCTGGAAGATGGAGGTGCAGGAGAAGAGGGACGGGGTGACTTTTGGCTCAGTGGGAGACTGAAGATTGGGAAAGGGGGGACTATTAAGGTATGATGAACCTGCAATGAGGGTTGGATGAGTGGGACAGAGAAGGAAAGTGGCCTTGTGAAGGGAAGCAAGAGGCTGGTGATGCAGATGGCAATTCCCTCAGGGTCATCAGACAAAATGACTTCACTAGCCATCTTCCTCATCTTTTCCCCACCCGCACAGCCACACTGTTTCCATGCAGTGACCATGGCAACCCAAGTTTTTGACTGCCTGCTCTAGGATGGTAGTCGTAATGATAGCGGTAATGAGTATTGATGGAGGGGAGGGAAAGGCAAGCAGCTGTGGAGCAGGGGAAGTTGCCTGAGTACAGTAATCATGTTTGGCAGGTCAAGGGTGAACCATGGCCTGTGGGAGTTGTACAATGCCCAAGGCTAGCAAAGTGGTGTTATAATGAACCCCAGATGTTTCCGCTATTTACAATGTATACGTTATGTTTAAATCCTGAAAATGCATCCTAGGATCTGGTGGGTAGGGAAACAGTTATTTGCTGCTTGGAAATGACTTGCTGGTAATGTATCTGTTTCCCCCTGATATTAGCTGTTGCCTGTTTAAAAAATAAATCTTATAAGCAGAAAGCCTCAAAGTAACTTCTTTGCCAAACTAGTGCTTCCATTCAGCTTCACGAGAAACAGAACAGTCCACCCTGAGAGTTTTTTGGGAGGGTGTAGCCTGGGCATGGCAGCCCTGGGAGCTGTGCAAGCATACTGTGTGCGTCGGTGTGGGAGATGCATTGCTGTCAAGCATGGGAAGGCAGCCAGTCACAGATGTGCAGAAAACATTGTTTAATTTCCCCAGACTAATTGTTTTAAAGCTTGAAGCCAGAACCCTTGTGGTATGTCATGGGCCATGGCAGAACCACAGCAACTTTGAATGAGTGTTTCAGAGGGGAGGGGATTTAGTTTATTATGCTATTCTGTCAAAACAATGGCTTGTCTAGAAGAGTAAATTAGTCAGCTAAACTGTGAATTTACAGCTCAGTGGCTGCTCTGCACAAACCCTCCAGGTGATCAGTCCTGCAGCTGTACCAGGCAAGGCACTTAAAACATGAACATTTCCAGTGGATAAGTTCACCTGTGGGAAGCCATGGAGCAGACCTTCATGTTCAGAGATGAACCATTATGAGTGAATTGGAGTTGAATCTGCTTTCAAAGTGAATTAAACTGAAACCATCCAAATTCAGAAGGGACATGGTTACTTTGATGTTTTATTGGATTTAATTAACACAGGAAAGCTGACCCACCTTTCATGAATCCTGATGAACTCCTCAGACATGTCCTCCACCTACCCCTACTCCCCATGTGTCAGTCTGCACTGTGCCACAGTCACACATTGCATGGACATGGGGCATGAAGGAGCTCATCTGGACCCCTTACCACAACTCGAACAAAGATTAGCACTTTGTGTCAAGAGTGGAATAGGAATGCTTTAAGCTAGGGTGTGCAAAAACATAGCTGTGGATCAAGCAACAGTTTGGAAGGAAAATGACCAAAAATTGAGTCCTCATCTGGTTGCATCAATTTAATCTACTTCTACCAAGAAGTACCTCTTTTGTTTAGGATACCTGAAGCACGTGGGAGAATTGACTAGTCATATCACACAGCACTTGTCATGATATGATCTTTAGGTCTACCTAGAAGTGCATCTTGGAGGTCAGGGAGAAAACTGCTGATTTTAACAGTTCCTGTCAAGTTTGTCTTTCTTATTCTCTGTCTCTATGCCAAACACTCCCTGTGCAGCTCTCCCATCACAAGTTTACTGTGGCTTCTATTAAGGACCACGTCTATTCTTCCTGAGCTTTACGGTCCTCCCCCATCCTGTGTGCTTGTCTTAGTGTGATTTTCTGGAATTTTAGCTCTGATGCACAGCTCCCTGCCTAGCCATACAGTTTTACAATATTTCACATCACACCTCAAGTGTTCTGCTAGGCAGACTGTCTGTGTGATGTCAATGGCTCCCTGTTCATATCTGATTCACTAGGGTTCATTATCATGAGTGAAGGACCATTCGTTCTAATGTGATAATCCAGGTTAATATGCAGTGACTCACTCCAGTCAGTATGAATTCAATGCCTGATGTGATTGACTGTAAAATAACCAAAACTCGGTAAAATCAAATCCCACCCTATGAATTAGCTTCCCCACACGGAAATTCTAAAGTGTAGAAATGCTACTTGTCTAAGATCTTTTAATGCTAGACTTTTCTGCTTTCCTGATTGAGAAAAGTTGGGGGGTATGTTTTTAGAATCATAGAGTCTTAGAATGGTTTGGGTTGGAAGGGACCATAAAGATCACGCAGTTCCACCCCTCTGGCCATGGACAGGAACACTCCCCACTAGATCAGGCTACCCAAGGCCCCATCCAACCTGCACTAGGACACTTCCAGGGAGGGGACATCTAGGACTTCTCTGAGCAACCTGTGCCAGTGCCTCACCACCCTCAGCATGAAGAATTTCTTCATAAGATCTAATATAAATCTTCACCTTCCAGTTTAAAGCCATTCCCCCTTGTTCTATCACTATATGCCTTTGTAAAAAGTTTCTCCCCAGGTTCCCTGCAGGCCCCCTTCAGGTACTGGAAGGCTGCTATATGATCTCCCCAGAACTTTCTCTTCTCCAGGTTGAACAACCTCAACTCTCTCAGCCTGTCCTCATAGCAGAGATGCTCCAGCCTTCTGATCATCTTCATTTGCCTTCTCTGGTGCCATTCCAACAATTCCACATCCTTCTTATGTTCAGGATTCCAGGAAACAATACTGCAGCTGGTGTCTCATGAAAGTGGAGTAAAGGGGGAGAATCACCTCTCTCAACCTGCTGGCCATTCTTCTTTTGATGCAGCCCAGGATATGGGTGGTCTTCTGGGCTAAGGGTGCACATTGCTAGCTTATGTAAGGCTTCTCAACAGCCAGCACTTGCAAGTCCTTCTCCGCAAGGCTGCTCTCAATCACATTGTCCCTTAGCCTGTATTGAAATCACGGATTGCCCCAACCCAGATGTAGGACCTCGCACTTGGCTTTGTTAAACCTCATGATGTTCACACAGGCTCACTTCTCCAGCTTGTCCGAGTCCCTCTGGATGGCAGTGATACCAGTCAGCTTAGTGCTATATGCAAACTTGCTGAGGGTGCGCTCAATCTCGCTGTCTGTATCATTGGTGAAAATGTTTAAAAGCACTACTGCCAGTGCAGACCCTTGAGGGACATTACTTGTCACAAATCTCCATCTGGACATTGATCCATTGACTGCTACTCTCTGAATGTGACCATCCAACCAGTTTCTTATCCAGCTAACAGTCCACCCTTCAAATCCATGTCTCTCTAATTTAGAGAGAAGGATGTTGTGGGAGACTGTGTCAAAGGCTTTACGGGAGTCCATCTACTTTTCATCTGTTCTAATGTGATGGCCAATTTTTTCAAAGTGAAGATGCTGAATAAGTGTTAAAGTAGCAAGCAAATGCATTTTTCTCTCCCAATCTATGCATAAAACTGAAGTGCCTCTCCTTTTTTAAGGTTATGATGACCTTACTCAAATGTGTCTCACAGTCATTTTTAGTACTTTTTGTTTAGTGATTCTGTTGATTGTGAATTCAAAACATTTTTAAATAAAATTTTGCTTCTTTCCTCTCCCATGTACCTAGCAGATTCAGCTAATGTAAGTCCTGTCAAAATTATAATTTCTGCATTTTAGTTTATCCCTCTGTGGAATAATCAGTCATAACAAAAACATCATATAATACATTTTTCCCAGCATAAAAACAATCGAGAAATTTATAGAGTGGTTATGGGTATGTTCAGTTATACAATTGTCTAAATAAATGAAGGGCAAAGATGGCATATCCTCAGAGCTTGGGAAACTGAGTTATCAAACTGAGAATGAGATTGTCGTAACAGGTAGCAACAAGTGAGAATCTTTCTCTTTTTTCTTTCTGGGGAAAAATGGGGCATAGGAAGGAAAGGGATTGTTAAAACCTGCTGTTTAGGTCATTGCTTCCTGTGATTATTTAAATTACATTTGAGATTGAGGAAGCATGCCATGGGGATTAACAGCTGTCAAACTTCTCACTACTATCAAAACAATTCCTTCTTGTGAGCACTGAGGAATACTGAGAAACTGAAAACTTTATGAATTTTATATCTATGAGGAAAGGCAGGGATGAAGATACTGTAAGAAGGAGGACATCTAGCCCTAAAGCTTTTTGCCTTTAATGGCATGGAAACATGGCATTCCATGATTAGATATTGTCTTTACTGTGTGTTCAGTCAACTCTGGTCAGTTCTGTCAAGGCTACATACGGAGGTGCCACGCACTACCAGCACAGAAAGTCACTGTTGTTTTGTTGAGTTTTGACTCTCCTCTATGCATTCTCAACTCTTGTCAGAGCTAGCAATGAGCATGGCTTGTGGGACTTTTCACACTTCCCTGAATACAGTGCATACTTAATTCCTCCCCCTCCAGGCCAAATAGTCTGATTGCTCTGGAGGCTCAAGGAAAATGCTGTTTTGATACTGTTTTTCCTTAATCCTTGGTCTTTTCATGTAATCTTGGAAATTCATGAATTTCATGAGATAAAACACTCCACAAAAAGAGTCATACCTGGAAATAATGAATTCTGAAGTTCAAAGCATGTCTTAAATTCTTTACAGAAGTAATGATTAAAAGGGAAAAACACAGTAGATATTCAGTGTAATGATACTGTTGGGTTTTATGATTAAGTTTTTAGCCATGTTGGGGTTTATGACATCTCTCAGTAATACTGTGAGGTTATACTGTGAAAACAATATGTGTATCATCTACAGCGCACTTACTGTCTTGTTTTTTGACATTTCTCTTAGCAATAATGGTGTCTTGCTTGGTTACTTCCTGCACAAAATTCCCCTTGTAGCCAGGAGGATTCAGGATATGAAGTTTCAGTAGAGGCGGTGAAATCATCCCTTACGTTCTTTCTTCTGAACATCCCATTCTGATATTGTGTTCTTTCTTGGCTTCCTCCATCAATTTTCCTTGACTTTCATTTGTGTAGCTTTCATTATTATGCACTTAGAAATGCAGGACAAATTTTGCAGAAGGAAGTAGTGAAATACTAGGACACATGGCTGGAAGTTGGATCCAATCACTCAGTAAGAGGTTTTGATATATCTTTTCTTTGCTTGTTTATCACAGGGGATTTCAGCCCCTGTGTTGCCAGGCCTCCCCACAGTTATATCTTCTCTCCAATGTACAGGTAGAGTCCTAGACTCTAATTAATAAGGGAATATTTTGGCAGTTGTAATACAGGGAAGTGGTGTGAGACCCGAGAGAGGGTCCCTAGTCTGCTGGATGGACTTCAGATCATCATCTGGCTCTTGATGAAACATTCCCAAGCAGAGATATGCATGTTGCTTTATGATGCCAGCAGCAGTGAAATAATTTGTGAGAGAAAAGACAGAGGTTAAAAAAAAAAAAAGTAGGAAAGCCAAATGGTGTGTGAATACATCATTTTAGGTAAACAGCAGACTCATCTTTTTGCTGATTACCAGGAAGTCAATCCCACATGCTACTGGCTTCTTGTGAGACAGCCCTGCTCTCTGTACTCATGCCAACTTGGAGGAATGAGTCTTAAAAGAAACCTATTATACCTGCCAGTTCTGCTGCTGGGATTGCACAGAAGTTTCCATTGTGAACCCCTGTTTTCCCAAACCTTTTTAGGATCAAGCTTTTATTTTAGATTTATTCATGTAATATGAGTTTCTTTCTTACATCTTCTAGAAAATGTGGACAAAAGATAGGACTGGCAGCCCCTTGTGGTTCAGCACAGTTAGGCAGAAAGGCTTTCTGCCTGCTATATGTTATATTCAATGAAGATCCAGATTGGAACTTGACATGTTACCATCTTTATGGGATAATGAAGTTTTGTTTGTTTCATGAAAGATGGCTTTTTTTTTTTTTTTGGAAGACTACTAAGAGAAAGAAAAAAGTGACAACAAATAGATACTAGTTTGAACACTACGCAGGCACTTTCTAAAGGAAGAGTTGGTTCTGGTTTGATATTTCAATCTCAACTTATTGCTTGCAGAAACATCCTTCCTGTGTCTGTCAAGTAGCAGCACCCTCCTTTAACAGATTTTACAGTTATATACTTCAGATGGCTTCAGAGAGGAACAACGGCCACAATAAAGGCTGGAGCCTTTATTTCAGTCCTGAGTCTGCAGCCTAACACTAGCACCACAGTGGGGGGATCTTCTTGCTTTTCCTCACCTGAGCTTTTTTATGTGGCATTGTCTCAGGGTTCTCCCACATGAGATTTTGACTCTGTTTGCACAGTAACGAGCGTGTAGATAGCCACTTTCCCTGCAGCTCAATTATCCAAACTTGAACAGAGGTCATTTGGGGTCGAGTGGGACTCTGGTGGAAGCAGGTTTGTTGCAGACTGGCTTGCAATCATTCTATTAATGCTCTTCAGTATTTTTTCAGTAGCAGAAAAGCACATTTTGTGCTGGATGCTATGTGTATACAGACCAGGTGATTCATGATTGAAGTCAGAGTCCAGGCTCTGAATTAAAAGCAAAGGAAGAGTTTCCAATTGGAGAAATAACAACAGACTGAAACTTTTACAAGATATTATGTTAGATAGATCCCAGGAGATGATATGCAGAAATCTCCAGCTCAGTAGTAGCAAAATGAAGCTGTATTTCACAAGGCTGTTATTTTTGAGAATGAAACAAAAAGGAGACTAGGAAAGGGATGGAACTTTGGTCTGATTAGTCCTTTTGAGGAGAAGTTTATAATCACTTTGATATCTTTCTGTTCTGAATGATGAATGCGTAACATGTATGAGTATTGGCACACAAAGTCACTGTCATTAAAATCAGGTTTCTTAAATCAATTCAACTGAAGCAGAGAGAACACTGCCTCTAGAAAGACCTGTTAGGACTAATTTAATCCAGGAGTTTATTGATTCAACTTAATTTGTTAAGGAATTGATTTTAATGTAGGTTTAATCTTAAATCAGCTTTAAATCAGTTTAAGTGTGTTCACACTGAGGCTTTGCAATGGTTTAGATAAAATTGATTTATACATTACTTAGAAATCTGCAGATTTGGATATGAAAAGGTCTGCATTCTTTCCCCTCCCCCTTAGAAAGACTGTAGCACATTTCACCGTGTTCTGGGGTGAAAGTCTAGCTGTACCGAATCAATGACAAAGCACATTATTTTCACAGGGCCTGAATTTTACTTAGTACTGTACTGGGCCATCAGTTCTTATCATACAGCAAAGAGAGCCCTGGATACTTGCATACTTGAAATAATCCATTTTCAGGCTGTGATTTTATTCAAAACTGTGACACATGAAAATCATTTATAAATTTAAAAGAAGTGAGGGAAGAAAGGTTTACTTGCTTTACCATGTCTTTTGTCTTTTTACTGGCAGCATGTTCAGAATTTATGTGGAATTTATTCTCCAGCTCCCTTTTAGCTAAAATTTACAATATAGTCTCCGTTCTGTTAATGGAGCTTCTACAATAAAATCCATAATTCTTCCCCAACAATAGATACTGATGGCCATGATCACAATGGTTAGATATATAGGATGTTAAATGATTAGTAACTGTTTAGTGCATGATAGAGTCTTTTTTCACAAAGTCATAGATTTTAAGGTCATTGAGGGATTTTGACAAAAGTTTATGTAAAGACTTCACAAGATGGTCTTGATTGTTATAGACCAGGGGCTCCAGGCTGGACTTGATGACCTGGAGATCTATTTTCCATTTTTCTATATTTGTGCAGTGATCCCACTCCTGTGTGTCCAACTACTTAACATTCAAACAAGTTTCCAGGTCTGCAATTCTGCCACTTACATTTTCATTTAATTTTTCATATGTGATTTTTGAACTTTTGCCCACAGTCCAGAAACTGTTTCAGAGTTTCACAAAGTGTTCCTGTTCCTTCTCCAGTGATTGCTGGGCTGTGGCATATTTCTGCATGCTTTACTGATCGTGTGGTTATGGATTTTGTGAAGGTTGACCTTTAAAAGGATGTCTAATCTTGTATAATAATTTAACCTGGAGAGATGCTTCTAATTAGATCTTTTTGTGACATATTCAGCAATATTTGCTCTTAAGAATTTTGTTTCATTTTTCATTTTTCTGAAGAAAGCCTGTGCATAGTTTCAAACAGGTGTGACATCAACATTTCCTTTACACTGCAGTTTCTGTTTTACCATAGCTGCAGAGTATAAATGTGGGCTTCATTGTATGTTTGAAGTAAATTGTACAGAAGGGTATACAATTATATACTTTTTGCATACTGTGTGATCACATAGGAATAGAGGCACAGCATGTTCCGCCATCCGTACCTCCAACATTTTCTACCTAGTGGAGAATTCAGTAGGCAGGGGGATTGCTTTTGCAGGTTTTATGCAACTGAGACAAGGCTATCACATACTCTGCTCCATCTGTGCTCAGCACAAGAAGAAAGCAACTAGTAAAGACTGTTCTTCCACAGCCTGTGCTGAACACCCACATAAATCACAGACACCATTGCTAGGAGAACTGACCACAAGGGATGGCCAGAGGAGAGAAAGTGGCAAATGAGAAGCCAATACCCGTACTGTTAAGTTTCATAGAATCATAGAGTGGTTTGTGTTGGAAGGGACCTTAAGGGAGTTCCAAAATTTCTTCCAATATCTAATCTAAATATTTCAGCTTAAAATCATTACCCCTAGCCCTACCACTACAGACCCTTTATCATCTTTCCTGTACATCCTCTTTAAGTACTGGAAGGCTGCTATAAGGTCTCCCTGGAGCCTTCCTTTCTCTAGGCTGAACAAGTCCAACTCTCTCAGTCTGTCCTCACAGGGGAGGTGCTCCAGCCCTCTGATAATCTTCATGTCCCTCCTCTGGACTCACTCAAATAGATCCATGTCATTCCTGTGCCAAGGACTCTAGAACTGGACACACTACTCCAAGTGAAGTCTCACAAGTGCAGAGTAGAAGGGCAGAATCACCTCGCTCAACCTGCTGGTCACAATTCTTTTGATGCAGCTTAGGATATACTTGGCTTTCTGGTCTGCAAGTACACGTTACTGGCTCATGTTGAACTTCTCATCGACCAGCACTCCCAAGTCCTTCTCCTCAGGACTGCTCTTAATCCATTTTCCACCGAGTTTATACCTGTGTTTCAGATTGCCCTGACCCAGATGCAGGCTTTGTTGAACTTCAAGATATTCACTCCGGCCCACCTTTCAAGCCCATCAGGGTCATTCTGGATTGTATCCCTTCCCTCCAGCATCTCAGCCACATTGTACAGCTTGGTGTCATTGGCAAACTTGCTGAGGGTGTCTTCAGTCCCATTGTCCATGTCTGCTACCAAGATGTTCAACAACACCAGTCCCAATACCAAATCCTGAGGAATGCCACTTGCCACCAGTCTTCTCTTGAACAATGAGCCATTAACCACAGCTCTTTGAGTGTGACCATACAGCAAACTCTCTCTCCACCAAGTGGTTCATCCATCAAATCTGTGTCTCTCCAATTTAGAGACAAGAATGTCATGGAGGACAGTGTTGAATGTTTTGCCTAAGTCCAGATAGATCATGTCAGTTACTCTTCCCTTATCCACCGGTGCTGTATCCCCGTTGTAGAAGGCCACCAAATTCATCAGGGACAATTTGTCCTTAGTGAAACCATGTTGGTTGTTACCAATCACCTCTTTATTTTCCATGTGCCTCAGCAGAGTTTCCACGAGGATCTGCTCCATGATCTTGCAGAGCACAGAGGTGAGACTGAACAGCTTGTAGTTCCATAGGTCTTCCTTTTTATCTTTTTTTAAAAATGGGGGTTATGTTTCCCCTTTTTCAGTCCGTAGGAACTTCACCAGACTACCCCGACTTCTCGATGGAGTATGGCTTAGAAACTTCTTCCGCCAGTTCCCTCAGGACCTGTGGATATATCTCATCAGGTCCCATGGACTTATGCACCTTGAGGTTTCTTAGATGGTCTCAAACCTAATCCTTTGCTATAGTGGGTGGTTCCTCATTCTCCCAGTCTCTGCCTTTGCTTTCTGCAATTTGGATGGTGTAGCTTAAGCCCTTGCTAGTAGAGACTGAAGCAAAAAATTTGTTGAGTACCTTGTCATTCTCCATATCCTTGGCTACTATCTCCTGTTTTGTTCTGGGGAGGGTCCACATTTTCCCTAGTCTTCATTTTATCTCCGACATATATATAGGAGTTTTTTCTGTTGTCCTTTACATCCTTGGAGACATGATTTAACTTGTTATCCTGGTCCCTAGCTGTTTCAAAAATTTCTCTGTATTCCTCCTTGTGCTTTCTTCCACCCTCTGTAAGATTAAATTTGTCTACCAGTTCCTTGTTCATCCACGCAGGCCTCTTGGTGCCTTTGACTGACTTCCTCTTTGTCAGGATGAATCATTGCTGAGGTTGGAGGAGGTGATCCTTGAATATTAACCCACTTTCTTGTGCCCCTCTCCTCTCCAGGGCTTTATCCCATGGTACCCTAATAAGCAGATCCCTGAAGAGGCCAAAGCCTGCTATCCTGAAGTCCAGGGTAGTGAGTGTGCTGCATGCCCTCTCTGCCCTAAGGACCTTAAACTCCACCATTTTGTGGTCACTGCAGCCAAGGCTTCCCTTTAGCTTCACGTTCCCAAGCATCTCTTCTGTGCTGGTGAAGAACAAGGTCCTGCATAGCACCTCTCCTCATTGTCTCTTCTATCTCTTGGAAAAATAAGGTTATTATTAACACATTCCAGGAACTTTCTGGATTGCTTGTGCCCTGCTGTGTTGTCCCTCCAACTGATATCAGGGTAGTTGAAGTTCCCTGTAAGGACCAGAGCTTGCGAATGTGTGGCTGTGCCCATCTGTCCATAGAGGTCTCATCCACTCACTCTGCCTGGTCCAGTGACTTGCTTTAACATCCTCACTTTAACATCACCTGTCCCTGCCTTTCCTTGAATGCTGACCCATAGGCTCTCATCTGGCTCTTCATCCATCCCCAGGCAGAGCACCATGTACTCTAGCTGGTCATTGACATAGAATGCAACACCCAACCCTTATATCCCATGTGTCTCTCTCCTGAAGGGCCTGTAGCACTCCATTCTAACACTCCAGTCATAGGATCCATCTCACCGGGTCTCCGTGATGCCAGTGAAATCATAGCCATGCAGTCAAGTGCACGTCTCTGACTCCCTGTTTATTCCTCGTGCCATGTGCATTTGCATAGATGCACTTAAACTGGGCTCCCAATGAAGCTGTGATCCTGGCTGGAGATCCTTCGGGTTTCTCTTCAGATACTCTCTTGCTGACCTGTGTCTCTTCTCCAGGCTCTGGACATCTGTTGGTGTAATCTTGCAGGGAATTCTGTAGTTGCACTCTTGGTCCCCCAGTCTTGCTCTGAAGAAGAGCTTGGGTTGGCACGGAGGGCCTAAGCTGGATTGTGGAGCTCCACTGGGAAGTTTGTACATGTCAAACTTCTGAGATAACACTGCTAGTATAGTCAGTTCTCTTCTGCACTGGGTTTTCTTTTTTTTTTTTTTTGACTTCAAGGAAGTCAGAGAGGTAAAAGGCAATGATGAGTATAAGCAGTATTAAAACCTGAAGAAGCTGACCTAAGAGTCACAAAGGAATATGTGTAACAGATTATACAGCTTAAATACAGCTACCAAAGTGGAAGGGTTTTAATGACTATCTGTGTATTCGTGCATGTAAGAATAAAAAAGAAAAAATCTACAAGGCTAGCACTTGCCTCAGCATTTGCGTATTATGAGGCAATAGTGTTTTATGTATAAATATACACATACAGGTTTATAGAGTATATGTGTGTAAGTGCAAAAGCAGTGCTTTGGATATGTTTATTTCAGGCTGTGCTTTTCTGAGGTCGAGAATTACATCATGCAAAGCACTACCAAATGTATGGCAGTCTGCTCTGCTGGCAGACTTGTCACAAAAGCTACTTCAAATGTTTCTCTTGCTTGTAGTATTACTGAAAGAATGTTTCAGGCCCACCTGCCATTGCCTTTAACACAATGTGGATCACCTTCTTCTCTTCAAGATCTTAACAGAAACTCTTTCCGTCATTCAGCAAGGGATCAGTAGTTAATTTTTTTCCAAACTGAGTATGTCCTCACTAGTGTAGTGGAGGACACCTTCACAACATGGTACATGGCCAAAAGCCACCTTGTTAATTGCTGGCTTAACAGGATCTCAGAGATGGAAGACTGCAGGCTCCATCCTTAGCTTTTCTTGAGATCTCTGAGTGTGTTATTATGTCTGTTTCTGAGACTCTATAAGTTGTGCACAAATCTGGCTTTAATTAGCTGCTGATAGGGCCTGGTTTCTCTGACGGTCTTCCAGAGGGTCTAAGCCTTCCTTAACAGAGCATTAGTTTTTATATTTCTCGCAACTTCTCTCCACTATACTGAAGAGACATGTGCCATGTGTCCACTTGAGACCAAAATCAGCATCTTTCTGATTTGCCAGCATAGCCTGTGCCATATGGGAGGATGTGAGCTTGCAGCAGAGAGATGTGTCAATGTTTTGGTCACTATGTCTTGCAAGGGAAGAAGTTCCTGGAGCTATCACTCCGAAAAAAACAGATGCTCAAGAACTCCTTGCAGATAGGCTACACTTTTCTGTCTGAATAGCCCTCATCCACTTGCTCTTCCTGATCCAGTGGCCTGTAGCAGACCCTTGCTATAAAGTCACCTGTCACAGACTTTAATCCTGACACCTTGGCTCTCGTTTTCATGTGTTTATTAGCAAATCAGTCTCAAAAATTTTCAAAGCTCTTCACACTGCTGTAAATACTTGATGCAGCCTGTAATGCAACAACTTTTTCCTTTTAATGCTCCAGTTAATCTCATTTCCTTCAAATTGATTTCTCTGGGTTTTTTTTTCTTCACATGGAAACAAGCCATCAGACAGACTGCAGTTCGAGTTTTCTACCTTCCCACCCCAAAATTTCAACATGGATGAGTTGCTATTTGTGGTGAGGAGCATTAGCGGGCAAATAAACCCCTTAAACTGCCAGATGAACCTGGGAATACCCAGAAATTTTCTTATCTACTTTTTGAAACGAGGTGGCTTCTATGTGAACGTTGTGAGAGGAAGAGTATTTGGGACTTCAAAGGAAGCAGTTGTTTTGGTAAATCCCATTTTGGGTCATTCTATGTATGAGTTCTTCCCTCCAGTGATTTTATCCCCATACTCAGATTACTTAGGCATCCTTGGTGGTGGTGACAGTGACTTTAGTTCTGTGAACCCACACAAGATAAAGTGGTTTGCGGTCACCTATTGAGGTACCCTGGATGCCATTGTCTGGGAATCACCTTCTGACCACCATTCCCACTATTTCACCTATCATGGCACTAATTGTTCTTCATGTTGTGTCATTCATTAATAAGTCATACATGTGGGCAGCATGTCCTTCTGGTTTTCTTGTCCACATGGAGAATTGTTTTAATACTGGGGAAATTCATGTGAATCCTGTAACTGCAATGTTGTCTGATGTTATTTAAATTCTGCGTCATGCACTAATGTGGCAGGCTGTCGCTTCTATACATTTATGACTGAACAGGGACAATTTAGCATGCTTAATTAGGAAGATCTCCAACCAGGCACCTAGAATTGTGCTGACAGTATTGCTGGAAGCCTTTCTCTTAAGGCCTCCACAGCCTCCAGAGGATGAGGACAAATTTGAGGAGTATGAAGGCCTGCCATGGGTAGATGTGGACTAGGCTATTACTTGGCTGGTGCATGGTACAGTTTTGTCAGTGAGGTGGAGTTATTGCAGAATCAGAAAATGCTACAAAGCCAAGAAAACAATGTAAACTAGAAGAAAAAAATGGCCCCTTCTGTGATTAGGACCGAGGGAAAGCAATCACTCATGCCTTTTGCATGTGAGTGTCCCAGCTTTGTTGGAACAGTGTGAAGAGAAGAAGCATAATGGAGAACTGCTGAGTCACTGGAGAAGCAGCTGAGACCAGAGGAGATGGAAGCAGTTTTAAAATAGAGCATAATATTTGAAAAGGCTATAGGAGTCAACTTACAGAAGAAATCCCTGTGTTTTGTCATGATGGCATGTACAGGAATGTGCTAGACAATAAGTAATGTGAGGGGGAGAGGAGATGGCTGCAGCACTTTTGAGCCCTTAGATTAAAGGCTAAAGCTATAAGAAAGGTATAAAAAGACAAAAGTCAACTCTAACAAAAAGAGAAAAAGGAGTTATCCAAGAACTGAGTTTTCATCACTAATCAAGAGGAATAACATCTGAAATTCTATCAAAGGAGAATATTGCCGCATTGCATATCTTTCCTTCCTTTCTTTTTTTTTTTTTCCTCTCCATTTGTTTTTATTATTCCTAACATGATCTTAGGGCATACCGATTTGGCTACACATGTACCACAGCTGAGACTTGAACTTTAAGTTTTACATGTGTCTCAGCCCAGTGTTCTGGTGAACCTTCCAAGTCTGGCCACAATGCATAGTCCGAGACCCAGCCAAGTTAACAATGTGGTCACAGCCTTTGCTTTTAGGTGTTTTTTAATACCTGCATTAGTCTCTGTTGACTTACTGCATCCCTCTTTTTTTTCAGAGATAGAGATTAGTGACAAAAATAAGCTAGGGAGTAGAGAAGAGAAAGAGACATATGTATGATGCAGCAAGCCAGGCTTCCTCCTCTCACCTAATTTCAACAACTTGAGACCAACTTTTAATGTGCAGTCCTGAAACTCAGCTCCTAAATCAAAAGTGGCTTCATGTAAAAAATGAAATCACTCACTACTTGCAAGTCTCCTTGAAGTCCATGGCATTTATGCCTGCATATCTTTTCTGTGCATTGGATTGACTTAATTTTAGTGCTTAAATAAAGAGTCTGCCTTTAGGCACTTAGGTATGTAGAATACAGACCTGTGGATTTTTATACCAACTTTATGAGCTGTTGCCCCTGAATTGCTTATCAGATACCAAGTGTATTTATTTTACACTGTCCTCACATTCTCAGTCTGTATGATCAGGCTTTTATATTGACAGTCGCTAACAGGATTGTCAAAGTTTATCAGGGATGCAGCCAGCTGGAGTCAGCTGAAGCATCGTGAACTGGAGGAGAGAGTATTTAATGCAATCACGCAGTGTGTTCTGCAGGCACAATCATCGGTAAATAGGTTAAGTGTTGACCTTTAAATTGTAATCTTCAGGTTAGATGCTTTCTCTCATGAACCCTACATTTTGCTGTCTTTGAACACAGCTCCCTGTCTCTGAGGAGGTCTAAGCTCAGAAACTGATACCTTGAGTGACTACAGGAGGCTGGGCACCCTAGCACTATCTTTATTATTATACCAAGATCCAGAAACTGAAATATTATCTGGCAGTAAAGTATCTTTCAAAAGAGAGAACTCTTAAATGCCCATTTAAGTAGCTAAATAATTTGTTTAATTTTCCAATCTCTCAGCTCATGTTCAGTTACTCTAGTATTTTGGAGAGCTGGTTGTGTTGGATTATCTCCTGTCATTACCCACAGTGTTTTATCATGTGGGTAATCTACACAGAGACTCAGCATGCTGGAAAGAAATAACTAGGTTTTGGAAATTGTTCAGAATCCAGTTGTTGCCTGAGAGAATAATAGGAAGATTAAACTCAACAGAAAATAACATAACTTTAGGGGAGGGGGTTTCAGTTGTCTAAACAGGAGCAGTATACTCTTTAAAGTGTTTCTTATGTGGTTTGTTTGTAAAGACTTTAAATAATCTGACCTGCTGATGATAAGCCTGAGCTTGATTACAATCTTGTATGTAAGGGGAGAAGGCTTTTTGAAATTGTATAATTTGTCTTGCATTACTGCCCTGCCTTGAGCGTTGTGCTACAAAAAAAAGCAAGCCTAAGGACAAGTCACTTGGTGTTATTCTTGTGGCTTCTATTACCATTCACTGATCTGTTGGTCACAGTTTTGCACAGCAAACTGTGCACATGTGCCTACTGGCAAGCATGCCTAATATAATACATTTCTGTGCTCAGACTCTTAAAAGCCTTTGTGCCTTCCTAGGAAAAGAAAGGAAAAAAAAAAACCAACCACTCATGGAATTTCAGCTGAAAGTGTGTAGTTGTGTGATAATATTTTGCAGGTTTCCTGTTTAATTTGTTCAATGTGTTGAGCTTCCATGCAGATTAACTATATAATCAAACACTGAGGGTGAGGAGATTGCTGTGCTTTGCCAAACTCACCACAGTCCAAAGAGAAGTAGTTAACCTTCAGTCAAACATTATCAGTGAAACTTTTGCTGAAGGAATATGGAAATGTGTGTTTGTTATCTGCAATGATATTATGTAGGATAGCAGACATACATTTCTGAAAAAAAATGCTAAAAATGGCAGATATTCAAGCCAGCTTAATAAGCAGAGACCTAACACCTTGCATGCTTTTGCCAGTTAGACCCTTCCAACAGTGGAGAATTTTTTTCTGACATAAGTACTTTGCTTCTTTGTGAGGGCTCATCATAGCGTGACTGCCTTCTCTCACTGTTATTGCCTCTGTTGCTTTCCTAGAAAGTCTGTCAAACCAGGAAAGGTCCATGGTTCACAGAGAGAGATCATGACTGGGGAGTGTGAAAAGCTTAAGGTTAAACATGGATGCCTTTCTGTATGTCTAATTGACATTTAAAATGTGAGGCCTTCCCAGGTTTCAGCACAAGGAATACAGATAAAAGTGGATCCCACTGCACCTTTCACTCAAGCAGCGCTGCTTTCAGGGTTCTTCCATTCTTAGTTTCTGCTATTTCTCTTTGGGATTTGTGTGTATTCTTGTCTACCTAGTCCTTGTCATTCTGTGATGGAGGGCACATGATGGATAGCTGTGCTGCCGCTGTACCAGATCTGCTCACAATGGCACAAAATAGGATCTGCAATAAATGCTGTGAGGTTCCCTACCATCTTCACTATAAATTTTGACTAAGACATCCTGTCCCAGGTGGCACCTCAACCTGCATGTTTGTCTAGGCGATACAGACAGTGTTTTCTTTGCACTTTCTCCCTCATTCCTGCCTGCAGCAGTAAGCCTCACCTAGAGCAGTGGGCAGAAGCCTCACTGATGTTGGGAGCACTGGTACATGATAGGCACATCAAGGAGCTGTGGAAAGAAGCCAAGCTGTCAGGAGATGTTGTGGGGACAAAGGATAAAGTGGTAGAGAGGGGAGGGAGGTGTCAGGGGGAGCAATGTCTCATTATCATTATAAGGATCTTTGCCTCCTTTAAAAGAATTTTTACCCTTCAGACAAGGTCCCGTCTACCAGCACCAGAGAAATTGGCACAGGCTGCAACGAAAGTCAGCAGCAGTGGAAGCTGTAGCTGATCTTGATCCAAGCACATAATGCTGTAGTTTTATCAGAACAAGCTTTCTCATATGCCTGGCAGGTCTGATTAACTTTTGCAAAACTGCAGCTGAAAGGAAACAAAAGTAGTGTAAATGAAAAGGCAGAAAAAAAAAAAAGAAACAATGACTTTTCTGTCATGTCTGTGAACAGCTTTTACTGCTTTCCCTGGAGACCCTGCATGCTTGGACAGCAAGTTACAGTGAATTAGTGAAGGTCACTGCCATTGACTAAATCCTCTTTTATGTTTCTTGGTAACTCTTGAATTATGGCAAGAGTTGAGCATATTAATTTAACGCTTTTTTTTCCATTGGCAGTACTGATGGAGAAAAAAAAACGCAAGTCATTTTGAGCAGATAATTATGAATTAAAATAAAATTCAGGAACAAAATCAACGTGGGGGGGATGTGGAGTTGTTGGAAAGAGTTCAGAGAAGGGCTACAGGGATGATCCGAGGGCTGATGCACCTTCCATATGAGGACAGGCTGAGAAAGTAGGGCTTGTTCAGCCTGGAGAAGAAAAGGCTCTGAGAAGATCTTGTAGCAACCTTCCAGTACCTGAAAGGGGCCTGAAAGAAAGCTGGAGAGGTACTGTACATAAAGGCTTGTGGTAATAGGATGAGGGGGAATGGGTATAAACTGGAGAAGGGCAGATATAGAACAGATATTAGGAAGAATTTCTTCACCATGAGAGTGATGAGACACTGGCACAGGTTGTCAAGGGAACCTGTGGATGCCCCATCCCTGGAGGTGTTTAAGGCCAGGTTGGATGGGGCCTTAGGTAATCTGATCTAGTGAGATGTCCCTGCCTATGGCAGGGGGTTTGGAACTAGATGATCTTTAAGGTCCCTGCAAACCCTAACTATTCTGTGATTCTATGATTCCATGAAAATGGCATCTCCTTTTTATTCCCAGTTTCACACTACTATGCTGCAGGAAAATCAATAACTATTGAAGTATTAAGCACAAAAATTTTGATGCTTGTGGTTATTCTCTTAATTTATGCAAGATATGGACTGGGACTATAATAAGTGAAATATGGTAACATTAGGAATGTTGACTTTTTATTTCACACTTTTGCAGCTTCTTTTCTTACATAGTGGCAGAAGACTAAAACCTTAACTCTTTAATGACAGAATTAAACTCTAAGTGCAGATCTCAGTAGTTAAGTCTGTTAGTTAATGTTGAAAAATTTAAGGACTGGTATTTTTCAAAAATTCTTTCCTTTGGCTAAATACCTGAATGTTTACATACGTGTGGTTATGTAAATATATATATGCAAATGTACATGCACACTTTCATAGAAGTATATATTTTTAAACATATTGGTTTCAGCATGGTGTGTGGGCATTTGTTTTTCAGAAAGTAAGAGTTGTTTTGACAACATTTTGGGAACACACTGGGATTTTCAAAATTATCCAGGAAGTCTGTGTGGAAATGGAAACCAACATATGAGAAGACATTCTGGGGGATATTTCTCTTGGTGATGAAATCCTGGGCCTTACCTGATCTATCCCCAGTGCCACTATGACACATGTACCTACCCCATAGATAAAAGCTCCACAGGCACTCTCCCCAGACAAGGTCTCCCTCTTGGACATTTTACTAGTGTCTTGTCTAAGATCTCCTGCCAGAGTCTTGTTTTCCACACCAGAAGAGGTGCATGAAAAAGGTTGTCACTTTCCTCTTAATCAGAAGTTTTTTAATTATTGAAGACTGCTCTGTCTGTATCCTGTCTTTTGCTGGTGGTCCAGCAGGCACTACCTCATTTGCTCTTTCAATGCAGACCACTTTTCCCCTATCACCGTTTCCTAGCTCCTCTGCTTCAGGCTCAGTTTCCAGGAAAATCAGGCTTTCCCTGGTTTCCCTGGGATCTAACAGGTTGCCTCACATGTGGAACAGGCTATGCTGCCGTCTGCATCAGGCAACTGCTTGTTGGACATATGTATGTACAGTTCTTTACGCATGCCTCTCATAGAATCATAGAATCATAGAATCATAGAATCATAGAATCATAGAATCATAGAATCATAGAATCATAGAATCATAGAATGGTTTGTGTTGGAAGGGACGTTAAATATCATTCTGTTCCATTCCCCCTGCCATGAGCAGGGACACCTCCCAACAGACCAGGCTGCCCAAGGCCCCATCCAACCTGGCCTTGAACACCTCCAGGGATGGGGCAGCCACAGCTTCCCTGGACAACCTGTGCCAGTGTCTCACCACCCTCATTATGAAAAATTTCTTTCTAATACCTAGTCTAAATCTTCTGCCTTCCAATTTAAAGTCATTCCCTCTTGTCCTGTTACTACACACCTTTTTAAAAAGTCCCTCCACATCTTTCTTGTAGGCCCCCTTCAGATACATAATTATGGCTGTGATGGTGCTGCTTGGTTTTTGTCTAACTGAAATAATAATTGAGGGCAATTCATGTCAGCAAATCTTCACAAACACCCATGCAACAGTTATCAGTACGTAATCAAGAGTGCTTCTTGTTGTTAAAACATTTCCTTGTACAGGGCAATGTTGGAGACTGGTTGGTGTCCCGGCAAACACTTCTAGTCTACATATAATGGAAAATGATTTGGCCATGCTGGCCATTTTTTTCCTTGGACAAAATTACGGCTGTTAAGTAATAAATCACACTACAGCTAGAGGTGCTGCATGGGAATACTGGCTCCCTGGAGCTACGGACCAGCAACACTGCACAGCTGCTTGGAATGGACTCCCAACCCATCACCAGTCAGCTAACCAGCTGTATTTCCTCATATAAGATGTCCCCAGTTGTGTGGTAAAGGTGTTACCTTAAGCCTCAGGGCAAGAAAGTTTGAACTAGGACTTCTATCTCAATACTGGAGCATAGTGGAGGCTGGTTTAAAGCTAGCCCATGGAAGTAAATGAAGTATGGTGTCTCAAAGGGAGACTGCATCTTCTTGTGAAGCTTGTGCTCAAAGAGCAGTACTACTTGTGAAATATGTGAGGTCTTTAACTTAGAAGGCCTCAAATGTTTTGAAATTTACCTCCACAAGAAGCAATATTGCTACAGCACAGTAGAAAGAGACGCATCAGCTGGAGCCCTTCAGTGTGTGGGACCCTTTGGCTGAGCATTTTCAGTGTCCCCTTCTGTGTCCAAAATACCCTTAATTGCTATTGATTCTCTTGATGGACTTCCAAGCCTATTGTCTCTCGCCTCAGGGAAAGGATATGGCCAAGCTGAGGCCTGAAGTATGATGTGGGGTATAATATTTGGCTGGATAAAAAGGTGTTTCTTCAGATTAAGCAAGCTGTCAAGCTTATACTTAGGCTTTCAGCTCTCTGTCACACCTAGGCTGCGCACAGAGCCTTTAGATAGTCACTGATTTGTACTAGTTGAAATAAAAAAGCAGAAAGATATTCCTTTCCTTTTCTGTATTACCTACGAAGACTGCCTACGGCAGCATACTGTCTTGTGTCTAGGTGCACACCATCAATTAAGCGTTGTTAGTGCTTCATATTATATCCTGAAGCAGCAGTTTAGTCTTCTTGAATGCTGTGTAGGGCTTGCAGTCTGGAAGAGCTACACAGGAGGACTCAAAGGGACCAAACTTGGCTGTCCTTAAATGTAACCTTAAGCTTTAAGGATGATACGCTTCACAAAAAAATGATCCTGATTTTTCACGTTTTAGTGTAGAAGCATAGCTAGTCTCATTTGGGTTTTGCTTTTTGGGGCTTGTCTAGCTCAACTTGAGTTAGCACTGTTTTCCATTCTGAGGATGGCCTAATCACCAGCACGTTCTTTTATTTCCTTAGCCGTTCCTCCCAAATTGAAGGAAATGAAAAATCAAGAGGCTGCTGTGGGTCAGAAGCTAGTACTAAGATGTGAAACCACCTCAGAGTACCCTGCACTCAGATTCAAATGGTTAAAGAATGGAAAGGAAATAACAAAAAAAAACAGACCAGAAAATATCAAGATCCCCAAAAAACAAAAGTAAGTACTGGCATTTCTTACAAATGGGGCTGGGAGGGATGGGGAGAGCTGTTCACTGGAACACTGGTGTTGAGATTGTTAATTGCAGTATAAGAAAACTAAGAGTTGTGACTTAAAGAGGACAAAAATTTAAGGAAACAGCTCTGATGTTATTTTGTTTTCTTGAATGTCTGTATGAAGTTATAAATATTTCATAGATAATTTTCCCTTTTCAATTTCTATTTATTTTCTGATAGCTAAAAGGTATAGTCCAGCAAACCTTGGAGGCAGGCCATTTTTAAACTACTGACAAGAACAAAGGAACCTTATGTTCGTTGTTTAAAATCCAAGAACATTTAATATCATCAAAAAAATGTAGATTTGAAATATTGTTGAGATTTGCTTTACAAGCAGTATAGTCCTTAAGAGGGGCTGAATGCTGCCTGTATTAGCTTCAAATGACTTATGCAAGCTTGCAGTAGTCCTTTACTAGGGGCATTTCCACATATGCAGAACAAGGCACGGGTCTAGCAGGTGCTGGATGAGGAGCCTGCAAATCGCATCCTTCTGGGTGGGGAACCCTCCCCCTACAGGTGACTGATGACAAGTGCCAAAAGATGATCTCGTTTGCCTTGTTTCTGCAGGAAGGGAGAAGCCGCTACACGATGTGTTTTCTGCATTGAGACAGGAGAAAGCTTTTGCAATGTGGTCTCTACCATTTTGTTTAGTTTAAAAAAATCTCAGTTGTAGCCACTTATCCATCGAAGGAAGCTATGAAAATCTGTTTGAACACAGGCCTTCAATTCTCACTTCTGCTCTCAGCAAGCAGCTGCGCTGGGCTGTGCCTTCCCTTGGTACAAGGCACATAGGATTTTGGGTGGGCTCTGCAAGAGCTTTTTCCTTCCAGGGTGTCAAGTGTCCCCACACTTTTTGTCAGGTCTCATATAATTAGGCAAAACAGCAGCCAAAATCAAACAGGCACTTGACCTTTTGAGTTATGCAAATTGAAAGCCAGAACTGGTCTGCTTTGCAATTTCTTGCACCTCAGCCTGGGGTGCAAGGTGAAACAAGGAACGGTTCAGAGCAGCATCACTGCAGACCCTGTGCCACAGTTGCACAGAGAGCAAGAAGGAACCTTGTCTCATCCCAGCATTTGGAAAATGGAACTGTTCCAGGTGGCAGATAGCCTGGCAAATTGCCCATTTGCAGGGCCATATGTCTCTATCAGAGTTGTATTTTCAGTCTATTCTGTCAAAGCCTGGCCCTCAGCATCCTAGGAACACAGTACTACCTGTGAGAGGAAAACAGTGTTTTGTCTTCTTACATTTTGGCTATTGCTGATCAACCAAACTCACTGGAGCCATGATTTCACTTTCTGGGACTGGGCTTTGTCAGTTCTGCATTGAATCAGCAACTGCCTTCTGCCAGCACCCTTCTTTCTCTTGTTTTTTTCTCCCCACAAAACTTTGAAGAGCTAGCAGAAAGGAAATCAATAATAGCAATTAATTAAAGCATGCGCATGGAACACATGAAACTATTTTTCAGGTTGATGTGCCAAAATGTGTTTAAAACACTCCAAAAGATAAATAATTAAAAAATTAAAAATTGACCTTTTTCTGGAAAATGGAAATGTGAAGTCCTATTCTCCCACCATAAGTGGGCAGAGTGCAGGCTTTGACCTAGATTTCACACTTCCATGTACTATTTCAGCCATGAAAGTAACACTCATTGTTGGACTTTTCTCTCTTCTATTTTCTGCTTTAAAACAGAAATGTCCGTGTGGAACAGAGAAGCCTTTCCAGTTAGAAATGTGAAAGTAACTAGATGTAGAATACAAAAACAGAGAAAGACAAGGGTTATCTGCTGACATCTGAAGAATTTTCCTTGCCTTTTTACTTTGAGTTTTTAGTTTGAGGACACATCAGTGCTTTGCCATTTTTTTGTTTTGCTGTTTATGTGAACTTCCAGAACTGAGTATATGTGAGCAGCTTAAGATGACTTTTTGTTTTCACAAGAAGTGAGACAGGCACATGTTCTAAAGGAAAGTGGGGAAAACACAATGTAAATAAATGCATAAAAAGACATGCATATTATGGTAAATAAAGTCACATTAAAAAAACCGCATTGCAAATGAAAAGAATATCAATGATCACGGAGTATTTCCCCCACTTATTTTCTGTGTTTTTCCCATGACAACACACTGATAAATATTTCTTATGTTCGTATGCTGCCATATTGTTACAAGAAGCATTTTAGTGAGAATTTTTTTTTTTTTTTTACCAAGTGTGGGAAACGTCAGCTAGAATGACTAGAGCTGTGTTGAGCTGTCTAGGATTAATGTCTATATTAAAGGTCAAATGGCTACAAAAAAAAGTAGGCTTTGTGTATAATGAGCCATTAGCTTGCAGGTTGTCACAGTCATATTAACTCCTTCCATTCAAACACTAAAGAACAATATTTTTTACATATTTATAAAAACATCATGAAGTTGTAAGTATACTGCCCAATGGCAAGAAGTGACTTCTGGTAATACTGTACTTTTCAAGAAGTAACCTTTCTCATTGTGTGATGGCAGAGTAAAACCTGTTCATTGTTGGGAGAGAAATAAATGTTTCTGAGTGCTACCTACTTAGCTTTAAGTTTCTTAACAACTTGAAAAAATATCTGGCAGAATGATGAAGTATCTACCTCAGATACTGAAAATGAAGATATTAGCTTGACATTTGGAGCAGGCATTGAAAAGATGATACTGCAGCTTGGTGTTTATTTGGTGCATTTGCCCATTGTGAATACAACGGTTTCAAAGGATTTGCAGAAGTCAAGCACATGCTGACTGTGTTTTCCTGTTATTTTAAGAGTTAAATTGACCTTCTGGCAATGCAGGCTTCCTCAAAACCTAGCCTTCTGAAGACTGCCTTGCATACAAAATGAGCTCAGAATCACTTCTCTAAGCTTAATAAGATGATTTCAGACTGGTTGTTGCAGAAGGTATAGGGCCTTGACATACCATCTCATGACTGTACAGCAAATAAATCACACTAAACTGTGTCCCTTCTCATTACACAAGAAAAACTGAATGAGTTTAAGTTTTAATGAAAAGCATTTTAAACACTTTTTACCTTAAATTTGTCATGAACTAAGACCATGCAGCCAATGAGTTTCTGCTACTTTTATGATTGCTGATAATTCCTGATGCCACAGTTGATTGAAATGTGTGTCCAAGATCTAAGCTCTTCCTTTTTATCAATGGAGATACAATAAAAATCAGGCATCAGGCAAGATTTTTTCTCCCTGCTAGCTAACTTTCCCAAACCTGCCCACTTGTACTGGTAGCATTGAATTTTTCTTCTCCGATTTCAAATTCAGGTGAAGCTGTCACATTTTTGTTTTCAGTAGTGTGCTGTACAGAGTGAGACTCTCATCATGTGTTGAAGAGAGTCTTTGATCTGGCTAGGGTTTCTTTGGGCACAGGGAAGGTATTTGCCACATTACCTAGATGCTGGCTTTGCATGCAATAGTGCATGAGAATACTTTGTGTTCTTGGGCTTCATCCAGGCTAAGCCTGGATATTTGCCTGCAGACAGGCAATTCTGGATGACAGATGGAGGCTGGAAGAACAATGAATTCAAGCAGTCAGGTGGGCTGGGACTGAATTCTGCGGATATATTTCTTTCCCTTTTATGTATGAATACAAGCTCAGCAGTGTCATAGTGGCAATGAGCTAAGTATAGCAGGAGCAAATCTTACAAGGAGAGGCATTTTTTAGTATAGCATGGAATGGATTGAGAAAAGAAGGAATACTTAAAATAAAAAGCCCTTAATAGGTGTTTTGAGTGAATACTGTTGGAGTACGGTATTGCTAGGGAGCTGTTTGATTTGCAGCCATTAATTAGTCACCTTCCGCTTTAACTGTTTTGAATTTTCTCCTGATATGTCTCAATAATATTCTTAAGGCTATAAGTATTCATATTATTTCTCCTGCTTTCAGAGAGAAAACTCATTTCAGAGTTTATCTAAAAACAAGAAAATTCAGATTGTTAGAAGCAGATTTTGTAAGAAACATGGTTGATGACCTATTTTAATATAATCTCAGAATTATCAAAGGGAGACAATTCCTTGCCTTCTCCCATAGGTGTTGTGTAAAATAAAAAGGATAAAAATAAATGTTCAGGGCAAAGAGTTTCTTTTTCTAAAAGCCAAGAGTACCATAGTGGTGGTTTGCATCAATATTTCTTAATATCATATGGAGATAAAAAGAGACTGCAGCAGGCATATGATGGGTTCCCAAATAAAAGCGGTATAGCTGCAGCTGGTATTCTTGCTTATCAGTGTGTCAAACTGAGTTCCTCAAAAAACTGCACCTTGCCTTTTGAAACACCCTGAGGCTACATTCTGCTCTCCATCTAGACAAGTGTCTGCAAGCACAGCTGAAAGATAATCTGTGGGATATAGGAAATATCAGATGCCCAAGCAAGCTGTTAGGTGGTGTAGTCTATTGTCAGATGTTCCTGGGCAGACCCTCAACAGCCTGTTGCAAAGGCAGGTGTGTAGATGCCTAGCTGGAAGATTAAAGAGCAAGCAATATTTACTGTGATATAAGTACAGCTATTAGTCAGGTGCAAGATTCTTCCCCCCAAAGAGGCAGTTGCTTTCACCTTGTGGATGCTTCTGTCAGTGTCTCAATCACATTTTTCTCACATTTACATTCATGGTTACCACTACTTAGAGTCTGTTCTTGTATGCCATCTGAAATGCATCCCAGTTATTTAATTCAGCATTGGGCATCGGGCTCCTGATGTTGCCTGAGAAAGGAGACCTAATAGCCTGCTATTCAGTTGTCTACCATTTGAGAAAACCCAAGCAATTTACTAATCCTGTCTTGGCTTCTTCTTCTTATTGGAAGCCAAATGGCCTCAACAAAGCAGCCCTCTTTCATGGCATGAGGTGAAACTTTTGTAATGTGTGTTTCTACCAGAGCTGGGATCCACCTAGCACACTGCTTTCATCCAATGAGGGCCACAGTACTGACTCTTCGGTGACAAGACCTCTGCGTAGCAGCAGGGAAGGCTAAGCTGCTGATAAGCAGACATTTGATAGCTGATGGTATAGTTTACTGGAGGGAAGGATGGCTCACAAGGATGCATTAGAAAATAGCATTGAACATTTTGGTTGCTCTAAAAGCACCCCTGCTACAATAGACTTGGTTCTGGTCTCAAATCAACCCTGCTGAATGGTTCCTGAAGGGGTAACCAGTTGTGATTTCTGCATGGTGACTTATGAGTCCTGGCTGTGTTGAAGCAAAACAACTCCCCTGACATTTGCGTAGCTCAGCATCTATTGTTAGATGTGCTGGTGACAATGAGCTTTTAGAATGAAGAATCCATGTTTCCTGGTGATCCATCCTTTGTGTTGGGGTCGGCAAACTTGGGGAAGCCAGTGTTCATGCACTCCACTGAGTGACTGTTCTGTAGATAAACGAGCAGGCTTTGCTACAGGCAAAAACTAATTAAAAGCACTTCTTTTAAACAGAAACTGGGAATGCCAATTATGTGTGTATTTCCCCAAGCTAGACATTCTCCACAGTGTAGGCAATGGAATTATTGTCATCACATGAGTTGGGGACCACTTGAATGACACCAGAACATGCTCCTACCAAATTAATGGGTAGGCAGGAGTTCTGCATTTTAAAATCTAATCTTAAAACCTTGGAGACTGATTAAATTACATCTCTGAGCTAGGAACAAAATGTAGCTTCATGCAAATTGTGCTCCTGCCCATTATTTTTTGTTAGTGCTGGAAAATGATTTACTATTGGGGTTTCAGAAGTTACTAAAGAGAGTGGTGTGTCCTAATTTCATAATTATTTAGTCAGATGTTGGAAACTACAGTACTTACACAGAATTCTACTATTGGCTATATAAACTTGTAGGAAAGGTTAATCTATTCTAATATTACACCCATCTCCATGGCATCTGGGTAGTCAACAATTCAGCTGAGAAAGGAGAGTTGTTTTTCAGGTTTCCTTTAAGAACAAAGACTTCTCTAGAGCAGAAAAACATAAACAAGTATCTCTGTTTGACTTCATTAATATGAATGTTTTCCAGCAGCCTGTAAGAGAGATGTTTTTATTATCTTCCCTTCTCTCAAACCTGTATAGTGTTAACCTGTCAGTATGAATGGAAGACAAGAGTCCTCGTTGAGAGGAAAAAAAATGTGCATTAGTTGATACAGTGACTGTTAACTCCAGTACAGGATCTTCACATGTTTTTTTCTGATTTCACAGGAAATACTCTGAGCTTCACATTTACAGAGCAACGTTGGCTGACGCTGGGGAATATGCATGCAGAGTGAGCAGCAAACTAGGGAATGACAGTACTAAAGCCAGTGTTACAATCACAGACACCAATGGTAAGGCCTGGCTCTTTACTACCATGTTCAGAAAGACCATGTATTAAAATTGCCGTCAGGACAAAAGGATTTTGAACAGGGGAAAGATTTGCAAGTGAAGTGGAATTAGAAACACTGAAATCTATTAGGTGTGCTAAGGAAATTAATCAGGACTGACTTGTCTCCTGTGTAGTTGAGACATTTGATTTTCCTCACCTAGACAAATGGGATGCCTCCTGTGGATCTCGGGAGAGATCAGCATTTCCTGTGAGACACTTTCCAATACCAAATCTAAGAAGCAGTCAAAATAGTCAAGAAAGAAGAAGATTCCAGTTCCCATAGTACACAAGAGTAGAGGAGGCACTGTAGGCCTGTCAAGAAGCTTTCATTTAACATAACACATGTCCTAGTCTGAAATTCTAAACTATCACTCCTGTCTTTGCTTTTAAGGAATATTTGTATGGCCCTGATTGGCCCAATTTTTACTTTCACATGTGCTGACAAGTTTTTCTTTTGATTTCTAAAATAATAGAGTAAAAGGCATGAATGTATTTGAAAACGTACTATTCAAATGCGTGAATGTAATGCAGGTACTGCAATTTAAACTTTTTCCTTGTTGAGCAGTTTCTTGTAAGACAGACAGCATTCAGACTTACCTAAAAGATTTAAAATTATTATAGATTCCTATTTTTGCAGAGCTCCTTTCCACTTCATGTATGGGAAGTTCCAGTTACTTCTGACAGATTTTCATGGGTGTCGCCATTGTACCCAAATGTTTTAGCAATACTGTTTCTCCTTTCTGAGTGTATTGGAGACTGCAGTTCTGTTGAAATCTTGTTGCTTAAGAGTGACATTGATTAATTCAGCTCCTATAATTCAAACTCCAGTGTCCAGTCAGTTGTGAAGTATCAAATGAACATGCCTTCATTAGCAAAAAAAGCAGAAATTCTCCTCATATCTGAGGTGGGTTTAAAGTTTTTGTCACAATGGTAGTTTAGCAGGGATGCTTTTCTGTTCCACTTTTTTCTCTGAAACAAGATGTAGGCATATAAATAAACAGAAAAACAAGCTTAAACCAGTGGGATTCTTCTTTGGATGTCTGCTGTTTTGTGGTCACATGGTGATTGCTTGACTGTATTAATTTTGAGTATTTGTTATTCTGTTTCATCAACCAGAGTCTCAAGTGCTGAGATTTTATACTAGCTGTATGGTATTATAATCATGATCAGATGTCAGCAGACTGATTTAAAATAGCAAGTGTTATTTACCAGAATGTTACTAGGAGGAAAAATGAGTAGGTGTTTCTATGTAGTTTTGTAAATGTTCTTGGTTTCCTTGAGTGCAAATTTTGGTTAACTGCTTACAAGGAAAGCTCCTATACTGCTTCTGAGATACTGGAGTTTCCAACACTCAGTTGTAGGCACTATGCTTGGCAATGATACATATAAACGCAAAAATTAAAAAAAAAATGCTTGGGCACCCTCTACTACTTTCTCAGACAAGGAATTGTTAGGTCGCTGGGTAGTGCATGTAGGACCTCATTCCTTTGCTTCATGACATGGATTTTTCAACCTCCTTTGGGCTATGCTGAATGACAACAAAATATTCCTGCTGCAGGGAGATGGGAGCTTGGCTTTGAATGAAAACATTTGCAGGCAAGCTCTGTTATGTGCACTTAAAACTGATATGTTAGTATCTATCTAATCATATTGCAAAACGTAAGTTGTTTGAAATGCAGCCGTGCATGCAAACACCCATGAATGTGAACAAACTTGGATCTGACCTAAATCTGGCAGCTGGCTGTTGTCCGTAAAGATCTGAACTGGAAGCTCAGTGATATCTGAACTGGAACATATCAGTGACATTTGATAATGTAGAATCAGGCATGGCAACATTCATTGGATGAATAAATCAATCATGCATATTTGGTTGCCACATATACATCTCAGCCTCCTCTGCTTATTGTTGCTTATAAATTACCAGTAAAATTGTTCCTGATTTTCCTCCTAATGATGGAATTTTCCACCTGGATTTGAGGAACAGCATTGGCAACATCTGGTGACTTAAGAACAATGGATCCCTAAGGCCTCTGAGGGCAACATCTGCTTTGCAAATAGGGACAGACCCCCTGCACGGGTGACCTCCTCACCCCTCCTTCCTCCACAGTCCCTGACCTCTTCTCTTGCTGGCTTAATGACAGATTTGGGATCCAGACTCAGTAATGAGCCCTGAAGAGCACTCATTACTCAGGCCTTATATATCTGTGTGGTCCTGCATTACTCATAAGAAAGAGAAAGCTTGTTTGTTGTTTTTAAAAGGCACAACATTTAGTTCTTATTTGTTGATTTCTGCCAATGGGCTTTTGAAGAAGACACTGGGGTCCTGTGCTGCCCAGGAGGCATTGTGTAAAACTAGTATGTGGGCATCTGAGAGGATTAAACCTATCATGGTAGGCAGAGAAGTTCCTTCCTTCCATCTCCAGCAGGCTGGGTGACAGTGGATTAAAAAACATATGAGAAACAAGGCAAATGTGTTGGGTTTTTTACCCATTAATAGGAAAAGCCACACCTTTACTACTAAGGTTACATGTCTGAAAACTGCTAGTTTCAATTCCCTACACCAAAGCATAGCGAATGAGTGACAATTGTAAAACATTATTTTGTGGCTTTCAGTGAGCAAAGAGCTTTATTTTTCCTTGATTTCATCCTCAGAACCAGCAAAATTTTTTATCCTAAACAGTAATAGCCAGTAGAATACTAACTCCTGTCCTTGTTGCTACTATTGTTATTGTTGATATTGCTGTTACCTAAAACTGCCAAATTTGATCTTGTGCAAATTCTTACTACGCATAAATACACACAATATGTACAAGATCTATTAGCCTATATAGGCTTTTAAATTTTCTCATTTTTACTGAAAGGAACATAAAGCCTTGTCTGTAGAGCCATATATGTGGTTTAAAAATGCAACAAATATAAAAATAGGAAGACAAATACGATTTTCTACCAGTTTTAATAGCAAGCAGTGGGGCTTATTCTGTTCTCTTTTAAATTTATATTGAGTATAACTTGCCCACACGATATGGGCTGTCTTCTTATTTTCATTCATTCTTGTTCATGCATGTTTCCCTAAGAAAAATTGTAATTGAGGTCAGAATAGAGGTGTTATGTTCCCCCTTAGTTGTATAACCAGTGCATGGGTTTGCTAATGCAATAATAGCTGCTTTTTTGCATCATAATTTGTCACTTTAGCGAGGCAAAATTCTTGCAGTCAATTTTTTCATGGACTTTCTCATGAACATGAGGTTTTACTATGCTTAGCAAGTAACACCGAGAGAATCATAGAATCATAAAATCATAGAATAACCAGGTTGGAAGAGATCCACCAGGTCATCGAGGCCAACCATTCCTATCAAACACTAAACCATGCCCCTTAGCACCTCATCCACTCGTGCTTTACACACCTCCAGGGAAGGTGACTCAACCACCACCCTGGGCAGCCTGTTCCAGTGCCCAATGACCCTTTCCATGAAAAATTTTTTCCTAATGTCCAGCCTAAATCTCCCCTGGTGGAGCTTGTGGTCATTTCCTCTTGTCCTGTCCCCTGTCACTTGGGAGAAAAGGCCAGCTCCCTCCTCTCTACAATCTCCTTTCAGGTAGTTATATAGAGTAATAAGGTCTCCCCTCAGCCTCCTCTTCTCCAGGCTGAACAACCCCAGCTCTCTCAGCTGCTCCTCATAAGATTTGTTCTCCAGCCCCTTCACCAGCTTTGTTGCTCTTCTCTGGACTCGCTCCAGAGCCACAACATCCTTCTTGTGGTGAGGGGCCCAGAACTGAACACAGGATTCAAGGAGCGGTCTCACCAGTGCCGAGTACAGAGGGAGAATAACCTCCCTGGACCTGCTGGTCACGCCATTTCTGATACAAGCCAAGATGCCATTGGCCTTCTTGGCCACCTGGGCACACTGCTGGCTCATGTTCAGTCGGCTGTCAACCAACAACACCAGGTCCCTCTCCTCCTGGCAGCTTTCTAGACAGGCTTCTCCTAGTCTGTAGCTGCACAGGGTTGTTTTGCCCCAAGTGCAGGACCTGGCATTTGGCCTTGTTAAACCTCATGCCATTGGTCTCAGCCCAGCGCTCCAGTCTGTTCAGATCCCTTTGCAGAGCCTCCCGACCCTCCAGCAGATCCACACTTCCACCCAGCTTAGTGTCGTCTGCAAACTTGCTAAGGGTGCACTCGATGCCTTCACCCAGGTCATTGATAAAGACATTGAACAGGGCTGGACCCAGCACTGAGCCCTGGGGAACCTCACTTGTCACTGGCCTCCAGCTGGATTTAACTCCATTTCCCACCACTCTCTGGGCCCGGCCATCCAACCCGTTTTCCACTCAGGAGAGTGTGCACCTGTCCAGGCCAGAGGCCGACAGTTTCTGTAGCAGAATACTGTGAGAAACTCTGTCAAAGAATATTTCATACCACAATCAAAACTTTCAACTTCATGTTTGAAAATTTGGTCACATAACGCCTTATTTATACAACTAGGTAAGCAACCTTATTTTCTCAAATGTTGAGCACGCCACTGCTCCAGTTGAATGTGGTATCAGTCTTTTCCATTTAAACTTGTTGACCTAAATGTTTTGCCTCTCTAAGGTTGTTTGCTGTTCCCAGCGTGACTCAGGGTGCAAAAGGATGGATCCCTGCAGAGGTATTTCAGAAGTTAGCAGTCTGTGGTTCTGGATAACTGCTTGATTGCGTGCAGGGTGTTGTGTTAGCACTCATCCTGCACATGTATGCAAAGTGAGTTGACATAATTTGAGTTATCAATGATGGGGCCTGGGACAGCTATTCCTGAACCAAAGGAAAGAAAAGTCTTCAGGTGGTCTGTTTGTGTAACTCAACTCTAGGCAGAGGTGAGATTTGGTAAATTCATTAGCTACATGGTCTGCGGCCTCTGCAGTTTTCTGATTTTGCATCCATAAGACTTGCAGCTCTCAGCTGTACAGTAGTCAATAAGAACCTGATATTCATCATTCATTAAAATTTAGTTTTCTCTTCTTTTTGGAGGTAGCCAGTAGCTTATCCTCAAAAAGACAGCAGAGAAATAAGTAAATAAAAGCATGTTGCATTGAGTGCCTGTAGAGTGTGTGACCATCTATGAAATACATCAAATGCAAGACAAATCCCTTGTACTTAATACGTTGATTTGTCTGAGACTTTATTAAAACAGAATATCACAATATTTCTTGTTCTTTAGCATAGTAACAGGTGACCTGGGTCATAGTTTGTTTTTAACTGGCTGGTGTAATGGGTTAGATTCTCAGTTGTTGCAAATCATTGTGCCTGAACCAAGATCACTGATTTGGGCCTCCACATAGAAAGAGATGTTGCCATCACTCAGTTTGGCATAGCAATTGCTTTCAGAGTAACTTTGAGTCTTTCCTCACAATCTGACATATTTGAATTGAAGGTGGTGCTCTTTTAATCTAAACCTAGGGTGGTGATTTCTTGGAAGATCAGGAAAAAAGTAAAATGCATAGTAGTTGGGTCTCCCTATATCCTTGATCATGTGTCTGTATGGTTCTGAGGTCTCAGGCTATGGCCTTATTCACACTTACTCCCTACTTGCCATCTGTAGACCAAGTAACAGAGGTCTCAGATATTTCCGCTTTCTCAAGGTGTGTGCTAGTTTGTGTCATTCTTCATGTAATGTCGTCTAAATTGCACAATCCATGCAAAAGGCTTAAGTCTTGTATGACTGCCAGAAAGTAAACGTCAGGATGACAGAAAGCTTGTTTGCAGCTCTAGCTACCTACGATGCTCTTGGTGTTTGAGTCCTCCACTAAGCCTAGGTTATTGTCCCTGTCAGGGTCATCAGAGCTATCTTCAAGGCCTGAACCAAAACACAGGAGAATAACCAAATCCCATTAGTTTGCTCAAGCACGCTTTTTGCAGTGGGCCTTTGGCAAACTAGCTCAAAGTACAAAATGCCTGTGAGGGCATGCAGAGGGTTTTTCATAACAGCAGCTGGATGGCTGATAGATGTTTGATTATCCCTGAAGAGAAGGTCTTTTCTGAGAAAGAGAGTCTCCCGCCTCTCTCAGAAGCATTACAACAAAGCTTGTTGCACAGCAACTGAGTTATCTCCTCCCAGCCCAAACAAAGTTCTCTTACCTGGAAGAATGGATCAAAGTACAAAGCCCAGCATAGTGATGAGTTGCTGTGAGTCCTGTGAGGGTTGACAGAGCTCTTCTACATGTTGCCAGGACAGACAGCAGAATATTAAGGCCAGAATATTAAGGAAATGAAACTTTAGGGACCTGACACTTAAACCATCCTCAAACAAGGATCTCCTGTCTGTCCTTCAATATTTTTACATAAGGAACCCTAGCAGAAACATATCTAGTTTCAGGAAACGGCACTGTGCCAAAATTAAGTACTCCTACAAATATCAGGGGCAGAAGTCGATGGAGCATCTGAGGTAGCTGCTCCTTACGGGGACTTAAACATGATGATGAAGGCACGTCTGCAGGCTGCTGTCTCCATACCTTAGGCTGCAGCAGCAACTGCAAGTATCAGGACTGAAAATGCTTCCAGTTCTTCCACCTCAGGCAAGTATTGACAGCTCTCTACCAGCAGCTTCTTTTCTTTCTACTTTTTGTGTTCACATGCCTTGTCATGTGGATCTGTGATGGCCCTCTTGGGTGAAAAAAAATGCCTCGTTTACCATTGTAGTATACTGTCTTCAGTATGCAATGCACACAAATTTTGTGTCTTCCAAATGTTAACATCCACTGTTAATGTTGCTAGCAGATATGTTACTAGTAGGGCTTGGTTATGTGACTCTGTCACATGTTTTCCAAACATATTTCTCAGCATGTTTCAGATGATTTTTTCCACTGCTAGGGAAGCTGCTCGCCTGCACTCATACTGACACAGCTGTGCTAGAGAGACAGCAGTAAGAAATGCTCCATCAAGATCAGCACAGGCACTAAATGGAATGTAGTTGCTATAACAGTGAAAGAAAAATTTGCTTCAGTTGTGCCAGATGCTGCACTATGCAGCTGTCAAACCTGTTCTGTCTCTTGTTGTGACTAAGAAAGGTTAATTGCTCAGCCAATCCAACTGCACAAAACCAAACTGCCTCCATACCCAAAAAACAGTCCTGAAGACTGCCTGAATAGAAGCTACTTTGTTCCAAGACTTAGCGCTTATGATACTCATTTCCATGCCACACCTCACTGACTATAAGGGAAATGCTGCATAACATGTTCTTACATATTGCTGATATGAAACTGTAACATATTGCACAGGCAACAAGATATTTGCCAAAGAACAACAGATCAAAATGGAAAAAAAAAATTAAAAAAGAAAGGAACTAGAAAATAAGAAATCAAAATACAGGCTCAGCACTGAGGTTTCATGAGAGGGATATTGATGGGAAGGCAGGTGGACTGAGTTTTGTCTCTGGTCAAGCCTCTGTGAACCCTGGAGACCATAAGCACAGGGCCACCTGATTTAGAATCTCAGAACAGAGTAAAAACATTCCTAAGTTGCCTTTTCCTAAATGCCCTATGAGGCTTTTTCTAAATTCTTTTTGTTCAACCTACTAGAGGATTCTTGCTGTGCCTTGAGGATTCAAGGCAAAACTTTTATGGCATTTGTGGCCCTTCTCTAGATGTGGAGTTGAAACTTTTGCAGCTGTATTGAACTGCACCTCTATGAGGCTGAAAAGTATTTTAAGAAAACTATTTTGAGTTGGAGAAGGCCAGGATTGTTGATACATACAACTGAAGGGTGATTGGTTCACACCTAGAAAATTGCAGACAGTTATGACTTGCCGGGTCAGCATCGCACGGGCAGATAGATGGTGTTGTTGGAACAAGGTCTTTATACAAGTCTGTGAAGCCTAAATGAAGGCTTTCTACTTTCTGCTTTCTCCTATCTGTATTCTGGAAGGCATCAGCAGGGATTTAAGCATGGTAACATCATCCCCCAGAGTCATCAGCCAGTTCAACAAGTAGATGCAAGAAGTCTTTGGCAGTATGTCATTAGCAATAGCATATCTCTGTAGGATCAATATGGAAGAAGAACTTTTCTCATCACTTTAGCAAAGCAACTGTGTGATTTCCATCTCAGAGCCCACAGCAGTTACGCTATAGGGGACTGGGTTTGCATGTGCAACTTAGAAGATTTCCCTGAAGCGGCAAGTGACATTATTGGATGTACTTACCAGCAATTCAAGTGATATGAACAGGAACACATCTTCGCAAGATTTAACTGCCTAGAAGCATAAGGAGTGATTACTCACACTGACACCTTCCAGAAGCAGAGCCATCTGCATGATTTTTCCTGTTGTCACTGAGGAATTATTCCCAGGGGAGAAGGAGAGATTGAACAACTGGCTTCTTTCTGAAGAAACGAGCTTTTTCCTTTAATCCACTACTGATGTCATTATTTTTAAATTTTTCCCAAAAGGAAACTTCTGTACATTGATGTCTGATTGCAGCCTCTGCCCATTGAAGAAAAAAACTGAGCTTGCTTCTTTAGACACCTTTTTCCCCCTTACATTGCCCAGTCTTGGAGCTGAATACTCCAAGGATCTGTTAGAGGATCATTTGACTCTACATTATAATTTCTTGTTGCCTCTTGTGTTTTCCAGAAAGCACCAGAAAGATACCAGTATCCACAGAAGGGACAAAAACTTCTTCACGTAAGTTGAATTAACAGAGTCTTTCTATTTCTTTTTCTTTATTCCTTCTTCAAACTGCTACTACAGCTCTGAAGCTCCTCCCTCTGAGCAGAGAAGAGTTAACCTGCATCCAGCACCTCAGTACCTACATATCACCTTGAATACTGGAGCTGTTTCAGGGACTGAGAAATGAATGAAGAAGGGTTAAGCATACCTTTTAATACCCTAAAGTTGCATTGAGGATGCTAACTTGGTCTGCAGCTATCAGCCCATAGCAGCCCAAGTTAAAAAGTATTTGAGTTGTTAGGAACTGTCTTGAAAAAAAAACAGTGTTGCTTCTGTTCCTCAAAATCCTAGCAGTTACATATCAATTTGCAGAGTGTATAGACATATCGAGGTTTCCTCCAGGAAGTCTGTTGCCTAGATGGCTCTGGTCCTCAGGGCTCTTCACATAATTTCTGACAGCTCTGCGGGGACTGTGAATGCAGACAGGTAACTGACTGTCAGTAGTTTAACCACTTATGAAGATGCCTTGAAATACTAGGAGTGTTCTCCAGATGGTGTCCATTCAGGCTGGTAGAATTTTGCTTTCATCATACTGCCTGCAGTTACAGATTGCACGCCTCCAGAGTTACTCCTGGAACTGTCCTCAGTGAGAAGTCACTTTAATTATTTTAACTATTAGAGCTACTTTATATATGGCCACAATACAAGCAGTTGCCTCTACTTCTGATTTTGGCTGAGGGAGATGTAGATAGGCGTGTGTAAGCTCAGCACCCCAAGGATCTACATGATGCACATATCCTGCTTGGCAAGGAGGCAGGGGTACTTCTATCTGTTTGAGAAATCTATGTCTGGCGGAGACAGGTTTCAGTGTGAGATGACAGTGTTTGTAGGATACATCAAGGAAAACAGTGTGATTGCCAGATTTTGCATTTAGTGTGCCTGCAGCCTTTCCTTTGATGCATCTGCGTGTGTGGCGACCTACTTCTGAAATCTTGGCTCTGCTGCCTGGCAGAAGAGCTGTTGGATGTGCCCATATTCTTTCATGTTCCCAGTGGGGCCTGTCACTGGTGCTTCACTGGATATATATGAAACCACATAGCTAAAAGCAAGTGTCCTGTAACCATTGGAATTATTTTTGTTTAAAGGAGGTGACATGCTGGTCATCAGCTCCTCTGGGGTCACCTTGCCTTCTCCCTTGTGCAGCAAAAAGGCAGTCCCTGCTCTTCACTCCCTTGTTTCCCATGAACCAAATTTCTTGTTCTTGAGTAGACTCTTTCCCTGCTTATATCCCTTCAATGCCTGCTGTTACAGTACTGTTCTCTTTACCACTATTGTGCCACTGTAGAGCAGGCGGCTGGGATGTTGAAAAGGCTGGCTGCATTCCTGATGAATCACTGCATTGGCAGATTTCATACCAAGCAGAACATCACGCTGTTGTCCTGACAGAGAGGAGAAAGCAATAAGTTCAGTGGTCTGCTTGTTGAGGTCTCCTCATGCAGCTCTGAGTAAGTCGTGGCTCTGTGGCTGGCACAGAGACCTGCTCAGTCCCAAACTCAGTCAAATGCCACTTTTTCCCACTGTTCTCACCCATCCCTGCATCCAGACCATGTCAGCTTTCTCTGCCTCTGTAGGAGTCTCCTACTGACCAATAGAGTCTGTGGTCTGGGGCACCGCTTTTTTTTCCCAGGCCTTGCAAATGCAAATAAATTATTAGTGCTTTACTTTTTTTAATTGGAGATAGGGTATATTGAGATGCTAGTGTTTAAATCAGCAGTATTCTTGAAGTATTGGTACAATTACATTTTAGTGGTAGAAGGAATTACAGAGCCATTTTAGATTTTTAATTGTGGTTTCACTCTGTATAAAAACTGACTCTCTTAGGTGACCAATTCATTTTTACTTCCTGGTGTTACATGTTAAATATTTCACTACAGAGCATTCAGCATGCCTGACCTGCTCCTTAGAATGCACAGGGAAATTGCTAGCCACCCTGAATTCCTTCATTCCTTTCCACAGTGACATGTCACATTGCCACTTCAGGGAAAGTGCTTCCTCTGCAAACTTCTCCTTCAAGCTGATAGTACTTCTCAAACACACTCTTGAATTCTTTATTCGTGCATGACACCGTATGTTTTGCTGTGCTCTAAGACAGTGAAATCCTGTGCAGCCGCCCATATGCATGGCTCTGGTTTGCTGCATGGGTCAGATTCCTGCAGCTCAGGAGGTTCAACCCTAGTCCTAGTTAGCTTGCTTCTTTCATTAGCTCTTCTGAGTGTTCCTTTTGTGTGATTTGCATTGAAGTTCATTTCCTTCAGCTGTTCTACAGGATTATTTGCCATATTGAGAATGCTTCTTCATTTTCCTTTCTTTGTAACCACTTTGAGGCTGGTGCTATGTCCCATTTTTGTGTGGAACATATTCTGCTGTCCCTTCCAGATACAACTCTCTGCAGAGGTGGTGGCATTCACATACCCTACTCTCTTTCAAGCTATTGTGGTCCTTAGCCACAGTTGTGATAGACCTGGAGGCATGACTGACCATTTGGAGTTACGTGAGAAGTCAAGAAGTTGGTGTTTCCTGGTTCAGCATGAGGAGATTCAAGACCCACTGCTTTCCACTTTTCCTCTGACACTGTCACAAACAGTTGAAAACCTTGCTCTCTCTGCCAGTTTCGTCCTGGCCTTCCTCCACCCAGCCCTGGGGCTTTGGAGCATTTTTTGCTGCAATTGATTATTCACAGTGTGCCTAGGACGTGCTGTACCAACTTTGAAGTTCTTTGCTTTCTTCAGCTATCTCACTTTTTTCTCTGCTTTGGTGGGTTCTTGATTAATGAAGAAAAAAAAAAACAGAACCGAAATCTAACCAAAACAAACAAACAACAAAAGATCTAAAAAAAGAAAACCTGCTATGCAAAGATGTTCAGGCTTCTCCAGCATAACTATGTAGCCGTCACTGTGTTCTTACAACTTTGTTGTTACTTCTGTGTGTTGCAGAACCCATTCTTAGGATACAAGCTTCAACAGAAGGAACAAACACTTCCTCCTGTAAGTATATGCAAGTTGTTTAACTTATTGCTGGCAACACCTTCAGGTACATTTCTCACTCCCTAGTTCAGGAAAAAAGTGTTCTTCTACCTAAACCTACTATAAGAGGTTGGAAGTGACTGAGTAGGATTACTGCACTATAAATTCAGTTGCTATATATATCATAAGTATAACTCTCAAAACCACATCCTTGTCAGATTGAGGGCTAGGCACCTTCCTTCAGGAAGGTCAGAGCACACGTCTGGGCACTGCTCCAGTGTTTTCTATCTGCAATTCCCTTCCCTGCCCTTCACAGGCAATGTATGCCTTCAAACACTGTCTCTGCTGCCTCCACAGTCCCTAGCCCTGCTGTAGCTGGAACAGCCTCAGGTCCAGCCACCCCCAGCTGTAGTGTATTTCCCTTCATTCCTGTGCCAGCTGGTGCTTGTCTGAGCTCATCAGGCTCTTTTTCCTGTGTCCCACTGCCATTGGTAAGAAGATGGGGAAGGTGAGTATATCTTTTTGTGTGTATTCCTTCAGCTGGGACAAAGAACCAGAAATGGTTTCCTACTCCTGAGGAAGAGAGGTTGTGCTCATTTCAGGAGCATGTTGGGAGCTGCAGGGACACAAATGAGGAAGGTTACTCTTTTCCTCCTGTGTAGGGATGATTCTCAGGGGAGCATGCTTCACAGCCATAATCCTGTGCACCTTCACCACTGAGAATCTTCAGGTAAAGCCTTCCAGCTCCTTAGTAAGCCCAGATCCACTGTCTACCCAATCTAGTTTTGAGCAGTCTGGAAAGATGCTCCTCCTTCAAAAACAGTAAGTATTGCTGGCTGCCAGGAACAAGGTGACAAGGGAGACAGATCAGGAGTCCAATCCACCCTGGTAGTTCTGCTGTGAAGTATGGTGTGTCCTCTGTTGCATAAACTATACCCAGGTGCCCTTATGTCACATCTAATAGCTACAGTAGCACCGTAAAGGGAAATAGTCAACACCAAATCTCTGAATACAGTATTCTGAATTTTTTTTTTATAATTTATAAGAGATACAAAATATGTAATTTTTTAGATTTTCTTCTTAGCTATTCAAATGATTAGCATTTTAATTGTATGTTGAAGGAATTTTAGAAACACAACAGGTTATTTTCAAAGATCGGAAAGCTTTCTGCCAGCAAGGTGAGAAATGGTATCATGGAAGGCAGGAATAATTCCTGGAGCAATTTAAAATAGTTATTTCTTTCTGTTCTGTTCTCAGAAGTAGTATTATTCAAATCACTAAAATAAGTAATGGAGAAGAGGGAGCAGTATTGGATATTGCTGCCTGTACTGGGTAGGAAAGGTACTACAAAGCAGGAGGAAGACAATGTTTATTGCTAACAGATGTGAATGTCTACTTGCACTACAGAGTCATGAGGGAGTTTAGTCCGTGTACTTATTCTGAAGTTGCTTAGGGCTTTTCTTTTCTGAATTTCAGTGGGACATGTCCATTTCACACTTGTCACTGTCAATCTTCTAACAGCTACAGGAGATAAAATAAACTGTTTCCTTCCACTTCTCAGACAATAGCAGATGTTTCAGAGAATATGCCAGCACTGTCTCTGTTGGCCAGATGCTGGGAAAGACCTGAGAACAGCAGAATGATTCAGTAGGCTCTCTCCCTTGGGCTTTCACAAGCGAACAGACATGTGTCATGCCTTTGTTTTTTGGAATTTCACTGAAAGACCCATCTCTATAAGACACTCCACGAGGACGTCCCAAAAACTTCACATCTGTCTGTTCTCTTAGCACATGTACTAAATTCTCCCCAAAATCCGACCCATTTTGAGAGTGTAGGTCTCCATTCTTAAGTGAAAGAGGAGGGAAAGACTGTAATGTTTTCACACTTTCACAAAAGGGCTGACGGTTGCATTAGGGGGATAAGTAATCCAAGGGAGGAGGAGGAAATTCAGGATTTCGTGTCCTGTTTCATGTTGTGATACTTTATAATACTGTTTGCTAATGATGCCTCTGGCAGGAAGAAATGCTTCCTGCCTTCTCTTTACCTCAGCCCTAGGATTATTCCATGTATATATTTATTTTGTACTCTGTAACATTAAAACCTAGTTTACAACCTATTTTCCTTGACAATGGAGCTCTATGTGACATGTTTTTTAAAGCTGAACAACGTGAACAAACCAACTGCAATTGGAGTCATATGTGCTGTCACTACCAAGGACTGCAGAGGCCATACTTAAGGACATTAAATCAATTTAGGATTGGACGACATTTTTCTTCCCCTTGTTTCTAGGAATAAAATGTGTTATGACCCTCTGACTTTTTTCTGCTCACATATTGCAGTGGAAAAAGTGAATCTGAGACTTCACCCTAGTGCCTTGTTTTTATGGGGTCAGTCAAATTCGTATTCAAGACCAGATAATAAAAATGTGGTGGTCTTTTACTCTTGTGGGACTTGATAAAAGAATCTTGGCTTCTCACTCTCATAGGCAAAAATAGCATACATATGGCAGTCTTCCTTTTCTTTAGAAAAGTGGTCCCAAAACTTGCATTCTTGTTTGTGAATTGCAACAAACTTGAAAGGAATTCAAAAGCAATCAGGTTTCGTAGGCTGAAAACATCAGCATTTCACATGGCATCCTGGTCAAAGTATTCTGCAAAATATTTGTACAGTGCAAAAAGGGAGAAGGAAAACGGTGGTATACAGGCTATTTAAGGTGACCACAGGTCCTATTGGCATGAGAACCATCTACAACGTACTATGTGTGTACAGGCTAGCAGTGATGCAGCACCTTAACTCACTCTTTCCATGGACAGTAATAGTCTGAAAACCCATGCTATAAGGGCTAGACTGGATTAAAAGCTAAGCAATTGTAACAATAGGAAATTAACAAATTGGATATAGCTAGAGCCTGTTGGAGTCTGTTTCAGACACTTCATCATGGACAGAAACATTTAGTTGCGTTTTGCAGCATTACCATCAGGCTCTTGTTTATGCTGCACACCAAGAGCAGCAGGGCTGCTCCCTAAAGTGTCTATGGAGGCACTTACTCCATCAAAGAGACAAGGCACATGTAATCTGTATGTTTCAGACCTGATTATCTTTCACTCTGATTCTCAGTTCAGATTTATCTGCTTGTGCAAGGTGGTGAGCCAGCATTCATGGCATTGGATGTGCTTGGTTCATATTCTCTACAGCAAGTATCTTCGTGTCCACCATCTAGCAGGTTAATAAGTTATGCAGTTGGAGGCAAGAGTATGGATGAAGAGCAAGTAGGAGGCTGGTCCCACATTGCTTGTCACTTCTTTTTCAGAAGAGTACAGAGCAAGTTTATTTAATGTCTGGCTGGAGAGAAAGACCCAGCATTGGTCATCTGTCCCATAGATTACTTCAATCTCTTTTTCATACAGACTTTCATGCTAGCCCATAAAACCTGCACAGAAATTTAAAGAAGAAAGATTAGTTGAAGAAGAAATGTGTCAGTTTACGCTGTTCATCTCTTCCCACTGGAAATATTAACTTGCAAGGTCAAAACCTGTTGCAGCAAGGCACATTCCTAACACTTGTTCTTCTTATGGTGCAATAACAGACTCCAACCTGCTTATTACATGTAGAGCAAATACAGCATGTAGAAAGGAGGCATGCAAAAACCTTTTGCCTGTCACGTTTTCTGAAGCACAAGACTGAGCTGCTTTCATAAAAATATTCCATGCTGATCAGTAAAACCTTCATGGTGTTAAGGCCATTGGTTTATAGAGAATTTTGTCTAAGAATCATACAAGGCTGAATCAACTCTTCTGGAAGACAGAAAGCTTGGGCCCCCAATGATACAGGTTTTATGTTGCTGTTTCCTCTGCCTTCAGAATACCTCTAAAGACCTTCTGAATTTGCTGCTGTTCCAAGCAATTGTTTAAAGGCTCATCTTCATTTGTAACAAGTCCTTAGACCACTCAAGTTGTCCTGCTTCCTGATGTTTGGAGTTCTGGTTATATTTTTGGGGGGGGTTGTTGTGGTTTTTTTTCAATACTATTTATGTACAGGTATTTACCGGAGTATGCTTGGTGTGTGGCCAAAACTTGTGGAATCGCGAAAAGGCAGCTGAAGAGGGAAACTACTCTGTGGTCTTTCGTACTTTCTGAAGTCTGTGTGAATTGCAGTTCTTTCAAGACACAATGTGCCTCAGTGACCAGATATCTTGCTGTATAGTGCAAAGTAGTACCTATGGAGTTTCTGTTATTCAATTTACTCTGGGTTTTTTGGCTTCATTTTAGTCTGATTTTGACAGATTTTAATTTCTAATATTCCTTCTACAACTAAGAGACAAAGAAGATGATAGTATGATGGGCAGTGCTGTAGCATAGTGTAAGGATCAGAAAAAATCAGAAAAACTGCCAAACCATTGAACATGTGTTCAACTCCCTTCATCCCAAAAAGATGCCAATGGTTTGTCATGAGTAGAATTATTTTAGGAGAGTCCAAAACAGGACAGAGTCACTTGGGATAAGACAGGAAGAGAACAATACTATAACGAGTTGAGAAAGATGAAGGAATTCAGATGGTGAAGGTAATTACTTAGGTTGCAGTTATGCTAGCACAGCAGGGCTCCAAACTCCTGCTCCTGTAATATGTTAGTCTGACATCTTCAGTTCTCAGCATTTAACTCATCCATTCCAGAGACTGAAAGGCTGCTTCTCCAGGAAAACTATGTACCTCACACCTTGGTGGGACATTGGGTCAGAGGAAAACACTATAGCACCTTATGCATTTTGCTTTATTATTCCAGTGTTTTTATTTATCTGAATAACCATCTCCAGAGAAAACACTTTGCTTTGTTCTCAGACACAGTGACTGAGTAAGGGCAGAGTGAGATACCTAGTTCTTGTTAAATGTAAAATGAGTTTAACCTCCCAGTTAGTGAAATTCTACCGAAAAAGCAGATACGAAAATAACTGTAAATCCCCTGTCAAAACTTCACACAGTGTGCAGTGTTTTTCTGTATCCTACTCCACAGTGGACACTAGTCACAGAGGGAAATGTGATAGTAATATCAGTATCCCTATTATTTGTACTGGCCTGACAAATGCTATTTCTTACGTTTAAATTTCACAGACAAAGTAGACTCCTGTGAATAGTTAACATGCCCCAGAGACACAGCTTTCAACCTTCTGCAAGATTCCCAGTCCAAGGCTGGTGTGACATTAGATATCTGCTTCCAAACCACTTAGTCATAGTATCATAGAATCGTTTGGTTTGGAAGGGACCTTAAAGATCATCTACTTCCAACTCCTCAGATATGGGCAAGGACATCTTCCACTAGATCAGGCTGCTCATGGCACATCCAACCTGGCCTTGAATACCTCCAGGGGCAGTGCATCCAGGACTTCTCTGGGCAGCCTGTGCCAGTGCCTCACCACCCTCACAGTAAAAATTCTTCCTAATATCTAGTGTAAATCAACTGTCTTTCAGTTTAAAACCATTACCCCTCATCCTGTCACTACGCTCCCTGATAAACAGCCATTCCACAGCTTTTCTGTAGGCCCTTTCTAAGTACTGGAAGGCTGCTATAAATTCTTCCTGAACCTTCTCTTCTCTAGGCTATGCAAGACCAACTGTCTCAGCCAGTCCTCATGTGGGAGGTGCTTTAGCCCTCTGATCATCTTTGTTGCTGTCCTCTGGACTTGCTCTGTACAGATCTATGTCCTTCCTATGCTGTGAAGACTCCAGAGATGGATGCAGCAATTCTGGTGAGGTCTCACAAGAGTGGAGAGGGTAGAATCACCTTTCTCAACCTGCTGTTCACTTTTCTTTTGATACAGCTCTGGATACGGTTGGTTTTCTGGGCTGCAAGCACACACTGCTGGCTCATGTTGAGCTTCTCATCCACCAGCATCCCCAAGGCTTTGTCTTCAGGACTACTCTCAATCCATTCTCCATCCAGCTGGTATTTGTGCTTGGGATTGCCAAGACCCAGGTGCAGGACCTCACACTTGGCTTTGTTGAACTTCATGAGTTTTGCACAGGCCCAACTCTCAAGCCTGTCAGGGTCTCTCCGGATGCAATCCCCTCCCTCTGGCATGTCACCACACAACCCAGTTTGATGTCACTGGCAAACTTCCTGAGTCTTCCTCTCACCACCAGCGTACCTATAGAAGCTTTTCTTGTTGTCCTTTACATCCCTGGATAGAATTAATTCTTCCTGGGCTTTAGCTTTCCTAACCTGGTCCCTGTCTTCTCAGAAAATTTAACTGTATTCCTCTCAGGATACCTGCCCTTGCTTCCATGTTATGTTAGCTTCCTTTTGATGTTTAAATTGTCCAGGAGTTCATTGTTCATCCACACAGGCCTCTTGGTGCCTTTGCCATCTGTTTCTGAGACTCTATAAGTTGTGTGCAAATCTGGTTTTAATTAGCTACTGGTAGGGCCTGGTTTCTCTGACGGTCTTCCAGAGAGTCTAAGCCTTCCTTAACAGAGCATTAGTTTCTATATTTCTGGCAACTTCTCTCCACTGTACTGAAGAAACATGTGCCGTGTGTCCTCTTGAGACCAAAATCAGCATCTTTCTGATTTGCCAGCATAGCCTGTGCCATATGGGAGGATGTGAGCTTGTAGCAGAGTGATGTGTCAATGTTTTGGTCACCGTGTCTTCCAAGGGAAGTTGTCCCTGGAGCTGTCACTCTGAAAATACAGGTGGTCAAAGATTCTATTTCCTGCTGACTGTATTCTTTCTAAGTAGCAATTATGAACATACTTTGTGGTATTGGATCAGCATTCTCAAAATCTTCCTTCTTTCATGTAATTTTTGAGGCATCAGGGTTGTTCATGCTGGGTAAAAGGTACACAACAAGCAGTGATACTAGCTGGGCAGACATCTGTGAATAACACGGAATACATGATTTTGACAGAAACACACATCTATTTCAGACACTCTGGTGAATCAAGATATGATGTTAACCATGCTAAAATCAAGAATGTCAGTGTGTTGCAGGAAAGACTAAAGGAGCAAAAGAGCTCAGAGTGAGTTTTAAAAAAAAGGATACTCACAACAGGCAAAAATTATTAACATGTACATGGGTACAGAATATTTATATTTTAATGCAATAGGTAATTCCTAATTTATTCTTATAGCCCAGAAATTCTGTTAATCTTCTTATCTTCCACCTTTTGCCCCAACAATATCTACTCCCAAAGAGATTTCACTCTGAGGCATGCTGTTGTGTTAATCCCAGTAGAGTTTAGCACAAAGGTCCTTTGTGCTCCTCAGAAGGTACTTCTGTCTTGAGAAAGATATGTTTTCAGCCCACTTTCTTGGTTTGGGAGATAGAGTTTCTGTTGCTTCAGCTTTGGTGAGAAAGAGGGAAGTCCCAAAGGGAATTTCAGTTTCCAAATCTGAATCACCCCAGAGAGCCTGGATGTTTGCTGGGCCTCGTTTGATAGAGAAGCACATTTTGCTGCCTTTCTTGGATGCTGTGTTCCAGGCTTTCTGCTGCAATTTCTACCAACGGATGTCTTAGGCTGCATTGGCAGCCAACAGAGACACTGTGGCATAGGAGGGCCCTGATTCATGAATGATTGTTTCAAGGTCATGGACTGGCAGTGGAAGTCTGTGACAAAGCAGAAACACAGAATAAATGAAATACAAAGACGTCAATAGGCTGGATCCAATGCTTAGTTATCATGCTGAGCTTCCAATTCAGGACATTCTAGTCAGCCACAAAAGACATGCTGTTGTCTAGGGAGAAGAAACAAGGTTTCTTAGCAATAGAAGGGGAGAGGAAGATACTTCTCTGAGTTATATTCCCAGACTCATAGGGTCTTATGATCTTGAGCGGGAATTCAGGAGTCCTTACCTCCTTAATAATTGGAAGTGCCTTCTTATTTGATTGGATCTATATCTGGAATATGAAAGCAGAGGATAACAGAGTATTAGGTGAAAGTTAAATGGAAAAGTAGGCTGTTACCTTTAGAATATTTTGTAAAGTGTGTGGCTTTGAATAAGTTTCCATTTGTTAAAGAATAACCCCTTGACAAATTACTTCTTACTTCTTAAAAAGAAAAGCAATGGAAGTTATATTTCAGACACTATAGGCAAAACACTGTATACATAATTGTGATCTTTTCAAAGATGCATGGCTTTGAAAAGTCATCACTGTGACCCCTCATTAGCTTCTATGCAAACACAGTGGCAAACTGTGGCTGAGACTCAATGTAGACAATACCAGTTCCTACCAGGTAAACTAAAAGCAATACTCTTTCACATTCTCGTTCTAGCAATAGTGAAGTGGGAGCCAAGCTAAGCCCTTGGGAAGAAACTACCATCCCATCCTTCCTGTCCATGTCTTCTAAATTGGCTTTGGTAACCTCTCCTAACTGGATGCAGAGTGGGAAAGTTGTATCTCATGCAACTTTCATTATCAGCATGTTCCCAGAGATTCCTAATGCTTTCTGTGGTTCTTGACATTCGTTCCCTGTACAGAGAGCAGAAGGAATCACTGTAGCCACTGCAGCACTTAAAGAACAGTGTTTTACAGTGTGATCTTTCTTCTAGGTGTGCATCTTCCTAAGTATTTAGTAGTAGCCAGCTAGTTAGTAATTTTGAGTTGCATTCGCAATGGCAAGGAAATGCATGGCAAGGATCACTAAACTCCCACTCTGTTTTGCTTTTTTATTTAAAAGAAAACTCTGCCCTGGAACAATTGTGCTTTATGAGTTATGTATGATGCATGTCAGTATTTTCTGTCAGTGAACATATGCGTATGTAAAGGCTCTTACATTTCTTCACAAGATTTTCTTCTCCTGACTACTCACTCTTCATGCAAGTAATTTAAACTTCATTATGGATATACAGAGCTCATAGGCCTTACTAGTAGTTTATATTAGTCACAGTATCCAGTTGTCTGAGATCTTTTGGCGGAAGCATTCAAAATTTTCCCTTCCACAGAAATCTGCCTTTTACAAGGAAGGAAACTTTTTACAGCCCTCCAGTTTCCCAGTGGCCTAAATCCAAGCAAAACCAGCATGGGACATTTCTAATTTGTGATGGCTGATCATAAAAGCAAAACCGAGGATACTAAGTGGTGGGAGACTGAGGAGTTAGCTGGAGAGCTAGAGCAATATTCGCCCATTTCATCATTAACATGTTTTCTTGTGTCATTCTGGCTCACATTAACCAACTGCTTTTCGAAACACCTAAGCACAATGTGAAGGATTAAGTGCATTGAGACCTTTCCAAGAAGGCAGCATGGGTACTACCCTACCAGCTTGTCTCCCTCCACTCTAAGCAGTCGTCCCACATCATATCAACAGATGCTGCAACTTCCAAATACTCCTAGGTGCCTCTGTGCCGTATCAGAAGGAATTAGTCATGAAGACATGTTTGTGCCATAAAAACATCTCCTGGCTGGGCTAATACACAGCCTTCCCACAATTTACAGACTGGGAACTATAAAAAAAAAGTGTAAATTATTTTCAATGAAGAGCAGAGGCACTTTGAAGTAGTTTGTGGTGTAGACATAGCCCAACTATGTCACTTATCCTTGCACTGAGAGTATAATCTGTCCCCTTTGCTACTGAGCAGTAGAAGCACATCTCAGCAGTCAGGCTGCATATCTCACTCCAGCCTTTCTAACCATGGTATACCTGTGGGACACAGAGCAGCTAGCATTACATCACACCCCTGCTGAGTTTAGCAATCATGGCCACTGCTCTAGAAGAGACTTAACTCCTACTACACTATGGTCTCAAGCCAGCAGAAGAGACAACTGCCAGGTTTTTCCAGCCCTGACATTAGGCTTTTTTTGTTTGATCATTTATTTCTGGTTTGCTTATTCAGCACAGAAGAGCTCCTTACTCCAGAGCTATAAACATTCAGAATAGATGTTGAGTCAGGAAAGATTTGACTGGACGCAGCTCTGCAGCCTGAAGCATTTACAAACACCAGGTGCCACAGAGCTTATAATTTATACATGGGTGATAATAACCCTTCAGAAATTTATACAGTCATTTTTCTTCTGAGATTTGTAAAGTTGAATCTGAACTTTCTTTCTGATATTTTTCTGGTAATATTCACAATCATCTGAAATGTGATTTGTAATAAGGCAGTCAAGCATCTGACAGGTACTTAGATGAGCTTTCCAAAATGTCAGTAGGTTTGCTGAGAAGTATTACTGCAATTGTTAGTTTTTAGATGAAAAAGATAACCTATACTGCAGGGAAGAAATATGAAAGTATTTTTTTCAATAACTTTGGTTATGCAAGCAGATACCTAGCTGTAAAAGCCACAGCTGCCTACATTGTAGAAAGCTACATATACAATCTGCTGCTGCCAGTTGTGGCACAATTTGTAAGTGGCAGAAAGTTTTTTCTAGTCTTCTCAAAATAGAAGTGAGCTAACCATATATAATGATTTTATTTGTTTGAAATGTCTGTGTTTTTATATATAGTAGCAGAAGATGTTCTTTAAGCTGCAGCTGAAATTCTGCTGTATGCTTTTAAGCACTGGCATCTAGTGCTGTGGGGATGATGTTCAGCAGTTTAGTTATTGTTCTAAGATAACAGTAGATTTAAATGTCTGGTACTTTGGCCTGATTAAATGCCACACCCCCTGCTTTTTTTTTTATTTCCATTCACGAAAGTCTAAAACTAGCACTGATTGTTTTGAATTCCTTAATATTTTACATTATTTTAAGCAGCGCAAATATGGAGTGGTTCCACTGACTCCAGAGGACACACAGGGAAATGTGATTGGAGTCTAATCTTGCACTATACTTTTTATACTGTTATACTATACTTTTTATACTGTTAGTATGACTTTTATTATTTTCCTGGAATAGCTCTTCCTTCCACTTCTCACTGGGGAAATCCTTGGCTTAAAACAAGCTTAAGGCTATGCATAGTCCTTGAATGTATTAATGATTAACACAAAACCCATTAGCTTCCACAATGGCACCTAATATTTGAGAGACAATAGGGTAACAGGCCAGATGAATCTTAAACACTAATTTTGCAGAAAAGATGAATAATCGCCTTGAGGAGCAATGCAGCTCATTCAAATGTGTGTCTGTCTATCATGATGTAGAACTAGTGTTTAATTTCTCTAGTGTAATGAACTATGATTCAGAAGCTGTCCCTGGTTATTATGCAAGCTACACCTGCAGAGTAGATGCTTGTTAATTCCTTCATATATTTGTCACTTCAGAGGGATGAGGAGTTGAAGATAGGTCCAGGAAAGGAATGCTATGAATATGGATTCTGTGTGGGTTTTTTGGTAGACTAGTAGTCAAGCCAATGTCGTGTTCTTGAGGGCTGTGGATTAATCTCAAACTTCATGGGAGGTAACAGAAGTCTAAAATCCTCTCCACATGTGTTCAGCTTGCACACTGGGGCTGTGCATTGGCAAAGTGCCTTCCTGGAGACAAGAGAGAGGAAACAAGATATGACTTAGGCACTGTTTACCTGAATGTGTCCCGCGTCCTGTTTCTGTCAGATACAGAGGATTCTCAGCATCTTCCTCACAGCATCTGTGTCCTGCATGAAATATGTAGGTGACCTCTCAGGTTGGCAACAACATCATGCGTGAATCACACTTTAGAGGTTGGGATCTAAATGCCAGCACCTTACTCATTCTTCCAGCCAAATGGACACTTGGAGAGAGAGTACTGTTGTAATTACAGCTTGAGTTATGTGTAGAAAAATATGCAGCAAAACTCCAGATAATTGAATGTGGATTGCATTTGCAATTAGATGTTCATTGGATAATATGTATGCGTCAGAGACCTAATATTCACCCCAGCAAAAGATCACAGTTATGGGCAGGCTGAGCAAATGGAGCTTTTCAATTTAAATGTGCAAATGAATTTTTAACACACATGGGTACTGTTAGCAGATGGTCACTAAGGAAGGCTGGGTACAGGGGAGGGATTCTTTACTATTAATTCAGTAAGAATCTGTTCCTCTGGATGACGTTTCATCATGAGGAATAGTTTTTATTATTTGTAAATGTCTAGTAAATTATGAAATTGCCTTTCATAACAACCCCAAAGTAGTAAGTATGAAGTACTAGATGGAGACTATTCTCTGGATGGAGAAAAAAAAATAAAAAAAGAGTGAGCCAAATGTACTATTATCAAATTTGTAGAAGAAGTTGCAAAGTTGATACAGTTTAGCCCCTGCCCACTTTGACTGACAGCTTCACACAAGCAGTTGTGAACCCAATTCCACTAAAACAGCTTTAATGAAATAATATTAACAAGGAAAATACTATTAATAAGAAAATAATAAAATATATACAGATGAAATTGCACCCCTCACCCTGATGACTATGTCACCACAGAAGCCACAGAGCAGGCATGGAGGAAAATGTCCCAGGCTGGATTCAGTAATAGGAGAGAGCTGGAATCAGGAACTGAATTCAGGAATGCACAGATCAGCTATCAGGTCCTAAAAAGACAGATGCGGTCATCGTTGGACACCACTTGTCAGAGAACAGAGATTGACCCTCATGGTCCCTCAGGTTTTTCCCAAGTACGACATATATGGGATGGAATACTCTGTTGGTCAGTTTTGGATCACCTGTCCTTTCTGCTCCTCCCTGCAAGTGCAACTCTTCTTTGCTCCTTTCACTTACAGAATTCCACCAGCTTGATTTTGTCTTGGCCTTCAGAAGCTCTGCAGAAAATAGTCATTCCAATTAACCAGCTTGGTTACTATAGGAATAAGTATCAACAATGGTCTTTCACCATACAAACACCCCTTGTAACCACCTCTAGAAAGAAACAATATCTGAAAAAGTAGTAGTTATCTTCCAAGAGACTGTGAAAGGGAGATGAGTTGGCTGAAAAGTTAGAAAATTGATTCTCCTTTAATTCAAACCAGAGCAGGAGTGGATAGCTCTAGTAGAAATACATTAGCTATAATTAATGAGCTGGCACAAGATTGCTAAAAATTTTGAAACTTCCTTAAGGACAAAAGGATTCTTATAAAAGCTATTTAAGAAGAAATGGGTATCAGTTAGCTCTTTGGAATGGAAGACAAGTGGCGAATTGATTATCACTTGTTTAGACTTGCTGCTCTTGAGTTCATCTGCTGTGCCTAGTATTAAACGGGTGGTAAAGCACAGGAAATGCTGGTCTAAACAGAAAGGAGAGAAGAGTGTGCATGTATGAGTTTGCATTTCTGCTGAGCAATTGTCTTGACCAGATCTCACTGCTCATTTCTTAAACACTGCCATATTCTTGGCATTTCCCCCCTTGTTACTGCAGGAAATTGTCACTGTGACAAAGTACATTGCAGCATTTATAAGAAACACTGACTAATAAGGGTCCAGTGGGTTTTTAAGGATGGTTGTGTACTTTTTGCATCTCTCCAGGCTGTTTCTTCCTCAGCCCAAGTCATGATTGTGTCTTGGCTTTCAGCAGCTCTGCAGAAAATAGTCATTCCAATAAATATTCAGCACAAAAAATACCATCGGTCAAAACTGAAATATCACTGGCTCTTGGATGAAAATCTCAGCTGTCAGCCAGTGAACTGACCACATGTGAAGTAGCCACACTGCTGTATCTCCTCTACCTGGCTAGGGAAGGAAGGGCAGCTGACAATCTGGAAAACAGTGTTTGCTGCAGGGCAGAATTTCTGCTACCAGACCATGCTCACAGATGATGGAGAAGCAGACCAGCCAGAGACATGCAACAGCAGGCAGCCTGGCCAGCCCACTGAGCCCCATGTTCTTTCTCAGGCAGCCAGCAGCAAATGATGCCTCAATGATGGGTGGGGGAAAGACACAACAGAAAGGTGGTGCCTCTGCTAAGTGAGTTTCCTCCTAAGTCATAACCATGAGAGGAAATTCAACCTTTCTGACTCCTGTTTTTCCTCTCATTAGATCTGCAATGAGTCTTGTATATTCTGCAATCTTATTTGGTTGTTGGCTCTAGCTTCCTCCCACTCTACCCACAGCAACCACCAACCCACTATCCCCTGGATCATATTCCTCACTGTAAGGCTACCAGCACCCAATGACTTCAGAAGGGTTCTTCTCCTAACTTATGGATCCAGGGCAGTCAGGGTTCACAGATGATTAAACTGTAAGCCACTAAGTGGAATGTAATATTCTCCTCATCCCTTATCTACATCAACTAGAAACAATCACTGCAACAGGCCACATAATCAAATATTGTGGCTGATGTCACATGACATTTCAGAGGCCTTGAATAGTATCACACGCAATTGATGTGGGAATACAGATCACCAGAATGTATCAGTGCTTTACAAATTACTGCCTACAATTCTGGGCAAGGTCAAAAATGGAGAGGAAGGTGCAAAAACAGTACCATGGAAAACTGTATACTTGTTTTATTACCCAGAAGATTTTGTCTCTGCCCTCTTAGGATTAATGATTGGCTTGTAAGCTAAACATGAGATTTACTAGCCCCTGCACATGCAGCAAGGGAAGGCATGTTCGTATTTTCCATGCAAGTATCAAATCTTCTCTCAAAATTTCCAAAAGAACTTGACTTGAGGGGGGCCTAAGGAAATAAGTATGTCTCAGATAAGATAAGATATTTTTTCTCTTCTCACATGGTAAAAATAAATGTGTCTTTTCCCCATACAGGAAAATCTAACCATAGAGGGCTAAAAAATCATCAGGCAGGCTGGAGGGCATAACTTGACCTGCTTCTTGCAGCCCACAGTGGTCCCTCTCTTAGCCCAGGAGATGGAGGAGAACATATTGAGTGGCAGAAAATACTCCCTTCACCATGCTGGTGATGTAAGATCATAAACTGGGAGCCCTGGGCGTTCTCATTTTGCAGACCACATGAAGTGCTGAGAAAGGACACGTGTTAGTCTTTCAAGACTTTCAACTGAACCTAAGACTGACTGTAGTTTGATATAATTATGTTTGGAGGGCTGAAGCATCTCCTCTTTAAGGGCCGACTGAGAGAACTGGGGTTGTTCAGCCTCGAGAAGAGAAGGCTCTGGGGATAGCTTATAGCAGCATTCCAGTACCTGAAGGGTATTTAGAAGATAGCTGTGGAGAGACATTTTACAAGAGCATGTAGTGATAGCACAAGGAGAAATGGCTTTAAATTGGAGGGGGGAAGATTTAGATTGGATATTAGGAAGAAATTTTTCACAATTAGGGTGGTGAGACATTGGAAGAGGTTGCCCAGGGAAGTTGTGGATGACCCCTTCCTGGAAGTGTCCAAGGCCAGGTTGGATGGCACCTTTATCAGCCTGATCCAGCGACAGGTGTTCCTGCCGATGCCAAGGGGTTTGGAACTGGATGATCTTTAAGGTCCCTTCCAACCCAAACCATTCTGTGATTCTTGTTTTTTGTCCCAGAGCAGATACAATTTATATGTGTCACCCACAATTAATGTGTGGGTGAACATACAGGGAAAACAATGTCTTCAGCAGGAAGCCAGCACAAGGCTTCTGTCACTGACACTCACTTTTGCTCTGTTGTTTTACCCACTGTTATTAGAAATTCCTCAAACGTATTTAGAGAATTTGCATGCTTAGCCCTCTTGGGAAAAAGGGGATTGTCTAGCGGTGAAAGGAGATTATGCAGCATTTTCCTCCTCAGCACAATAAGGCAATGGATCTGATTCTTCATTACAGAGGAAGGATGAGTAAGAATAGTTGCATTTCCTGTGCAGTGAGAGTGACATGAGCTATACTCAAAGTTCCTCTGGGAATTTCTGTGATCATGTAAATTTCAGACAAGATGCTTAATGTTAATAAGAGAAAATGTAGGTGTTAAAAATGAGAGCTTGTGGGGATGAGAAAGGAATTGATTCATTAAACGATGTGTTTGATCTCAGCTAGAAAGACAGATATACAAAAGAAAATGGGCTAAATATTAGTTGCTTGAGTTTATTATTTCATGCATTAATTACTGACAGCAGCGATGTATTTCTGAGATGAACATAGTTTTTACTATTAAAATGTATTATTATTTTACTATAAAATATTACTCTAGCTCTATTATCTTATATAACTATATTTTATATATTTTAACTATGTATTACTATATTATAACTATAGTACTATAAAATATTATATTCTCACATTCTCTCACCACTTACAAGAATATTTCCCTCCACTTATGAAAACATTTCATTGTGTTTTCAGTAGTGCATTTACTTGCATTTGCTAAATAAATGAGGGAAAGAGGTCCCACAAAGTATCTCCTATGTTTTCACACTCTTCTTAAAGGTGATCGCAACTCAGTGCTGCTGGTCAGGTATCAAACACTCCCTCCTGTTTCCCAGAGTCTCTAACAGATAAGTAATCCTTAATTTTTCCTGAATTTTTAACTTGAGGGAGGTTGTATATCTACAAATACAGAAATGTATCACAGGGACAACAACCAAAAGGGCACATCCTTGAATGCTTAAGAAAGACTGACAGTCCAGCAATTGGATGTTAGCAAGAATATTGACCAATGGAATGATTTCCTGAGCAACCTTGGGCACTTCTCTTAGGACTAGTATCAATGGGGGCTGCAAGCTAGAAATCTCCGACCAACAATTTGCTCCTGAGGGGGGAGAAAAAAAAACATTTACCTTGAACAGCATGTTTAGGCATCCCAGTGAATGTCCAGAGAAACTTTAGATGCCTGAAAACTAAAATTATTTCTTACAGGGATTAGACCAAATAATTACCAAAGGTTGTTTCACACTCATGTGCTGAGTGGGAAGCCAGGCAGGCAGCTAGCATGTTGAAGATGGCTCAGATGGACCAGGCGAAGTTGTCTCCAGTTCTGCCTATCTCCTAGATACTTCAACGGTATAAGGAGGCAAAAAAAAAAAAAAATTAGAAAGGGAGAGGGGAAGCAGGAAGCCACCACTGAAAAAAATATACCTACTATTTGCCTGTTAAGAGATAGTGTTCATCACATCTTTCTTCTGTCCTCAAAGTCTTAAAGAAAAGCTTCAGTATTTCTCTCGTGTAAAGACTATTTCGACATTTCTGCAAAGCTAAATACTATCATCAGCAAGAGGAACTTGGAAGTTCTCCCTAAAACAGCCTGCATTGCCAGCATTGAAATGTCTTCTCGGTAAAGAAGGAAAACTCCCAGGGGGTGAGAAAAGAGGTAGCCATGTCAGGTTATTTTAAAATAAACCACAAAAGCTGATATCAACCTCTTAGTTGAAGTCTGCCATGGTAAAAGGATCCCAGTCAATTCAGCACTCTCTGATGTAAAGAATGGAGGAGAGCCTTGTGTCATGAGCATCATCAGCAGGTTTGAAAAGTGAACTGAGGTGCTTAAGGCCACATGGTTGTTTGTGGCTGTATATGAAGTTAGGCCTATTTTAGGTGCCTAAGCCCATTTTTTTCAACTGGCCATTTTTTCTCTCATAAATGCAGTGACTTCATATACCTTATTAAAAGATTACTTGTTTGGCTGGTGGCCATAGAGCAATAATTCCTCTTACTGCTCAATAAATCTAGCTACTATAATTCTAAACACTCTAGCTGAATATCTGATGAGCACATGAAAGAGTTAACTACCACTGTCTCGTTACTACAGCATTAAAACAAAGCAAATTTAGGCAACATAAATTTCATCCTCTCTTGTAGCATAAATACAAACCATAGGCAAAATCCTTATGAGACTTAATAGAATCATAGAGTCACCAGGTTGGAAGAGACCCACCGGATCACTGAATCCAACCATTCCTATCAAACACTAAACCATGCACCTTAGCACCTTGTCCACCCGTGCTTTAAACACCTCCAGGGAAGGTGACTCAACCACCTCCCTGGGCAGCCTGTTCCAGTGCCGAATGACTCTTTCAGTGAAAGATTTGTTCCTGATGTAATACATTCTGTAAAAATCTATCTCTTATCTGGAAAATACACAAGTAGAACTGTGGACTGGTAAAGTGTACATAAAATAAGTGGAGGGAAGTGGAGTCATTTATTATGAATTTGTAAATATTTCAGATAAGGTTTTTAATTTTTCTAATAAAATTTCTTAAATGTTAAAGCATTTTTTATTTCAGTTATCACTATTTTTCTTATATACAATAATAATCAGATTCTCTTGGGCTGAAAGAGGGTTATTGGTTTAATTTGAAGTGGTGGATGCCTTCTCTGGAAGTTTTTTTGTTGCTTTAGCAATTGTAAGCCATTCTTTCCTAATAGGGTTAGCCCAAATAATTACCAAAGGATTTCTCTGTGTCATCTGAGTACAGTTACCCACATTAGTATTAAAAAGCCTGCCTTCAATAGTCAGTGGTCATGGGTAGCTGAAAAGGTTATAGTTAGCTGTTGCCACACAAACCAGAGAAAGTCATCTTTAAAGGCAGGACCGCAGTGTTTTTTACTCTAATCCACCCTCCTTAATTCTGACCCACAAGCTTTCAACCTGTTCATGGCTACTCTTCAAAGACAGCTCTTCACATTCTATACCTTTCCTGAGTTAGAGGGCAATGCCTCCACGCCTCCTTCCTGGTCTGGCCCTTTTGCTCAGCCTGTTGCTGTTGATAGCCACACACCAGTCATGTGATTCATTCTACCAAGTTTCAGTGATGGCAACTAGATTGTGGTTTTCTGAAAGCACAGTAGCTTTCAGCTCCTCCTGCTTGTTACCTAAGCTTCGTGTGTTTGTGTAAAGGCACTTCAGCTGTGCTGCTGGTTGCATCACCTTCCCAGTGGACCCTTTATTACCTAAAAGGTGTTTAGAGAAGTATCCTCCCTAACAACAGACCCTTGACAATTGTCCTCCCACTGCTTGTCACAGGCTAGCCTGATGCTACCCGCTCTCTTCCTTCACATCTAGTTTAAAGCCCTGTCTTTATACTAGAGGGAAGTCTACTTGTGTTTCTTTGGCTGATCCCTGAAATCTGCTAACACGTCAACAGTGTATGGAAGAAGCTTCTGACTCTTCAGCTTTAGGACAGCTCCTTGCTGCTTTTTACTATTTTTACGTTTTAGGCACTGCATCAAGGAGTTACAAATTTTGTACAAAAGGAACCGCTTGATGAGGGGGGAAAAAGATTGTCACTGAAGTTGAGACTGCACAAAGGCATCTGCCAGGGGAGCTGGTCTGAATGAGTTTCTATGACATTTATCTGATCTGTAACTTTATTACTTACTCAAGTCACACCATGTTTTTCCACTGTTCTAAGCCTTCATTTCAGGGATTCTGGCTATGTAGCTGTAATTGTATGCAGCATAATACGTTGTCCAGCATAACTGGAAAATGAAATCTGAAAGGCATTTCTTCAGCATGCGTGTGCAGATACCGACTTGACAGATACATGTCTGTAATGATAGATCATTGTTTAGTGTGCCAGGAAATGAGCAATTCTGGCCTGACTTGTCTGATATTCCTTGAAATCACAGGACATGTGTGGGGACTTTTTCCAACTCACTGTGAACACTGTGTTGTTTTGATTGAAATAAGGCTTGGTTAAGACCTTTATTTGGGACGCCTTCTCTTATGCTGCTATCTGTACCTGTTTCCTCTTTGCCCATCCTCTGGAGACTTCCAACTCATGTAATTGCATTTGAACGTAATCACATCAGTGGATCAAAGGAAATGTACAACCTATTGTCACAAGTTAATTGTTCCTGGAATAATTCCTGCAGGTTGTCCACTATAACCTGTCGTGGTGATAGATTCAGACCCATCGTTCCTCCCAGTTTCTGTGATTTTCAGATAGCTGATGTTACTTAGCCACTTTAGTTGGCACTCTTGGAAACTCTCTCATTACCTAATGCACCAGTGAACTGAATGTTGCCAGTAGCTACAACTTATCCTTACGCTGGTATGCAGTAAACCTGAACTGGCTGTCTGCTGCAGCTACATTAATAATGCATTATGTTTCCTGTAATTATGCACAGAGATTTTTGGGGGTTTTTTGATAAGAGAAAGAAAGAAAATAAAGGTGAGGGTGGAAGGTGGTGGTGGTAACAGCTACAACTAATAATTCTAATAGAACCCAGGTACACAGGTGTATAATTAGCTCATGTCTAACTGTAATAGTCACTGTTGGGATGGTACAGGCACTTCTTATACTGGTTGGTTTAGAAAAGGAAGCTTATTGTCTGTTCACACCTGCTCTGTGTAGTGTTACTAGCACATACTCAGCAACACAGGCAAAACCTTTATCCTTCTTTATTTTTGAAGTCACTTGATTAAATTTGAGTCATTTTGCATCCTTCAAGCTAGCCTCAAAGAGTGATTTCTGTGCAGCTGAGCAGGGCTGCTTTCCTGATGAAACTGTGAACTCATGCCTAATGAAGGAAAAGAATGCAACACACAGACTTGCACATGTTTATCAAGTGTTATTAATAAGGCCTCCAGAGAATCATTTCAAATTGATCACGGAGGCAGGAGTACTGTCTTCACTCTTCAGTGAAAAATAGTTCAAAATTCAAGACACACTGCCTCTTCCTTCCTTAGCTGAGCTTCAGGCTTCTGGAATAAGTAGAAACAACACTATGCATGTGACTGTGGCATCAGCCTGGTCCACTCCCAGGAGCTTGGGCTTTGCCCTGTGGAGATTGTACCTTTAGAACTGGTCACATACTTGTTTTCTCTTCTAGCATACACAAAGTTGTAAAAATTCCTTTATTAAAAACCCTGAAGGAAAGTTACAGGGTTTAGTGTGAAATCAAGCACAGAGAAGATTTGTTGCCCTTTGGCAGCTTTTAATTTAATTGGAGTTAAGTGGAAGTTAAGCAGTATGCAGGAAATTTTTAAGCAAGAGCAAGGCATCCCTGAAGTGAAAGTAGGTATTAGATTTTTGCTATTGCTGTGGCTAAGCAGGATGAAATCTTGCTCACACTGGCAAGAAATTTAAGCTCATCTGTGTAACAATCAGTGTCTGAAGGAATAGTAGAGTTTTATAAGGTGTGACTTCAAGCACTGATAAGGAAGGGATTTAGGGACACAATTTAGCTTGTCTGCATGTGTACGCTGAGATTGCTGAGCCCTGTTTTGTTTCTTGCAGCCTGTAGGTTCTCTTCCAACCATCATGACCATGTTTCCCACCACAGGCATGGCATACCTATCTCCATGAGGACAGCTGTTTTATTTAACTTTTTCTCTGGATCTTAATTTGGACGACCTTGACTAGGAACACAGGATATAGGGTAACCTCAGCCCTGCCTGTCTGGCCCTCTCATTCAAACACTTCTTCAAAGTAAATGCATTTATTCCTTAGCACCCTCACAAAGAAAGGAAAAGACAGTCTGTCCCTTCCATACCCTTTCTACAGTCCCGTTGCCACTTCACAGACTCTGTAGCGAAACACAGACAGATATAAGACACTCCCAGTGGACGTGACCTGCAGTTTGAATGCAGGAGATGTTGCAGGAATAATGCATCCATCAACTTAAATTATGGTTACTGTGAAGTCATTCTAATACTTATGTAGGTATGATTGTATAAACAATCCCCTGCATGCTGTTCATGTCAGTTGTGGGGCTTTAAAAAATCTGGGTTCTGTAGCAAAGGCTCCAGCTCACTTACTTTTCTTGGTCCTGTTGTGAGCTTTAAAGACTTGGTTTTTGCTTTGCCACTGATTCCTGTGCTCCATCTCTAGGTTGTTCAATGTCTTGAAGAAGGGAATGTTTCAAAAAGCTTCACTACTGCTCTTATGCCATCCTGCAGTAATGACCCACATTGCCCTGCACTCTGTGTGCCCATGTGTTAAATGCAAACAAGTTATGATATACCAATCTTACCCTGGTTTAAGAAGGGTGCTCATGTCTGGAGCAGTACAGAGTCTGCTTTGTAGGTTTGAATTGCATCAATGAAATGAAAAGTACAGCAGACAGATTTTTGTAAGGTTTTGGAGTTTACTCGTTGCTATTTTCCTTTTCTGCTCTTGACAAGACTCAACCTGATGCAGGAGCATTGATCTCTTGTTTATGAGAAGAGCTAACTACCTTATTTCAGTTCAAATTTTGATTTCTAAAGGGTAAACGTTTTACTTCTGTGCCAAGCCATACATATAGCACAAAGAGGAAAATACGTGACAAGACATCTTAAAATGCAGGCTGGGATTTGCATTCAGAACATATCCATGTAATAAAAGCATATTTGATTACACTACTGAAAATTTATAACTAGACGTAAAATCTCGTTTGTCATACTTATTTGAATTCTTCTTAATTATTTGCTGGAAATTGACAATTTTCCAGCCATTGCCAAAGGAGTGATGCATGCTTTCTATGGCTTTCTGAATGGAACTGAAAAAGAATATTAAATATTAAGTGTCTTTGATGACACTAGGATTCTGATGCATAATGAGAACTGTCACTTTTGTTATTGCTGCATTTTTCACAGTTATAAATACTGTATTGCTTATCTGTTTTAAACAGCATACACCTCGATTCTGCTAACTTGAGCAGTCCAGAACCAGCCAGCGTAACTGAACTAATATCTGGATGTAGGATAAGGAGGATTAAATGCATTATTTGGAGGTATTTGGAGGTATTTGCTGAAAGGTGCTAAGCAAACCGGCTCTTGAGCTGAAATCATAACACAGGAAAATACTGAAGCTTACAGATTCTGAAGATAGAACTACACTGTAAGATGCAGTTTACACATCTAAGCCAGTCATATGTCAATTCCCTATCACTAATACCTGTTTATTTAATGATACAAAAATTATGCCATGAGGTAGGCTGGCTGCATGTATTTGACTTGTTTCGGCTTGTTTCTCTAATAGTGAAAATATAGAATGTACATAGACTAGAGAGTTACCCTATAAAGGAGCCCATAAAGAGCTGAAATTTTAAAAATGATAGTTTAAAGTTAAGTAGATCAGATGCTTTAAGTTTTAAACAGCAGCAGCTGGTAATACGCACAAGTACAAAAACAATTTAGGCTTGAGATAAGGAAAAAAATTCTTCACGGAAAGGGTGGTTGGGCATTGGAATGGTCTGCCCAGGGAGGTGGTTGAGTCACCGTCCCTGGAGGTGTTTAAGGTGAGGGTGGGTGAGGTACTTAGGGGCATGATTTAAGGATTGGTGGGAACGGTTGGACTCGATGATCCGGTGGGTCTCTTCCAACCTGGTTATTCTGTGATTCTGTAATTATATATTTACAAGAACATGAATGATGCAGAAAGATTTTTCAGAACAGGTATCTTGTTGGGATCTTCTAGAAGCTTCTGCCTAAGTTAAGCCTAGATTCAGATCAGCCTTGGTCATGGTTTCACTGTGCAAAATCTTTGGTGAGAAGACAAGATTGAGGAACTCCTGTCCCCTGAAGCATGGTCCTGTCCCCATTCTTCCAGGCTATATATGTTTAAGGGGTCAGGCTGGGAATTAGTTGGTAAGCTCACCCATTAAAAAAAAAATCATAGAAGAAATTCTTTCAAAGTAAAAAATCAGTTCCCTGATCCAGTTCAGAGCCTGGTCACATGAACAATGTTACTGAATTAATGCTGGTGATGGAACAGAGGGCACAAAAAGAAGGGAGAGATGAGGAAGAGGATGATACTCCTGCCAAACTATTTATTGTGAAACTACAGCACTAGGCTCCGAAATACCTTTTCAGTTCCTGACTTAGGTTCTGATACAAAAAGGCACTTAGATATATGACGTAGCTGATCTCTAATCAGGAAAGAATTTCAACATTTTTTTAACTCCATATACATTTAAATGCTTTATTAATCAGGGGTCAACGGGGTGGGGAGGGGGGAAGAGAGATGCTGCTTCCTTAGTTCAGAGCATTTGGGACCTTTACTCAAATTAGAAATCTCCGCTGACTCCCATAGCAGCAGCAGCAGCACTGTAGATGTAAAGTCTGGTAAGCACAAAATCTTGAATAGCCACATCTGTGTAAAGTAGCAATATTGCCACTGTCCCATGAACACCCATGAGGAATTTTATCCATCTGAATAAAGTGGCTGAGATGCAGGCACAAAGACGTTTTTGAGCACTAGGGGTGGGTGGGAGTTAATGAAAAAGCCTGGGCCCTATGACTGCAGCACTACCCAAGGTCACTGCTGTGATGTGAAGATAAATAATCGTGACCGCCCTTGCAGGTCTGCTGGAGACTCCTGTAAGTGTGGAGACACACTTACAGGGTGAAGATGGTGCCACATATTGAGGGGTGGAGGAGAAGGGAGGCAGGGAACCAAGACAAAAAAAACCACAGAGAAATGCACATGGTCTTTCTTCTGCAGCTTTTGCTCTCAAGCAGAAGAGCCTAGCTGAGCACACTACAAGTCTTTGCATCTCTTAATGCTCCATTACCACACTGGAGAGCTAATTATCATTAGCCTGAACAGTGGCAGGGCTCATCCCAATTTTGTGTCTGAACAGAGGCTTGGGGAATGAGCCAGTGCCATTGATGAAAACCCCTGACATTCATGGTTTGATGTGGATTTCTGGGTGTCATGTAGTGCTCTGCTTTTGATTAGGATGAAAGAACCTCTGTGTCTCACATTTCACTTGACCATGAAAAGACTCATAAAACCTTTTGGTTCCCCTGAAATAACAGCCTAGTTTATGGTAGTTTTCAGTTTCAATGGTTTGGATACAGCTTCTTTATGTCCCTGTCTCTTATGTTTTCTGAGAGTAGAGAGTCTTCTCCACAACAGCCTTTTTCTACCAAATGAATTAAGCGAACTAAAGATTCTGCTGACATTGATGTATTTACCCTCATCTCATGTCTAAGGCTGAATATGTGCTGAAGGGTTTGTGCTCTTATCAGTCAAGTTTTCCTGCCACTTCTTACAGTCTTGGTGTTTCTTCTCCTCAGTCACATATGGTTGCAGATGGTCAGAAGGTTTCAAAAAGTGAAGGGGAAAAAGGTAGTGGGAATTGGCAGATACATACAAACAGCACTGTCACATACATCCTGTTTGCTTTCCATCAGGTGAAAAATGAGAGGTATATTATGTGCAAGTGACAGTCTATCCCATTTTAACATTTGCAGTTCCAGTGACAGGACCAGTATAGAAGCAAAATGAAGTTTTCTCCTTCAGCCATTTGAGCTGGGAGATGAGGTTTTTAGTGAAGGCTTTTGGAAGGACTGAAAGGAAGAGACTGCTGGCATCAGTCCAAGGGAGACAATGAGAGGAGGTTGGCAAAACGCTGAGAGGAAGAATAGATGAATCATTTGCACTATATGTGATAGCCTACTCTTCCCACACTGTGACTGCTGGCAGTGATGCTGCTTATTGGGCCTGCTCACTTGCTTTGGGTCACCCCCTATCTTTGTATTGTGCACTTATTTAATTTAAAGAAAGTGCCTGCAATCAATAGAGAGATCCTTTTATCCTCCTCATCAATCTCTTGTTGATGAACATGCACTTTTTTTCTTCTTAGCTTCTTGGTTACAATGCTTTTAATTTCTCAATATATAGGAAAAAAGGAGTGCAATTGAACACATCATGAACAGTTGATGCCACATATTGCTGCTTGCTTCTTCCTGAAGAATTGGTGTGTTCTTAAAGGAAAACAGTGGTCAGAGAGGGGGAGAACGCTTGTCCTGCACTGATGTGTGGTCCTCTGAGCATCTTTTCTTAAGCTGTGATTCAGTAAGAGCTATGAATAACAACTTCTGAAGACATACTTTACTTCCCTGATGTCCCAGTAGCTGCAAGGAAGTACAGAATTCTTAGGTAATCTTTTTATGGACTACTGGGGCTTTATTTAAAGCAGATGGATATTTCACATCCAATGGCTTCTATGAGAATGATTCACCAAGCCTAATTTCCAAAACCTTCAGCAGGTTTGGGTCTAATTATGGCATGACCAAAGGGTCATCTGAGTTAAATGGTTACTTGCTGCTCTGATTTGCAGGATGTTGTCAGTTATGATCACATATCTATTTAAGCCTCATTCACAGCCAGAGGGAATGGTCCTCTGCAGTTTGCAAATATGAAATCAGCCTCCTTTTAGGGCTGGTAAAACTGGAGGAACAGATACGTCTTGTTCATCCTCATCACAGGCTGGACTTTAACACTGACTTTGGCTTTACGTCTCTCTTTCAGTCTTTTGGGCATGGAACTTAACAAAATAATGCTCAATTCTTTGTCACAACACTCCATGAAGTAAAATTACAGTTTTGCAGGTCCCTGAGTTTCAACCTGTCACTTATGCATGGCATGAGTCCAAATCTCAGGCACAGATTAGCTTCATTAGTGTAGAATCACGCTACGTTTTCCTGTAAGCCAGAGAGACCCAAGCCACATAATAATCAGAAATAAAGCTTTGCACAAGGACCTAACCAAATTACAAACAGGCAAGTAATTTCCTTCCTTGCCCTTCTATATCACTCACCAGTAAGTTACCCTAGTAAAACTTTGTTACCTCCAAGGGCATGCTGCCTCTTGGGGTTTTTCTTCAGGTTCTCCTTTTAGGTTAACCAATTGCTGGCTCTTTTCCAAGGCACTCATCTCCTCCAGCCTGGGCCAGAAGTCATGGTTAAGCATAGCATGCCAGTGCTAACATGTCACTGCAGAAACATAAAAGGCTCAAAACTGCAGCTGCAGGAAAGTATTTCTGCAGTGCATTTGGGGGGGGGGGGGGGGGGGGGGGAGAGGGTGACCCCCCCAAACCAGCCAAATATACCTTCACTTTACAGTCATATCTTCAGATCCAAAGTGAGAGACCATCAGCCTTTCCTACAGCCACAAGAGCTGGCACGAAAGGCAGCACACTCCCCTGTCAGTCCCAGGTGAGATAAAGAGCGTGGGGTGGCAATTTCGCCCTGAGAGGAGCCAGCCCCGTACAACATTGGGTTTTAGCATCCCGGGCAGGCTGTGTCTTGGTCCTGGCTTTGGCCGCCCGTGGAGCCGGGCCAGGAGAGCAGCCTGGCCGATGATTCAGCATTGCCTCCATGTCTTGCTGGCCGGGGAGAAGGTAACGGGAGCCTCTAGGGACTCCCGAAGGCAGGGTGCCGCCCTCCTCTTCCCGACGCAAGCCCCAGCCGCGGGCTGGGAGGATGAAGCGGCTCTGCAGGCTTCCCTGGGGAGGGGGACGCGGGGAGGAGGAGGTCCGAGCGGAGCCGTCTGCGCGATTCTTCAGCAGGCAGCCTGCGCACCAGCTCTGGAGGTGCTGGGGGGGAAGGGACCTGCGGCAGAGGAGAGGGCACTGCAGCCTGGATGGGAGCCAGACCCCACGGAGATGCTGCGGCCGCAGAGGCAGCGGGAGAGGCTGGAGGTAGCTGTACGCCTGGAGGAGATGATGCAGGCAGGCTGGGCCCTGGCCAGTGGAAGAAAGCATGAAAAAAAAAGCAAGGGAGGCAGCAGGAGCTGCACGGGCTCTGTTTGGTCAGGAGGGCTCAGGGAATGGCAAAAGAGACACCCTTTGGCAGAGCCTTTCTCCAGTCCCTGCAAGCTCACAGCCCCTCTGTCAGCTGGGTGAGGAGGGGAGCAACACACTTACATGCAGGAGAACTTCTGGAAGCTAAGCTCCTGGAGCAAGAAGCTCTGAGCTTTCACAGGGTACCGTGCACACAGAGGTGGCAGCCCATGGTCTTAATAGATAATAATCTCCATCAAGCTATGTAGCATCATGCATGACTACTTTAATTTCATGGCAGCCCTTTTAATGAAGGTTCGAGATCTCCACATGCATTTCTGTTCACCTCAGCACCAGAAAGATGTGAGCAAAGCAGAAACATAATTTAAAGGATATCAGTTAAACATGGATAGGCTAGAGAGTAGTAAAGATTACAGATGATTGAACATACGTGTAATAGTTTGCCAGGAAGGCCAGTGCAGGGAAGATGTGGAAAGAGCAGTGGATTAAACATAAGCTCAGAGCAGTGTCAGCTGGAAAAATTGTCTTACTGGAAACAGAAAGGTTGAGAAATTAGACATGAATAAAGAAGACATGGCATTCTTTAAAACTTATGCCAATCATGGGTAAAGAAGACAAGACATTCTTAAAAACTTATGCCAATCACTCAGATGCTGTAGTATCTCATGTGCAATGAAGAGAATATTCCCAGCTGGTTCTTAGCTTGTGCTCTTCTTTGAAGAGTGATGCATCAGCTTCACACCTGAGGAGCAACTTGTGTGTGTGAAAGTACATCTGGTTTTCAAGGATTTATCAGTTAATCTACTAAAAGAGCCATCCTTTCCCTAGAAACCTTGCTTACTTGCACCCACAGTCCATCACAGCTGTTATGACTATGTTGGTGTGATATTACCCTTTCTACAGCAGCTGTGTTGTTACTGCTGTTTGAAGTAGGTTTTGAGATACTTGAAAGAGGCTGCACTCACACAGAATATTACCAGCTAAAGAGCACATTTGCTATGTAATAAGAGGAGCCATGTACATAAATATGCAATGCAAGCTGTTCGTTCTGTCTGAGGTTACTGATCACATCATTAACCTGAGGACCAGACACTTCAGCGATAATGTATACTAGATTGTATGATTATTTATCTTTTTACATTCCAGAGAGTGTTATCACCAGCTATGCTATAAGGTAAATTCTCCAGATACTTGAATGTAGTAGCATCATGATTACTTCAGTTGGCTACTGCAGCCTCACAGGAAGCTTTGTGATCAGACATCCATCAATTAGTCCTTCACATGAGAGTCTGTGAAAACACTATGGGATTCATTGAGAGTTTGATAAACCTTTTTTTTATGCGAATGTTACTAGTGTTTCCATGGAAGTCAGGGGGAGGTAAGGGGAGGAGAGAGCTGGATGCAGAGAGAGGAGATGTGTAGAGACAGAAACCCTTTTTGTCACTACAGATAATACATAACTATAAAGGAAATTATATTTCTTATGCCTGCCTGAAGTACCAGCAAAAATAAGTTCAGGACAATTTGTAGCACTTGATTCTTTGTTTCTTTATGCATCCTGCAGCTATTTGTATTGAGTAGAAAGAGGGGATTATGCTGCCAAATCTTTAATGCAAGTGTTTCAACAAAGTCCAAGGAACTGGCAATTCCATTAAAAGCCATTCTTCTTTTATACAGGTGTCTATGTTGTTACACAGGTGTACTTTTCCTTGGGTAACAGGAGAACCTTGGAGCAGAGAGGTTTCCGATCTTAATTTCATTACGCTAACTGGACTGTTGATTTATCACTGCATTATGCTGCATTGGTGGAAATGGAAGTCAGTGCTAGGTGTTGGTAGAGGAGAGGAATGACAAGCAAATTCAAGAACGAGTGGAAATCTTGTTAATACTAAAATTATTTTCTTTTTTCTTTTTTCTTTTTTTTTTGTTAAGTCTAAGGGGGAGTGAGGACATGCTAGCAGCATGCCAGCTCTTGAAAACTATGTTAAGAACTGCCTTTAGTGTGAAGTCTTTGCTTTTTCAGTTTTGGAAAGAAGCTTGGAAATCAGAATATGGGGAGGGAAAAAAAAAAAAGAAGTATGCAGCCGTTTTGTAATAACTTAACTACAGATTTGTCAAATGAAGGGATGCTTTGGCTTTGTTGAATTTGGGTTTGGTTTTTTTTCTTTTTTTTCCTCTGTTTTACCTGAGATGCTTCCCAGCATTATTCCTAGGGAATGAAGCTCACTCAGGGGGCTCAAAAGAAAGGCTGTCTCTAGGTGTCGAGCAGGGAGAAACTGCTGCTGGAAAGCGGTCCTTCTCCTGGGAGAGATCGGATATCAGACTGAGGGAGCCCAGTGGAGCCCAAAGAATTCCGCTGACACCCGGTGCTCGCCAGAGGACTAGGGATGGCTGGGGAGAGGGAGCAGGCGGGTGCGCAACTCCTGCCCACTCCCTCCCTTTGATTTGATGGCCTTTATTCCTCCTAATTGGATAAAATAGGAAGTCACTGACAGTCCTGCGTTGCTGGGTGTACTGATTTCTCTCAGACCAGCCCTGCAGAGGGCGGGGGGTGGGGTGGGGTAGCGAAGGAAGGAGCGAGTCTGTACATCAGAGAAGCGGCTGCTGGGGGAGCGGGGCGGGGTGGGGGGGGAAGGAGGAAAGTGAATGAATGCTCAAGGAGGACAAAGAGGGAGGGGAGAGAAAGGGAGTTACCACCGTCTTGGCATCGCTCTTCCCTTCAAACCTCTGTGTAGTGATATTGTTTGCAGTGATGCTCAGACAGCAAGCACCTGCTGCTCTGTAATGATTCAGCCTCTTTCAGCCGCCGCTGTATCACGACAGGATGCTGCTGCTACTGTCACTTCTGCCGCTGCCGCTGTTGTTACAGATTTTGCTTTTGCTCCTTCTACCGCATGACAATTGTTTTCCTCATCTAAGCAGATACCAGCCTCAGATGCTCAAGGTGAGAGTCTTGCCTTTCGCTCTGGGCTATTGGTTCACTTAATCCATCAATTTGTCTGGTGTTTGTGGTTTTCTTTCTCTCATCACCCCCCTCCTCCTGTTTTGTTTTGTTATGCTTGCTTTTGGGGGGATGTTTCTTTCCTCCTGTAGAAGAGTAGGAATTGCTCAAGAGGTGTTCAAGGAATTATAAAAGTGGCCAGCAAACAGGAGCTCAGTAATTGCAAAGCTACTCTTGCTTCAGAGAGGCAAAGAGAGCAGCAGAGGGCTCAAGGACAGGAGGGTATGGGGGTGTCATTTTTCCTGTGCTTTACTCCTCTCCCAGTTTGGATGATGTTGCTGAGCTTGGACCTTTTGTTGACTCCCACTCTGTGATTTTTGCAGAGCTCTGTGACTGTTACTACCATCTCTTTTTGTCTGTGTCTCACAGTAATGGACTGTGATAGAGTTAAGGCCTTTTGGAGGTGAGCTGTTTGAGAGCTGATTCTTAAACATGTCTGAAGTAGCTGCCGACACTTTCCCCAGCCCCTCAGCTCAGCTGAGCCCTGACGCATCCCTCAACGGGCTACCGGCTGAGGAGAACATGCCAGGGACCCAAAGAGAGGACAGGAGGGTCCAAGGGATAGCAGGCCTTGCCGCAACCTGCTGTGTGTGCCTGGAGGCAGAGCGACTGAAGGGCTGCCTCAACTCTGAAAAGATCTGCATCGCCCCTATCCTGGCTTGCCTGCTTAGCCTTTGCCTCTGCATTGCTGGCCTCAAGTGGGTCTTTGTGGACAAGATTTTTGAGTATGACTCTCCTACCCACCTTGACCCTGGGAGGATAGGACAAGACCCAAAGAGCGCTGTGGATCCTACAGCTCTGTCTGCCTGGGTGCCTTCAGAGGTGTATGCCTCACCCTTCCTTGTACCTAGTCCTAAGAGCAAGGCTGAAGTGACAGTGCAAACTGACAGCTCGCTCGTGCCCTCCAAACCGTTCCTCCAGCCTTCTCTGTATAACCGCATCCTAGATGTTGGGTTGTTGTCTTCTGCTGCACCTTCACTCTCATCACCTGTCCTGGAGCCTACCACAGCGTCTCAGGCACAAGCAACAGAAACCAATCTTCAAGCTGCTCCAAAACTTTGTAAGTAGAAGCTACGCGTTTCTTTGTTTTTCCTTACACACACACACACAGACAAAAATAGGTACTTAACTATTTTGCAGCTGTCTTCAAGGAGGACATGTGATTGGCATGCAAAACCAACATACAATGTGGGTTGCCCTCTGAGGCAAGTACCTAGGAGCCTTTGAGGGGCTTAGTGCTGAGGTGTGCATGGCAGTGCAGAGCTGTCATTTGGGACATTGTAATGCAGCAGTACCACCCTTTTTTCTGCATCAACTTCTAAGGAAGTATGTGATTTACTTCAAGTGTTTATCTGACAGCTATTCTATATGGTCTACCTTATAACTTTGATTTACATCCTGTGCTAGATCTTCCAAATGTGTTCCTTTGCTTTGCCTTACTCAAAGAGCACTTCTGCTATGTCCTTCCTGAAGTCTGGTGCTGGCAAACATACCTGTCATCCTCCTGAACAGTAGGGCAGAATACTGGAAAAGAGTGACAGAGTCTTTGAAGCAGTTAGAGACTGGGAATTATTAATTTAACAGTTAGCTTATGATCTTTCCCTTTCTTTTAAGAGTATAGCACAACACGCATCTCTCTGTATCTTTCCTCTCCTCCAGGAGCTGATTCTTGTTGAACCTGTTTCTTATACATTTCTTCATTGACTTTTATGGGGCATTTCAGGAAAGCATTCTTACGGATGCAGGAGGGTTCAGTTTCCAAATTAGTCTTTGCCAGTCCTTAAAGCGAAAAATATCCAGAGGACCTTGATAATTTTTTTCAGTAGTGACCATAAAGCTTCAACATACCATATTGCTGAAGTTTAATTTCTTTACTATTCGTCATTTTAACCCACTAAATCCTGAGCAGATCAATCCAGCAGTTTCTGAGCTGTATAAAATTGTGCAATTTTAGTAAAGGAGAAGGCAGTGCACTGTTGTGCTGAGATTTCATTTGGAAAGATGCAGTGATCAGAATGAGCAACTGTGTTCCTTGCAGAACCCTATCTCATTTATTCTTCCTTGTACCTTCCCTGTAATGCTGCAGGACAGCCACATTGTAGATTGTACATACTGGTCCTCACCCTGGAACCTCGAAGTCACCAGAAGTTCACTACTGAGTTAAGCTCACCAGGACTGGATTCAGTATAGATATGTGGCAATTTGATTAGATGTAAGATTTTGGGCCAACCACCTTGCGGGGGAAAATGAGCATCTTTTCCAGCTGAAACCATTGTATGTTTTCAGTGGTGGTCTTTCTAGCTGAGAATCAGTCCTAAACAGCAGTTCCAGAATCACCGAAAGAAAACTTTAAGTATTCCTGTAGAAGCCTCACTGACTTTTGCTTAAATAATGAGCGACAGTCAACCTTTGGATTAAAACTAATTTGTTTGATAGAAGCAGTCTAATAAGGAAATATTGCTGTGCAGTTAAATGACAGGGGGCTTTGTGTACAGGAAGAGAGACGTTACATGAATTATTGAGACAATTAATTAACCACATTTGCAGTTATATAGAACTATATTAAGTGGTTCTTTTTTCTTTATTGCTGATGTAGAAAATTTTTTTTGTAATGCAAATATCATAAGTGAAGATATGACAGCACTTTTCACTTCATAAAGTGACGAGGGACCACCAGACAGTCAAAATGGCCGCTGTCATGCTACAGAGAGAAGCAATCAAAAGGCAGATGCCAGGACAACTTCACCCTCTTGAATTCCATGTGAGACAAGCCTTTATCAATAACCTGCTGTCTTCACATCTGATGTACATGAAGGGAGGGGGGAGGAGATTCTTTGAAGCTGTCACTGGCAAAACCTAATTATCTGCATTCAAATCTGCTCATATCTACAAAATAAATGGTTAACCAGAAATTAGGTGATTGGTTTTAGTTGATTTTTTTACTGTTGTCTTAATTTTCTTAAGATAAATGTGTTTTAAGTCATCATAGACTTCCAAATAGATAGACTGAAAGAAAGAAATGGCAGCAGGTTAAGTTTGGGTTGGTGTGAGGGAGCAGATTTTGAAAACAGTACTTATTCTAACTGTGGCTTCTAACTATGGTAAGAGACCGCAATTTCCTGCAAAGAAAAATAAGAAAATGTAGCTGGAAAAATACACTGCAGAAGATCTGCATAAGAATTCAAAGAGGCATGAAAAGAACTTTTTGGACAGCTCTGAAAGTACTGTCTTGGGGTTTTTCGAACAGCTGCATTTCAAACACATCATTGTGTTTTATGTAGAGCGAGATTTATTGGAAAGGTTGACAGTTTGCATCAGTGATAACTTTTTTTTATGAATGCCTTTGACAGCTATAAAATTCTCAGAGAGATGGCCTGAAAAGTAGTATCTGCAAATTGGATTGTCCCTCCTTTTGCTTCTTGGTGTCTTTTTTCCATTTCAGGCAGAATGAGGTAACTTACTCCCAGAAAACCCCTTCTGTGCTGATAATTTCTTTTCCTAGTGCAGAAATGAAATGGAACTGACAGAGCTTGTATTCTGTGGCTGATGTATTGTTTCTGAACGAGGCCCTTCCATGAGTGTTCAAGTCCTCTTCTCTTCTCCTCTCTCTTCTGTCTTACTCAGCATGTTCCCCTTAAAGCTATATCCTTCAAGGTCATAGTCTGCTGAGAGCTAATTGATTCTTCTTTCTCCTGGAGCCTGGGAGAGAAAGCAGAAGAGAGACAATCCTGGTAATTGTGTCTGGTGCATTAGGTTCAGACTGGTCTCACTCTTGTTATTACACTTTGCCCTTTATCAATACAGGAATAATCTCTTCCTTTCTGTTTGATATCCATTCTCCTTTTCTGAAACAGAAAGGAAAGGCGGATGTTTTACAGCATTCCCATATTTAAGGAGTGTGTTAACCTTAGCATAATTACACCAGAGAAATTTCATTGAAAGCAGGATATAACACTACACACTAACCTACAATCTCCCTTCCTCTTAGAAGACATGCACCTTGTCAAAGTGCTAACACAGTTCAGGACCTAAATTTTACTTCTTCCTACACCATCACCTTTAAATACAATTCCACTCTTTACCAAGGCTGATTCATAAATGTGTCTGTCTAGTACTGTCAGAACTGTGTTTCTGTAATAACTGCATCTGTACATCTGCAAACTAACCAATCCCCGCTTTACAGGCCTTCCCACTACATTCTCTTTCTATGTAAGCAGTTTTCCCCCATATCACCTGCCACAATCTGTGTGGCATTGCCTTTCTGGGGTGTCAGCTCTACCAAAGTAGTGCAATACTCCTGCATTCTGGTTCAACCCTGAGGTGGGGGTGCCTAAGCTGCTGGCTTTGGGATCACATCTCTCCTGACTAGGTGAGGAGCCACAGGGCACACAAGAAGCAAGGCAGGGGACAGACCACAGCACAAGGACTTTGCTGGAGTGGGTTTCCCTGTCAGCAGAGCAAAAAGCACAGCAGAGATCAGGGTCCAGAGGATGCGCCTCCCTGGCAGCAGAGCTCTGCTGCCTCTGCATCCTTTCTCCTTTCAGCTTCTCTGGTCACCCTGGGTGCTGAACACAGATGGGCCAGCTGCGCTCCGCACACCATGCTGGTGGCCAGCAGGTGACCAAGAGGCACATCTGCAACTCCCTTCCAGATTGTGCTGGCTATAACATGCAGGAGTGAGTAGGTAGATGCAGTACTGGACCTATGCATGTTCTTCTGGGGTAGGTAGGGCTCCCTCCTGCCTCACTGATGCTGGTCCCCAACTGGAAAACATGGCGAAGTAGAGAACTGGCTGTGCACTGCTGTCAACCACCCCTCACTATGACTGCTCCTTTCTCATGTTTCTAATTTCTGCTGCCACTTCAGGTGTGCTGGGCCAGCATCAGCAAAGGCTGCTGCTTTCTCATCCTCAGTGAAAGAAGTGTTAAGAGTGTCTCTGAGGACTCATACCAGGTGCTTATGCAGGAAATGTTCTCAGCACCCCCTCAAAGTTATCTAGGCACAATGGCTGAATTTCTTGTGTGTTTTTAGAGCTAGGAGTGGGAAAAATGGAAAGAAAACTAATCTTGTTTTGATATCATACCATAAATAATCCTTGCAATTTCTCTCTGCCTCTTTCACCTTCACTTGTTCTTTCTCAGGTCTGCATTTGAAGTCCCTTCTCCTATACACAGTGCTTTCTGAAGGTGTGTATTTTATGTCTGTGGCAGGCTGGAGGAAGCTTTTCCCTCTGGTTACAGCTGCTGCAGCCCAGCTGAAATCTTCATTTCCTGGTCAGCAAAGGGTGTTCACAGCAGCTTCACACAGTGTTTGTTCATTTTCTTGAAACAGCCTAAGTCTGACGATGTTTTGCAGTTCAAATCCCCATCACAACTCTGTAAGGCTGAGTCCATATCTGGCATTTTCTGAAATTGTCAAGGTCAGCAGTGTCTTGAAGAGCCGCAGGGGACTCTACTTATAGGACAGGAGAGCAGATGATACAGCACAGTCTATACACCAGGCTTTTCTGTGCTCACTATTATTATGTAGGGCAGCACTACAAGGGAGATCTTTTTTGCTCCAGAGCTTGAAGATGCAGGAAGGGGACACTTTAAAGCAGATGTTGCTCCATTTCTGATACAGTATTAATGTTGATTACCTTCAGACACCTTACTTAAATGCCTACATTCAGAAGCATGGTGGCCTTCAGCTTCCTATTCAGCATAAACAGAGACGTGCCTTCTCCAGTTGATTCCCAGCATGAGTCTAACAGGAGTAACCCTCTTTCTCCAAAAAAGTGTATACAGGGAGACTAACTTTCCAATTCAGTTTCTAAGTTAAATATACATAACATGAAAACTCATTCTGAAAGCCTTGATTTTTCTTTGACATGTCCTGTGAATTAACAATGCCTTGACACGGGGAAATGATAATTAATCATGGTTAAGGCACCAGACAAGTTCTGAGCCTAACTCAAAAGCATAATAAAGAGATGATGATCTCAGTAAGCCCTGGAGACACAACTGGACCTCCATTAACAAGCAGCAATAAAGCAAGTGCCACTGTACTGAGCCAGCCGATCTGTATTTCCCTGAAATGCTTTTTTCTCTGCTTTCCCAAAGGTCATGGTGGCTTACAGATGTATATGCTTGTGGCAGGAACACTCAGAGTAAAGTGCAGTTGGGACTAAGGGGTTGAGTTGTATAAGACACTGCAATTTTTAGGGAGTTCAGGTCCACGAAGCCATCTGAAGTGATAACTGAGATTTCCTCTCCCTAGCCCAGTTAATCACACTGTCTTTAAAATACCTTCAACAAGCACAGTTTGTTCAGGCAAACTTAAAGGTTTTTTTCTTTCTGGATCTTGCATAGGAACAGTTCATCTATTTAACATGCAGAGGACTAAACCAGTCCTTTTTGTCTTTCTCTTGGAGAAGCACCCCAAACTCACAGCTTTCAAAAATCTTGTTGTGTGGTTTTTCTTCCATGAGTCATACATTATGCATGTAACATGGAGTCATAGAATCACCAGGTTGGAAAAGACCTCTTGGATTATCGAGTCCAACCATTCCTAACATGATGGAGAAAAAGCAATATTTCCTAAAATATTCTGTCTTAATAATAGTCTGAATTTCTCAGTGCAAACTAGTAGGCTTCCCTTATATTCTTTTTAAAAGCTGGATTCTACTTTCTAAATTTAGCTGATTGTAAGTTATGTATTCATGCTACACAGAGCTTATACATGGTGTCCCTTGTTTATATACATATGTGCTTATACACAGTGTCCCTCATTTATATCTATATGTATATGTGAGTATAGAAAATACAGTAGGTATATAAAGTATATGCCCATTGTTTCTTTATTAAAAATGACATCTGAGACTGTATTGTATCTTAAGTTTCTAAGCAAAACTGCTTAAAAATTGATGTAATAACAAAACCGAGGGTTTGGATTCCCACTGCAGGGAACAGAAATTATCATCTTTTGTAATTACTGTACTTTTAAGTGAAATGTTTTATTTCCTATTTGTGCACTGCAAATAAACACATACAGCAGCCCACCTAACTTTCAGGTGCAGAGAAACCTTGGAGAACTTTCTCAGCATCAGATGACTAGGCAGAATTTGGCTTGCTGGAGACTAAGTAGCAGGTTAATTGTGATGCAGAGCTGGAATGATATAAGGGAGCGTTTTCATCATTTGCAGTCTTGCTAATGGAAATGCAATAGATTTGCTGTAGAAATCCAACTCGGAATCAATAGCAATGCAATGAGGCAGCTGGTTCAGGGAGAGAACATGTGATGCCAATCTACTGCAGACACTACCTGGGCAGAGACTGCTCTGGCTCTCTATCAGGAAAGGGCAGACAGGCCTAGAAAATGCCACAGCAGATGATGAAAGATTTCGGAAAGGAAAAAGTCTGCATCTTCTAGGATGGGCAAGTGTTAGGAGAAAAGGCTTTCCCTGACTGAGAGAAGAGAATTGCTTTGTTTGAGGAATTCAGATCTGCTTAGACCCAAAGATGTCTTTTTGTTTCAAAGTACTAAGTTAAGCACAGACAGGAGTCTTTGTGTTTCAGGTCATATTTAGGTCACATGAAATCAAGAAAGGACCAAGTCACAGTGTTCAACTTCAGAGACTGGTAGGCGGTTTTAGAGTATCTCCTGCTAAGGGCTTCTGCCCTTTTTTTATCCCAGGCAGACCATGGAGAGGAGCAGGTGCTGCCTTTTTGTGGATTGCTTTATAATAGCCGCATTGGCTACCTTTACTATTTATACTGCAGGGAGCTCAGTTTCCTGGAGAGTAAAGAGCTGTGTTTCACATCTTGATCTTCAGTGTTAAAACATTATATGCTGTACCAGACTCAGTAGGAGGTGCACATTGAGCTGAAGAGCCTGAGCATGACCGTTGTTTGGTGGAGAGCTCTTGAAAGCAGCAAGAGAGAAGTACCTTTGCATTATTTTTGTGCCATGTAATGTCTGCTTAATTGCAGCCTGCCCAGTCTCATCCCATCTCTCGCTCCCAGCCCCCCATTCCCAGTACAGTCTTAGTCACTGAGACGAAGGGGAAGGTTTTAGCTGGGGAAAAACGGGCAGGAACAAATCTAGTGTAATGTGGCTGCTCCAAGCTAAACCAGAGGCAAGGGCTATCCAGCTCTGGATGAGATTGGTGTCCATCTATTACCTTTGCTCCTATAATGTTTTATTACGAAAGCCTTATGTTAATGTCTATCTTCTTGCAGAGTATATTCAGCTTTTTCACATTTGCTTTTACTACTCCCTCCCCGATTTTTTTCTTTTTATGTCTATGCTTCATCCTGGAACTTGCTGGCACTGCATTCTCATAATTCGGACAGCTTTTTATTTTGGCAATGAATATCGCTTCAGTTTTTGAGATGAAAGGAAATCAATACTGGGTTGGTTAGTCACATGGCACTGGGGAAAGTACACGAAGCTATGATCTTAAGCATGATTTGTGACATAGTTCTGTATTTCTATGGAATTCCTGAAAGAGATTTGAATATTGCAGTTTTTAACAATCAATTAATTCATGTGATTAAACAGATCAAAGGACAAGAAAAAAAAGAATATCAAGCTCCTTCAGTAGTCATTCTCTTATGCCAAAAAAAAAAAAGAGAAAACTCTGCACTCATAAAAGATTACATTAATCTTCCAAGGTGGTAACTAGAAGCCAGTATAAACCTGCTGAAACTGGATCTAGAGAAGAGTAATTTACGCCTTTCATTATAATCTGGATAATTAATTTAATTTTCCTGTTTGAATGATGTGGCCTGAATTGTCACTGGCATAAAGGTTCTCATGTCCATAGCTATGTAAGACCTAGAAGAGTACTGGGGTGCTCTGGTCAATGACTTTCATGACACAGAGTATCTTCCTGATGAGGATTTCTTCCAGACCCTCACTTGATGTGGTTATGAAGACAGACTGAGACAGTGTCTGCCTTTTCCCTTATTCTAGCTTCTCTTTTAAACAGAAAACCACACTGTGTCTTTGAAAATACATGTTTGTATTCTGGACATTCAATCATTTGCACCTTTCTCTCTTAGATTGAAAAGCTCTTCTGTGCCATGTATTTTCCCCTTGCTAAGCTGCACATACACTGTCATCAGTCCAGATTTGGATAAGCCTTTTTGACAGGACAGGCAAACCAAGCTCCATAATTCTCACCATGGAGGGAATTGTTTACAGTCCTTGAATTATTTCAAACCCCTTCACACTTTCATAGTTTTCAGATAAATGGAACTGTAATTTTGATATGATACTTACATAGGGGTTACTCCAAAATCCCAAGGGAGAACTATTCAGTGTCTTGGTCACTGTTCAGAAGCACTAAAGGTACATGAACTAGCATTAGAATCTGTTTTCTATTTTAAACAGTAAATAAGTAATGATGTACAGTCAGAGCAAAAGACATATATCTCACACATGCACAGGCCCTTTCTGTGCAGCTTCTTGGTTGTGTGCTGCTTTTTACCAGATCTGAACAACAATCCTAAGGGTAAGTCAAGGGAAGAAAAGATCAATACCATGTGTCCTTGGCAATGCTGTGAGGATTTTAGGAGGAGTTTCAGCTTTCTTGTTCCCCTGCTGGTTCTGTCCTGCTCTGAAGGATGACCTCAACAAGGCTTCTTTAGTGAACAGGAGGTCAGCTCAATGGTTTTAGCTGTGCAGTTTCCCCTATTTGCTTTACTTCTGTTCATGCTTTCAAAAATTTCTCACTCTGTGACCTCCTGGCTTTTCTCGCGTTGTTGTCCCAAGGATGTCTGCATCAGTTTGCCCTTCATTCAGTTTATTGTCCCAGCTCCTGCAACATTGGCTTCTTCCTTCCAAAAGCAGAATCAGCACAAGAGCATGGATTTGTGGGAGGGAAGGATTTGTTGTTTGTGTATTGCTGCTGTCTACCCAACTAAAAGACACTTTGCTTATGTGATAGATTCTTTTGCACTTTGTTCTACAGTGGGTCTGCTGCATGGATGCAGCCTGGTAGGGCTGCACGATGACCGAGCATCTTTTATCATCCCAGAACATGGGAAGTGAGAAGGATGATCATATCATGAAAGTCACAATTTTAAGATAGCTAGAATTTTGAAGACATTCTTATATTTTCATGGTAGCATTACTTGTGCTGTGGATGTGCAGTGTGAAGGTAATATTGCCTTAGCAAATTAAGTTAAGTGTATCAGAGCAAGAGTGATAACTGTAGGGGAATGGAGGAATGATCACTTATGTAATTAGTCTGCACTGGTAAGGAAACAAACTAGTAACTGTGTTGTTAGTGTTTTAGGGATTAAAGAGCACAGTATAAGAGGGATGACAAAGGCTTCCTGCTGTGTCTTGGGCAGGCTCGTACTTGAAAGAGAGGAAGTCAGTAAGTAGCCAGGAAAGTGCCATGAAACTCAGAAGAAATGGTTATATCTGCTATGTGCAGGAGAGACAAGGAAGTCTGATCCTTTCTTCTCTGGAAGAAAGCAGGAAGAATCTGTTCCTTAATGCTGCAAGTTCCTGCAGTCTGCCAGCGACTTGCAGGAGATCCTGAAGCAGATTTTGCCCCTGCTGAGGGGCAGAGCAATGGATGAAACCATCCATTCTTTGGCCATGCTGCATTTCTAACAGAACCTCTCAGAGCAGACCGTCTTGCCATCCAGCCATGCTCAGTAAAGGCTCCTCACTGACACTGAGATCCAACAAAGTTCCTTTTGCCTCCTGCTTTCCTCAGCCTCCCTAAAGGCCTGAGTCACTCTATTCTGCCTGTGCAGCAAATGCTGGAAAGTGGCTCTCTGTCATTAAAAGGCAGGTCCTGCCAAGCTAGCTTGATTGCTTTCTATGACAAGGTGACCTGCTTACTAGATGAGGGAAAGGCTGTGAATGTAGCGTATTTGGACTTCAGTAAAGCTTTTGACACTGTTTCTTATAGTATTCTACTTGAGCAACTGGCTACCACTGGCCAGGACAAGCACACCCTCTGCTGGGTTAACAACTGGCTGGATGGCCGGGCCGAAAGAGTGGTTGTAAGTGGAGACTGGTCATAAGTGGTGTTCCTTAGAGCTCAGTGCTGTGTCCAGTTCTGTTCAATATCTTTATCAATGGCCTGGATGAATGTATTGAATGTACCCTTATTAAGATCGTGGATGACACTATACTGGAAGGAATTGTCAATCTGCTTGAGGGTGGGGAGGCTCCACAGAGGATCTGAACAGGCTGGATTGATGGGCTGAGACCAATAGGATGAGGTTTAATAAGGCCAAGTGCCAGGTACTGCACCTGGGACACAACAAACCCGTGCAGTGCTACAGGTTTGGGGAAGAGTGGCTGGAAATTTACCTAGCAGGGAAAGACCTGGAGGTTTTCATTGCCAGCCATCTGAACATGAGCCAGCAGTGTGCCCAGGTGGCCAAGAAGGACAATAGCATCTTGGCTTGTATCAGCAAAGCTAGCAGAACTAGGGAAATTATTCTGCCCCTGCACTCAGCACTGGTGAGGCCACACTACGAATACAGTGATCAGTTTTGGGCCCCTCAGTACAAGAAAGACATTGAGGTCCTGGAGTATTTTCAGAGAAGGCCAACAAAGACAGTGACAGGGCTGAAGAACAAGTCTTACAAGGAGCAGCTGAGGGAACTGGGTTTTTTTTAGCCTAGAGATGAGGGGGCTGAGGAGAGAACTTATCACTGGCAACAGCTGCCTGCAAGGAGGTTGTAGAGAGGTGGGTGCTGATCTTTTCACCCAAATGAAAGATGATAGGATGAGAAGGAAGGGCCTTGAGCTGTGCCAGGGAGATTCAGATTGGACGTTTGGAAAAACTTCTGAACCAAAAAGGTTGTCAAACACTGGAACAGGCTGCCCAGGGTAGTGATTGAGTCACCATCCCTGGAGTTCTTGAAAAGACAGGTAGATGAAGTGCTTAGGGATGTGGTTTAATAGACGACAGGTACGGTTGGACCTGATCATCTCAAAGGTCTTTTTCAACCTAGGGATTCTATGAATTTCCTCCCATTATTTTGCTCAAAAGCCCTCAGTACACTCCAGCCATTGCCTCGTGGAGGTTCTTCAGCCACCCTTGTCTTTCGAAACTTTGATTTAGCGAGATCATTAATAGATTTCAAAGGTTATCAGTAATAATTCTTGCATATTCCTCCAGGTATGTAATTTTCAGGACATACAGCTGTATATGAATTCCATTTGTGCACAAAGAAAGGCTGTGTTTCAGGATCAAAAAAACCAATAAACACATTACTACACAGAGGAATTTCTTCAAAGTCAGTTAACAGAAAAATACCTCAAAATTCACCTTTTGGTTTATAAAATATCTGTCCAGTAAAGCAAACACATATACAGGGGTTTTTTACTATGTTCAAGAACATGGCTAGCAACATCTCTGTTGCTTCCCAGCACCAAGCATTACAATTCACTATGCTGTAGAGATTAATGGAGATCCCTCAGATAAGCAGCTTTTAAAGCAACCCTCTAATTTTCGTAATTGTTGCTAATTGACTGTTTAGTGTGTGCAATTTTTCCTTCTCTGAATTCTGAGAAAGGATTAAAAAGGCACGCTCTGTAAGTATATTCAGATAACTGCTACAATCCAAGGAAGCAGGTTTAGTACATGTGAAACTGGAAGTATCAGTTCCCTCAAGCCACTTAGCTGGGCATTAAGCTGGCTGAAGACAAAGAAAACTGAAAAATATTCTGATGCTTCCTGAACAGGACTGAAATCCAGCAAGCATGGCATGTCAGTATGCCAGCATTCAAGGAAGAATTTGGTATTTAAATTGACTTGCACCTAACTGATATCTGCCAGGAGCGCCAAGCTACAGACAAATATGGGGTTATGCTCTGCTTTTGCAGGCTATCTGTAATGTCTTCTCAGGCCATTACTGATACTTCCTGGATACTAATACACATTGATTTTAACAAATGGATATACCAGCACTACTCTCTGATGTTAACTTATATTTCAGTCATTTATTAATTTCCATATATTGATGGCATAATTACAAAATATTCCTGACAATTAATCCAAAATGATGACTCAGAAGAAACACTGACCAAGTATTTTAGCTTGTAAATGTTGTTCAAGCCATATAAACACTACTCCTGCAGAGGGAGACTTATAAATGTCAGTTAGATGAGAAAAATCAGATTAATTTCTTGACCATTACTTTTGTGTAATGACACAACATATAAGAAAATTTTGGGGGTTCAGATATGGCAATGAAACACTCCATCATGCAAGCGTGACCTAAGTAAAGATTATTTAAGCTAGAAATTAACCACATATTTTTTAAGAGTAAGTATGTGCAACAGCTGGAATTTATTTGGGGGATTAACTGACCTTCACCATCTACTTGGGAAGAATATGTGTCACAAACAGTAATGTCACAAATTGCACAATGTTAACTTGCTACACCAAGATGACTGATTCATATCCCAGTCTCATCAACAGAGGAGCTTTAGTAAATTCAAATCCCACCCTCTGGTGACTGGGTGAATGCATATTTGTTCATATTTACTTGAATAATTACTTGAAACAACTCTTTACCTTCATACAAATTTAATTTTCACTGAGCACAAATGGGCAGTTCAGCTACATTGGCCATTGTTTTACCTTGTGGTGAGTTCAGAATTGAAAAATGCTCTCTACCTTTCAGTTACAGCTCAACCTCTCTCTGCTTCCATGTGAAAGTAAAAAAGAACTTGAAATGACCATTTGAAATCTAAGACTAATTCTGCTTTAAATTTTTCTAGTTAAAAATCATTATGCTCCATTCTTGTGGAGACCCCATATAGTGAATATACCTAAAGCATAAGAAGACTGCATAGAAGAAGGACTACAAATCTAGAGATATCTGTAGAACTATGAGAGCTTCTAGTGGTATTCACTAGCTAACAGAGCTTTTAAAGTTGTCAGTTTGTTACTTCCCATGTGTCATCTCATCCTCAGTCTTTCCTGCACTTCATTTTCTCGCACTGTTAGTGATCTGCCCTTTTCATTGCTTGAGGAGCCTTGAAACTCACCCTGCTTGGCATTCTCCGCAGACTTGGACCCAGAGATTTGCTCCTGATGCAGCTTGTGTTCTGAATTATGCATAAGTCCATCATGGAGGAGCTACACTTCATGGCTTCTTTTGGGGGGTGATAATGTAACAGAGTCTAAATAATATAGTGACACTTTTCATTTTTCATGTCCTAGCTCAGTTAAGAGCAGCTCTTGAATTGTGTCATTTTTCTCCCATGTGACTGTTTAATCACCTGAGAGAGTACTAGCCAGAGTTTTGTGGTAAGATTGATTATACTCCCTGCAAAGTGCTTCCTTCTGCTGAGCGCAGGGAAGTAGCCTAGTTTAGCAGCTAATGGGCTTCAATCTGAAGGGGAAATGGTGACTGTGATTGAAGTGTCACAACGGTGCATGTGAGCCCTTTAGGCAGCGTGCTAAACAGTACCTAGATCCTGGGGAGATTCTTCAGGCTTCAGGATGGAGATATTCCTGAGCTAGACCACATAAATCTGTGCTATGGGGAGCAGTACATCTCCTTCTTCAGACCTGCAAGTAGAGAAGTGGGTTGGTGCAGACATAATAACAAGTTTGTTTGCACTGTTAGCCTGCAATGCCATAGGGCTGATGCTGTGAGGTTTGCAACGTCGCTTCACTTGTCAGGAAGGCATGCATGCAGCTGTGACCCCAGTTTGCATGGCATGACCTGAACAGAACTGTAACAGAGTGCTTCCACTAACTCCCCTCAACACACATTTTGACAGCAGCCTGCACTCATATGCAGTATAATCCTGGAACAGAACTAAGGAATTATATTCGCCAGCCCCATTTTACAGAACAAGAGCCAATAATAACATTGTAGGTTTACAAATGTTTTGCTTTGCCTGGGTGAATTCACAGTCTCTTGAGTGCCAACAGCTCCTCTTACAGAGGCCTTTCTGCTTTACCTGGTATCACAGAAGAAACCTGTGGCAGCATTGAGAATGAAGCCCTGAGAGGCAGGTGTCTTCTCTTTCAAGAGTTGCATGTACTAATGAAGGACCAGGAAGAAGGGGGGGAAAAGTCACAAATAAAAGGTACTAGGTATGTTTGCAAAAAAAATACAATAAAGGAAAAATAATTACAGAATCCTTCAGTTCCAGAGGGGGGTATTTTTGCTTTGTGATAACAAGTATTGTTTAAAATACATTTTAAAAAAGCCACCATTCTTTTTCTGGCATTTATTGCTAAAAATTGATGGAATAAAGGTAAACAAAATCAGATCCTGAGATCTCTAGTTACACTGATTTTCTGTCATTTCTTCATTGAATTTAACAGGCTGTTAACTAACAGCTTCCTTCAGGAAAACAAAACAAAACAAAACAAAACAAAACAAAACAAACCACATTGTACTTCATTGACAGTTGACAATTGACGATTTAACCAAACTCTGCTGATCACATTTCCCAAGGAGCTTTGAAAGTCAAAGACTAGTTGTTCAACCTTTGGCTGAACCTCAGGCAGCTGCAGGGCCTGTTTGTTTGTGTTTGTTTCTGGTTTTGTTTGTTTGTTTTTAATAGAGATTAATAGCTTCATTCCAGTTCTTTGCTGGTTTAAATTTTTGTGCATAAATACAAAAAAATCAGCTGGTCATTTTGAGCACAGTCCCATAGATGTTTTTACAATGTATTGTGTATAGCATAGGTCCAGACCTCAGTTCCTTGGCCACTCAGAAAACCTCATTAAATTTAGCAACCTTGACTTACACAAAGCAAAGGCTACAGGAATAACCTTTGCACTGTTATCTCCTATGTCTCTGCCTAGGATATTTCTCCTTAGGTAGCAGACACTGTGCAGAGCTCTCGCCTGGGCTGAGGCAAGGAAGAGCCCACACTCTGCCAGACGGGAGAGTGTAGTGGTGGGGAGGAAGAAGAGCTGTGAAAGGTCTGCTACCCATCGCTCTGGTGGTGACAGGGTGCCAGTTCTGTGGCTAGGAGGGAGGGCAGTCCCTACAGCACTGCTTGGGAAGCGTGCAGGTGTCCAATCAGTATACAGTGCAGAGGTGGCTCAATCTCACTGTGCAAAATAACAGACCGTTGAGACAGGAGAAGGGTAGTAAGTTTTCTCTGAACTTCTATGGGGTATTCGTAAGTGTGAGCACAATCTCCTTGGCAGAAACTCCTCCCTCTTTGCTGGTCATCCCTGTCCAGAAAGATATTTCAGCTTTGTCCTTCACTATCGTCATTACCGTAATAAATAGAGGATAATTGCTTGGCTTGAAACCACTGAGCCTTCTGCTGTGTAGGTGGAGAAATGATGCCAGGAATAATCCTTTCTTCTTCTGCCAGTTTGCTTTTCTCTGCTGCAGGAATACTATACGTACCAGTTCTGTCTATCTGCTGCTGTTAACAAAAAGCAACCTAAGCACTGCCTCAGCTAGAAATTCAAGATTGATTACATTAGATGTGCTTTATTCCCAGTGTCCCACATAAAATCAGTTCCTGAATAAGTTAATGCCGTTGCTTCAGAGTGGAAAATGCCAATGTTAATACAGGTTTGTTATGGATAGATGACTTAGTGCAAAGCACAAATGCATGTGATTGGGTCACTGCCAGACTTGTATCTGAGGAAGGAGGTCAAATGAAGGTTTGCATATGGTATCTACTATACCAAACTCAGCACGTGACCATTTGCTGGGACATACTGGGGAGCTGTATCCTCTTTACATATGAGTTCAGCTCTGCTATGATGCCATTTATAGAAGACTAACATGTTTTCAGGAACAACCCAAATTATAGTCCTGCTTCACAGTGAGGGCAGGACACCATGTCAACAGTTTGAAATTATATAAGTCTTCTGAAAAGTTTTGTGTTTGAAACTGCAGATAAATTACTGGAAGCAGAGCAGAGCATATGATGCCTGATATCATGGGTCAAGAGGGTCAAGAGCCTCTCTATGGTCTTTGTGCACTTCCAGATGGAGGGATCATTTTAGGGGGACAATGGAAAATCTCCAAAAGGCAGCAGCCCTCAGAGGGGTGTCCGGGCCCTCTGCTCTACTGGCCCAGCATCAGTGAGTGTCGAGAGTTTAACTGACTTTGGCATGGCTCTTGAGCTGGGAGATTAAATCAAACTTTACCCTTGGTCTGTGATGCTCTTTTCCAGAGGAAGTTGGTCTTACTGGGCATATGAAACCAGCGTACTTCCCAAGCGAGACTGTCGTTCTTGGCTCGTGGCTGATGGATGTGCAAATAAATACAGAGGGTCTTTTCCTTCTGTCTTATCTCCAAGAGCCCAGACTTGGAGTTCAATTTCTGAGTTTTCTTGTACAATCAGTATAGCCTCCCATTTATAAGCACTGTGACTGATATGTGGCTACTGACATATAAATGGAGATTTACACAGAGCTGAAGTGAAACATATGGTTTGGAAGGATGTCCCAAGAGGGAGATAGCACTGGTGGTCTGTGACCTGTACCTCAGGAGAGCTGCACAGAGCCTTGCATCATACTTCCATGTCCTCAGCCCCTACATGCCATGCAGCATCTCACTTGTGGCACCCCTTTGCTGTTAATCAGTCTTCCAGAGCAGATATTGCTAGGCAGGAGTGGCAGATTCACACAGTAGGCTGGAGGCACTTGAACAACAAACGACATTCTGCCCCTTATGTGAAGACTCATGCAAGGGTACCAATACAGGGCTGTACACTTGTTTGGCTGTTGTTAAGGTCCTCAGGCTGTGAGGAGAGTCTAATCCTTCTTGGATTCTGACCATTTCCAACACAATTAAATTCTGTGAGTCAGGATGTGCTAGTTCTGTATCCTTTTTAAATGTTTTTCTGGCCTTTGCACCTTCTCAGGTCACAGGGTATAGCCATCCTGCGCCTCAAGTACTTTTAGGTAATGCAAGAGAAATCAACTGTAAGGCAGGGAAATAGCAGCTCTGAGAATTCTCAGCATCTTCTGTTACTGGGCAAAGCTGCATATTTTTTGGAGTGCTGTAGTTTCAAGGCATGAGGCAAAATGCTGCATACCTTTCAGATACCAAACAATACAGAGCCATTTGGCTCACAGCAACCGAAGTGATGCTCCACCACACAACACATCTGTTTTGCCTTCAGATCAGGCAGAAAGGAAACATACTGTAGGCTATTTTTAACCTATCAGGTGAATTGACTGGTATGGCAGTGGACTGATGTGTCATTAGTCAAAATTAGGAAGAAGGACATTTAACTATTTTCTCACGTCTACTTCTACAGAGCAATGCATCTGTAAGTTAGTGCTGATTTAAAGAAGCTGTAGTTTTTAGGCCTGACTGCTAAGCTTTTACCAAACACTCTGGAAGATTCTAGCACCTGTTTTCATTTAGTTTCTTTGGTTGATCTCTGGGGCTGTTGTGGACTTTTACAGGTATTTAATCTTAATATGTGGAAGATATTAATAGCTGAGAAACATGGATTGAGGGTGTTTTGGGTAGTAGCATTATACAGATCTGACCACCCAAACCCAAAACCATCTGTAGTGAACAAGGTTTATCCTGCTGTTGCTGTCACTGATATTGAAGATTAATTGTTTCTCAACTACCCTCATCTACTTCGTATTTTCAAGGCAGTTGTTTGTTTTTTTATAAGAAGTCCCTTGCCTTCCAAAACATTTAAGTGGTATATTGTTTCCTAATCACAATGCCTTATATCATGTCCTGGTTATCTTACACTGCTAAACAATGACAGGGAAGCTAAAGGCTCTTTATCTATTGCCTTGGGACATGACTAAGACCTCCTTTCACTTACAGATTCAAGATCTTTATGGAGGAAAGAGGGAGGTTGCCATTGCTTCTCACTAGGCTAAAATGACTATATCATTATGGAGATTAAATGGAATAATCTTGAAGGCTCTTAGCATATTAGCATTGCCTGATTCCAGCAAAGAGCTGGTGGAACTGTATTTCCAGGGGACCATCTATTATTCATCACTTTTTCTTCTGCTAAATGAAAGACCAGAGACACAGAGCGTAACTAGTTTTACTTTTGCTTCAAAAGTAATGCCATTCTGTTTCATCTTCTGTGGTGCAATTCAAACCAGGACTTTTTGGACAGCTTCGTAACAATCTGTTCTTGCCATGGCGGGGGATGCCATCATTTATTCTAAGCAAAAAAAGAGCTTTTCAGGAGTATAAGACATTAACAGAGAACAAGTCACAAGGTTTCATAAATCTCCAGAGATAGAGAGCTCTCTAGTAAATGAGGATTCTTACACAGCCTTCCACTCCTCTTCCCAGTGTGTTGCCAATTTTAGGGAAAATTAAACAATTTGGTGGGGTTCAAAGCCACACCATTTCTCTCAAAACAGCATTTACGGCAGACCTCTCCTAGTAATGTTTTACTCATTTCCTCTCACACAATTGCTTCTCATAAAATGCATTCTTCCACATAACTCCTGCTTTGCCATTCCTGCAGTGCGGAGTTTCGCTGGCATTAACAAATGGAGCTCTTGCAAACTCAGGAGCATACAGCAACAGGAAACAGTGCTGAAATTCCATCAGGGCCCAGATTGTCACAAAAGTGGTATTTTCTCAAGCCATATACTGATCGAGCTACTTAGGTACCGCAAATGGTATGTGTGCTCCCACAGGGGCTGAACTTGACCTGGATGGGGGCAGAACCAATTAGCCCACTTCACCAGCAGGACAGTGCTGTTTTGAAGGATGCACTGTCCTGTGCAATATGGGCAACAGAGTCTGCTTTCTTAGGGCTGGCATAGCAGTATCTCCTCATATTCACCCTTTTGGCACCGTGGATGTGGCCAACAAATTGCAGTATGTTTCTCAGGCTTTTTCAGTGTGTGCCAACTCACACTGCTCTGCTTGGCCAACTGAGAGAGAGAGATAGTGCTCAGACTGCATCACTGACTGCTGGATGAGCTAGAATAAGTGTAGCATCCTCTGCTGTAGCTCATGGCCATCAGGGACCAGCAGCAAACAAGAATCAAATTGCACCTACTTCCTGCTGAAGGATATTCTTTGTCCCAGTCTTTTGACTGGTGAATGCAGGGTCCCCCAAAGCACTGAAAGACACTGCTGTATGTGGGATTCAGCCCTGGGAGACTTGGACACTGCACTCGCCAAAGTGAGACAGCTCTTCCCTCTGCTCTGACCCTAGCTGTACTCTTTTTGAAGACTGCAAAAAGACAGACCTTAGCAGGACCTGAACTGTAAATTATACACATAGAAGTGGCTCCTTTGGGCTTTAGTTATCGGTCAGCATAGCATTTCAGATCCTGTTAATACCTTGCTTATGTGTGTTTATTATTACTAGTATTATAAAGTATGTCTTAAGGTTTGCTATGCCAACAAATTGAGATAACAGACAGACCCTTTCCTTTAAGGTGTCATACCACACAGAGGAGATGCAGGGTTGAAGGGGAAAGCAGTGTGACCAAGCTCATGCTGTGTGTCAAAGGCAAGATGAGAGGCTGAAACTAGGGCTCCTGGATCAGGTCTTTTCTGTTGATGCTACCTTTTCCCAGCTCCCACTGCTGGAATGGCAGTGATTTACCAAAGCTACTGTTTATGCAGCCAAAGCTGCTCACCTCCCATGCACACCTGAACAGCTCCCTGCCTTTGAATAGCACTTTGAGGGGCTGTGATTTGACAGATAACCAGCTTTGGGAAGACCTAGTACTGAGGCAAAAACACCTCATCCAAACACTGCAAAGTACCATGATATGAAATCAAGTCTTCTGGTTCAAGCTTGTTCTCAAAAGTGATTGTAGAAGCAGATTTTTGTGCTATCCAGCTATTACCTGCCCCTCTACAGCTGGCAGATGACCATTAAACAAGAACTGATGAATAAAACAGGTATTTGCACTCTTTATTATGATGTTAGAAATTAAGAAGTGCAGTACGAACTCTTAAGGAAAAGCATAAAGAGCAGTAGTTGTCACATTGCAGCTCTGAAAGGGCTCGGTTTTGCTTTGGACTGAAAGCCAGTAGAGGGATTCACAGGTCTGAGACTCAGTAGAAGCAGTTTGCACTGACTCTGATGCCTGGCCAACAGCAAACCACTTCCCAAGCAGGCTGGACATCCCTTACACAACCCAGCTAAGGGCTGGGTTGGTGACTTCCCCTTATGGAAACGTGCGAAGAGAGAGCAGAAGGCAGTCCCACAGCAGCAACAGCCCGGCTCAGCCTGCAGCACCTGCTGGCTTGGGCTCTAATTGTATGCAAACCCCCTATGAAAACAAAGGCACAGCTGCTGACCCCTTTTGTATGGCAGCCCTTAGTTAATGCTGTGTAATGTGAGAACTGCTCCATGCCAAGGCTGCTGTGTTCCTCCTTCCTCCTGCCTCCCTCTGCACCACCAGATGCGTCTCCAAGCTCAAAATCTGCTTCCACAGTCCAGGGTAAGGAATACATGTATGAGTGGAGAGGAGCAAAATCCTTCATAGCACAGGCTTCTCTCTGCTTGTATTATCTATCTGGAAATGACCAGGATTATGGCTATCTTCTTTTTTGACTATCAAACTTCGCATGTTATACATACTCCAGACCTGCAGATACTTCTGCAGAGGAGTATAGGAAATTAGCCTCTCTGTACTGAGATGTGAAATTGCCTCCCTTGGGACAGATTCACACCCAACCCTCCTATACACACACACAGAGCAGTACCAGTCAGGGAACGGTACTGAGGCTGACATTGGAAACTGGGAAAGATATATGCTCACCTATTGCTGATGGATGATTCTTTTGTGGCAAATTGCTGGGACCCAGTGGCAGCTAATGAAGTTGTAGAATCAACCCTGTGTAGAAGAAATTGTGTGTCATGTGTGGCCAACACATGACAAACAAGTTCTCTCTCTTTTTCCCCCTAAAAGCTGTACAAGATGGAGGCGGGGAAGGAAGAGTGGATGTATTTCACTCCAGGGCAGGGAGTTAGACCTTTCTAGCAAATTTCCTTAGCTGTCAACCACCTTACTTATATAAATCACTCTGAATATCTGCCCATAGAAAGATATCTCTTAGAGAAAGGTTGCACTGCCCCTGAGAAACAAACTCTGCAAATGTAGTCTTGGTCTACTGCTTCCCATTAAATTGCTCACTGTTCAGCAAGAATAACAAGCAAGTCAAAAAAGAAACTCAGCATTGCTTTCCACTGCCTTTCTGCCTGCAAAAGGGTGGTAATAAGGGCCATGTCTCTTGCTGCAGTAGCACATTCTCCCCATGGCATCTGTTCAGCCATTATTTACCTACACAGGCAATGAAAGCTCCTGCTTTTGTGAATTCAGCCAGTGTAGATGGTGTGAGCTGTCGGTTGGATCACGGCCCTGATTTGGTCAGCTGCTGTCAAAAATACTAATGACTACTGACTAAAGATCTGCAACCATTAATTAAGATAGCTGTTCTTTGGAAATAACTGCTTTGTAGTGAAAGCACCTTACAAACATAGACAGTCATACCAGTTGTCTTAGCAGTCATTAGTAGTCAAGTGATATATTCTAGCAACGCAGCATTTAAAAGATAAGCGGTGGAGAGTGGCATGTAAAATCAATCCAGGTACAGACACCAGCTGTTCTGCAAGGGCCAACACTTAGGCTGTTACCACAAGGCTCTTGTAAGTCACCAAAGCTTTCTTGACTAAGTATCAGTCCATTCAGTCCTGATACTGCTTGAAAATATGCTTCTTTCCTGTGTACTTTTTTTTCATTAATTTCTAATTCTGATTGCAAAAATAAGCTTGAAAATCAGGGCAGCTAAAGATCAAAAATTCATAGGCCAAAGTGAATGTGTCATTTTAACAGATATTTTCATTTTCAAGGCAATTCTATGATTTTGAACATTTAGGATTGTCAAGAGAGACTTTATAACCTTTATTGGGAACACAGACTTCAAATCTTGGTATCTTCAGGAATCTGGATTTGAATAGAACCGGAGTGGGTTTTTTAGATATGATAAAACATCTTTTAATTTTATTTTGTATTCTGGGTGACTTTTTCTGACCTTGTGTCCCAATCCAGTATCGGAGAGGGTTCTTAAACGATCCCAAGAAGCCGAGATTAAGACTCAAATGGGGTCATATGCCATACAATCTTGTGAGCTTTATTTTCTTTAACAACTGATAACAGCAATAGGACAGAGAGGAAAAGAAAGGAAAGTTTAGAATCCCTACGCAAGAAGACGGTAGAGATGCAGGTAGTTACCACCATCACGAATCCAGCGATGTCCCGTCGGATTGGTCTTGGTGCAGGTGATGATGAAGACATGGCCACAGAGTGACGATGATGCTCCAAGCTCCAGGAAGACCGGGGGTGGGGGGGCACATGCAGCAACCGAGGTCAGAAGCAACCGAGCACCCTGAGTTCACTGAGCAATGAAGAAGCAAAAGGCTCCATGATTTATCACCCCAGTCCCCATTAGGATTTCCCTAAATAGTCCACCCATTTCCAGGAAGGCATTGTCATGCCCAGGTGTTCAGCTTGATAGGCACTGCTTCGAATGGATGTCGAACAGTCCACCCATTTTCAGGAAGACATTGTCCTCCATGTGTGCATGCCCAGGTGTTCGGCTTGATAGATGCCGCTTCGGGTTGATGTCGTGGTTTTTCCATTGGGGACAGTTCGTCTCCATGGTTGGCAGCTCTTATGAGATATCATTGTAGTTGACAGCTTATGTTGAGCCAAAGCAGTTCAATAACAGTCTCTTACACCTTGTTCTACAAAGTCTTCAGTTTGGCTGAATAAAATGTAAGCAGGCCCATAGGTGTTGTTGATAGAATAACTAGAGGATATTACAAATGTCTAAAATTCTCTAGAATGCTTTGGAAACACAGAGAATAATTTTTGAAATTTTCTGTAATTACTCCATTTATGATCTTTTCACAGGAAATTGCTATTCTAAACCCAGCAATAAACATCCAGCATCCTCCAAATGGCACTAAGGTGTTGTACTGTGAATATTGTCTTCCCCTCATGCCCACACAAAATTTCATGTGCTCATATGCACAAGTACATGCACACACAGACATTGTGATCCAAACGCAGAACATTTTGCCAAACAGAGCATCAGAATCTTTTCCTCTGCCATCTTAAAAGCTGTGTTCCCTGTGTTGCACAGAAGGTCGTATTAATGAAATATAACAAGCCTCCCTCTGCTGAGTCTTTAAAGTAGATCTGAGCCAACCAAATGGTTTTATCAACTGCCCCAAGCAGACTGGTAATTTTTGCTGAAAACCGAGCCACACTTTCATAATAAACACACTCTAAAATAAACTCCTTTTGATCTGTTGTCTAGTGTTAGTGCTTTTAACGTAAGAGTTTAAAGGTTAAGAGGGTAATTGACTCAAGGCTCATTTAGTTAATATCCTTCTACCAGAAGAAGCATAGAGCCAGTTGTCTGTCTGAACAACTTTCCTTGAAAATGAAGAGAGATGGCCTGCTGGAGTGCTAGCCTCTCCCTTGCACTGAGCTGCAGTTGAATTTGAACTGTGAAAAGGTAAATCTAGAAGGCTTGTATCTGACATCAGTAGGGAAACTTTATATATTGGGAAAATCAGAGTTTGGCATGCAACGATCTTTTGCAGCAGTAGCCTTACATTTTTACACTCCTAGAGCCACAGTAATGATCTAAAGTTTAAATGCATGTAATTTGTGTTGCCTTGCCTAAGCGTTTCTGATCTTGAAGTTATTCACTTATATATGTTCAGGAGTTCATATGTTCCTGCTCATGTTTAGGGTAATTGTTGCTGTCCTCTGGACTCTCCATGGTTTGTCCACATCCTGCTTCTTCAAATAGTAGTCTCAAGTCTTGCAGGGGGGCTTAGTGATGCAGCACAGCATGGCATGTGAAGTTTTGCTGCTTTGCTATTTCCCACCATTTGTGATCCATAACGACTCAGATGTCCTTTTGTAGATTCACTCATCCCTACTTGTGTCTATGAAGTTGACTCATTGTGCTTATTTGTTCCAACTTAGCAGCATCTTTCTCCTGTTTTCCAAAATATATTTTCGTGAAGAGACTGGCTGCTATGCATTCCTACTCTCAAGAACAAAACTGAACTTCTCTAACCCTTACAGTTTTGCCAGTATGTGACACAGGCCATAGCAATGTGTGACAAATGACAGAAATGTAGAACACTTGTGTCCCATTGCGTAGTGTGCTGTAATTGACGGATTATAATTGTTTCTAACCACAAAAACTCTTTACAGAGTGTTTTTTCAAGGGCATGAGTCATGTAAACCAGTTTGTGTTGCGCACTTGTTTATATGTGATTTGAGAAATGAGTTCTGTGGCCAAGGTATCAGATGGCTGATGTAGAGGATCTTAGCTTGGAATCTCCATTGGTACCTGCAAGAGTGAGATAGTGGCCGAAACAGAAGACACCATCCTGGAGACTCAGCTCCTTTGTGTGTCTCCTCTAACTGGGCAGGTGCTCCTGCCCCTTCCGCACAGACATTGGACCAGGTGTAACCATTTGTATATGTGCTACCATCTTCTAAAGCCTCTCCCTCATCCACTCAGGTCTTTAGCATTGGGACTTCTCTCTTCCCCATTCAGTGCCTAACAGTAGAACATCAGAAGACACAGCACTTTGGAAATATCAGGCCCCAGACATCAGAAGAATGAGTGAAACAAGATTAGCTGCCATGTCTGAGAACATCCTTGCTTGCTTATGCTGCACTGGAAGCATGTGGCAGAGCCAGGGACAAAGCTTGAGTTCACCTTCCGACAGAGCACAAAACCTAAATTGTACAACCGCTCCCTCCATCCAGACTGCTTCTTCAGCAGTGGTTACAGAGTTTGCTGGTAGGAAGCAGAGCAGTGCCAGAAAACAAGGCATGCATCCTGTGGCAGAGATAGAGTATGCAAGGAATCCCTGACTTGGACAAAGGACCACTGGCATTGCTGGCCTGGGAGCCATGCAATTATAAGTATGGGGGAAGGAGTGTCCGGGAGCTCCACAAAAAAAGAGTCTTTCACCCTCCTCTGCCACACCAACACAAATCCAGTGAATGCATCAGGAGGATAATGGTATGAGTTTTATAGCAGCTTCAACCCAGCTCCCATTTAAATGTGCGATCTCACACCGATTTTAAAAATTTACCACATTTAAGATCTGCAATTAAAACGAGGGAGCCTTAGTGAACATTGCTCTTCATGGGATGCTGCAGAAAAGCAACATGTGTTCTTTGAGTAGTTTTAGAAAGCTGTTACCACAGTTCCCTTATTCCAGAAATGTATTGATTATGAGAATAATCTAGCATCAAAAATTATCTCAAAATCACTAGGAAGGAAGTATAAAAAAGCTTTTGAAAACATGCAGAGTTGGCTATATGGTTACCTGGAAATTCCTTGCCGTATTTACTCTTGTAATTCTTACTTGCATCAACCTCAGGCAAGAATCAAATATTAGAACAGGCTTAGGCTGTGAATGGGGGAAATAGATAGCTGACTCAGCAAAATTTATTATCTGCCTTCCTTCCCAACTTGGTTATGGGAGTTGTTATTTATCATGGTTAGATGTGCAGGAGTTTTCCAGGAGCAGTTCTGACCTAGGCTTCACCAAGAGCAGTCTGAACACAGAAATACATAGCTGAAAGTCTGTCTCCTCTCTCCCTCCTTACTCAAAGAAAAGAAGAAAAAGCACTTTAGTGCTTCAGAAATCAAGTAAATTTACACAAAGACATCTCAAGTGTGCAAAGCTGTAGCTGCTAATACAAAATCTCTGCAGCAAAAAGTAAAAAACTCTAATAAAAAGTCTGGTTCTGAAAAAGCTGCCCCCTTCTGAGGTTACCACTATATCTGCACAGCAACAGCTATGATAGACTGCTGTGTGTTTATTAGTTATTATAGTTTTATTTGTGAAGTGCCTAAAGATGTAGGAGATTATAAAGTCCCATGACTACTCTGCTCAAGATTTTATTCATAAGCTTTGGCAATTAATGACAATCACTAAGTTAGAAAGTTTCTTCAGTTTGTTGGCAAAGTTATCTGCAAACATATTGCATAATAGCTCTTCTTAGGACAATGTTCCATCATGAAAATTCTGTCCTTCAGGCAAATATTTGATAACTTTTCTGAGCATGATAATTTTCAGGATATAGATACTATTTTCACAGTGAGGGGACAAAAAACAAAAGAAGACACTGTCATTAACATTCAATATTGCAATATCATTACAACAACTTATTATTTCAGGGGAAAAGCTTTCGTAATTCAGCTGCACTCTGATTTGTTGCCTTTGCCTTCACAGTATTTGTTTGTTATATGAAAATACAAGTTAGAAGATTAGCTGATGAGATTTAATGTTTTGCAGCAGAAGTAGGCCTAGAAATGAGCTCGTCTTAGCTGACAGCTAGACATTACTTTTTTTTTATTTTAACAAAAAAAAGAAAAAAAGCACAATATCTTGCAGTGCCTGTAATTAGCTACCCCATTTTAGAAGGCAGCATGTCTTCCCTCCTCTATACACTGAGAGGACTGACTCTTCCAGTCACATTCTATGCAGTAATGGACCCACACTGACTGAAGTAGGGTGGAAAAGCAGGAGGCATCCTTTCCGTCAGTTCACGTAGCCCACATGAATTGGGTTGGTGAACAGCTCTCCCAGTGTTGTCTCATCAGGAGGAACTCCCCCACAGCTTTGCCATTTTGTTGGTTACAGTAACAGGGGCTGGAAATTCTCAAATTCATAGCCAAGTCTTCACATGGGATGGCTACAAAATCCTCTTGCCAGCTTAGTTTTAGCCAGACCTGAGCTCCTGTGGAACATGGTGGCTGCTACTACAAAGAAAGAATCTGTCTGAGGTGCATTTCCTGACATGCAAGTAGCAAGTCAGGGTGTCACGCCAGCTTCTCCGAAACTGGACCCATACCTATGTTAGTTACTGTGAGTAGGAGCATCTACAGAAAGGGAGCTTGGGCCTGAGCCTGACAAAATGATAGTGCAAAATGTGCAGTGTCCTTTTTGCTGCCAGATGGGTTGTCAGTGTTTCTGGGTTTGCCTTCCTGATTCAGTCATGCAGCAAGGACATTCCCTTCCCCTGCACATACTGATATTGCTTGGCCAGCTTAACGAGACTTAATTGGATGAAGACAGTGCATGTAAGTGGTGGAGGACTTGGTCTCATGAAACAGTTTTCTGTTTGCTAGAAGGAAGTAGGGAGAGTGTCTAGCTTTGGAGGCCCTTGAAGGAAAACCATTACTTTATTCTTTTCAGTGTAAGTCAAACATGCTGGATGCTGCTAAGCATATTTTGTATCTTGAGGATGTCTCTGATCAACTACAATTAAAGTTCAGCTGAAGGCAAGATGTGAGGCAGTTCCACTAGCAACAGAGAAATTATCTAATTACTGTGGAAACTGCTGTCTTCCTCCCTGGGTCCCATTGTGTTCCCTTCACCAGTACAGCATGCTACTGTGAGTCATCTGCCTGGTGCTTAATGAAATTAGTCTGCAGCGTCAAAAGTAATTAAAGTGCTTTTTCAGGGCAGATCCACACAGTTACCTTTAGCTCATCCTCTGAGAAGTCCTATGCTGCAGGGCAAAGACCCCTCTGAAATTGCTGGATAACCTTTTTGAGGGTTTTACATATGAGAAGAACAAACCAGGATTGCTCTTGTGCTCAACGTGGCATGGCTCAGCAGGCTGCCCTAGGTTCAAGAGTGTGGCTCCTTGAGTCTTGTGTTGGGAAATGGAACTTGGAGGAGGACTGAGAATGCAGGTTCTTAGCAGCTAAGTCATAAATGGACTTGCTGTACTCCTACATCTCATCATCCTGAAGACTCATCCTCTGAGGGATGTGGTGTTCACACGTCTGCTCTCTGAGTGTACAGGCAGTCCCTGTGAATATAAGCCGTAGTAAGAAGCAGATGCGTTGTTGGGATGCTTAGGACTCTGGCTCAAGTGTTTCATTTAGACACCAGAATGAAATGCATTCTTTTGCAGTCCTTCCCCACACTGGGCATCAACAGGTCAACAGTGAACATAATTCCTGGCAGTACACAAGACATAGATTCATTCCCCCTTCAGGGGACAAAGGGCTTGATGTCAGGTCTTTTACATACTGGCTGAGCACACAAGCCTTCCCTCATTCCAAAGGCTGCTACTCCAATCTGTATGCCCATTGATAGCTTTGTAGAAATGCAGACATTTATTTCGATATGCTCTAGTTTCAACACATCAGTGCTCCCTGAAAAAAATTTCACTGCAAAGAATACCCAGACCCAGCTCTCACTTAGGCTGATCTGCACCCACCGAGATTTTCCAGCTGAGAAGATGACATTGACAGCTGACTGGATGCACACAGTTGTGTCTCACTCTCACTGAGGCCTGTGACTTGCTCTTCCTAATGCTGAAGCCAATTATTCTTCTGCACACAGAGCCTTTAAGCAAAAATTGAAGCACAGCTGAAGGAAGCTCTGCACACAGTTTGAGGAAGTAAGCAAGGGATGAGCAAAGCTGAGAAGTAAATGCATAGGAAATACAAGGCCTTGCTTTCCAAGGCAGGACAGAAGGCACTCAGAGAAGAATACAAGAAACAAATGTGCTCCAGAGATTTACAGTGAGAAATAAAGGTAGCTGCAAATACAGGGAAAGTGTAACATGAAGCAGTAGCATGATTTGAGAGGAAGGTCTAACAAGTGCTGCAGTTCTTTAATTTTATTTTGAAAAAGTGTGGCAGAAAGGAAGAAGCACCATGCTTTGTATCTGTGGCAGCAGCTGAGATCTTGCACTCTCTCCCCTGGTCACACTTCCCTAGCACATTTACCTGACCCCACATTGGAATGGATGGGATCCCAGTTTCCTTCTTTTCCATGGTTTGAGTTTTGTTTCTTTAGTTTTTAAGCTTAATTTCTAGTCATCTCATTCAAGCAAAGCAGTATATGTATATCTATCTTTCACCTTCTTTTGATCCTCGTCTCAAGGCTTGTGTTTTTACACAGACAATACCGTGTAATATTTCTTGGCAGTGGATAGAAACAGGACCCACAAACAAGGATGCATGTGTGTGGTCTCAGGAGGTGATAGGAATACTTGTGAAGTGTCCTGGACCAAAACCATGTAGCAAAGGAGATAGTTTCAGAAATAAGCAGCCTGCTCTGTCTCTAGCACACAGTCTGGCAGGAATTGCTCTTGGACTGTTCTGCAGTGCATTTCCTTGAATTACAAGGCTAGGACAACAGTGTGAGTGAGCTAACCAAGCTGCAGTAATTCAGAAGGAATCAGGTCCTGTTTCATTGTTACAGCACATTGCTTAGCTGGTAGTTTCCTCCTCTTTGAGTTTTTCAAGCTGAATGTCAATGATAGTGAATATCACCATTAATAAGAGCATCACTCAGCTCTGTCCTGGGCACGTCTCCTTGAAACTGGTCTGAGTACCAGCATACGAACTCTTGTATAGTGCTTTGATCCTCTTTGTACCTTTCCATCCCTCCTTTTTTATTTGCTTCAATATGTGCCTACATCTGTGGGGGTGCAGGCAGCAGAGGTCACTTGTAGGCAGTGGAGCGGGAGCATGGGAGGTGCTATGGTGGGTGGCTTCACATTCCTGAATAAAACACAGCAGTGACAGTTATAAGCACCAAACCAGAGGTGCAATTCATTGCACTCTGCCTCTGTCAGCCTAGGGGTGCAGAGTGGAGCCTGAGTAATGTGTTTCAAGGCTTTATGGTGTTCTAACAGGTTCCTCGTCCCTGCTGCCCAACAGATCTATCATGGAAAGCCTCAGTCCCTTTGCTGCAAAGTGCATGTTTTAAGAAGCATTTATTATTCTTCACCACAGCTAGCACAGGGTCTTTTCCTAGAAATCAAGGAGGAAAGGCAAGCAGCAAAGCTCTCATTAAATAAGCAAACGAACAGTAATGCCACACAGACAAACACAGATTTTCTTGTACTTCCCTCCCTTGGGCACAATCTGTGGCACTGTGCTCCGAAAAAAAATAGTGATTTCCTGCACAATGTACAGGACAAAATATGGTATGAATATTAAAAGACCCAGCAAGTCAATACCAGCTTAGTCATTAGTGAAACAGCTATTATAGAACCCCATCGGTCTTACATCCTCTTCCTGGTGTACAAATCTGCTGCTTCTACAGCACCGCTTTTGAAAACTTTGTTTTAGTGTGTTGGGTTCTTAGGTGAAAATGGATCCATTGTAGAAATATGTACCCTGGATGTGAGGAATGCCATGTGGACATTTCCAATGGCAGCTGTCTGAAGTGGGAAGTGGGAGGAAGGGAAAGAATGGTACCCTCTAGACGCACACAAGTCCTGTTGTGAGATCTGCAAAATAGGACAAGAGAATATCTCCACTTCTGCACGCCCTACAATAGAAATCAAATAAGTAGGCAGCACAGTGGCACTACAGCCAGCTTGTTTTTAGTCAGTAGCATCTACAAACTGTACTTAATAAGACATCTCTCAGTGTATCAGTTTCTGCTAGCTCACCATGCAGTAGAAGTGGAGAAGCTGGCTTCTTATGAGGTGGTGGAGAGGAGCAATCTTGTTTGAAATGCTTTGAGCGTTGTGGTATATCCTTCCTCTGCCCACGGGCTGCAAAGACTGTTTTAACACCCTCATGCTCCATTCCCCTCCAGCCATTGGGTACCTCTGAGTGCAGGACACTGCTGCATGTCCTCCCTGAAAGACTGCTCCATCACAGGAGCTCTTACTTACCAGCCAAGAATAGGGCAATTATTGGCAGTTTTTTAAGTGATACAAAACATGAGTTAGCCTTGGAAAACTGCTACTCTGTCTACAAGTTTGGAGAGTGTTAGTACAGAGACAAAAAGAGGTAATAAATTAGCTCAAGAAGAGCATAATTCAGTGATCATATATATATTGAAATTACTAATGAGACTACCAATTGTTGCTTTTTTTTGATTCTCCATTAGTACAGCAAGAACAGCTTTGGCCTACTGAGGTCTGCCTCTTCCTACATCATAGAGAGGGTAAAGTCTTGCATATTCTGAAGGCAAAAATACCTCTGGCTATTCAAGTTGCAGTTCAGCTACACTTTTGAGGGTACAGAACTAATTTGGAGTAACTATATAGATCAGTGACAAAATAACTTTTTTTCAATGGAGTTCTATTAGAAGCAGTCCTGCCGACTCCATCTTGATACGAGAGGAAATAAGAGGGTTCTCTTAGGTATTACTGTTAGAGAGTTTGGAATGAAAAAAATAGCTCTAATTTAGACTATATGTAAGGCTGTTAAAATAATAGCTCTGTGTAGCTGAGCTTTTCTGGGCAGTAGCCATATAGAATCGGTTTTCTGCCATTGTTTGGAATGCTTGAGTCTCCCTGATTTTGTTTGGAAGTGCAAACCAAACCATCTTTGCATTGGTTTGCCAACCGTTTCATTGCTTTCTGGTGCCTAAGACCATTTGAGGTACGTCTGTGGATGTGACATGCCATAAAACAAAGCGGAATAAAAAAACATTTTGCCTGTGCTTCTATGTCAACGCTTTGAGCACTGGGTGCTGTTAAGGCCTTTAGCAAAGCCCCTTCACTTAGCAGACTGTGCACTGCTTCTGTCATCCCTGGCTCTAGCAATGCATGTGAGAGCTATGTCGCTCTCATTAACCCCTCTTGTTCCACGATCTCATTTTGTCTTAGAATGCCATGAGGCACATACATGCACTTACAAAGTTGTTATGATAATTAAAAAGTGTCAAATGTTTCAGGTTTTCATGTTGCTAAGTATCCCATGGCACATAGCACAGAAGGTTGCTCTCTTCAAGTTATGCTACAAACCCTGCTCATTTCAATATACAGACCAAGGAAGGAAGGAAGGAAGGAAGGAAGGAAGGAAGGAAGAAAAAAAAGGCAAATAAAAGAAAGGTAGGAAATTTGGTATAACTTTCAGCAGCACCCCTAGGATGAGTAGACATTACTGTCAATGTTATGTGATCATAGAATCATCAGTGGATTTACTTGTTGTGAAAAGTCACAGAGAAAGGAGGGAAAAAATCCTTGGATGATTCATTGTCTGTGTGGAGATAGAATCTTATTACCAACTTCATGAAATCTCTCCAAGTTTCCATAAGAGGAAGTTTTGGGGGTGACATGGTAAAGACATGAAGAGAATGGGAAGGAAAATGACAGGCATGGGATGAAGTTTGAACACTGCACTGACAAATACCCTGTCGTTGCCTAGTGGCTAAAAATAGGCTCCTCCTTGTGTATACATAATGGATATTCAATCTGTCTCCAAATTGGGTGTGTGCGGGTTTTATAAATGCCTGTTTTCTTCCTAGTAGGACAGAAGTAGGCTGCAGCTCTACCGCCACACAGGCACACAAACTGCTGAATCTCATTTACACTCATTTACATTCATTTAGATTTTTGTTTAGGCTAGGGATGGAGCAAACCACACATGCTCAGTCTAAATAAAGGACATGGCTCCCACTTCCACCAACCCCTTTATGTTTCAGGAGGAGTGAAAATGGGCTTGGGAATCAGGAAGAATGAGACCCTTGTGCAGGGCCAGCTTGAGGCAGAGATGCTCAGGAAGCTCACCTCCAGAGATTAACAGGGGCAAGTTTCCAGCTGGTATTGCTCTGAGGCACTCGCGTAGCCAGTGGAGCTGCAAGGATTTACAGTTGATGAAGCTGAGACTCCCAAGCCTGCAAGCATCTGGTGCTGACTCACTGCTTGGTGCAGCAGCCGGGTGTGGATGTGGTGAGAGAAGGCACTGACATCTCACGCTTTCCACACTAAAAGCAGCGGTAAAAATGGGAGCATGACAGGACCCTGAAGGAAAGGCTTGCCCTGCTAGTAGTCCTGTGCAGAAGCCATGAGGGCATTTTGCAGAAGCTGCAAGGGCATTTTACAGAAGCTGTGAGGCTGTGGATCTGTTTTAATTTTTTTGTTCTTTGCTTAAAAAGAGATTTGTTCATCCAAATCCCATTCTTCTCACTGCCCACCCAAGCCCCAAGAAAATAAAACTAAAAAGCAGCTTTAGTCAAATAGTTTTGCCTTTGTCACATTACTGGCAATAGAGGGTAGCTCTGTATGAACTGCTGCCTGACTGCACAGCCAAACTCTATGTACTGGAGCCTTCTTCGCTATGAGATATATCAGCTTCCACATGTGATCTGTGAGAATCAAGATTTATTGCAGTGATAAGTGGTCTCTGAAGTGCAGTCCTGCTGCTTAGTAATTGAAGCCAAGAGCCAGGCTGTTCCCAGGCCTCGTGTGACTCTCAGCACTGCCAACACTGCTTATTCCATGTATGTCTCTGGCTGTACTTTTTCCCCATACCCAGTGGCAATGCCTCCCTTAACACTCTGCCCTTTTCCATCTCCAGTCCTGTGGCTTAGCTCCACACAGGCAAAGGTAAGCAATATGCTTTTGAGGTGTATGTGTGCTTTCCTCTTCTCACCAACTTACATGCTAGTTAGAGGAAAGGAAAAGGAAAACCTTCATCATAATTCTCCTGTTGTTAGGAGGCTTCAGTCATGAGCATCTCCCTCAGAGGCAAAATGTTACCGTTGAGTGTGCTTGGTATGGGCAACTGCTTTTGACAGTGTGGCCAGGGAAAGCTGCCTCTCCTAGGCAGACGTTTCCCTTCAGGTTTTCTGAACAGCTGCCCAGAAGAAAATCACATTAGCTGGGAAGTATGGTCACTGCTGGATAGGTAGGAGGCAGCTCAGGCTGGAGGAAATGTCTGCATGTTGCTCTTGGTTTTGTTCTTATTTGCTCACTTTGTTTGTCATTCAAGGACTTTCTCTGACACCTCTTTTATGAGAACTGCCTTGCTGCTCAGGCCCCAGCAGGCAGATTCACGGAGACTTTGTCAGGGATCCCAGAGGACCCGAGAGCTGTTTCTGCATGGAAGTGTTTAGGGAAAGCATCAGGAAATGAGAAGAGGTCAGCTGTGAGAACTGGAGAACACGGGTTGAGTTACTTCATAGCTGAAACATGCTGACTAAGGGCAATTAGTTATTTTCCTAAGCACTGTGCCTGTCTGCATTTCCAACCCAACACAAGCTGCAAAAAACATGGAGGGATGCTGTAACAGGAAAGTGAGGAACTGTACCAAAGAGCCAGGGAGAAATGCCAGTGATTTATTATACAATCACATTGCTCATCCTGGATAGGATCCAGCCCTGGGGGCCTCAGCTAGATTTTAATGCTTCTTTATGTTGGACTCACTGTGAAAGTCATTCACTTGTTTGAGGCTCCTTACCCTCCTAACCGCCCAAAGGTGGATTTCTAGGCTGTGGGATGTGCACAAAAGTCATCCAGGGCATTCAGGCCTGAAGGCACCACAGTGGTATTTTCTCCCATTCTAGCACACAGAAAAAAAGCTAGAAAGTAGAAACAGGGCATGGTTTCCCAGGGTGTCCTGTTTCTACCCACTGCTGTGACCCCTGGCAGTAGAGGAGGGAAGGATGAGAGACTGCATGCAAAGGGCTTGAAGAACAAAGCTGAGCTGTTAGCATAAGGGAACTTAGATCTTTCATACCTACACACCTCTTGGAAGCATCCATGTTGCAGGGAGTAGGCTAATCCTGACTCCGATTAAGTGTCTCTGAATAAAGCAGATAATTGAGTTGGTTTGGGGCTGGAGAGTAACAAGGCATATATGAGACAGGCCAGTAATTAATAGCCTTCTCATTGAGTGTACCCAGCTTATTGAGCAATGGCAGAAGAATTGCTTGGCTTAGGACCAATGATATATGGGATGCAATGGTAAGGCCTTAATAAATATTCTTGGTTCCCTTGCAGCACATATAAACTAGGACAGGTGTCAAGTAGTCCAGACAGTGTTGGAGGCAAAAGCAAATTCCACAGGTTTAGCAAGCTTAGACTTACATGATATTGTGTTAAAGCAGAATACCTGGAACTACTAACCCAACAGCTGTGGGGCTGGGACCACAGCAAAGTCAATGCCATGTTAGTCAGCTCAGTCAGTCTCACTAAGAGATGTTTGCTAATACATTTAGTACATATGTACATCAAGCCAAATCCACCACAGATATAGTGTGCCACAGTGACCTCTGTGAAGTTAAACCCCTACAATACCAGCAGAATGTGGTTCTTATGGAGCATAAGAACATTATGGGATCAGATGAATTCTTTGAAACTGTGGAGGCCATGGAGAGATATCAGTGGGCTGAAAAGCTCGCCTGTCTTTTCCATCTCAGTCTATCACTCTGCTAAAATATACTGCCTCCCAATATGAATTTACCTTATTTAAATGTTAAGGTGTACTAGCGTATGTGTTATGAAAAGGGTTCTACTACCTGCTTATCTATGTTACTGCAAAAAAATACAATGAAAAATTCAGTGGTCTGACTTTGAAATCTCCTGCCATTAGCAAAGCATTGCAATCAGCCATTATATTTAGCAGGGTGTGATTAAAATGAATCTTAAAAAAAGGTTTCATGTCTACCAATTAAAAATAGATTCCTCCTCTGTTTTAAATTACTCAGGAAAGCCATCAAAGCTTTCCTCTAAATGGAAGACATGGCTGCAAATAGTTAATTGAATACTTTTCTAGAGCTGTCCAAAGCAAAGGGTAACAAATAGCCCTGAAAGACAAGTGCACATCTTCAGATGAGGAAGAAACTGTGCCCAAAATCTTCTTCATGCAGATGAGCAATGGCCATGATACACTGGAAAAAAAAAACACAGACTATGTATGCTATTTTGCCATTAATGACCCAGTCTGAAAGCCCCTGTGGATCAATATCTATACTACACTGTTTTCATGAGATGGATAATCTCAGTAACAGGACAAACCATAAAGAACAGAAAAGGAAAGGACAGAGCCAAGAAAGGAAGGAACCAGAGACACAGTTTAATTACTAATGCTTTTTGTAAGAAGCTGGATACCTCATATGCAAACAAAGGCAAATTTCATTGAAATTAGACAGGTGTAGGAAAAAGTCAAATTCAACATTTTGTCCTTTGTTCAGCACCCTGGTAAAACAGCATAGGTGTCCATCTCCATGAGAAGACACAGAGAGGATAATCCACACTGCTGAATGTGGTGGTAGTGTGTGTTCATGGCAATGGTGCCAGACCAGAAAATCTTGTGAGACAAAATCCAGAGTTGGAGGATATCCTTTCCAGCAGCCACTGATTGTTTACAGGCAGTTAGAGAGGGGAAAGAGTCTCACGTACCACAAAGCCTGTAGAAAGAGGAGCTGTGTCTACACCTGGCTTATATTTAGCAAAGGCCAAATGACTGAGAGTCATTAAAAATGGGAGGAAAGAAGAAGAGCAACTCTTCCCTACCCTGGAAACTGGCTAGTGGCGATCTACCAGATGTCAGGTTTGTCTACCAGGGAAGAACAGCCAGCTGGGCAGCACCTCCCCTTTTTCTGGGGAACCCCAGGGACTTCTCCCATGCAGGGATAAAGGACAGTCTTAGCAACCCTGTGGGGATTGTGCCAAGGCACCACTATGCAGTGCAATGTGGACAACTAGAAGTTGTTTTCCTTTGTTTTCACTATGTGCATGGTGAGTGTATTGCCAAAGCTGCAGCCACAAGCTAGATTGGCACTACCTGGGAACTGGGAATATGTGGCTGAACGTAAAGTAGCAGATAGCCTCAGCTGCCATTTAGTAGGTGGGATGAGAGGGCAAAGCCAATTTTGAAGACACAAACAAACTGGAAAGGAGAAAAAGGGCTAACTGAAAGGGCCTATTGTAGCTGGTATGATGACTGTGGGACTTTAGGCCTTCTCCTAAGACAGTAAAAAGGACAAGCACCAGTGGAAGGGAGGAAGAGATAGTGAACTTGAGCTGGAAAGTAGAAGACAAGCCCTGTGGGTCAAAGCAGCTCTGGTCAGGAGCAGATCTCCATGAAGTGTGACAGAGAGGAGTGGAAAGTCAAAGGACGCTGCAGCTTCAATGCTAAAATGGATGTTCCTTTCTGTGGATTTGCCACCCCCATCACTCCCTCCTTGTCCTGTTTTTCCTGAGGCTAGCCTGCAGCAGCAATGAGTAGCCTCTGCATGCTCTAGCCACGGAGGCTACAGACTAGGATCCAACTGTGTGCTAGGAAACCTGTCACCGAGGTACCTTCATCTTTCACCAATCCAAACAGCCACATCTCAGGTTACAGGGCAAACTGTGAGGAAATTGCCAGAGTTAACTTGAGTTATAAGCATCTGGGGCATTACTCTGGATATTCTGTAACAAGATGTTGCTCTGAGTCACCTGTTTGATGATGCTTCCTTGAATTTTGGTCCCCTAAAAATGACTATTATCCTGCCCCCATGTCCCAAGGGTTCTTTTCCTCATTGCAACATAACTTGAGGTACATACAATCATTACAGTCAGGCTGTTTATCAGCTGAGCATCTCCAAGAGAAAACTTAATTACTTTTTATTTCACTCAAAGTTTATTGCCTGCAAGTTGCAGTCAGCATCACTGAGTTGTAACACCCCAGTCTGAAACACATCACGTGCTTTGTGTCCCTGGTGTCTCCCAGAAAGCATTTTGCAGCCAAAAAAATAAAAAAAAAAAAGTACTATCTTCTATACACTGAGAGACCTAATATTACTAAAAACACCTGCACCAACAATCTTACAATAGACCAGAAAAAATGAACATACTGTTTCTAAAGTGATGGTGGTGTATTTTCCAACAAACCACCTTGTTTTAAAAATATTTCTCTATGTGACAAAATGTTCCATTCTCAAGCAGGCACTGTGTTAGTTTTTTAACAGTATTTTTTTTAGGAAGAAAAAAGCATAAGCACGTTTATCTTTTGCCTTAATCATCTCAACTCAAGGAGATGTATATTGCATTTATCTGTAACTGAAGTAAGCAATTGTTACAATATCTATGGCCTTGTGGGACTGGAAGTAGAATGAATGGGTTTTTGTTGTATGTGACACAAAGAAGCATTATTTTTTGTAATTAATTAGTAGTGTGCTTCCCTATGCTGACCATGTTGCATACTCATGAAGACAATATACTGTATTTGCTAGGAAGTGGACAATCTGGTAGCCTCCCTGAGATGAGGCTGCAGCAGCCCAGATCCAGGCAGCAGCAAGGCTGGGAATGCATTCCCAGCAGACATGTATACAGACACCTGTACGTACACACAGATCTGTACACACATGCACGCCCTTCACCCAAAAAAAAAAAAGAGTTGGAAATGGAGTTTAATGAGAAGACTTAGCAAACTGCACTAATTGGATGCAAGGCACAACCACACAAGAAGACTAATCAGCAATCTGTTTACCCATGACCAGCTCCATTTTTTTCACCTTACCCACTGTTTTCCCGATGTTTGCTCCAGCCTAAATGCCTCCCTTAGCTCCCCACTGAGATCACTCCCATTCTCTGCCTTTGGTTCTTTCCTTAAACATGTCATCATGAGTCTTGTATGATACCAAAATGCACTTCCTTTGCATCCCATAAGGTGTCCCAGATGCCCATAGACAGCAATACGTCTCTGTTTGAAAGATGCTTAACAAAAGGCTTTCCAGTTGAGTCAGTAGTTGGTCTCATTCCTTGATGTGTGGCTGATAGCTCCTGTGATGAGCTAGGTTAGGCCAGGCATCGTATGATTTAGGTCTCCTCTGTCTGTCTGCTTTGCACTCCCTTGTGAGCAGGCAGATGAGCTTTCACCACATAGCCTAAAATCAAATAAAATAAAGCTGAATTGTGACCACAGTGAGATGTGCTCTCCTTTCAACTCTATCACTCTCCAAATTTAAGATTAATTACATAATAGTTCTTTGCTAGCTGTGTCGCTTACCAGGAAAAATACAAACAAACAAAACAACAAACCACCACAATCAAGAAATCAGGCTTCCTGCTACTGTGTATTTGCCTTTTGCTGTGCATTAGGTATGCACATTCCTTCTGCATGTTGCGGTTCCCATATTGCCTCCAGGGGTGTGTTTTACATACACATTTTTAATATAAGCTTAATGCTGTTACTGTCTCAGGCATGAAGACAGTAAAAAAAGTGTGCAGCTAGAGCAGCACACTTTTAATTTCTCAGGTACCTTGCAGCCAGTCACGCAGACTACCTGATTTGTTTTTTGGCTTTGGTAAGCCTCACTCCAACTACAACTATGACCTTCAGCTATGTCACCAGCTTTGCTTGTTACAAACTAGGGTTTCTGGCCCAGGTTTTCCAAAAGAGTGTTTTGGTGCATGACCAGCAGAGTTGAAGGTCAGAGGACCAGAAGAGGGCCGGAGTGCACAGCAATTTGTGGTCCTTTAAGAAGCCTCTAAACAATATAATGGAAAAATTGAGGAGGCATTGCTGCAGAAATGTTCACCTCTTCTAACATGCCCTGGGAAAGACTCAGGTGCTAGGGAGGAGATGAGGGTGTCAAAGAGAGGTTTGATTGCTGAGCTAATCATGGGGCTGATGGCACCCCGATGCTTTCAGTTCCTCTGCTCTGCCTTGACTTTTCATCTGTCTGGGTGCCCAGGGAAAGTTTACCAGTCTCCTATCACATCCTGACTAGCATTCAAGCAAAACAAATTTTAGTCAAAAACTTGTTTAAAGATTAAGTGCAAAATTGTTTTTTCCTGCCAAGATCTAAACTCAGAGCTTTTTATTTCCTGTGCAGCAGTGAATGACATCATTGTCACTCCTTTACACTGCGTTAAGTGTAAAGGAGGCTCAGTGCTGAGCAGAAACAGAAAACAACTGCATAGAAATCTTGCATAACAAATAAATTACTTTCTTTTAAACATTTAATATTTAAACTATAGTAACCAGTGCCGTGTAACTAAGGTTGTACAGCATTTTCCATGACAAACATAGGTGGTCATTTTGACAGGCTATTCAAATGGAAATTTTCCCTGCCTCATACTGTAGGTAGAACACTGTTTGGCAAGTTTCAGTCAAAAAGTATTTTCTGTTCTTCTGAGAATTAGGAAAGTTTTTGCAGAACAAATTCCCCCATACTAAAAAAGAGCCTGTGAGTACCTAATGGGTGTGTTCATGCACATGTACATGTGACTCTAGATGCGGAGTCATACGGCTGCAGAGACACTACAATAAGGTGCACATATTCAGCCTAAAGTTTCATTTACGTTATCAGTGCTATTATTTATTGGATAGGTAACAGTCTTGTTAATATTTGGGGGAGGCAGACTGTCCTGCATTTTGCATAGCCATGTACAAGATTAACTCATGTGTGCTTCTGCTTTCTACTTCCCTGCCTCTCATTTCTGAAACCTTGTCTGAATTGAACAGGTTCTACACATGGTGTAAAACTGCCAGTCCAGTTTGCGTTAGAGGTTTGGCCTCTGGTCGTGATACTGAAGTTCTGCCTTGGGCAGCAATTTACTGGCCCACTGGACTCCTGCCAGCTCCCTAATGGTTCATGAGACCATCTGCTTCATTGACCCCAGTCTTCATCCATGTGAAATGTTAACCTCTTGCTGTTGTGGCCAACGTATACTAAAGTATTTCTGCCTCTGTGATGCACAAATTCCACAGAGAAGAGAAAACAGAAGATTAATGGGAGGACACAGATGTCAGCAGCATTTTGATTAGATTTCATGAGTTCCTGCTAGGAAAATACAGATATTATGCTTACCGTGGTAACATCATTCTCCCAAAAAGAGGTCGAGGGAGAGATGAGAAGGGGACATTTCAAAAAGAAAGTATATACCCACTACTTGCAGGATTCCTGAGCATAGAGGAGAAGTTCTTACTACACTTTTGACATAGCTGCCCTCTTTCACCATTAAGGGGAAACTAAGGTGGTCTGCCTCCAGGAGTGAGTCAGCATTTTTGAGAGGAGTTCACAGGGTGCTACTTATCTTCTGGAAGAATAACTAGCTTAGATAATGAATGGAGGCCACATTGCCCTGAAGCATGATTTTTTTAAATTATTGTTCAAATTAAATATTAACAATAGCAAAAACCCCACCACAGTCAAGGACAAGAGCTGGCACAATCAGTAATCCTTCCAATTGCATTGAGAGGATGTAGAGCAGGCCACATTTCTATTTTCCCATTTCACTTGCAACAAGAGGCTGTGAGTAATGTTGAATAGCTTATGCTGCTATGCTTCTCCCATTCATTTCCATAATTTCTTGGTCATCTAACATAATGCCCCAACAGACAGAAAGAACAAATATTGGCTTAGAAACAGTGGCTACTTGTCACACTCATTCTGGCTGTTCTAGAAGAAAAGTCCCTCCTATACATCTAAATACCTTTCAGTCTCTTCATATCCACTTTCCTCTTCTATTCATCGGCAGTTTTTGTTCTGAAAGCCTCATCTCAAACTCAGCCATTATTTAAAACCCTGGGATAGTAATCGTAAGCAGTTTGGCCAGTATTTTAATGAGCATACAATATTTCTGTCATTGGGTTAGCTTCTGTTGCTTAGCCTTTCCCATCCAAAAGTTGGCGTGTGTGCATGCATCTCTCTGTGTGTTTGCATGGGCACACGTGTCATTCTGACCATTGGTTGGCTAATTTTCTTTGTTATTCTCACCTACCATATGAGGATAACTCCTGCTGGGTTGTGATTAACAGCCTGAATTTCCATTTCACCTGAATTGAGAAGTGTTTGATTCATTAGTTGTGCCATGACTGTTGCATGACTTGCATTCAAAATGACAAAAACAATGTGGCACGTAAAGGAAAACGTACCATTTGCTAGACTTTCTGCAACTGCTCTTAAGGAGCTCTAAGGGCTTTGTTCAGGGCTTGCCTAGCTCGTGGTATCATTCACAGGCTGCCTCTATATCCTGCATCTTTCTGCCTTGTCAATACCCAGCAATCTGGAGCCTCAGGAGTGTATCTGGGAGTTCCCTGTGTAGATCCACAGGTGAGAGCGGGCTTTTACTGTTTATCACAAATCCTGTGGAGCTGAAGAACACTAACCCTTCCACTTCTGCCCTGGAATACTCAACTCCTTTGGTCAAGCAGTGCCTCTAAATCTGTAAATGTACAGGCAGATTGGCAGAGCACCTCTGCAAACCCTGCACTGGCCACAGAGCAACAGCCCTGTGTGGTCAGGAACTGGCTGCAGTGCAGTGGTGCATCACCATTAGCCTGAAAGCAGCCAGGACATTCTGCACTGGGAAGTTACAGGCTACCTGAGCTGCTGACAGCCAGAGGCACAGTGCAAGCAGGAGTTAGCAACAGGCTTGTGACAGGCCCTGGCAGAAGGAACAGACAGTCTGGGAGCAGAAAGCTGCTGAGATCTAGAAATCACAAATTTAAAGAGATGTTCTAGCCTGCAACTTTCTGTACAGCCATCAGCTGAGAATGTATTTTCCACTATCAATAACAGAGAAGTAGATGTCCTGTTGATAATCAAAGGGTAAGAGCAATGTTCCTGTCCACCAGGGTGCTGAGGTGTGCCAACGTCTCCTGATGTGAAGCATTTTCCCATGATTCTGGACCTTGCCCTTGGCTTGCCTTTTGGAAATCCTGTGCAGATTAACTAAATTTCTGATCATTCTTGATATTTCTTGAGATCTGGATTTTCTGTACATAAGAGAGTGCTCAGAAAGGTACTCTAAGATCGTAGTTACGTTTTGGTAATCTTGCAGTCTTTCAGGAACAAGGTTGTATATGATGGTCAGATTCCCAGATCACAGTTTTACTAAATGCATATTCTTCTATAGTGAAAAACTGTTACCCTAAGTACAGTTTAGAACTCACAGAGTAGAAATGGTGATTTTGTTTATGCCCTGTCCCATCAAAGACATTTCATAAAGTCACAGTACAATAATTCATTGTAATGCTTTTACATTTTGCCTTCTGATAAAAAAAATAAAATCAGAGTCTTCTCCCTGAAAGCCCTTTTTTGTGTGTTTTTCCTCTCAACCACCACACAGCCCTCAGGTCCCTTTTCAGTATTATGCATTATGACAGTAAAGCCCTTCTATGAACAAGTGCCCAAGCACTATAAAGTAGCAGCATTTCAGAAATACCAGAGGTATCAAAACACCATTTTAACACCACACTCCTACAACTGATTATTTTCCCCACCACCTGGGTTTCAAAAGTTGTGAGCTGCAGTTACTGCCACTGTAAAAAGAGGTTTTGCTGTTAGAAAACGAAGAGCTTGTGGTCTCTTTTTAGCTAAGGCTGTGATTAGCTTTCCCTGTTAAGCTTGGAATTAATCTTCTCTCCTTCTGTGCTCAGATGGAATTGGTCCATCTGTGATCTACATGTAGTTCTTTATAGGGACTAATAGCTTCAGAAGTCAAGGATGACTGAATAGGAGGGAGAAGGAAATTTTTAAGACATAAAACAGCAATATTACCTTTTTTGCATGTCTGTATTGGCTACTGTGTGGGATAGAGAGGGAGGATAACATACAGAACCAACTCCAGCAAGAAACCTAGATCATGTATTTCTGTTGTCTTAACTGAAAACCAATGCACTGGTCTGTTTAGAGAGTGAAACATAGTAGCCCTAGAGGAATGGATAAACTAAATAAAGTCCTCCAAATGTCTGGCCTGCACGTTGCAGTTACAAGAAAACAGATCTTCCCCAAGTCAAGAGAATGAAAAATTGTAGCAGTCTTGCTACGTATTAATAGAGGTTGATTTACAGGTTTATAATTGTCTTAACATTCCTTTTCTTTTTGGCATCCTGTGCTGTGTCACTAGCAAAATGTGGCTGCTTCCATCTTCAGACTTATTCTGTTAGAATGACAGACTCATGGAATCATTTGTTTGGAAAAGACTTTTGAGATCATTAAATCCAACCATACCTGTCCACTACTAAACCATATCTCTGAGCACCTCATCTACCCATCTTTTAAATAACTCCAGGCACAGTGACTCAACCACCTCCCTGGGTATAGCTGGTCCCGGTGCTTGATAACCCTTTCAGTGAATAATTTTTTCTTGATATCTAATCTGAATCTTCTCTGGCACAACTTGAAGCCATTCTCTTTCACCCTATCACTTGCTGCCTGGGAGAAGAGACCAACACCTACCTCACTACAGCCTCCTTTGAGGCAGTTGTAGACAATGATAAGGTCTCCCTTCAGCCTTCTATTCTCTAGGCTAAACAACCCTACTTCTCACAAGACTTGTTCTCCAGCCCCTTCACCAGCTTTGTTGCCCTTCTCTGGACATGCTCTAGTACCTCAATGTCTCTCTTGTAGAGAGGGGCCAAAACTGAATGCAGGATTCGAGGTGCAGCCTCTTCAATGCTGCATACAAGGAAAGGATGACTTCTGTGGTCCTGCTGGCCATTCGTGATACAAGCCAGTCCAGGCAGTGTTGGAATGAAGGTGATTCATCCATTTTTTACCTCTGAAAGCATGTAAGCACAAGCAGGAATCAATCCATGTCAAAGCACTATTTCTTTTAATTATGCAGGAGCATTTCATCTGTTAATCCAAAAGGCAAGACATCCTTTTTCTTTCTGTGTTCATTATGCAAAAAAGTGTTGGGCAGCATGAGGATCTGGCAGGGTAGCTGGCATGCTTGCCTAGGCTTGTCTTGATAACTGCTAGGGACATTTGCTAAGACCATTACTAAGTCCCCCAGTTTGCAGTGAGGTCTCAGTTCATTTTCAGGCCAAGCAGCTTGGCTGCACCTACAGCACTGTAGCATCATGTTACTTCTCTCTGCCCTAATCAGCTGGCACTAACTTTTCTCTCCAGATCATTCCTGTGATTCATTCTTATATACTAAGTATGATATAGGAAACATTACTGTGTAATGTAACAGGGTGCCCATCATCTGTGCATGCACTCTGAAAATAACAATTCTTCCAAGCTTTACCAAATGTAGGTTTTCCTGTTGGCAATAAAATGAATCCCAAGAGCAGTCTTCCTTGGTGCATTTTTCCCATGGAAGTTTTGGGATGTCTTGGAACTTTCAGTTCATAGATCTGAAATAACTGATTTTTGCCTGTGAATACAAGGGGTTCAGGATCTCCTTGTCCTGTAATATGCAATATATAGCTCCAATCCTTCATTGTCCTTTGGGAGTCAGTAGCTGAGGGTTATCAGACACAATTAAAGATGTGTTCAGCAAAGACATTCCATAGGAACAGGCAGTGGGTTGAAGTTTCCCCTCTCACACTAAACTGGCACACCTGGCAGCATGACTCATTGAGGAGATACAGCCAGTAGATAGGAATTTGTTTACCTGTTTGCAATCATTATGTCCTCTTTTAATGTACTCCTTTAATGCCCTCTTCAGCTTTTGCTGCCATTATTCATGATGCCACTTAGAGACAGACTCTTGCATGGTACCTCTCTCACTGCCATCTCCCATCTGCTCCATGCCCATATCCCATCCTGGAAGCACTTCTGTGAATGGAAAAGCAGGGGAGGCAGGAAGTATTTGATGAGTTTGTGTCTGTTCTTTTGCATATCACTGATGGCTTGCAAGGCATCCTGGGATAGGTAAGACCTGTCCATGCCTGTGCAGCAAGCAGGCTCCATATTTGACCACAAATTAGCTCTACATCATTTTCTTCTCCCCTTCAAACTCCCTGAAAGAGAGGAAATTGAGGCAGAGTAGCAGCACTGAAAGAAGCCAGGGACAGCTCAGGGCAGTAAAGAGCTTGCAGAATTTTCCAGTTAGCTAAATGCATAACCTGTTCAGAATGGAAGTAGCAAAGCAATAGCTATCAGGAATCAGACAGCCCATCAGGAATGGAGTTTGTTCTCTATGTATTGCAATGACATTTTATGTAGCATCAAGGAATATGAGGGAGGTAAAGAAAACTGAGGCAATGGATCCTTCTATTCCTGTCATCTCTGCAGCACTTAGCCTACAGAAAATAGTATTGCAGGGAATATGCATGCTGTTCCTATCTTTGCTTGGGATCTGCAGTAAACAGCACAAGATGCATTTACTAGCGTCTGTGCCTCTTCATACAGAAGCATTCAGAATGATTATCTGTTAGTGCACTGTTTGAATGTCAGTAGAAATTAGAAGACTGTTACCTATCCTCTTGTTGCTTGTGGGGACTATTACAAAGATACTTAGATTCTTAATATCTATTTAGATGCTATGGCTCCCGCTGAGATATGTGGGGACTTGGATTCTCCTAAGAACCTGTCCTTCAGCATTTGAGCTCTGAAGGTGCATGTACACAGACTACTGAGGCAACGCACAGCACAAGGGGTACGGAAATGCCTCCTGTGGCACAGGTGGCAGAAGACAAGCCTCTGCTTTCTTAAGAAGCTGAATATGAAGAGTCCATCATATGCACAGGCTCTGTTCTTGCAGAGGAACATTTGCAACACCAGGGTCAGAGTGATGTGGCATTTCCTCAACAAGTAAAGCTAGACTGATGTATGACAAGCAACAGCTCATTATGGAAGACATTGTCCTCTTATGTACCACTACTAAAGTAAAATTAAGGTTGCAAGAAAGCATCATGGCTATACAGGATCCCAAACACAAACAGGCTTTCTAAAGAGACATCTATTTATTTCTGTCTATTTATATGCACACCATTTGAGAAAGGCAAGTTGTACAGAAACTTTCTTCCTTTAGTACAATTTGTGACTGCCTTTAACTATGAGTAAGGACCTGTCTTCTTCACTAACTTCCATTGTACTTGTGTTTATGCTGGTTTTCATCTTTCCTGCTTAGTAACACTCACTGCTGGATAAATATCTGCCACTCTTCTGCCCCATCTCACAGTGAGGTCATATACTTGTTCATGCTCTCACAGCCCATTGTCATGGCACCATGACTCCAGACATCTCAAGAGATGACTTCATTGAGAGACCAATTAAGACAAAGCGCTGTGAGGCAATGGCTCTTTGACACAAGGTGATGCTTTAGCATGCAGAGCAGCTACAAAGGAAAACTGTAGTGTGGCAAGCTCAAAGTTACCACTATTTGCTGTTTTCATGCAGTCTTTCATTGAGTTATTTTTGTTGTCATTTTCCGAGCATCTTGTTCTTTGAGGTACTGCAGTAATCTTGAGGTCAGCACTTTACTTTGCCTGTGCCTTGGCTTGGTGATCTTCCAAACCTCCTAAGATCATAATTATGAGACCGAATCTTCACAGAGCAATCACCCTCATTTTCTGTTCCCCTGATCAGTGGCTATCCAGGAATGCCACACTAGTTCTACTCTGCCTTTTAGTAAGTAGTTACCAAAAATGAAGCAATTTTATTTCTTCCAGTTCAGTAGGTGACAATGATGACGACAACAGCACTGAAACTGATTCATTAAATTGAATCATTTTTAAGACTAAGATTTTGATTTGTTAAAAATCTTCCTTGCTTAGTGATTAATGGGGAGGCAGGACTGAAATCTGCTTTTTCTAGAAGATAGAGAAGATAACTCCTGTGAAGTACAGACTGTGGAACACATCTAATTATTATAACAGTGACCAGAGCAAATTTTTAATGTAATGCAATACCAAGGTTTTTAAGTCAAAAAATAGAGGTAATGCTACAAATAGTATGAGGAGCAATATCCTATTTTTGCAGAGTCAGACGTGAAAGATGCATTCTTGGAGGAAATGCAAACTCATGTCTGGGTCATGGATCTTTTTAGCTCCACAGAGGCCAGCTGAGCCCAAACAGCCTGAGACTATGTGAGTAGCTATCACTGGTAAACTGGAGGTTTTGCTCCTCCAGCAGAGAGCCTTCATGGCAACCAGCAATGTTGCAAAGTAATTTTCATTTACCAAATATAAGAAATCTTAAGAACTTTCTAAAAAGTTATTTATGCAGACTTTACTATTTCTTCTCTTAGAAAGCTCAACTTTTAATTTAAGGAAGTTTTCCACATGGGAATGTCTCCAAGGAAGGATGTCGCTGGCACTGCCATCTGTCTCTTTTCCATGGAAGTATCTCTAGTGAATAAGGAGGAATGATGGCTGGGAACTAATAGCAAATTTTACCCTTGCATTTGCCATTTCTGTCCCTAAAGCCCACTGGTCTGTAACAAATCAGTGGATATGTGATATAAATACACAAATAAAATGGCTGAACTGAAATATTTAAAATTAGAACTTGTTATAATAAATGTTTTTTTTAAAAAATCTTATTTTTGTTCTAAACACATCTATGATGCTAAGATCTCTTTATATAAGCTTTGATTTTTGAGTGCAGGCATATTACAGTGCAGACTGCTTGGGGCTGGCTGCGTGATGCCTTTCAACCCATCACCTGTCTTTGAATCATTGGTACGACTTATATCAATAGTGCATGTCTCTCCCTTCTGCTCCAGCTCTGGCCTGGAAAACTATTTGTAAGGAAAACAGGAAAAGAATAGGGAGGGATGAAATAGCAAAATAATTTTTATTAAGTCAAAAATAGAAGGAAATACTTTTTCTCACAGTAGACAATTAGCTTATGGAACTCACTGCCAAAGGATATAACTGAAGCCAAAGACTGCAAGACTGTTCAAAACAGGATTAGGCATAATATGAAGAGCAACATTAGCCAGAGTCATAATGGTTAATACTTAAAAATAAACAAGAGATTTTGGAAGGAATATAAATCCTTGGGCATCACGACAGAAGCCAAGCTCTAGCTAACAGGGCTTAGGAAGAAATTTTCCCTGGGGCCTGCTTATTCCATAACTGTGCATTAGCACGGTATCTTCCACCTTTCTCTGAAACATCTGGTGGTGGCCACTGAAAGAGAGGGGACACTGGGTAACTGGGCCACAAGCCAGACACAGTCCAGCAAAATCAATGTTCTTTAGTTAAATGCAGATTCAGAGTTAAAATAGAAATAAAGAAAAAGTTTTGGGAAAGCAGAACAAGTTTTCTCATTTCAGATTCTGTGAACAGAAAACCAGAAGTTAGCCTATCCCCAGTCAAAAGCAGGAAACCTAATACCTAGCCTCATAAGTTGACGCAACCTATTGAGTTCAGCAGGTCCTAACCACACACATCTTTAAGTCTGAATACTACTGTGAATCTGAGAGGCCACATCATACTCTTTCACTTCTAACACTGGGGCCACTCAATAAACTTTTCTATTTTTAATGCTACTTTTTAATTTTTAAAGTCATTTCAATGGGACCTTCTGTGCAGGACAGGAGGTATGGCAGTTCTGTTAACACAGCAGGTTTTGCCAGAACAAATTTTCTCCCAGAACCTTCCAGAAAAGTCTCTGAGAGCTGGAATCCCTGTGAAAGAAGAGCATGTTTGTACCCAGGCACATGTCAGCATTTGCTCCCAATGGAGAGGCAGGGAAGGGTTCCCATATTTTCAAAGGTACAGACGAGGTAAGACTGAAGCAGTGGGATGGGGAGGACAGAGGGAGGGCAAAAGAAGAATTGAGACAAAGTATGGAGACAGGTAAAGAGAAGGCTCAAAAAAGAAGGTAGAGTTCAACCAGTAGTTCAGATGTATCTTATTATAATGCCCATCCATCCATCCTGCCTGCCTTCCCCTCTTTCCTACTGAAGTCCTCTTGTCCAGCCCAAACCAGCATGTTTTTTTACTGCAGGACAGCCTTTTCCCCACTGTCACAAGCAGCAACGCTGCAGCAAATGTAGGCAACCTCAAACCTTCCCTCCATGAATAAAAAGTCAGTTTCTGGGATGCTCTCAGCATCTCAGCTCCTGGTTAAACCTGTTAGCAGAAAGAGTGCTTAAAGAAGCCAACAAGAGGGGCACTAATTAGTTTTTAAAAATTCACCATGGGCAGCATTCAGTGTCATCTGTGACAGACAACAATCCCCATAGGTAGGAGATGGACTGCAGCAGGTCCTGGTGAAAGCAGACTGATTTCAAGTATTTTGAAAAGTCAAACTCTGTTTTATTAGATTATTCTTTATTGCTGCAAGATCTGAATGTCAAAGTTGAGCTAATTTTCTTTTACTTTCTTCAATTTCTCTGTTCAATATACAAAGCAATCTCTTGTTAAACCTGGAGAAAGAATGATACCAGTTCTAGAAAGTTTTCTATTCTGAAGTGAGGTATGCAGCTGGAAATAGATTAAAAAATCAATGTTGGAAATGTGAAAGGGAGGAAGTAGAGGGTCTCTTCTTCATTACCATCATATGGACTCATCAACATAAGTCTAGTTACTAGAAAATTGTAAGAAAGTTCACTAAAGCATCTGCAATAGTTTCCTGTCTAGTGTCCATTCTTGGACCAGGTGTGCCAATAAGAAAATGACAAAAAAAAACCCCAAGAAATAAAATACAAGAGATAGAGACCTATAGAGGCCTATAATAGAGACCTATTTATAACTCAGACCAGCTGTAAGCACAAAGGACCCCTGAGACAGCTGGAATGAGGAACAAGAATTAAGAGTTCCCCATTTCCTCCTTCCCCTCTACCCTGAAAATTATACTGTGGAGTGTATTATGTCTTTCAGGGATAATTGGTTTTCTCCTGCTCTCTTTATTGAAACCTTTGGATCAAAGGCATTGTTTATTTCTTTGTTGAAAGTTAAACTTTGGCTACAAGTAGGTCAGTCAAAGTTTCATTCTCTCTTGGGTGACCATATCTGTGCAGATCTGTTAAAGCAGAGCACATGGAACAGAGTTACTTTCTTGTAATTCATATTAAACAGAATTGGCAAATAATACATGATACGGGGGGTGGGGGAAAGGAAGAAAAGAGCCTCTTTAGGGACAGTGGGAAAGATAGGCCTCTCAATGCAGGAAAGCAGACTGCGGGAGACAGACCTGTTCCTAACCGTCCTTTTTGATGGTTCCCTTCCAACTTTGTTATACTGAGTTGACCAAGGATGTAGGTGTAACTAGCCTAACTGTCCCATTTCTCAAAGGGAAAGCCAAAACCAAGCTGCTCACTCACAGTCCTGGCCCTTATTCAGGACAATTGAGGGTTTTCACTGCCTCCGCTACAGACTTTCTGCCTATCCTTAAGTATATCACCTCTTATCTTTTATCTCTCTGGTCACTTTGGGTTGTAAGCACTTTAGGGTGGGGTCTTCACTTGTGTTACAGAAATTTCTAAAATAGAAACAGCTTATTCCACCAATGATTCAGCACATATGTAGTTCAGTAACTTTGTTTGGTTTTAAATCCAAATTAAGAGTTCTTCATACACCACTGTGAATGAAAACCCATGTAGTTTTAGGAAATATGTGAACTGGAATGGGAAAACTATAGAGAAAATATTGCAATGCCTTCATAAGAATTGGTGATGTATTTTTGCCTGGAGCACTGCCTTCTGCTTCGCTTCACAGATGGAATAGCAGAGTAGAAAGGAATCCAGCAAAGAGCTAAAGGAGTTTCAGAGAGCTTGGAAAAACTCTCAGGATTTTTCCTGTGTGAGAAGATTGAAGCTGAAAGATTTAGAGAACATAATGGGGAGGCCAGGTGATTTTAAAAATGGCCTTGAGAGGGTAGACAGGAGATTCAGCTCTCTGTCCACTGGAATGAAAGGAAGATGTGCTCAGTCCCACTGCTTGATGGACTGAAAAAGTGATCAAAGGCAATCTTGCCTTGTACTACAAGTAGCTTAACTATGGAGCTTGTTTCCACAGGAAATCATCAGGCTGAAACAAGAACCATGATTCAGTAGATTAGATTTCTGTGCTTGGGATTGTCAGGAAAACTCAGTAGAAACTGTTAGACACTCTGATTTTTCTCCTTGGAGCTATTCATGTGACGTTATCTAGCCAACTTCAAATCCTGCACCAAAACAGGAATACGGGCCAAGGCGATGGATAGGTGAAGAAGGAGATTGCCATGGCTCAGTCCAAGAAACAATGCGGTGACAGTTGTCAGCAGAAGGAAGCACTTTAACTATGGCATGGATTAATTCTTTTTACCAGAAACTGAGCTTGCTGGGGTCCTTCAGGCCCCTCAACAGCATCACAGGGCAACTGTGGTAGCTTTCCAATGGCATCTGGCCAGCCACTTCCAGGCAGACAAAAGTGCATCACAATAGTGCAGACTTTCACCTTCAGTCCTGTAATACATGGGCAAGAGGACCTTTTAGCTCTGATTGGTGCTAGGTTTGTCAGCCTCCCAAGAGCAGAGTATCTTCTGAAACTTGTAGGGCAACTCACTGTACAAGAGAAGAACGCTGTGAAGGTGAATTATAGCAGCAGATGTAGTACTAGTCCTCTGTACTGGCCTTTCTTCTGGGTCCATCTTTTGCTGCCAAGTGACATTTGAGCCTCACAGACTTACCTTCCTCAGTTTCCAGTGTCCCACCTTGCAACTGTGTTACAGATGTAAGGGCCTAGGAACAACAGAGCTAGGAGTGAGCAGAGGGACTCCAGGTAATACACAGGCTGACCTGATAACTTCCTCCAGGTTTTGGGAGCTGAATCACTGCCTATGAACATCCCTTGGCTTCCAGAGAGCAGACTAGAGTTTGCTTTCAGTTACTCTGCTCTCCTATCACCATGTAGAACTTCTCTGCAAGAAACTCAGTTCTCTCTAGAACATTATGTCCTGGCTGCATACTGATTAAAATGAATGAGTTTGCTCCCATGTAAGGTTCTGTGTAGATCCAGGCTAGGAACAGATGTAGCTAGACTCTCACTTTCAAAATAAAACAAGAAAAACAGTCAGCACGATAAAGCTTGAAATCCGACTCTTCACAGGTGGTTTTGAATTAAAAATGCTCGCTGTTTCTCTGTGTACTAATAAGTGTTGATGACAGAAAAATGAGGCATTATTTCCCAGTTCTTTCAGTCTAACTTCAGGCATTTAGGTTTGAATAGAGTCATATTCATTTTTCACAGCAACCCCTTCTTAGGCTGCTGAACTGAGACTATCTGTAGTCGGTATAAATTAACCCATTTTGGATGCTGTAACTAGAGATTTCTTTTCTTTTACTATCATGCTCTTCTTGCTTGTGGTTTTAAATGATCTAATAGGTCAGAGGAGAAAACTTCCCCTATGCTTTGTTAACAACAGAGAAAGTGTGATCTCAAAAAGAAAAGGAGAGAAACTATGAAGGACAGATTAAACGTGACACAGAAAGTCTTCTAACTAACTAGATCCAATTTTCTGATGTTCAGCAGGCTAAGAACTGTGAAATACAGTGAGATGGAAGCATACACAGTACATGATAGAGGACCTGACACATCTTTTCACTACAAACCATTGCTGCAAAGCAAAATTAATTCCATTTTTTTTAATTTTCCCAACACTAATAAAAAATAGAGTAAATCTCACAATGAAATCAGTAACGTTTTAGTCCTTGTTGAGGTAAGACACACAACCCCAGAGCAATACCAATGTACATTTGTGATTTATGGTCTCTCTTCCTCATAGCCTTGAAATCCATTGGCCCTTTGAGGAATTTTTTTCCTTTAATAATATATCTGGACTCTTGGAAAAAAAAAGCCAGTGATTCCACAGACATGTCCATATGCTGAAGGAAATAGTTCCTGTGTATCAGCCAGAGGATCTAGGAAGACATTGAAACCTCCCTGGCGCCAAGTGCATGACACACCATATCAGCAGCAGAGCTCACACCTAAAGGCAAACAAAGCCTCTTCTTCTTTTATGCAGCTTACCTTCACCCCTGCTTTTCAACTTCCTCAGGTTTATGCTGTTCAGAGACTTTGAAAAATAAAACAACCAATGAATCAGACATCCCACAAACACTGCTTTGCTTCAGTGTTTCAGGATTTGTACCAGAGACCAGTTGTTTTCTCATTGCGTGCTCTGGCTGTGATTGCGTTCCTTGTTAGTTGATGTGATGCTGCCCATGCTGAGGTCTTCCTCTTGTTTGGACATGAGAGTGATGTCCAGCTGCCCATAGTTATCTGCAGCTGAACTAGGTTTGCTTTGATCTCAAGAACAAAAGACATTGGAGCCAACAAGGTCAATTGTGGTCATTTTTGTCTGTATTTCTGCATGCATGAGTTGAGGTGCTCAAAGAAGCTTGGAGCACTGGGCGCTGGGCTCCTGCCCAGCTGATGTTAACCATCCCACTTTCTTTCTCCTGTATTGTGCATCCCACTTGCAATAGGCTGAAGCCCCTGAAATAAGACATTTTGTTCTCTTAGAAGTCCTTTATGGGTAGCCAGAAAAGCTATTTTCCTGGTTTGGATATGAAAGGTCAGAAAACTGTTAATTTAACCTTAACCTCCAGCATTCTAGTGAGGAAGGCGCTCAGTTTCACCATTCTTGTAGCTAGTGGACATACCTAAATGTGACTTCACAAGGGTGTGAAGAACACACCAGAGTGCTGCTAGTCCTCCTGTATATACGGCCTTGTCTGCCTGAGCCATCTTCCAATAAGCAGTATCAAGGTCTGGTGCATATGGCACCATCCTTCCACAAAGGTCCACCATGGTGCATGCAGGAACAGGCTGTCCTTTCCCTCCTGCTGATGATGAGGGGTCCTACCAATTCATGCAAAGGTGGCCACAGTGAGGAAGGGTATCTCCCACATTAGTCTTTTGAGGCCCTTGTCAGTTGGGTTGAAAGGACTGGCAAGGCTGGAGAAACAGAACAGTAAATGAGGAGGATTAAAGTTCCAGAGCTGTGTCTGATTCCCTGCCAAGAGGGCCTGGGATCAGCTGTACATGTTCTCTGTGTTTGAAGGAATATGGTTATTCTCTATTTGAATTTCCTTCCACTACAGCCACGTTTGTTCAGCACTTTGACTGTACCTCCACAGAGGCATGAAAAGTTTGTCATCTCCTCAGACCCCAGTACTTCAAAGACAGCATGTAGTGCAGCACAATCAGCTGTAGAAGGGATCAAACCCAAATTTTATCTAACGTGAAATAGGTTCATGCAGTAATACTGATTTCTTTTTTGTGGGTGTGTTAACCTGTGGGAAGAAGAAATCCTGGTAGTAATCAGAGCTTAAGCCCCTGGAACATGGTAAGAACCTTAGAAAAGACACTTTTTTTCCAGTGTCTCAGAGAGTTCAGGTGTACTTTAGCTATAAATTCTCCCTCATCTCTTTACCTCCATAGACCTTTAGTGTCACTGCAGTGAGCTGAAGCTGCATGACAATTAGAAGAAGAGGAGAAAGGAGAAGAACTGTTAAGATGCTTTTCACTGCACCTTACAATGCAGACTGATTTTCATAAAGGTCTCATTGGAGCACTTCTCAGCTAGTCCAGCTAGGTACTCAAATGTTCACTTGTCCAAATTCATTGAATAGCTCATATATCCAAAGCCAGTATTTGGCATCAAGGGCTGGCAAGCCTTTAGCAATGTGCCATCCATCTTAGAAATCACTGTTCAGTCTGCATTTTACTGAAAGTTGCCACCTACTACTACAACTGTGAGGGACCTCTCTTGTGCATGAATATCTGAAGAAGTGTATAAGATCAATTAAACAGAAGTAATAAGTACCTGCTACCTTTGGGTTCAGTGAATGCAGCTCATGCTCAGCACCAATGAAAAATTTACTATATGAAATCATAGTTTAATTGAACAAATATTTTAGTACAGACAGAGTCAAGGGTAGTGCTAAATTCTGGAAGATTCACATCAGCTATGAAATCTTGCCAAACTGCTTTTTTTTTGTGGTAGTGATTCTAAGGAAGGATGGGATTGATCCAGACTCATGAGCACAGGACTGGGAATTGCAAGTGATGTGTTATTCCACATGGTTGAATATCCACCTGGAAGTGCGATCTTTAATTTTAATAAAAATTTTGCAGGCATTATATTTAATAGGCAGTAGACCAAGCTTTTTAGTTTAAGTGGTCCAGGGGGCAAAAATAAGTGTTATACATGAAAGATCTAAAGATCTGTAAGTCCACAAATCCAAATGCACTTCTTTCTTTCCCATATATGTCTTTTCCTTTTCAGGGTTTGCTGACCCTTCAGAAGAGAAGTATTCAGAGCACTGCAGTCTGTTTTATCTATTGTTTTTAAGATTAATGGTTGAATGTGCTCCTTAGGAAGTAAAAAAAAACAGAATTATGAACATCCTGTAAATGGTCAGAGATACATCTTCTACATATTTTTCTTTGTTAAAATGAAAAACTATCTTTTATATAATTCTACGAGTAAATAATGTCTTAAAGTATTTAATTTGCCTTGAACTTTTTTAGTCCTATAGCAGACTACTGCCAGAAAGCATGTCATCCACTCCAAAATGTCACCTGATTCTTTTGACTTGTCTTTGAAAATCCACTTTCTCTAAGATCACTATAAAATCATCATGCTGATAATCATGGTCTTCATCTATGCTTGTTTGCTTTAAGTATTACTTTTACTATTTGATGGAAATAATTTTGCAAAAGAAAATATACAATCTCCTCAAAAAAATATATGTATCACAAAGGGGGAGACTGAAGCAGTATTATTAGACTGCAATGTGTAGGTTCAAATGTGTGAAAGCACAGACTGAAGCAGTGTGTCATTTTATCAGGCAGTTAAATCAGCTGTACAGGTAGCTGGAGCATTGCTGGAACAGAGCACAAAATGAGGCACTAGGCTGGGTGAGGGTTTGGAGGAGGGACAGGGACAACTGGCATGTCCAGAAAGTTTCTGTCCTTGGTGAGAGTTGGTATTACTGCATGGTCAGAGAACGCTGCCACAGCTCTGCTGACTATAGCTTGGCACTGTATACAAGAGGACCAGGTGACCCTAGCTCCTCCAGAGCCATTCACCAAAGCACAACTCCAATCAGGGCATTTCAAGAGACTTGAGAGCTTGTGAAATTGAAGCCCAGACCCACTGTCTCCCAGTGGACATGCCTTATACACCTCGGAAATAGTATACATGCATGTTCAATCAAGGTAGTGCTTTAAGCAGGCTATCTGGGCTAGGTTTTGCAAAAAGTTGAAGCCCAAAGGTTAATTAGCTTTATTATTTAATAGACTAAAAGGGGGGAGTTCTTTCCTCAGCTTCCTTACCTCGTTGGCTGGAATTAGCTCAGATTTTTCTTGCCTGGTATTGCTTGTAATTTCCTTTCACTAATTTCCTGTCACTTGCTCCTAACTCATTCTCTACTAAAACTACAGAAAGGCCTAGATAAAGGCTAAGGAAAATAAACACTCAGAAAAGCTGAATCTCTGATTTCAAATCCAAAGCAATACGCTTTATACGATAAATTGATTGCTGAAGACCTAGCATAATGGACCACTTCAAAAACACTTTAAAAGGCCTTTTTTTTGTCAGACTAAGTTGATGAGCTAAGGCTTTTGTTTGTGACCCTTTATATAACAACAAGGGCATGTTTATATAACAACAAGGGCATGTTCTATATTGAGATGTAACCAGACCTGTCTTGAGAGAGCAGTCAGTCTAGGGGAGGAGCCTGGCACACCAGTACATGGAGGGGATGCAATTACCTCTTTACGCAACTGGATTACACACTTCTGCCCTCCAGACAAACTCATACATGGAAGTAAGGGAAGAAGACAGCCCTTTTCAAGCTGGTCACCACAAAGTTGCACTTTTACAAGCTCAGCACATTACCTGCTGCTGCATGACTCACTGGCCCGCAAGAGAGCAGGGAAGCATTTCTCAAGCACTGGCACTTCTGGAGCCTCAAAATATCCCCATTGTCCTGACATATTGCAGGGACAGTGTTTTAAGAGCATGTAAGAGGGTAGGAAGAAGAAACTGAAATGGCATCAATTTGTGAAGCAGGAGGGCTGTGGGGAGGTCTAGGTGGAGGAAATGTGATGAGACACTAAGACTCAATCAGACAAACTGGACTGCTGGTCTGGCACAAGCTAAAATTAAGCTGTTTGACAGGGAGAGTGAAAGGATCTGAAAACAGAGAGGGGTAAACACTGTGCTATGTAGGTCCACTGCTACAACAGTGAGAGATAGAACTGAACTTCATTGCTGCACAGAATCAGAAGGATCATTTTAGGCAGTCATTATTCTTTTCCAGCCTCTAGAAACAAGTCTAGTTGGCAAACTTTAGGCTATAATTAGGTCAAAGACGAGATCCCTGAAACTTGCTTTTTCCTCCTTTTTTATCTCAAAGCAACAACTTCTTCAATTTATTTTTGCAATGGGACACGCTCTACCAGATCACACAGGATATGTGTGAAAGATGGGAGGTAATGAATGGCATCCTATTCTCATTCATTTGTAAAATGTGTCTGCTGTTACATTTGGGCCAAACACTTTTCCCACTTATAAGCGGACAGACCCAGGGTGATTCCACTAGGACTTCATACCGTTGCATTTAAATGCAGATTGTAGAAAGAGATTGCTGACTTTTGAGTACTTCCATTTTTGGACTCCTAAATTCAAGACAGCTTCAAGGCAGAATGACACCAGCCTGTCTGAAAAGAAGGCCAACTCAAAAGCTCTCGAGCTAGTCCAGCCAAAACTAGCAGCATGCTGTAGTAAAATGCTTGTATACTTAAGAGGAACCACTTTGTGGCTATTGCAACTACTGAGCATTAAAACAGTAAAAAAAAGAAAGTATTTTTGGTAGCATAGCTTGCAAAAACACTATCATTACTTTCCACATAGAGATAATATTCTGCTCCCCTGAAGTGTGCTCATGAAGCAAACAGCATATACTGCTCCAGTCTGATAGATATGCACAGGATGTGCACCAGGCAAGAATAGTATGTGTTAACAATATACCTAAAGATTTTGATAATTATTCAGATCAAAGCTTTCTTTTGTCTTTTTTAATTATTTTTGTGTAGTGTATTTCATCACAATTCAGAACAAAATGATAAATGAAATTATGACAGTGATTGTTTCCTTGCAGGGAACATCGTAATTCTCTAGTGTCCCATTCTTTTCCATGAAAGTATAGAAATACATTCTAAGTGACAGTCCATCTCTTTTCACAATCCAATTACTTTTAAATCCTTCTGAAAATACTGAACATTCTTCTTAACTGTGGTGTCATTCTTCCTAAGTGCTACCTACTGACTTCCCGAAGTTTTTCTCTAGTTGTTATTACTAGTTAGGAAATAAAACTTAGGAAGTTAAAAATGTTCCTCATGCTTTCAGAAGCACAAAATTGTTTCAGGAGTTCATTGAGCTTCTTGAACTTATTTCTAGCTTTGCAAAATGCATGGAAAATTTTTTTTCATTTCATTTTTCTGAGCATCATCTGTTAATGCCTATCTTTTTGATACCAGATTTCTTCTCATCAATATGAGTAATGAAGGGAGGATCCTATTCCACAGCAAATTTCTGAGAGACCACAAAAAACCAAAAGACTGAAAGAAGAAAAAAAATACTGCTAGAATTTAGGCAAATGTATTTCATGTTATACTTAGTTTGACTTTATTATACATTAAGTCATTTTTCCATTAGTCAACTCTTTAATGAGAGCTATCATCCACTGATTTAGACTTTTATCTTTCCCTACATGTGAATGTTTTAAGCTAGTCTTTTTTTTTTTCATCCACAGCTAAAAAGAAAAAAATTTATCTAGATCCTCAAATTCACTCATTTTCATTTAATTTGAATAGCTGCCCTTAGCCTTAGAAGTATTAAAGAGAACTGTGCTCAAAGGACTGCTCTTCATTGTTGTATATAAATAAAAGCAGATAAATAGTGCAAAAATATCAGAGAGGAGAAGGACCCATTCCCTTACTCTCTCATGCGGATCAGTTTCTCATTTCAGAGTCGTAAGTGACTCTGGCAGATACATCCTCCTGGCCTGCTTGCCCTTTTGTCTCAAAGCAGACTCCTTGCACAGTAAAATGCAATTTCATCCCACTCAGTGAGTTTCATAAAGGGCATGGAAATTAATGGCATCTATGGATCATCCCTACAATACTGGAAGAGTAAAATATGCACAGGCACTGTAATTTAGCTCATGACTGGCACACATGAACACAAGACAATTCCTGACATGATGTGGCTGCTGGCTTTGGTAGAATGAAGCAATCCATATTGGGCACATGGAGGAAGACAACAGCGTCTGCCATAGCACTGTCATTCGGGATTTGTGTCCTATTGACCAAGGATAAACAAGACAGATAGCTGACGTTGTTCTCTGACTCAACAGGAAAGTTGAAAAAGACATGAAGTCAGCTTTGATTCACTGTAAGAGTATACCCTGAAAAAAGAAAATTCCGTTCTGTTTTGCCTGGAGATAGCCAAACTTTGTCTTGTCTTCATTGACCTTGAAGTATTTTCCAGTGAGAAAATGCATCCTGTGAAGAGCAGGATGGATTTAGGCTAGAATTGCTGTTCTTACTCTACAGCAGCCACGGTCTTTGTGCCAGGAGGCTGCAGGGGAGGGCTGATGGTGGAAAGTGCAGAGGCACCACTCCCGCAGCTTCCAGGTGCAGCCTCATGCTAACAGTGTCAACTTCTCCAGCATGGAGATGCCTGGGCATAGCCACAAGGCCACTGTACATGCCAGGCTGACATCCGAGTCCTTTCCTTCGAGCACTCTTCAGCCATGGAGGTAATCAGGCAGTGACTATTTCATCCTGTGAAAGGGCTCAACCTTGTTTCAGTATTCCTAAGAGTCAAAATAATTGGTCATTACTAAAACCATCATCACTTCTCAGGCTGCTAATTTGCTACTTGTTATTCACCCTGGGTACAGCAGCCAAGGACCCTTTGAAAGTGGTATTTAGAGGCAGGTTTGCAGTAGAGTGCATTGTTTCTCAGGCTATGGTAAAATGCTGTTGCAGTGTTACCAGCAGCATAATCCCTGCAACATTTGGTTTCTTTCTTCAAGCTACAATTTAGCTTTCACTTGAAAGGAAAAAGGGAAAGCCTAACTTTTGCAGCTGGAGTACAAGATAGGCTTAAAGGCTGAAAAGCAACAAAAGAGTAAAAACAGTGAGTGAATTGGCTTTTTATAGCCTGGTCTTCTTCTAAACAAACCTTGAGATTTTGAAGGCTTGACCCTGAGTTTTTAAACATCTGAGACTATCAATCTTCATAAAATATTTTTAAATATTAAATATTTAAAAATAAATAAATGGTAAGCCTCCATCTTCTACAACTGCCAAATGTTTGCCTAAAACATTGGCCCTAACCACTTGGTATCTTTCCCCTTCACCTGCTTGTGCTAAACTGCTGTCCCATCTTAGACACCTTCGGGAATTGCTCCTTGTTTCTAGCCCTAGAACAAGCATGAAGATTTATACATCTGCCCAATAATTGTGGTAGGTGAAGCACATTCTGGCTTTTGGTAGAAACCACACCTAGCTTCGCTAGACTCGTGTACAATAATTTTCCAGTCTTTGGGTTGTTTTTTGGACACTTTGTTAAATTACTATCTGAAACCCAGGAAACAGTGCTACGAGATAAGCAATATGATGAGGGCAATCTCTAGAGTCTTTCCTATGGGATGGTGAGTGGCAGTTTCCTCAGACACATGCAGGAGCCAAAGACACATTTGACATTCAAGATTCTCATTCCACATATTTTTGATTGAAGCTACACCGCATAGCACTGTAAAAGGGATGCAGTACTTGACAAATAGTAATGATTCAGTTTGTTCTGAAAGGAGATGGAAAAATAAGACCACTGAAAAGTTTATTAGTGAAAATATCTTTAATTTTGATATGATGTGACTCAAAATTATTTGGAGCAAACTGAGCATTGTAGAGTATGGTACCTAATGCACTTAGAGCTTTCTGCAAAGAACATGAAATATTAGACCCCGTATACAGGAGAAAGGCGATCCTTTCACCCGATGTGGTGCTTTGAAATAAAGAGGCTAAAAAGATAAAGGCTCTGTGGATCCCCAGCTTGGCTTTCTTGGTCTGCAGGGCTCCTTGTGAATTACATTACTGCAGCACAGCTTTCTGCTCTTTGGGGCACACCACTCTTAGGACCTCCACACCACCAGGCTTTTCTGGTGTCACCAGTGCTTTCCTTCTGCATCTCTCCAGTGATTTCTCATCCCATTGCACAACAGCCCCCTTAAAGCTTATCTCCTCTTCCCTCCCTCTCACTCTATAGGTGCAGTACTCACCTCCAGGCAGCAATTGGGCACTGCTTTCCAGAAAACACTTGTTCAAGCAGTCACTTCAATTGTTGCCCCCTGCTTTGAGAAGCTGTCTGTAAGCCACACATCTTCATTTTACTTGGAATATTCTCTTTTGTGGAAGAACCTACTAAAATTCTTGGCTGTCAATATGAAGAGTTTATTGGTGTTTTCTTGTGTCCCCATCACTACATACCTCTGTTTCTTGCCCTTTACATGCCCTGTATACTCTTTGGATTTTTTGACAGGTGTTTTTCTTGATCTTAGTACACAATAAGCATCCCAGCTCTTTTACAGTAACAAAAATAATAAATGCCAGCAAAAGTCTGTTCTATGTGAGATGAGGATCAAGGATAGCACTTAGAAAGTTAGAAAGGCATCTGCCTTGTGTAAGCAGGGCTTTTCTTTCGCTTCATAAATTTTCCTTTGTGTGACTGTGCTTCCATTGTTGTGACATCTCCTCCCTTAGCTGGACAAATACCTTGGCTTTCTATTGGAAGTGCAATATTCATCTGGGGTTCATAGTCTCCTTCATTCTGAGACTTCCTCTTGCAGAAAGACACAGTCTGCTCAGGCTTTTGACTCCTTTTCACATTCCAGTGGATCCATCCCATTTCCAGGTCTGTGTCTATAGAAAAACATTAGTACAACAGTGACTCCATTAACACAACAACTGCTTGGATTCTGTTAGCATTTCATTATAAATCTGATTTTTGACAGATTTATAGCCAGCCTGTAGAAATTAACTGCTAGAGGAAGTGTGCCATTTAGTCTCAACATGAACACATTTTATTTTTCTAGTTGATGGTATTTTCTCTTACCAGTCTTTTTTTACCGCTAGAAAAATAATCTTATGCTTAGTTTAATGTACTTCTTTTAGAATGAAAGCCCTCCAACCTTTTCATAAACATTTTAAAACTGTTTGGCACAGTGACATGTTTATTGCATAGTTTGATATTTCTTGCGAACTGGTATGATTAAATGAAAGTTACAGTATAGCACATTAAAATGTAACTTCACTGAAGAAATAGCAGCTGAATAAAATAAGGCAAATAGGTAAACAGAGTGCCAGAACAAACAGTGTCATTGATAGATGGAAAGCAGTCCTTCCTATTGCAATGAATGTATTACCATTCATTTCTACCAAACTGAGTTGATAGCAGATATTAATTAAAGACAGCATCCTGTTCCCTTTGCAGTAACCTGAAGTTTTGCTGCATAGCTTTGCCAGTAAGCCTGAGAAGTACTGCATACTTTTTAATGCAGTTGGTGGCAGAAGTCACAGGAGTGAGGGCAAAGGAGGGAGAGCAGGTTTGCAGGACCGCCGCTGGGTACACACACGTGCACTTGCAGCTACGATCTGCAGCAGTTCACAGAGGTCCTTTTCAGGGGTGGCAGTAATCACAGGCAAATTTTACTGGGGATACACTGATCTGGTGCCTGCTAATGTAGCTGCTCCTGACACACTGCACCATCCTTTGAATCCTGCTGGAGTCAGTCCCAACAGTACTACAGCCCACAGTTCAAAGAAACCTTTCAGACTAGGCAACTTGAAATCTTTCAGGTTTGCCCCACTAGTCATGTTTTCTAGGTGATTCTTGTTTGCCTTTTTACTGATAAAAGTATGTTTTCCCTGAGTGCCACTTCATACACCCTTGTTTTCAAACAGCACTATAAATGGTAACAGTTTCATATCTCTAGGCTGGAAACTAGGGAGAGAAATTAGAAAAGGCTCCTTTACTGCAGAAAGGACTTACTTTGATAGGAATTTCAAGTCCTATGACAATTTGCTATAAAAGGACCCTGCTTACAGAGTCTGAAGGATCTTGTAACAAGAGAAGCACCTAATAATGTTTCTCTCCACCATTTTTCTCTGGAGAGAGAAATTCCAAGCAGGGAAGTCTGGATTTTTAGAAAAAGGTAGTCCCGTGGCTGTGCAAGTGGATAGCAGAGTGGCAACATCCCTATACACCTGCCCAGAGAAGATTTTTCTTCTTGGTCTCAGTGAGCAACTCCAAAATAAGTCAAGAGGCTGGATCCTTTAGCAAAGCCTGCATAAGAGACCCAGCAACTCTCTTTAACAGTTTCACATACCTTTTTCCAAGGGCAACAGTATATTTCAAATGTAAGAAATAAGTTTTAACAGCAAGAGAATAAATCTTCCTTCTTTTCTACCAGTTGTCTCTTAAAAATTGTTTTTAATTGTAAATCACCTTTAAAAAAATAACAAACTGAGGCCTTTGAAGTCTCTGCTGGAATACAAATATCAAAGTAAACTGAAAAATAAATCTGAACTTCGGTGTATTATGAAGGAAGCTATCTTCAATAAGCATTCATTTTCTTTACTTATCTCACATATATCTGCCAATCTTATTGGAATTCCTTTCTTGTTACCCTTTCTTACGACGTATATCAAGGAAATACTTGGCAACTTGTGAACAACCCTTTGTGTTTTCTGAGAGAAGTTGCCTCTGTCATATCTTTGACTCAGAGATATAGTTCTGTACTAGTCTATGTTTCAAAGGGTGTCCCAGATGCTGCCATTATATGGGAATACTCAATCTCTGCTGCTCTGCTTTTCCTCACCACACAGGAACCTCGAGCTGGTTAAAAGAGACTGAGCTGCAATTGCCTTGAAGCCAGCATATCCCTTTCATTCTTCACATTCCATAGGGGTGGCTTCTTCTCAAGGCCACCTGGGGATGGAGCGAGGGGAGGGGACGTGCCCTTAATGACTTTGAAGATGTGCTTCAAAATCAATGAAGGATTGCTTCATTGTGATATTAGTAAACTACTAAATGTTTTTCACTACAAAGGTTGCAGTAGGAAGCAGATCAATGCATGCTCAGGAATCCTGGTCTGGACATTTAGAATTATTCAAGGGAAGGCTACAGGCACATCTTCCCCTTGCACACTTACATAATGTGGGATATTCCAATGGGCAAGCTTTGCTTCCAACAATGCTAAACATTTAGGGCACTATGCTGAAATCCATTCTACTTCAGTAAAAACTTTTTAAAGACACCAAGGAAAAACATGGAAGTAAATGTGACTATAGATTAAGCAGGTCCTTCAGTGCTATCTTGAATTTTTTGGACTTATATGCTCAGTTTTACGTGCATTCTTGCTGAAATGTTTCCTGAAGTATGATTCCTGACAAGGATTATCACATTGACTTCATGTGAAACACCATTTGTAATAGAAAGCTTGCATACTTTATTTCATAAGATTAGTCTTTACTGTCCCTGTATCTCTGTGAGCAGATAGCACTAAAGAAATGAAGAGATTTTCCACTTATCTGCAGAAGTATAACTGGATACTTGAAATTAATAAGAAAAATCTTTGAGAGGTAAGAGGGACAAGAATAGATTTGACTGACCAAGTTACAATGGGAAAGAACTATTTCAGTAATCAATGTTATAAGGAAGTAGTTATGTCAGTATCACTACCTAGTCATCAAGGCACACTTGATGGTACCAGATGAAACCTGTAATAAAATCCTCTACCAGAGTAACTTTCAGGAGCAGTAAGAAAGCCCTGCTAGCTGAGCTGAGACTAACTGGAGCTAATGGGAGTTACATTTTTAAATATTATTTATTTTAGCAGGGCCCTAGGGTAGTGTAAAGATTTCTTTCTGTATGGTTCCTTGAAGGGTGGCGATTTCTCTTCATAATCTTCAGTCTTTCTGAGTTTGTCCCTTTGGTTCCATCAAAGTTCCTTTTTCCTCTTTTTTAAAATTACAAGTCTTTTTAAGTTAAAACCATTGAGTACAATTGCTGTATACTGTTTGCATTGGGGTGACCCCTCCACTGCCTTGCAAAATTAAGGCGTTTTAGAAAAGAGCCTAAGTTCTCCACTTTACTGGGTCAAGTGCAGTCCTCCCACCAAGAAAGAGATTTCCAGATAGGTCCCATCTGTCACCTCTCCAGGCTAAGATGGGGCAGTAGGCCCTTGGTCATTTATTAGGCAGGGTCATGACACCAATAAGAAAACCTGAACTACCCAGTGACTAGTTCTGTTATCCTTAGGGTTGTTATCTGTGCTCTGGCACATAGAAGAAGATGGTTTTTCACCTGTTCTACAGCTGATTTCTCTTCTTTACACATTGGCTTCTCTAGCTGTGCACTGAAGAAGGAACTAGACTCTTCAGGCACCTCTTTGCATTGATGATCCTTCCCCAGCAGCATGAAGAGACCTTTTAGAGCTCTGTGGAGAAGCTGTGAGATACACAGGAGTAAGGTCTCCTGTGACAGACCACATGTAATCATATGTATTCTGAGTTGTTTTGCATGGCCTTTACCCCCATTACGAATTTACAGCCCAGGAGTTATTTACCTTGCCTTGCTGCACAGCAAGCATGGAAAAGAGCAACCTGCAGCCTCTGAAGAAAGGTGAGCCGGGAATTCTTTCCTACAGTATATTGGGCCACCCACGCTTTTCTACGTGGTGGGATGTTCTCCAGCACAACAAAGGATCATCCGTTGGATGAAGTTTGCTATATCATGGCAGTTGCATTCAGCTCCTGATCAGCTGTCTGCTTTAATCTAAAGCCTTTAAATTTTCAGATCTCCCGTCCATTCCTGGCATTTTCAAGGTTGATAGAAGGTCCTTTAATGGTAAAGGCACCTTCCTATCTTGCTGTCAAGTTTATCATTACTGGGCTTAGACCTGTTTTTCCTGCACTGGCTCCATCTATGCATGTTTCCTCGGCACCCCCTCTCTTTACATTTTTTTTGTCCCTCCCCACCACGCACATTTTTTTTTCCTCTGGCCTGTCACTGCCCTGTGTTTTGCCATTCACATCTCCCCTTACTGGGTGGGGAATGTTTTCCAAAGGCCTTTGCAGACCTTTTGCAGACTTATCACATCACCCTAAAGTGAAAGCTGACACCTTTCATGGCAATGGGAAAGTGTGCCTTGTCTCAAAGCCCATTTTCAACCAGGTCTCTCCATGCACCCTTGCACTCTTCCACAACCCATGGTGCCCACCTTTTCCCAAAAACGCTAGTATTTGCAAGCAGTATTTCCTCACTAACAGCCCATGAGCTGTGTGTGTCTCTGTCCATCCTTCCTCCCATCTTGAAGCTAAACGAAGCAAAAAAAATTGTTCATGGCCAGCCTGTCTTAAGCATGTGTCACCTCTTGACCTTCTGTGGTGAGCCAGATGCTGTGCAGGTCTCACAGTCATGTGTCTGCCAACTAGGTCAGTCTGTTGGCCTATCAGGGAGGAAGTGATTGGATGGTGCAGCTAGCTGAAGTGTCTGCTGTCTGCTGGCTTTTGTTTTTCTTTCTTTTTTTTTCGTTTCTTTCCTTTGCTTTGCTAAGGTTGGATTTGTGAAAGGAAACCGCTGCCGAGTCCATGTTATAGAGGCTAGAGGGACATGCTGCCTTGGTTCAACAAGAGTTTATGTGCTCTCAGTCTTTCCTGAAATTTCTATCTTGCAGACCCAGCAATTTCCTGTTTCCTTCTTGCTGGCCCTCATCTGCATAGAGATAGTGCCAAAGTGAGAAAGCATTGTCTTAAGGCCAGAGATTAATTCAAAGAAATTGTAAGCACTTAATTCCAGCAGCTGGCAAAACAACAGGCTCCTTAAATGATCTCCTCTGAAGGTCTCAGAAATCTGTTACATTGCATGCTATTTGTGAAGACAGAGGCTGAAAAAAAAATTGTGACTAGATCGAACGGCCATTTAAGCACATTACATCACCAAAGCAACATGAAAAATTATGAGCAGCTCCATGAAATTGACCATAAATGCCTCCTAGTGAGATTTGGGATTTTTATTCTTCTATGAAGTTTCTTTGCTGGTATTGGTAGGTTTTTTTAAACCTTTGATATGTTCAGGGCTGCATGGAAGCAGATTCAACTCTGGAATCATTTAGTATCAAGGTCATGAAATGCACCCTTCTACACGCCTAGTACAATGGAAATTCTCATTTATTCAGAAAGGGGCTAGCTTTTGATTGCTCTCAGGTTTTGGTTTCTATTCTCCTTGAAGGTACACAAATAGCTCTTGCTGCCCACAGTTATGCTGGAACCAACATTTTAATTTATTCAGTGCAGTATAGAAATGCCAAGGTTTTCTGCAGCCACAAGTACTTTGTAAGCTTGGCTCATTGTGGAAAGTGAAGTGATTTGAAGAAACTCAGTACTCTGTGGGAAGAAAATGAAAATGGTTTAACTGAGACATAGAGGGGTTAAATGATACAACCAAGGGTACATGGGAAATTAACATACCCTGTAGATCAGGGCTGGACATCTTTAAACTGCCCATCAGCAAGTCAAGAGGGAATTGGATTGTGCTTTTAAAGAAATGAATGAGCTTCAAGTGAAGGAATGTAAGTTAGTAAAGCTGACTTTCTTCTGGAGCAGCACATTTCATCACCCTAAAGCTCACTTGAATGTTCTGTTTCCCCATCTCCTTCTCTCCTTCTGTGCCTCCCTCAGTCTGTGCAGGTTTCTTCCTCTTTCATTGGCGTGAACAGCAAGTAGGCTTTGCTCAAGCCTTACCATCACAAAACAGTGATAAGTAGAAGTATTTGTCCTGCTCCTTTATACTCTTTCACAAAAGGAGACTGGAAAAGTCTCCACCTGAAGTTCAATAATGTGACATATTTATATCCTGTAAGTGGCCTTCCAGTGAGAATGGCAAACCTTCCTTTTTGATGCAGAAGCTACTTGACTTTGTCTCTCTTGAGTCATGAGCATCTCACTACTTACCTTACATGACTTTGAGGGTGTCCTCTGATTTCACACCAGCTTTGCAGGAACTTGATTTGAAGAGGAATGGAGTTTTAAAGTAATAGTTTTTCCCTAGCTGATGTAAGTTGGCTTTGGATAGCAGCAATTGCTCTGAACTGATCATTAGAGATGAGAATAATCTGCAGCTCTCAGAGAATTCTCATGATACAAGGGTTCACATGTATTTGTGAGTAGTGCCTTTACCTACCTTTTAAGCATCACTTATTCAAAACTGTTGGTTAAATCTTGTGTGAGAAGTTTCTCTGCATTATACTGATCCACTGGCTCTGTAGTTCCAATCTGCCTGAGCTTTGTAACTCCATGGGATAAGGGGAGGAAAAAACTGCAGTGACTTCATTCTTCCCCTAATTTTTCTTTGCAAAGGATGCATAGTTTTTATGGCACATGGACAGGATTCAGTGTGTGCACTCTATTTTCCAAATTAAATACAAGAGATATTAGTATGGTTTGGGGTTTCACTTTAAGCCATGTAATGGAAGAAATGTGGTGTTTGGGAGCATGTGTTCATCAGGCCGCATTTTACACAGCCCATAACTAGTCTTAAAACGCTGCCTTTCCATAGATCATTAGCATACATGGGCTTGGAGGATGTATAGTGGGAATGACTGGCAATAGTGAAGTAAAGCACAGCTGTAGACAACATATCTGTGCATGTTCTTTATTCACCTAGCCAAAATCTGTACCTCCTTTCCTTTCTATCCTTGTCTTTCTTGCAGGCTGAAGTATTTCAGTGAGGTAAAAGGAAACAATGGTGGACAGGCTATCGGCAGGGATATGCTTAATGATGAGTTTTAAACTCACAAAGACTTCAAAATGTGTGTGACTGTATAGATGGGATTCATACAACCACACCTCTCACATCTTAAGTCTTGGTACAACATAACCTGTCAGGTTAGACATCTCCTTTGGGCTAATAATCCAGGTTCCTTTCAGGACAGTGAAGTTGTAGAAGTTCTTACTCAAGGCAAATCTCTCCATCTTAAGATTCATGTGAAAGATGATGATCAACCCACTGACATCAAGCATAGATGACCCTTCACCACTGAGCTGATGGCAATCTGTTGGCCAGCCTTTTGTCAACATTGGATGTAAAGTCCTGTTTGAACCAGGGCAAACTGAAAGAGTGTCAGACTACTTTTAAAACATGACCCCTTTTCCTGCCTCTAGACAAGGCATAAATTGATCCTAGTCTGAGAGGTTATAAATCATGCTTCCAGGGGCCAGGAGAAAGGAATGTTATTATGACGAATTAGTACTCCATGTTTGCATTTCATTAGCACTTGGAGGCCCCAGTCAAGATCAGGATCCAGGACACAATGGGTGGGTGCAACACTGAGAGCAGGAGGGAGCTTGAGTTTAGGAAGAGTTCACAGGGGGACTTATCCAGGCCCATCAGAGAAGCGCACCCCATCCAAGCAAGGCATCATGGAAGAAACAGAAAGGAGCTGGCATGCTGGTGATTAATGACAAAGAAAGGAAGGGGTGTGAAAGACATTAGCTGTACAGGTTTTAATGGAGTAAAGCGAGGGACTTAGATATCCCAGTCATTATCTCATGTCTCATTGAAACAAGATAGATAAAGCAACTCTGAAAAAAGGTGCTAGCCAAGGTGGCCCATTCTCCCAAATTCTGAATGCTAAAAATTCAGCTTTGCTTGGAAGATAATGGGAAATAGATAAAAATTAAATGCAGCAGGAACTACTTCATCCTTATGCTCATAAAGAAGAACTCAGAATGTACAACTGGTATTTATTGATATCAATAGCCAATCTGCTAAAAGCATGTTTTCTTTGGATTCAGTGTGTGCAACAAATGGCAGACCATCATGCATAACCTACTATAAATGTGTCTCTTGGGTGCTTTCATATTAGAGAAGGTTCTGAATAGCTGACAACTTTGGGATAGGTGCTTGCAGCTTTCTAGTCAGCTCTAGTCAATCAGCAAATAAAAGTGTTGTTCCTCCTCAGGGTGTAATTACCTTCCATAAACAAAAATTATGGGATTTTTTCAGCACTGTAACTAACACACCGGAATCCTCCCCAATGTTTACGGAGGACATATAGTCACCTCAGTTAGTTTTAGCAATTTAAAAATTAGGGGCGTATTCTCAAGAGCTTACACTTTCTCTGCAGACAATGTAGGGAGGGAGACTGTAGAGGGAATAAGTTGAGCAGCTTTCTGTGAGCAGTAGTGAGTACCTTACTACTAAATAGTTCAGTATTAGGCAGTTAAAGTGAAATAGAAACCCAAACACTTGCCAGAAGTAACATAGGCCTTCAGTAGCATGATTCCTGACCTGGGTATGATTGATGTCCAGATTCCAGCATGCCTGCTCTGTTTTGACAGAATTTAGAGCAGAATTTATCCAAACAAGAGGGCAATCAGACATAGTAGTTCAGGGATGCAGCTGCAGCTTAGCAGGTACGTGCCTGATTTGGGTTGAACTCAGCTCACAGAGCTGGTTTTGTAGGCACAGAGTGGCATAGAGAGCAGAGGACTTAATATGGCTTTCCCATCATCCCTGTTGCTATTAGCTAGTTTAGGGCAGCCTCAGGTAGATTCACCTTACATTAATAGTTACCCACAATGACTGCAGTGGGGACTTTTTGAGCACTGTCTCTCCTACAGTACTGCTCCCTTTTCTCAGGGCACTATAATTTTCTTGACAGGCACTGCATGGCAAATCCTAAGGCTGGGATTTCTCATCCAGCCATGGCAACCTCTTTAAAGTTTTCGCTAACTAGACTTTGTTCCTGTCTTTGCTCCTGTCTTCTCTTCAGGTATTTCCTAAACACAGTAGGGAGTAGGAAACTCTGCAAGCCACAGTAGTACTTCCATTTAATAGGAATTTGGACACCTAACAGTGTTTAGCAGCATGGTGGCCCTAAAAAGTTAATTTTTCATGCAGAAGAACCCATCTGCAGGAGGTGATAGGTTGGCCTCTGGATCAAAGACTCTTGTGGACACAAGAGTAGCAATCAAATATACATATCCTCCATCTTCTCCTTCCCTACAAGGTAGAATTAGAGCTACCACAGCTCTTGTTTATAAGCAGGGGAAAAAGAATTCAGCGTTCAGCTGGTCACTCTCTCACCTGGAAATAAGGCAATGGATGGACCAAGAGGTTCAGTTCAAAGAGACTGAGTCAACATGGGACATGGGCTTAAGTTCCAATGAAAAACACATACTTCATGGCAATGCTGCCAGGAACAAACTTCATCCAGGACCTCATTTTATTGGGCAGTATACCAGCAGTCTATAAATACTCTCCCACCCCAAAATCACTTGAATGCATTTAATGCAATATAACTAGCTGCACACAAATTACACATTTTTAATGAACAAATATTGCAGAAATTTGAAACCACTTGATGGACAGGGCTAATGAAATCCTCCTTTCCTCCTAGGCTGAGTGTGGGCTAGTGTATCTCTGAGGTATGTGTTTAAACTCCACTCCCTGTGTTGAATGAGAAAATACAGGTTCAGGTAATTAGTGCCTGTGGTAGCAGCTGATAGAGAGCTCAGACATCTTGCCAGATCCTCTCCGGCCTTACTTGTTCCCTCATATATAAGGAAGAAATACAATCAGCAGGAAATACTAAACCATTTGATCTGTATTTTCACTCTTGTCTTTTCCAGCCACTTCCACATCTACAACTGGAACAAGTCATCTCACAAAATGTGACATAAAGCAGAAAGCTTTCTGTGTAAACGGGGGAGAATGTTACATGGTTAAAGACCTCCCAAACCCCCCAAGATACCTGTGCAGGTAAGAAATCTTATTTGCTTACTTTGGTGAAGGCACCAGATTACAGAAATGCCTGTTTTTTTAAAAAACCTGAAAAATTTATTCTCCTGTTCTCGTGGCATTATGTATTTCTTCATTTTTAAGAATGTGTATATGAAAATGATGTACCAAGAATGACCTCTGTGCTCTATATATGTAAGGCATAACAGACGCTAACCAGGAAACCTCCCAATGTGTTACTGGCATAGCAAGCCCCATTGATATTTACATGGCAGGATGTAACACAACTTGAGCCTTGTATAAGAAATAATGAAACAGTGTAAATTAAATACATTGCAAGTAGAAAAAAAAAAACAAAAAATGTGTGGATAACTGTATTGGATAAGTACCCTTTATAAAGGACAAATTTGTTATTTCTATAGTCTGCTGTAGTAACTGAACACTTTCTGATGAAAGCGGATTTGCAGCTGGAGTTTTTTGCTGTTGTGTTTAATTGCATAAAAAAAATATTGTCATGGTAATTGGTGGATGTTACTAGTTTGTGTGAGTGTCTTGACTGAGGAGGTCATGTAAGTATGAGTTGAGTTTTAAGGGTGTCCTTGTGCTCCTTTCTGAAGGTCTGGCCTGTGCTATATCAGCTTTTGCAATAGTCCACTATGTTTGGGAAAATCTATGAAAGAGCTACAGCACTGGACTTTACCTCCTGCCTGGTAGCTCATCATGTAGTGTTTACCTCTGGAGCTGAACTAGTCATAATGAGTTACTGCTTCATTTTGGCTTGAGAGGGAACTCTACATTAAAACCTTGGTACCAAGCAGGACTGAGTGGAAAGGAGGCACTTTGGTGAGGATATGGCTGTTTTTCAGACAGATAAGAGATAGTGGTAAATAAAGACTGTCATCCGCTGTAACTGTATAGATTTTCCATCTTCTAAGACTGAAAATTGAATTAACGCTAATGGCAGAGATGACTCTGGTGGGTGAGATAGGTGAAGTTCTATGATGCTTTCTGTATGATGGGAAGACATAGACTGCTTTTCTCTGTTGTTAACTTAAAAAAAGAAACACTAATGTCAAAAACTCTCACAAAACCAAATTCCACAATGTTCTTCTTTAATTGTGAGTTTTCCTTTTTTTGTAGAAGGATGTTACGTACACTTTATGAGCTTTGTTTTGCTTTGTTTCGCTTTGTTTCTTCACAGATTGCTGTGTTACTGAAAGTGATGAATATTTCATTGATTTTTGAATTCATTTTTAGCTAAACTGAAAATGGAAAAGTTACTGGCTCTGGTGGGTTGGATTCTCTTCTGAGAGATAGAGAGAGAGGAAGGTTTGTGTTAAATTTGCATGATTGTTATAAGCCAGCAAGACAAGATGAGCAATTTGCTATGACTCTTTGAGGCATGTATGAGAGCCTACCTGTTTCAGCTTCCTATCCAAATGCTGCTCAAAAAACTCCTGGGCAGCAGTGCTGAGCATCTACAGACTTGCTAATAAAGAGCATTGTTTTGACAGTTTCAGAAGTATCCTGTTTTCACCGATACAGGGCAGGGGTTTCCTTTAAATTCAGAAATCTGACTGTACTTGTTCTTTGATGTTACAGATTGGCTAATTTTTTAATTAAATGTCTTGGACACACTTCAATGAAGTAAGAATTTTTTTCCCTTTGTAGACAAGAAATAGCCTTTAATTCTGGGGTTTGAGTTGAAAGAAAATGCAATTACCAAATTTGGCAGATGTGCCTCTCTCTGGGTGGCCCAAAATCTATCTGGAAAAAGCATCAAAGCTGTAAAATCAGAGAAAGTGAATCTCATTTATGGTAACAGGGATTCTTATCCTGAGGACAGTCAGGACCACTGCTATTTTGCAGGACCTTTTGCTATGCCCTGCAATATCTGCCAGAACTGAAACTTTATGTTGTGTAGCAAAACAGGACACAGTACAGCCACATAAGAAATAAAAGTGTTTGAAAGTGGGCATACTAGGAAATTGAAGAGGCAAAATACAGTTCTCTTCTTATGTCATTAAAAATACAGATGTCTACTTTTAATTCTAGTATCACAGTGTTAATTAAAATATGTATATAACGACTACATATTACCGTCATTGTTCTGAGAAAATAAATCTTCCCCCAGAACGTGCCTTTGGAAACAGAATGCTTGAAATATGGTACTTGCTCTTTGTATTTCTGCCTCAGTAGCAAGTTCATATTTTTCCATATGGTCCATCTGTCAAGAGAAAAAACAAAATTTCTAAAGCATGAACCATATCATTTTAAATTGGTTTTATCCCTAACCAAAAAAACATGACTCAGATCCACAACAACCATGGAATTTTCCAAGTGATATATCTGGTTTTGTAAATGCCTTATTCTATTGAGAAAAAGGGGTTCCTAAAATCTATCTTCTGTTAAAATGTAGCTATGTATTGAAAAAAAAAAGTTTTGTGAAATACATGGTGTAACGATCCAAACTGGATCATGTCTCACTCTCATGGATACTGCTGTGAACTTTGAGAACATTCCTTGCTTTCAGGAGATAGCCATGTGAAATATTCAAGAAATGTGTGAAGACTTACTGACACATTTTACAGCTACATCTATGGTAGCATGTATGTCCCCTACATTTATATTAATTGTGGCCCTAGACTGAACTAAATCTCAAAATATGAAAGATGACGAAGAAGCTTTGAGACTATTTAAATAAACTAATGTATAAAATTTTCCTAAGTTTCATGGGAACGAGTCACATTTTGAAAACCTCATAGATTTTGGAAGCCTGGACATTACTGACTTCCTATGAATCTGAGGTTCATAAGTCACATCTGTTCAGTTGGAAATGTGTCCCAAAGTTCACTGAAGATAAAAAATGAGATAGCTTGTTCAATAAATACTAAATAAGATCAGAATTCCTTGGTTTTGAAGTTGAAGAATAGTCTATATGAATATAATGTCTGTTACTTTTAGAGTGTTGTTTTGAAATATCCTGCTGGAAGGACTTGCTGGTCTGACTATTCAGTTCTTACTCACAGATTGTCTTTTGTAATGCTTTTATTGTTACTGAATAAATTAATTTATGTCCACATTTGATTCAATGAAAATAATGTTTCTCTCTAACAGAAGAATGCTTCTTTTCTTAACACCAAAAGAGTGAATTACTTACATTTTAATGATAGAGCCATCTTTTATATCCATCTTTATGTACAGGCTCTGGTGAAGCAGAAATTTACAGAAGTTTCTTGGCAACAGGAAAAAGAGAAAATATGTTTCCATGATCCTAGCAAGAGTTCCAGAAGTATTAATTCAACAAGCAGGATAGAAATACTAGTTCTGATTTAGGCTATGAAACGGACTGCTGTATATGGAAGTGCACTGTACTTCCCATGGAAAAAAACCCGTTCTTCCACAATGCATTTTCTTATAGGCAGTGGATGAAATTGGAAATGTGAGGTTCTGATCCATTCAGCCATTCATCTTCTGCTGAAAAACAGTACGATTCTATGCATTCCATGTTCTGAGAAGTGCCTTCTGAATGCATGCAAAAACTGCTCTTTGCAACTACTGTACGTAGAAGAAAACAGCTATTTTAGTGTACTAGTTTGGTATTATCATTTTGTTGATACAATAAATAAATTATCTGAGTATCTGGGTTTTTTTAGGCAGAAGAGAAATTACAATGTGTTCAAAGTACAAATGTCTGCTTGTTGTCCCAAGTTGTTTGAGTCCAACTTATGCTGGTGTCTTAAAAGGAAATGGTACATAGGTAATGAACTAGAAAAGAAAGACACAACAAGAAATAACATCTGGAGACTTTGAGTAGGACAAAGTGTTTTGAAAATTACACCATTGCAAGCTGTTTGTAAAAGCGCAGTCTGCAGGAAACAACTTGCCAAACAGCCTTGGATACAGTGCTCCACTGGATATCTGAGCAATAAAATGCCTCTAGCATTCGCACATAATCATAAGCAGACAGTCTCATCTTGGCTTTCTTATTGGCTGGCCCTCCCTGGACCTATTCACAGCAGGTGCTGCAGTCCATTTGCTGACAATGGTTTCAGAGTGAGTATAAACACACCTGAACTGTTTTCAACGCTGTCTCAGAAGGGCTGACTGGAAGTGATTTCAGCATTGTCTGCACCAGTTTTGAGTTGTTTTTGTCACCTGTACAGCTGCACTGACATCGGAAAATAGGCACAGACAGAGCAAGCAGTCACGACCAGCCAGTGGGAGGAGCAAAGCCTAAGGCTTGTAATGAACAGCATGTTCATTGGGATTGAGCCTGACAAACGAGATGCAGAGATCCCTGTGAAATGAAAGCCAATGCAGGTGTAAATGCCAGCTTTCAAGGGACAGGTCTTTAACAAGATTATCGTGGTGCAAAATAAAAATGAAATCACAGGGATAAAACATTTTTGCTCTCATTCAGTAACACAGGGGAAAATGTCTTCTATCGAAAGGCACAAAAAGTCTATCATGCTCAGCAGTATCACCTTTTTATGGTGGTGTTATTCTTGTCACATTTTTCTCAACTGAATATGTCTGCGAAGACTGTGATCTCTCCACACTGGGTATTTATCAAAAGATGTGACCTTGGCTCTGAAGAACATTAACACCCTTCCTTCATAAATAAATACATCATTACAGCAAGTCATCTCCAAAGAATCATTTGCAGATCTTCAAAATATACCTTCATTACACAAAAACAATTCCTGTGTTGAACAAGATACTACACTGGTCCTCTGCCAAAGAGCTCTTCTGGAAGTCCCACTTGTACAAGGGCATAATCCCTGACCCTTTGGGCTAGAGGCAATTGTAGAAGAGTGGAATTTTAAAAATTTTAAAAATCAGGACAGCTTTCAAAGCACATGAAATCTGGATGGCTGTAAGAGGTGGAAGATTATTTTGAACAATGTGCATTTCCAAGTCAGGAGGCTCTTCAGCCCCTGGCAAGTTAAAGATGAAGCAGTTTGAAAAGGAGGCTAGAACCAAATTGCAGCAGGAGAAAAACAGGGGGAGATTCTTGCACCGTGGCAGACTCATGGAGACCATCAGAAAGACAGGCAATGCAAGTGAAATGTATTCAAGGAAGCAGATACCTGATAATTTCAGGTTACATGCTGAGTAACAGTGGGTATGAGGAGGAGATTGAAATCTGTAGAAGTTTAGTGTATTGGGCAGCCATTCAGATTTACGTCTGAAGCACAGGACCTGCGTTGCAGTGATGATACTCTGGGAGCATATGCCTGAGCTCTGCTCCAAAATGGAGAATAATGGTTGAGGAAGACTTGCAGCCAGCGGTAGAATAAAAGACAGGCAAAGCACAGAAGATAAATTCCTTCACTATGACCAAGGGGAAAGCTGCACTGAAGTTTTCTGCAGAAGACCTTATGAACTGAAAGGGTGCACTGGTGTGGGGCTTCAAATTTTGAGAGTACCTCTGCCCTCTCATCTTTTTTTCCATTTGTCAGCTATGTTGAATATACTTTCTGCCTTTGGATTTGAATTTGTCTTCTTACCTTTTGGAATTTTTTTTGCCTTTTCTGTAGTTGCTGTTTTAACTATTCCCCATCAAAGGAAATTACTGGAAGACACAGCGTGCCAGTACAGAAGTAGGGAAATCATGGTATTTTCATAGGTTTTATATGACTGGTGAAAGCAACAGTGTAAACTGCTGTTATACAGTGCACTGCAAATTTTAAAAAACTCAATATGGTTCCTTCATGAGGTGGAATAAGCAATGAGGTGATACATATTTTTGCTAGCCCAATTCTTCTTTCTTTTTCAAAACAGACAAGCAAAAAGACTTCCTAGATTTTTTCCTCTAGTGGATTTTTGCTGTGAATTTTGCAAAGTGTTATTTTCTGGAAAGGTAACACTTTCTTGCCACTGTTCTGATTATTTTTCACTAACACCTTACCAGGAGGTCACTTAATGCACTCCCATCTCCGTAGACCAGCAGATGTCAGTCTGTTAGTGCAGTGGTTTTGGTGTACTATTGCTTATCACGTTTTTGCCCTTTAGGTGCCAACCTGGATTCACTGGAGCAAGATGTACTGAAACTCTGCCCATGAAAATCCAAAACCAAGAAAGTATGTTAAAATAATCTGAACTTTACTTTCTTCCCCAACTACAGCAACAAAATCAATAGTACTTGGTGTTTTCACAGTTCAGCTGGAACTGGCCTCTTTGCGCACTGATTTATGACCTGATACTCTAAAGTAAAATCTGTACATTATGACATAAATGACCTCCAAAATGTTTCTCATTTCTGTGATTTTTGATCTTTCCATCTGTTCTCAGATGCATTTGTATTGCACACACTGGCAGCTTTCCTGTTTTGGAGACCACTGTAAAGTACAACCCTAAAAGAGCAAACTCATGGAGATGAATGATGTATAGATCTTGCGTCCTTGCTGCCTTGTGAAAAGTGCATCCTAAAAGCAGTTTGGGAATTTGGAATGGTGAATTTCTGTCTTGCATCTCAAAACACACTTTGATCTGGATTGGTTTGGTTTTGGCTGTTTTTTTCAGGGGGGCATTTCTTTTCATATCCACAGAGCAAATGAGTTGCTCACAACATCTTGAACCATTTTGACACGCTAAACCGAGATTCAGTTTCTGAAAGTGAACTCACCAAGTCATATCAGTTCACACTGAAGGAGCTTCTTTCTTAGCATATATTCACCTCTTCTCTTTTCTCTGTTTTTTCTCTACCATTTTTTTTGTTTGTTTTTCCTCTCAGGTGCCCAAATGAATTTACTGGTGATCGCTGCCAAAACTACGTAATGGCCAGCTTCTACAGTACGTCCACTACCTTTCTGTCTGTGCCGCAGTAGAAGCATGCTCAGTCGGTGCTGCTTTCTTGTCGCTACATCTTTCCTCCGATTTTTTTTTTTTTTTAATCTGTAACTAGATTTGTTGCCTAAAGCCTAATATTGATTGTCTCTGCCTGTTGCATGAAAATGATAACAAAAAGCAATTGCACTACTCTCCTGGATTGTTTGGCATTGAGGTTATGGGGAAATGCAAGTCTTAGGAATGCTGCGACATTAACACTGAATGGTGTGATACAGACTCCCCACTGACATCAAGCAGTGTGCAAAAATGACATTTTTAAAGTCTCATGTTTTATTTTTCACAAAAAGTTTATGAGTCTTTATACAGGGCAGTACTCCCCCAACAAAGGGACAAGTAGCTAATCCTCTACTTGCATATGAGATTTGTATTTGGACCTACAGTTAAAGGTAAATGACATGATTACATTGTTTTTAATGAGCCCATGCCCAACAGGATCAAAGTGTTCTTCCACCTCAATGTCAAAGTTCCGGAGAAAAGAGCACAGAAAGAAAAAGATAAGGGGGAGAGAGACGGCATAAACAGTAGGGTCTGACATATTTATTTGAGTAACAGGTGCAAGAGATCAAGTATTTCAGAGCCAAATTAGTTGGCCACTAACAGAAATGCGCACGCACACACAGAGGACTCTCTCTCTGTTAGACTGCTGGTAAAATCTGCACTGCAGTCATACATCTCTTAAGTTTTCCCATGGAAGGATGGGTTAATTATTATTACTTGTCAGGGAGGAAACAGAAAGTACACTGAATATCTCTTTTCCCTCCTTGGCGATAGCAAGTCAAATGTAACTTGTAAGACAATTGCTTGGAACTTACATTTTAATGCATGTGTACTATTCATAATTAATAGTAGCTGGCATCAGAATGTGCTATGATCTGAGGGCAGTATTATAGGAACTATTTTTATGATGGATTACTTACCAGCACAGAAAGATTTCAGAGACTATAGACTAGCTGAATTTAATATCCATTAGTGTATAGGACAAAAAGCTGTTAGCATGTGGCGGACATTTTGGAGCCTGAATAGAAGCATAGGTTTTCTCTTATAGTGATGGATGAAAAATGTCCATTCATAATTCATACTGCCCGTCATGGAAGCTACCCGTGTATATCCCAAGGGTGCTGACTGGAAACCAGACCTTCCAGCATTCAAGTGTGTATTTTATGCCCTGTTTTAAAAGCTTTATTAGAGTGAGTTGTTATTAAAATTCCTCTAGTAACTATGGATTTGAAAAAAATTGTACTGTTACAGTGTTAAAGTTTACCAAATGTTAGATTTAAATGGCCTTTTCTGTGTGTTGTCGTGAGAAGTGCAGTTAAGGCTTTCTCATCTTAGAAGAATCATTTAAAAGGAGGTGGTGTAAAAAAATAAGATCCATTGTTGGCTGCAGAATTTACCATGAAAACTATGGAAGAATTGTATGTTGACCATAAATTCATTTTCCTACCCAGAATAAAAATTAAAAAAAAAAAAAGAGGTTTAGGTGGGTTTTCCTTTATAGATTTTCCATTTCCTGCCTCTGGTTGGGATTTTTAAAGGAACCTTTGGGCAATAGACACCAGGCTGAGATTTCCTGATGTTGCCTCTGTGGAAAAGGCATAGATGCCCTTGCCTTGCTGCAAGATTTATGCTCAGCTGTAAGTGCATAAGCTGGCCCAGCCCTCCTCCCCTTCAAATGCACTGGCAGGAGATCACACCACTACCTACCTCAGGGTACACTGAGAGCCCCAGGCTACACTGAGAGGCCCAGGCAATGGCTATGAGACTCTGGTACTTCTACCTACCCTGCATCTGCAGTATAACATCAGGTTTCTTAAACTGCTACAAATCTCAAAACAACACTTTTGGAAAGGGCCCAATGAGAATACACTTATATTTAACAAAAAAAAAAAAACAATGAAGAAGCATTTGTATGACTTTTTGTTATTACACCCAACACAGACCAGAGCATAGAGTTAAAAATAGGACTTAGAATTCTTAGAGTTACCTTCAGGCAAATGTTGCATTTGAGGCTTAAGGTCAGTCTCATATTTCGTACCAAGTGCTGCAGGTGATTAATTTTGCTCTGTAGTTACAGCTTTTGCAAAGTACAGAGCAAATTGGGATCTTAAGCAACATAAGTGCCAGTAGGAAACACAAGTATACATATGAACTATGCAGTGCGATCTAATTTTACTTGCATTCTGAAGAGTCTTTATTAATTTGGAAAGAAACAATCAATGGAGTTCCACATCAAGTGTGCCTACTGGTGAGCTGTTACTATCTTAAGGCTCTGTATTTGGCTATAGAGAAAAAGTTAGCTGCAGAAATGTGCCCCAGAGTTGGTATTTCTAAGGGTCCTGAAATCATAAGGTTTGCTGAGGGCCTGTTGCAAGATAAAAACAAAGCCAATGCTAAGCATTCTGGAAATCTGCTGTCCCAGCAGAATGCAAGGCTAACTGGCTTATCTTGGCAGTGGTTTGGTTAGCCCTGAAGGATTCAGTTATCGCAGTGTACTAGAAATAGGTTTAAAAGAGTTACAGGAAATTAGGTGGATCTCCATTTTAAGAAAATTTCTTCCATAGAAACGTCTTTCCTTTCTGTCAGTGGAAGTGGTAGCATAACTGGGAATGAGTGTGAAGGACACTCCTGAATAACACATTCAGCTGACTGTCCCTTGGCTTCCACCTTTGCAAACACACCAAACCGTAGCACAACCTATTGTGACTGAGAGGTGATGGCTTGTTAGCTTCCTCATTGCCACAGTTACCTCCAGGACTACAGCTACGCAGTTTTTCCCCATCAGCTGGTGCTTACCGCCACTGTTGACCAAGGGAAACCAAAGAACAAACTGTGGTAGCTCTGCTTGTCTCTGGAGTCTGGCTGGCAGACCCTGTAACATCATTTCCTTATGCACAGCAATCACAGCTGCTCCCAGGTGTTTTCCCCAATACCCTGGCTTTTTGCTGCACCAATTCTTACTTCGAGGCTTGTGGTCCACTATTGGTCTCTAGGACTTAATGTCCCAAGTTCAAAACTGATATTGCAGCATGAGTACCACTGAAATGAACCAAGATACAGCATCCCAATCCGTCAGAATTTGCCTATGTGTAGGGTCTCTGGTCTGTGATAGTTTGGAGGATTTTAGTTTTAGTTTGTTTTCAATGAAAATTACATGAAAAAGAAATTTTTTTTACCCACGAATCACATATAATAGGAAATCTAAACAATGACTTAAGAAACATGGCACCTTGGTGCTTCACAGATGAATTCCATCTCCCTGAACCTTGCTGCTGCTGCATGCAGTTGATCCAAATGGGAGCTTCCCTTGTCAGGTGCATGATCTCCACACAAACTGTCAACTGTTCGCACTCCTCACAGGGCAACACTGGGTTATCCAGCCACCTGCCTCTCTAGACTAGGCACTCCAAAATCTTGCATGCCCAGCAGCTGTGCCACACCGCTCAATAACATAGCATGCAGTTCTTGAGAACATTTATACAGTATTTTCAGGCACCATACTCTTGTTCTGCAGACCCTGAACCCCAGAATGCTGCAATATATCCAATGAGTTGTAGTTCTAAGTCACTTTTTGGGGGGGAAAACCTGCATCCCAGGCATTACTCCTTCCAATACTACCCCCACAAAAATAACATCCAGAATGAAAAATAAGTTTTAAAAATAATTAATCATATTTCTTCTTAGAGCACTTGGACAAATATTCAATAGAAACCACATTGCATGTAAAAAAGTATGCAATAATATTGGATTAAATAGGAAAAGTTTAGAATAATGACCTATTTAAAATAAGTGTTGGGAAATTCTGCTATCTTTTAATCAGGTCTAGGGAATGTAGCTAGGAATAGTGAAGATAAATAAGAACTACATGACATTTACATTTGAATAAGAAATGCATGTTTCTCCAGCATGTTTTCTTGTTAGGGCTTTCAGCCAGAATATATTCCCATTTTGAGTACCATCTTCCCATTGAATTATTTGAAGTAAAAACTGCATGATATGAATGACTACCCCTAAAATTATATTACATCCAGGCTAGGCATCCTACCTATGAGCAAGCATAAATACAGCAATATATATGCATGGGCATGTCATTAATTTTATTGAAGACTTAACCAAGCTTTCTATACAACTAATGTGTATCATTAGCAATGTTCCTGTAATACTGGCTCTTTAGGAAAAGACTTCAATGGATTACTTACCTCTTAAAATGTTACTGATGGGCAGGAAAGAATTGGCATTCCTCACACATACAAACTACATAAAAAATCAATTTGTTCAGAAAGTTAGTGTTGAATTTCTATCACAGCATGCAAGGACAAAGAAAGTGAAAGCTACCACAGTCATGGTGTTGGCCCTGTGGGAAGAGTCTCCTAGGGTACCTGCCAGCGGAAAAATTGTGTTCCCTTCACCCTGGATACTGCTGCATGGGGGTGCTAATTTAAGATTGTGATCCATGTAAATGGCATTAACCCTTGCACTCCAGGTTGGTTCCCCCAAGGACAAGGGAAAAGGGATTTACTCCTCATTTTCCAGAAATGAGAGCCCTGTTGCAGTCAGTTTGCAAAGCTGAAAAAGGGTCCCACTGCTGAGCAATGTGTCCAGCCCAAGCTGCCTCCAGGTTGCAACCCACAAGAGCAAGGAGGCAGGGGGGTGAGGGGCAGGAGCAGGGCGAGATTAGAGGGCAACGCACCATCCACTTGAGCTTTGAGGGGGATGCTTGGAAAGCATCTCTATGCTCTCATGGTCCCATCTGTAAACAATCAGCCATTTCACATGGTGTCCTCAGGCCATAGCTCCCTTCATCTCAGTAAGATCATTAAGGGTTAATGGCTCCTGCTGTGTCCCCTACACCATGGTTGTTCAGATGCCCCATATGTATTTTGGTAACCTTTACAGAAGGTCTATTCATGCAGCTTATGGAGGTCTACTTGAGCACTGCCCATGTAACCACACGGCCCTTTATCTTGTTTCACGTGCAGACAAAGAATAGCTGTAATTCTCGTGTGTGATTTAGTTTTGAGTACAGTGTATTGCTCTTTTCTGAAACTTTTTCCTTTTTCTTCCTTTTTTTTTCTGCATTGGCAGAGCATCTTGGGATTGAATTTATGGGTATGGACCAATCATTCCTTTTAGCCTGCAGATTTTAGAGCCTGAGAGATAAACCTTTTCATTTTTTTTTCTCCACCTCCCCTTTTCAATTCCTAACCAATTTCTTTATGCTTTAGAAGGGATCATACAGCTATAACAACAACCCTTGTCAAAATGCCGGCTTACTAAAATGGCAATAGGAATACCATATTCCAGACCTGAGGAGTTTTATGAATTACTGAAGTAATCATAACACAGTGTACATTCATTTTCCTGCTGTGTAATTTTGACTAGTTTTGACATTTGCTTTTGCACAGTTCTTCTGGGATTGCTGAATTCTGGAAGTGCTGCAAGCAGTAAACAAATTACTAACTAGTCTATAAAAAAAAAGATAAACTGTTAAATCCACTTAAAATTCTGCAAATCTCCAGTTTTGAGCTTTGATTTCCAAGTAAAGTTGTATGTCTAAACGTACAGTTTGTCATGTAAATCAAATGTATATACATATGTGTAAATGATATGCATATATACATTCATTTCTAGGTCTGTAAATTGAAAGTGAACTGAAAGTTATTTAGGAACTTAAGTAGAGGTTTACAGCTAGACTCCAGATCAGCAAGTCAGCAAATACGTTAAATATTTCTAATACCAAAATTGTTTTGCACCCAAACAAGAACATCGGCATCAGGCACTATTTCTACCCTTAAGGTTAAATATAATAGAAATAGATCATGTAAGTCCTCTGCAGGAACAGAATGTACTTATCTAACATTTAGTAATTAGGGGTACAAATAATGCATCTATTGAATAGGGTAACTTGGAATTCAGGTCAATTTTAGTTTGGAATCTTCTAAAATTGTCAGCAAAAGAGAAGAAACAGCCAGTAATGCTTTTCACGCAGTTCATGTTCTTATTTAAAATGCCTCTCCAAAAGTCTTCAGCTGTGAACTGTGGAAAACTCCATTACAAGTCCAAGATTTAAAACAACTATTCTGTCAACCAAGTTTATTGTTATTATGATTATCACAAAATAATATTAATTCTCACTCATAAATACTAGATTGCGGTAGAAGATATATGGCTACTCTAATATATGAGGAATTAAACTAAAATCCTTTAAAAAACTGACTTTGGTGCTTTGTATATGGAATTACATCAGCAGAACCACCTCTTTTAATGATATTCTTTTAAAAATCCCCAGAGACCTGTAAGAAGAAAGACTTTATAACAAACCAAATTTAAACTAAATATATCATCAATTATGTATAAATTAGGGTGATGTGAAATTAATTGCAGAATGGTCATGTTCAAAAGGCTGCATATATAGAGGCATTTAATATCATGACTTAAGTCTCATGTCGACTTGATTTGATTTCCTAGCATTTTGCCTGGGGGGGGCGGTGGGAGGTAGGTGGAGGAATGTATTCAAATGATTTTTAAAACTTGACAGACTAAAACCTTTTCTAAATTCTCACTGCACATTTATTTCTCTACAGACTTTTCCCCAAGGTTGCTATTGATTTTTTTCAAGTTAGTTTGATGAGCACTACAAGCACAATACATGTTATTTGTCTGGACATCATTAACTGGGCCTGTAAATGTTAGCACTAGCCAGATAGAGAGGGCAGTTTCAGGATGAGACTTGGTAGAACCATGAGCGCCCTGTGGGAGCTAGGTCTCTACTTAACAAAACTCCTGGCCTCAAACAAAGAGGTCAAGGCATGTCCTCGAGGCACCACACTGCCTGCAGAACCTTGGCCATGATCCTCAGCCCAGCCTGGCTGTCATAATCCCTTGCTGCCCGCAGCTGCCCCACAGGCCATTCAGGTATCCTCTGGTCCACCACTGTTGCCCTGGGCAGGCAGACTCTATCAGCCAGGAGCATGGCCAAGTTCACATGGGAGCTTCCTGGGCAAGACATTCCCAGACACGTGTCTCCTCAGACAGCCATTCCCCTCATGGCTTGAGGGAGGGCATGGTAGCATAGCTCCTCTTGCACACTGTGTCAAGCTGGATCATCCTAAGACCCCTGTTTCAAAGAACAAGAGAAGGAATTAAGGCAATGAAAGCAGACCCAGAGCATTGCTCAGGGCTGTGCTCACAACTCTACTCTCTTGCTGAACCTCCCTCCTCCCTCCCCAGAAACGGGTGAGAGACCCCAGGAGCATCCAAAACGTAAGTGACAAGCCTCAACCCACTAGCAGCCTTAACCAGGTGCCCAGCTCATTTGCAAGAGCCTCAGCCTTGAGTAAACCTCCTGAAGTCAGTGCAATTTTGCCCTGAGCATAAATGACCAAGCAGAGTTTCTGCTGTGAATTGATCTTCTTCCTCTCCCTTCCCTGCCAAGAAAAACGAGTTGATATGCCCTTATTCATTTTGCTTTCACAAGCTAACAGCTGACAGCATGACCAAAAAAAAAAAAAAATAATAATTCAAAGCCCCTAAATTGCTTAGCACAATTCTACTGTTTCCTGTGACATCCTCATAATGCACCATTTCCATGGCTAACTAATAAATGCTTTCAGAAGGGGCAAAACGGGCAAAAATGGGAAGGGGATCAAGTGCCACTAACTAGCTTAGGCGAGGAGTTATGCTGTATGAGAAATCCCTTCACATTCTGCTTCAGCCTTTCATTTTATTGTCCCAAACCATTTCTTCCACTCTTTTTTCCAGTACCAAGCATGCTGTGCCAGGTCTGCAGTTGACTTCTCAACTCTTTAACCTTGTCCTTCCCTGTATTTCACCTTCATCTTTTTTTCCTTTGTCCTGTTTCGGTTTGATTTGGATTTTCAGCCCTTTTTTCCTTCCTCTTTTTAACTTTTTGTTCTTGGAATTGTATTTTTATTTTCTTTAATACATTTTTGCAGCATCCTAGTTCTACCAAACTCACTTCTCCCCCCTTCAACTCTGCCCTCCTCCTTTGTTAATAATCAATGGTATTAATTTTTTCTAGTAGTTCTCATGACCTGTGTGGTTTTGGTTTACAGTGGGTTTGGTTTGTAGGACAAATTTGTTCCATAGTAAGGTGCATTGTATCAGAGAAATAAATATTTCTTTTTGCTTTGTAGCTTGTTGCATGGAATATTTGCCATTTGCTCACAGCAAATTAAAACTGAACTAGATAAGCTGGGCAAACATACTAAAGAAATGAGTGCTTCCTCTTCAGTAGGGAGCATTTACTCCTGAAAATGCTGATGTGGCATATAAGTGCACACATGAGGGACCATTTTGCATCTCTGTACCTCCTGGTGAATTGCCCCACAGACCTTTTATGTTTAAGTCCCTTCCATAGGAATAATGCTGGCATTTATCCTAAAGATTGTGCAGAGCTATGCAGCTTGTATTCATTCATTTATTTTTAATCACCCACTTGTATTCCAGCTGTGGTCAATATTACAGTCTGACTTAAGGCCACCCTCCAGTCTGGATCCCCCAGAAGAAATTTTCTGGACTTAATAAAAAATAAGACTTGAGAAAAGTTAGACACCCATTCATAAAGCATCAACACAGAACACACCTCTTTTTCAGCACTCCTTACATATGTTTCCCTGGCACAGCATGCAGTGATGCTCTCTGTTAAACATGAGCAAAGCTGGAATGCATGGGTGGCTCCAACTGAAACATTACCAGTGCTACTAATGTCGTTATAATAGTGAAATATCTATGATAAACAAGATCAATCATCACTGAGAATGTTGTTTCTCTAGATAGAGCAATTACTTTGTTGGACACAAAGAGATGCACATAGAAATGCAGCATTTCTCTGATACAAGGCACTGCTGCGTTTTTGCAGGAATGCTCGAAAAAGAATATAATATTATGACTAGACCTCAAAACTTGTCTTCATTTCCATTGGCATTATAATTACAAGCCAAGCTCATGTCTTAATGTAGAAGGATATTTTGAAATCTCTCCTGTAAAGACAACTGAGATATGAATTGACGTGCGGGCAGAGGACATTGGATATGGAAACAATCTAAAAAAGATAATAAGAAAATACATTTATCTTAAGGCCGATAAAATTGGCCTGCATTCCAGCTGTCTTTGCAGAATAAAACTTCAAAAGCATTTGCAAATTCATGTTATTTCCTTAATGCATTGTGGTTTTATTTCCAGCAAATGCTGAGTGTTTGTCAATTGTGAAGTTGTTTCTTAAATATTATTCTTGTTGAGTTAAACAAAAGAAAGATTATTTTTGACTGTAATTGTAAGGATGGCTTGTTCCCAGTTCTGAGTTAAGAGTTCATGGCGTAGTTCTGTTCTCTTTGCAGTCAATAATGAATCTACCTGAAGTGTGGTGGCTGTGTTTCAGTGTGGCAGTGTGAATCTCTGCAGTGGTTTGTAGCATGCCAGCTGTTGAATGTGCGCACCTTGCCTAGCAGTCCTCCATGTTGTGACCTTCTCTGTTTTTATCCCTTTCTAGAAGCCGAGGAACTGTACCAGAAACGGGTGCTGACCATAACTGGCATTTGCATTGCTCTTCTAGTAGTTGGCATCATGTGTGTGGTGGCCTACTGCAAAACCAAGTAAACTTTTCTCTTCTTTTTTTGTATCCGTGGTAGTTGGTCAGGGCCTTCCCAGCTGACTGTAGGTTCTACTCCTCTGGGCATAAGGTTGTATCTGGATTTCTCCATAGCTAAGCTGAAGAGACAAATCCATGGCCAGGGTGCTCTGGTCCATGTCAGTTGGGTGCAGGTCTCCATGCCCATCAGCAGTGCAAAAATAAGACAGATATGTGAAAGGTTTTTCTCCCATCAAATGTGACTAAAGAGAATTTCAATGACTTGCAGTTCTTTGTCTGTTTTCCCCAGCTGGAAAGGAACAATCTTCAACACTGGAACCATGTTGCTCCTCAGCAGTAAATTTTACACATCAGCCTGGCTTGTTTATACTTAAGGCAAGATTAATGGTGCTAAAAGTTACTTAAAACCAAAAGCCAAGGAACTGAACACAAAAGTGCTCCCAATGCAGAAGTAGGCACTTAATGCATTCTGGTAGTCTCTGTAAATTACTGAGGCTGGCTTAAACACGCATAAGGCACTCTGGACCATAAATTACACTGAACTTCAGCAGGATTTGTCCTGCCAGAAATTCTGACTGCTCTTATAAATCTTCCCACTAAAGCACAGAAAACCCTTATCATATATCTTCCACATCTGTATAACCTGATTTACAGTTGTAGGGCCTGATTGGCAGTTGGGTTGTTGGTTTTCCTTGTAAGCCCCACCAATAATGGATTTATTAAAAAGAGGGGAAGACAGGAACCATTTGTCCCTCTTAGTGAGAGTTTGGCCACACACACACTGCTTCCACCCACAATCTTGAGTCAGTGTTCAGCAGGGAGCAACTGGTCAGTTATAAAGCATTAAATCAATTACTGCTTTTAGAAAAGATAACTGGCAAGCAGGGCAGCTAAGCAATATCTTTCCTGGTCCAATGTTATCAAAATTAGCCAAGACATCCTCATGAATTTCAACAAACATTTAGTCAGGGTCCTGAAGTATGGTTTTCTTTATAAGGAACCCCAGCATCCTCTCAATGCTTTGTCATAGATTGCCCCAGACATCAGCAATCATGCCAGCAAAAGGTGAAATGTTTTCAAACACAGCTGATGAGAACAAAAGTGAACTGCCAGTTCATGGTCCTCCAAATGCAGCAGTAATGCTAGGCTGCTATCTCTGAGGTACTCTGTGCATGCTTTTTCCTCCTAACAGGGGAAAACTCAGAAATCCGTGCAAATTCTATAATGGTATTAGGAGAACACAATAAATAAAATGTAATAGCTTAAGTTTTGTTGTTCTCCTTGTAAGAGATACTGCTGGTCAAATGCTAAGGCAGTATCTTCTGACACTGAGTCTTAATTCAGAGATGCCTTATTTGAAAGTCATTTACATTCAGAAAAAGGTTTCTCCAAATAAGTGAAGTACAGATTAGCTTTCACTTTATTCTTTCTTCTCAGTTTCCAGGAGTAATTTCTTTTTTCAGTTAGTGTCCTTGTAATAGAGGACAAGCAGCACACATGGAAGCATGCAAAATGCAAATACATTGGTCACTGAAGTTGGGAAATTATGCAGTTTCCTAGAGACAGATTCCTGGGCAATATGTGCTGGGATCTCAGATGAACAGATGATCAACTCGAACTCCCTCTAGGTACCATATTAGGGGAATCAACTTGTCCTCAGCTCCCAAGGTCTCCAAGGTCTCATGAAGCAATACTGTGAAATCAAGTCAGACCCTTGCCTGTGCTGCTTCACAGCCCAGGCAGGTCTTTGGGTAGCTACTCAGATGTCTCCTGGCATTGCACTCTCCATCTGCCTTAACCACCTGTGTGTCCTAAGATGATGCCTGGTTATCCTCCAAACACAAAACCCACATGGACTGAGGACTGTGTTCTGCTGTGACAGGAGTATATCCAAGGCAGTCATGTCTGCTTATAATGTTTATATGGAGTGACATAAATTTACAGACTTCCACTGTCCAGGCACTTACACACAGAGAAAACATATAAAATATAGTGTGTCAAGTCATGTTTGCTTTGTCTTTAAGCTTCCCTGACTATGAGGCTTCAACATATTTATTGTTTCCCCCGTTCCCCTTTTTGGAAAGATTGGAATATTCCCCTTGAGTTCAAAACAAGATTGAAAATCGTTATACCTTACGCTGTACTATCCTGCCAAAACTATCTACATTTCTGCATACTGCTTAGGGAATTGTGTGTACTTTAGCTCTTGCCACAGCCAAGATTATATGCATTCTGCAATGCGTTGGAGCCTGCATCCTGCCTTCTTTTCCCTGGATTCTGTGGCAGGGTGGTGGAAGTTCTCCAGTATAGTAAGACAAATCTGGGGAATATTGATAAATTAAGTTTGAAATTGAATAACTCTTTCCCCTGTTACTTATTTTGTTTCCATTTAGTGCATTCTGCATGTCCTTCGCAGCACGAGGTTTTACTATGCTGCAAAAATTTCCTGAAAATTTCTCTTAAGGAGAGCTTGAAGGGCAAGCAACTGGGGAAGAAGCAGTTGAGGGTAGCACAAAACAGAAACGTCCAAGTCAGCAGTTAGTATGTACCATTAGTACATGTCATTGATGGATGGTTCCACTGAATGCATTAGCAGCCCTGGTAATCATTAGGTTCCAGAGTTAACCTGATGTTGCTGTAAGAAAACCTTCTAGAGCTGCCAGGAGGGCTGCAGGAACAGGCATACCTCACATACTCACTCACTTTGGATTTCTAAGGCTTTCCTTGCACCCTTTACTTCTTTAACACATTTGTGTGTTTAGAGTGTACTGTTGAGGTTGAGGATGAATCCCACAAAAAACAAGTGCAGCTGCCACATCACAAAGATCATGATAAGTGCCATGTTTTCCAGTGGTTGCAAGCAAGCTCAGAGATGAGGCCACCTCAGCTCTCTGTGGTGAACAGAGAAGCTTAACCTGATAGACTGTCAGAAACGTGGTCACAGCCATGGTAGGACTGTCAAAGTGACTGGGTTAAAATCTCTCCTCCCTCTTTCTGAATGCAGAAGAGCTCCTCCTGAGATGAAGCATAGCTTAGAAATGGCTTCCCTCTGCCTCACACTTTTTCCTGTCCCTCTGTGGCCTGTTGACTCCTGGAATGGTTCCCAAACATCCCTCCCCCTTTGCAGGTCCCCATAGCTCCAGATGCAATTAGGCCTGCAGTCTACAGAGTTACTCTGAGATTTTGCAGCAATGGGGAAAGTGCTGGCAAAAAAAACCTTGATATTATACTACTACCATCATCATGAGCATGCTGTAAGAAGCAGCTGCTTTCCCTTTGTCTATTAAAATCTTTTCTGTGTTTTGTGCACAGGAAGCAGAGAAAAAAATTGCATGACCGCCTTCGACAGAGCCTGCACTCAGAAAGGAACAATGTGGTGAACATAGCCAATGGGCCACACCACCCCAACCCTCCACCAGATAATGTCCAGCTAGTGAATGTAAGTTTTACTGCCTGCATTTAAGCGTAGATTGCCAGTGTTACAGCAAAGCTTACCCTGCAGCTTTTAAACTTCTGCTTGCAGTAGGCTGATGACTGAACCCCCTTGACTTTCTCCACTCAGAAACAGGGAATTTGCAAAAGATATGCAGTAAAATAAGAAATGTTTCTGCAGATGGCTAGTTTATTGGGGCATGCCACAGTGCTGCAGCTGTGCCTGTGGACGGAGGACTCCAAAAGAAAGAAGAACATCACAGAAAAAAATACAAATGGCTTTACAGGAGAACTAAGTGCTATAGAAGACATTTTCTTCAAACACACATCTTGCCCTTCCTACTGCCCCCAGCCTGATGGGTGGTGAGTAGGCATAGTGCCTTGGATCAGGAATGTGACATTATGAACTCCAAAGTAAAAGTCTGAATGAACGTTTTATCTGGTGAGTAGCAGTGGCTGGGGAGATGGGGCTGGGGCAGATACTCCACCAACATTCTCCAGCCATTTGTCACAATGGAGCAGAGAATCACTCTTCAACTAGCACCTTGGTCAAGCCCCTTGGCTTTAAAGCCTGTAGCTGCTTCCCTGCCTACTCTCTTTCTAGAGAAACATCATGCCCAGAGGGACCGTTGGCTTCCTGCCACCTCAAGCCATCCCTGCTCTGCTGCGCCACCATGACTGTACATATTTATGACAGCTTATTGCAGAGGTGAACCCTGACTCTGCTAAGTCAATGGTAGCACTACCACTGACCTTGGTTAAAGGCAAGACACCTTTCCAGAAGAGCTCGACTTCCAGTATTTCTCCACAAAAGACCTACTTCTGTGGTCAGGTTATTAAGAGATGGGAAACCAGGAGGCCCCACTGAAGCCAGTGAAGAGGTCTACTAGCTACAGCATTGGAAAGGCTCCAGATGAAGGCTGTGCAGGAGCTTGGGGACTGTATCCCTCCAGCCCCCTCTCAGGAGACTTTGGCCTATTCTGCAGATTACCCCCTGATGAACAAGTCTGCCTTAGTGCTGCATCCATGGACACTGAAAAGAGCCATTTCTTGCCCTGATTCTTATCCTCCAGTGAACAAATGCTACTGCTAACTACTACTGTCTTCTCCATCAGAGAAGAGTATTTTTGATGTGTCTGGTTGTAAAGGGGGAGTTGTCTTTCCAGGTCTCTGTCCATGACTTCTCATTCCCTTGTTAAATACATATGGTATCATTGAATCATAGAATATCTCAAGTTGGAAGGAACTCATATAGCTTATTAAGTCCAACTCCTTGCAACTCACAGAACTTCTTAAAACTAAGCCGTATGACTAGGAGTGTCCTCCAGATTGTCCTTGAACTCTGGCAGGCTGGGTGCCATGGAGAGCCTATTCCAGTGACCAACCACTTTTTCAGTGAAGAAACCGTTCCTTATACCTGTTGGTTTTGGCCAGATTAGAATGCAGACCATTGCTAGTTTCCTCATTTGATTCCTCCTATCTTGAGTTTAGATGGGGTATATATGCAGAGGTGTACGTGAACGTGTTGAAGTGTGTTAGTGTCATTTCTGCCTGTATAGAAGTGACTAAGTTTGGCTTTGGCACATGTAGAAAATCTGTGACTTTGTTAGGGAAACAGGGAGAGATAGGAAGCGATGTGTGCGAATGTGCTGTAAATTGCAATTTATAAACCTGAGGTTTGCCTGTTTTTTTCAGCAGTATGTTTCGAAAAACATAATCTCCAGTGAGCATGTCATCGAGCGAGAAACAGAGACCTCATTTTCTACGAGCCACTACACCTCAACAACACATCACTCTGTGACAGTCACACAGACACCTAGCCACAGGTAATGGAGGGGGAAGGACAAACACACCTATAATAGCTGATCTATTGATGTTTATACATCTGAAAAAAAAAACCCAAAAAAAAACCCCAGAAAAACCTATACTCCCTTCATAGTGTCTTCATTTTAAGACTAACAATAGTTGATGTCCTGTCACTTAAGTAATTATTTTTCCAGGAATTTGCAAAGAGCTTTATTGACTGAATGGCATTTCAATAATAGTACTGTGAATTTCAGTATATGTAAAGTGCTAAGTCAATGACAGTCCTTGAGACTTGGACAGCCTTCTTTCCTTCTCATTTTATCCACACATGAAAAATCATCTTGATGCATGTGCATTCATACAATTCATAAAACGCTGCAGACCCAGTTGCCAACCCAAAGCTTGTGCTGCACATCCAGAATGGCAACAGAGACCTTCCTTTCTCCTGCTCAACTTCTGTTCATCTTCATTTGCCACTGAACCACCCTCTCACACTCCCTTCCCTTCTCCTTTCCTGGTTGCTGCTCTCCAGTTGGAGTAATGGCCACACTGAAAGCATCCTCTCCGAAAGCCACTCAGTGCTCATCAGCTCCTCCATGGAGAATAGCAGGCACACCAGCCCAGCAGGGCGCCGGGGCCGCCTCAATGGTATCAGCGGGCCAAGGGATGGCAACAGCTTCCTTCGCCACGCAAGAGAGACACCTGACTCATACAGAGACTCTCCTCATAGTGAAAGGTAGGACACAGCATCTCGTTGATTTAATCTGGCAAGGCATGATGTTCCTAGATGGTTTCAAAGCTTGAGAGCACAGGAGGAATTCCAACAGTGCAACTATTCACATAGGGCATATATCTCTTAATTCATAAAGGTGGAGTGTGTGGTGGTCGTTGTTTAAAGTCTACCAAAACCATTTCTTCCTTTCTAACCTCTGCTGGAAATATTCATAACAGCCATCAGTACACATTTGGATAAGATTCACTGAAGTAATTTGTCAGAAATTTCCATTGTAAAGTAAAAATGGATCTTTACTTAATTATCGGTTTCTTAGAAGAAGCTAATGAGAAAATTAAGGGATTTTTTGAGACACTAAAGGTGGGGAGAAACCACTGTACTGATTGGTAGGATACGGGTCCTAAGGATTCCTAAGCACTACAGGAATTATATTACCATCTATTTTCTGGGAGATTTCAGCTCCTAAGCTCATTACCTTCTTTGTAAATTCACTTTGGCACTTTATTAAATAAAAGCAAGGAACACAAAGTACAAGCCAGAAGAGCCCAGGAGTAGTTAGAAATAAAGCTGGCCAGTTTTCCAATAAAGTTTTTTTCCTCTCAAAAGGTTGGTTCATCAGTACTTAAGGTGTGCCTTGAAGTGCATCTGTTGCAAAATGGCTTTTACTGAAAATGTCTTTTCAGCTTTAGTCTAGGATTTTATCTTGAGAGTATGGGATGGCCCAAGAGAAGTAAAAGAAAGACTGAGAAGAAACAAGACATTTAGAGGGCTCTGCTCCTAACAATCAGAGGCAGAAGAAAAGGAAAACCAAGGGTCACTGAAATAATTGTCTGAGCATTGTGAAATTAAAAGGGATTTGATCACATAGGATGTCCATGGCGTCAAAAATGCAGTCAGGCAATCCCAAAGTAGACCAAGTTTTGTAGGAGACAAATTGTGGTTTCTAGAAAAGTGGGTGGGCTAGTACAACAAAAGCTTCTGCTACACAAAGAACTGCCTAGCAGTAGATTAAGACACCACAGCTGTGGGGTCTAAGAGTAAGGTCTGTAGGACCACTGAGGATACTGAACCGGCTTTCTCCTTATAGCAGTTATCTGTTATGGAATCATAGAATAACCAGGTTGGAAGAGATCCACTGGATCATCGAGTCCAACCATTCCTATCAAACTCTAAATCATGCCCCTTAGCACCTCATCCACCCGTGCCTTAAACACCTCCAGGGAAGGTGACTCGACCACCTCCCTGGGTAGCCTGTTCCAGTGCCCGATGACCCTTTCTGTGAAAAACTTTTTACCTTATCATGGAATTTAAGTTCAGGATATGTGGTTCACTTGACATAAAGAGCCATGGTCCCAACCCAGCAGAGCACTTCAACATGATTAAGTTTTAATTGAGCAAGTAGCCCTGTTGAAATCAGTGGGATTAGTCATGTGGGTAGAGCACAGTGTGTGCTTAAGTGCTTTTCTGGATCAGGACCTATAGCAGTAAATACCACATTGTTTTCCTGCCTGGGAACCATATAGGATGCACGGCCACACATGCGCCAATGCCAAGTATCACAGCTCAGTCTATTTGGGCAACTACATGTGCAAAGCAATGGTCACGCACACAGTTTTCCTTCAATCCTTGGGACACCTAGAGCATCGTTGTGATGCAAGTTATCTAGGTTCTAGGGAAGGGGGAAAGGAGCACGTGTCTTTCTGTTTTGATGCAAAGAAAGAAAGTATTTCATCAGTTATTGTGTTTCTTGAAGATTATGCTACAGGTGAAAAGCAGCAACATTTCTGTGATAGTTCACCAGGCATTGAAGGCTTAGCCTGTGCCTGAAACAACTGTGAATTTCGAATGCAGAAGATAGTTCCCTGGACATTAAATTAGGCATCATCTATTTTTAGCAAGCAAGAAATAACATGGAAAATTATTCCTGAGATGGATTGCATGTATGTGTCTGTGCATAGGGGGTAAAATAAGAGTTATTTGCAACTAAGAATGACTCTGAAACATAAAGGAATGTATGAGCTGACAAATTACTTCCTGAAGCCGTCAAATCATGAACACTACCCTAAACAGTCCTCTCTGTCAGCATTTGTTCCCACATCAGGACAAATAATGCTCTGTGGTTTTTTGCAGATAGATCTACCAGCCAGGGTAACTAGCACCCAAGGAGTGGAGCAGCGCCAAGCTGCTGGAACAATGCTGCAAATCCTCCTCTGACTACCTCCAGTGATTAAAATAAGCAGAATGTGGCTCTAGATTTCGTATAAACTTTGCTTTCCTCCTTAGCCTGAGACAGTCTGGTTTCCAAAGAGAACTATCCCTTGGTCCCCCTCCTTTCTTTCCTTCTGTCTGTCTGCATGTAACTCAAGAGTCTGGTCAAATACTGCCAGAATTGCAGCAGCCATTTTCATTTCGAGAAAATACTTGCAAATGAATTTTGTTTCTGGCAGGCCCCTAGTCTCCTAATCCAGTTCCTGGATTCATTTCAGGAAGTTACTTTGGCAAATAATTTACAGCTTCTCTATAGCTCTTCTGAGGAAAACAGACCTGGGGGCTCCGCTGTACTCCTCCTGCTCTCAAACATTTTGGCCCAGAGTCCCAGAAGTCAGCAGTTTTATAGGATTAATAGCAACAGGAAAATTTCCCTGGTAGCCCTGTGTAAGGATGCTGGGGATCTTAAGTGGTACCTGCCTTTTGTCTTCCATCTGTGTTCCGTAATCACCACCACTCCTGTGCTTACAGCCTTTCCCTATCTCTTTCCTTCAGATATGTCTCAGCTATGACCACACCAGCTCGCATGTCACCCATTGATTTCCACACTCCGACTTCTCCCAAGTCCCCCATCTCCAAAATGTCACCACCAGCTTCCAGCTTGACCATCTCTGTTCCTTCAGTGGCGGTGAGTCCCTTCATAGAAGAGGAACGACCGCTGCTCCTGGTGACTCCACCACGACTACATGAGAAGTACGACCACCACCTTCAGCAGTTCAGCTCCTTCCACCACAATCCTGCCCATGAGAGCAACAGCCTGCCACCAAGTCCTCTGCGGATAGTGGAGGATGAGGAGTACGAGACCACGCAGGAATACGAACCAGCACAGGAGCCTCCAAAGAAACTCACCAACAGCCGGAGGGTCAAAAGAACAAAGCCCAATGGCCACATTTCCAGCAGGGTGGAAGTGGACTCTGACACTAGCTTTGAGAGCAGCAGCTCTGAAACCGAAACCGAAGATGAAAGAATAGGTGAGGATACACCATTCCTGAGCATATCAAATCCCACGGTGACCAATCTCGAGCAGGCCACTACCTATCGACTGGCTGAGAACAGGACTAACCCGGCAAATCGTTTCTCCACACCAGAAGAGTTGCAAGCAAGGTTGTCCAGTGTGATAGCTAACCAAGACCCTATTGCTGTATAAAACATAAAACACATAGATTCACATGTAAAACTTTATTTTATATAATGAAGTATTCCACCTTTAAATTAAACAATTTATTTTATTTTAGCAATTCCGCTGATAGAAATCAGGAGAGGAAAAAAACTTTTATAAATTAAATATACATATGTACAAATGTGTTATGTGCCATATGTAGCAATTTTTTACAGTATTTCAAAAATGGGGAAAGATATCAATGGTGCCTTTATGTTACGTTATGTTGAGAGCAAGTTTTGTACAGTTACAATGATTGCTGTCCCATAGTATTTTGCAAAACATTCTAGCCCTCAGTTGTCCTGGCTTTTTTGTGCATTGCATTATAATGACTGGATGTATAATTTGCAAGAATTGCAGAAGTCCCTCTGGTTGCTTGTTGTAGAATCCCCAGATCAAAAAGTCCTGCAATGGCACTCTCACACTACCCACCCCACCAGAAAAACACACACACAAAGGGAAAAAAAAAATTTAAAAAAAAAAAGCTATAAAAATAAACAAAAAAATCTATAAGAACTTTTATTTGCTTTCCGTATATGAAATGAGTTTTGTCTGCTCTCTGCCAGCCAAAAGGTTTGCTTCTTTGAGCATTGGGATAATAGTAGATCCAACAGCATGCTACTATTAATTACAGCAGGATTTAAAAAAAATAACAAAACAAAAAAAATACAAAAAAAACCAAACAAAAACATAAAAAAGCCAACCTGCATTAAACAATGTTACTTATAGAAAGAAAGTAATACTGTGATTTTAAACCAAATATATTATTAATCAGAGGTCAGCTTGTAATCACTAGGAGCTGCCATTTCATTATTTTCCAGATACTAATTGTTATAGTTATCCCTTAGAAAATGAGTTTAGGCTAGCTGAGGCTTTGAAACAAATACGCTAATTAAAAAAAAAAAAAAAAAAGAAAAAAAAAGAAAAAAAAAAAGAAAAAAAAAGAAAAAAAAAGAAAAATACCCCAAAAATATTTATATTACTTTAAGTTAATGGGGCAAATATAATAGCAGATATTTGTAACCAAGCAAGGAAGAGATCTAGCTGGAAAACAAATGCCACTAATAAAAGTGCAATCAGTTTTCACCTCTGTATCTTAATGTTAATTTCTAATAGATGATTTGTCCTTTTGTTTCCCCTCAGTTTTCTCCCCTTTCTTCTCCTCCTCAGAAGGAACCCTTGCAAGCTTCTAGCAACACCTTGTTAGAGTTGCTGTTGGAGTGTAGGTTACTACTGGAAATTACTTTCAGGGAAGAACTAATCTGCTGAATGGTTAAGTATAGGCAAGTAGGAAAGACATAGTGGAAGTATGGAGTTCATTTTTGCTTGGCTTTATCAACTCTATTATTTGTAGTGAGAACGGCAAAGCTAATGCAAAGCCCATTAACGAAGGCAAGCGCACTGTGTGCGTTACAGCTGTAGCATGCCTGGCTATTTGATATCAGTGCTTATATAGCCAGTAATGGCCATGAAGTCCTTGACTAGTAATGAACATGGAAGCTGTCAGTGCTGGAGCAGATGCATCCATTCAGCCAGAAGCAAATGGCCTCTTCTGCACTGAACTCCTATCCATTTAGTCAGGGTCACTCTGCCTCTTCTCTTCTTTTGATTTTTGTTGTGTGTTCAGTTGGCACAGCATAGACTCAGGACTGATGTGCAAAACAAATGTTTTTCTTAAAATCCGGGGATTCTGAAAACGAGAACATGTGTTCTACAGGTATTATTGGACTCTGAAAAAGAGCTATGTCAAGACAAAAAGAATTTCAATCAAATTACACTCATCCTTTGGGCCACATCCTGGTCCTGGTTAAATGAAGAGAAGTAAGTCAAGGAAACATTGTGAGATGTAAACCCGAAGAAAATTGTTAGGCTAATCCTGGGAAAACTTATCTTCAGCACGTGCTAGACCGCTATTGACGCAACCAGAGCATGCATAAAACTAAGCATGTGTTTAAGAGTTTGCAGAATAAGGTGTATTATTGATTTGAGACCTTAAAGCAAAGTCTAGTAAATGAAGATGTTCATCAGGATGATGAAAATCAGTGAATTGCTCACTGTATAAATCAACCACATCATGACAGTAAGAACTTTGATACGTCTACATGACCAATACTTTCAGCAAAGAAAAGATCAAAATAACTTAGTATAGGAAGAAGATGATGACTAAGTTGCACGCTAGGATGTTGGTGGTAGAAGCAAAAGGCTAGGAAATTAGTATAGTTTTGGGCTATGTGGTGGCTGAAATAGCACTGCTTATTTGAGAAGTCTGTGGGAGATGGCAAAGTTTGTCAAATACATACTGTCAGGATTTAAGTCCCTTTTCCGTTTTTTTTTCTACCTGGCATGTAGTTGAACAAACTTTGCTTTTGCAAACCAAAACAAAAACTCTGCAAATTCTAGATACTGTATACTCATTTTCATTCTTTTTGTCATGCTTATTTTTCTGCAATCCCATGCAGCAGAACATCCACCTCCTCAAAAACTCTGCAGCTCAGTACTACAGAGAGCTAAATGCAGACCACCAATTTCCAAAGGATTTGCACTGTTGAGTTTCCAGAGGCACTTGAAAAATCTGTCCTTTCAGTAAGGTCTCAGATACTGCGAAGGTCTTACAGGACAGACAAGACAGATGGAAAAGTAACAAGGGTTTTGCCCCAGAATCACCTGTCTTAGTGGCAGAACAGAGATTATAACAAAGGTCTTCTGTAATCTTCTCCAGTATAGATCACCCACAAGGCCAGCTCTCATTGAAGTGTCTTAGAAAGCCAAGACAGATTAATCAGGATGGAGAGGGAACTTGCCTTGAAGTGGAGTGAATTGTTTGACTACTAACACTGTTGTTATAGAGGGCCAGTATAAAATGAAAGAGTAATAGCATGTTTGGGAGCTGTACATTTGAGATTTCTTAGGTGTGGGTCTATAGGAAAACGTTACACCTCTTCTGTTGCAGTACTTCAAAGTCAAAGTGGTGTGCAGTCTCTGCTCCTCTTCCCCCCAGTACATATAGTAGTATGTTGTAGAGCAAGCATGCAATTAGGCTGGGGGCTTCACATGGACCTAAGAACAAGAAAATACAATTGGGGATATGGCTGCCTAAGCCCTTAGGTCTTTGAGGAGAACCCAGCCTTACAGCACAATTCATGCAACAGCAAGTTATGGGAGTTGCCCTGGCTTGGCACTACCAGAAATGGGAGCAGGACACAGCCCCTCGCTTCTGGATTTGCTTTTAGCACACTGTGAGGGGGCTTCACATCAGTAAAGTCTACACCCTAAAGCTAGCAAGTCTACATGGCCACAGGTTCTGCTGGCATGCTGCAGCCAGCTTTTGCTGGCCAAGGGTCTGGAGACTGCAGCAGCACAGAGCAGAGCCAGCAAGTGCCTAAGGGAAAGGCCAGCTCCCCTTTTGGGGATAATTGTTTCATTACCCAGACCTCTGAGCTAGGCAGTCCCAACACCTCTGGGCCATCACTGTGTAACCCTTGCCAAATTTTGGCTGAAAGTCATGGCAAGGAGAAATGTACTTTGAAGAGCAGGGAAATACTTCAGTGGTGCCAGAGTTGTTCAGAATGTCCTGGTGTTATTCCATGTCATTTAACTTGAGTCATGAATTTTCCCCATGTATGTGTTTATATGCAGGAGTTATTCCAGGATAAGACTTCATCTGGGGGGATAGAGCTGGAATATGTTGTACACAACCTGGTACAGCCTGTCTGTTCAGTTGGTTTAAAACATTACAACTTCACAGAGGTTCTCATTTAACAGAGAAAACCCTACTCCCTCCTCTTGGTCTAGCTATTCCCATCCTCACTTAAGCCACTCCAGCACCCCCAGGTTTAAGAGATCAATCACTGCCTTTACCAGTCCTCCAAAACAACACTGCATCTCCCTGCTTCTCTCATAAACATTGCAAGCAATTTCCTGAGCATCCAGGATAGCAAAATTGTGTCCCCTCAAAGGACACACTTCTCAGCCTGTTGAACACTTCTTGGCCCCACAGTGTGGCTCTTACCATAAGCCAGAACTTATTTTTAGTGTAAAAAAAAAAAAAAGCACCTATGAAATGCTGCAGAGAAGGGCAGACAAAGAACATGGCCAATTATCATCATTTGTAATTCTCTATTCTATTGTAAATACATCCTGTACATACTTGGGTGTTTTCATCATTTACTGTCTATGGATTATGTGTTAAATGAGACTCCTAGTTTATTGTGTAACACTGTAAATAACATAACATCCTTTATTATTTATGCATAGGCATCTAACACGCGGAGAAAGTTGTCCTCATATTATTTTAAGATATATGTCAAAAATATGTTTCATTTTTCTTTGAAAAAATGTAATATATCCTCTTTCCCCCCCTCTTTTCCTTTAAAAGAAAAATGAATGATAATTTATTGTTCAGGAGAGAAAGGGGATGTAACTGAAAGGCAAACTGTTCAAAGAACATGCTATGGAAGCCACAAGCTACTGATAAACTAAAGAATTTATTATCCCAAATACAGCAATAAGTAATTGTTGATTTATTAAGTTTTTGTTATTCATTTTCAGATTTTCAGTAAAAGAGGTGCTGGATTAAATTGTTTATGTGTTGTACTGGCCCAGCTGCTCAGCAGACTGTGTCAGGCCATTAACTGCCATCTTTCTGGGTCCAAATGTTGTTGTAAAGATCTTGTTTTGTCTTTGCAGGCCACCATTCCCTGAGTTTTCTGACTCAATGTAGGTCTCTGGAAGCCACTCTTGTACATAGGCACAACATTTTTAGTTTCTTAAATTAGAATTATTAGCTTTGCCCTGACTATTACTACTCAAGGTGGATGAGGGGGGAGGGCATTAGAAATTACACAGTCTCGAGGCTGTGAAAGCCTGCTCTACATATCTGTTACCTTCTCAGTAAGTCAATAAAGGAAATTAAATGCTAGGAATTATTAGAGGACATCACCATACCACTGCATAAATTCATTATTTGTGAAGATATTAAACACAGTGAGTGGTCCTGGGCTTCTTCTCTCAGAATAGAAATAGTATAATATGGACGAGTTTGGAGAGCAATAGAAGTGAACAAATACCTGGAGCCAGTGAGGTCTGGAGAGAAAAGAATAGGCTGGGTCTCGTGAGTCTGGGGAAAAAAAGGACATCTGAGGGAGACACCACAGAAGCCTATGAAAACTTACGTATCTCGTAGAGAGTAGGAAAAGACTGGCTGTTCAGTACCTCTTCCCATGCAACAAATGGAGTTATACATCATAACTACTGGGCACCATATTCTGAAAAATATGTCTCTTCATGTGACAAGTTTTCCATTCCCTTTTGGTACATGGGACATGGTGGGTTGCCTCTGTGAGTGCTGAGGGAGCTGGGTGCTCTCTGTTGTCTTTGAAAGATCATGGAAAGCAGGGGAGGTTCTTGAGGTCTGGAAGAATGTAAATGACACCACTATTTTCAAGGAAAAAAGGTCCAATGGCTTCAGCTTTGTCACCATCCTCTTGATCCTGGCTAGGAGCAATCCTAATCACAAATACAGACTGCTTGGAGAATGAGAGTAGCTCTGCAGAGAAGGACTTGGATGTGTTGGTAGATGAGAAGCTCAACATCAGCTGGCAATGTGTGCTTACAGCCCAGAAAGCCAACAGTATCCTAGGCTGCATTAAAAGAGTTGTGACCAGCATATTGAGCTCCCTTTCTGCTCTCATGAGAACTCATCTGGAGAACTGCATTTAGTTCTGGAGTCTTCAGCACAGCAAGAAAATTGACATCTTCAAGCAAGTGCAGAGGAAGGACACAAAGATGATCAGAGGGCTGGAACATCTCCCATATGAAGACAGGCTGAGAGAATTGTGTGTGTTCAGCCTAGACAGAAGAAGGCTAGAGGGAGTACCTGAAGGGGGCCTACAAGAAAGCTGGGGAGGGACTTATTATAAGGGCATATAATTTTTGAATTATTTAAATAATAAGAATTAGATTAGATATTGGGAAGAAATTCTTCACCATGAGGTTGGTAAGACACTGGAACAGGCTGCCCAAAGAAATTCTGGATATCCCATCCCTGGAGGTGTTCAAGGCCAGGTCAGAATGGGACTTCGAGCAACCTGATATAGTGGGAGATGTCTCATTGCATGGCAGGGGTATGAGAAAAGGATGATCTTTAAGGTGCCTTCAAACCCCAAATAGAAATGCGACTGGCCAAGACTGTGAAAGACAACAAAAAGTCTTTCTACAAATACATCAACAGCAAAAGGAGGGCTAGGGAGAATCTCCAGTCCCTGGTAGATGCAGAGGGAACAACAGTAACAGAGGACGAAGACAAGGCTGAAGTGCTCAATGCCTACTTGCCTCAGTCTTTAACAGTAAGGAAAATTGTTCCCTCTGTGCACAACCCCAAGGGTTGGATGAGAACTATGAGATTCCCAAGGTCCAAGAGGAGGTGGTTAGAGACTTGCTTGCCCAGCTAGATGCCCACAAGTCTATGGGGCCGGATGGAGTCCACCCAAGAGTTTTGAGGGAACTGGCGGATGTGCTGGCCAAACCCCTTTCCATCATCTTCCAGCAGTCCTGGATGACTGGGGAGGTTCCGCTGGACTGGAGGCTGGCTGATGTCGTGCCCATCTATAAGAAGGGGCGCAGGGAGGATCCGGGGAACTACAGGCCTGTCAGTCTGACCTCGGTACCGGGGAAAGTCATGGAGCGGGTGATCTTGAGTGCGATCGTGAAGCACTTGCAAGAGAACCGGGTGATCAGGCCCAGTCAACATGGGTTCATGAATGGCAGGTCTTGCCAGAGTAATCTGATCACCTTCTATGACCGAGTAACTAAACTCTTGGACGAGGGAAAGGCTGTGGATGTGGTCTTCCTGGACTTCAGTAAAGCCTATGACACAGTTTCTCATAGCATTCTGCTTCGGAAACTGTCGGCCTCTGGCCTGGACGGGTTCACACTCTCCTGGGTGAAAAACTGGTTGAATGACCGGGCCCAGAGGATGGTGGTAAATGGAGTTAAATCCAGCTGGAGGCCAGTGACAAGTGGGGCTCCCCAGGGTTCAGTCCTGGGTCCAGTCCTGTTTAATGTCTTTATCAACGACCTGGATGAAGGCATCGAGTGCTCCCTTAGCAAGTTTGCAGATGACACCAAGCTGGGTGGAAGTGTCGATCTGCTGGAGGGTAGGGAGGCTCTGCAAAGGGACCTGAACAGGCTGGACTGCTGGGCTGAGACCAACGGCATGAGGTTTAACAAGGCCAAATGCCGGGTCCTGCACTTGGGGCACAACAACCCTAAGCAGAGGTACAAACTAGGAGAAACCTGGCTGGAAAGCTGCCAGGAGGAGAAGGACCTGGGGGTGCTGGTTGACAGCTAACTGAACATGAGCCAGCAGTGTGCCCAGGTGGCCAAAAAGGCCAATGGCTTCTTGGCTTGTATCAGAAACGGCGTGACCAGCAGGTCCAGGGAGATTATTCTCCCTCTGTAGTCGGCACTGGTGAGACCGCACCTCGAGTACTGTGTTCAGTTCTGGGCCCCTCACCACAAGAAGGATGTTGTGGCTCTGGAGCAAGTCCAGAGAAGGGCTACAAAGCTGGTGAAGGGGCTGGAGAACAAAACTTATGAGGAGCGGCTGAGAGAGCTGAGGTTGTTTAGCCTGGAGAAGAGGAGGCTGAGGGGAGACCTTATTACTCTCTACAACTACCTGAAGGGAGGTTGTGGAGAGGAGGGTGCTGGCCTCTTCTCCCAAGTGACAGGGGACAGGACGAGAGGGAATGGCCTCAAGCTCCGCCAGGGGAGATTTAGGCTTGAGATTAGGAAGAAGTTCTTCACGGAGAGGGTGGTTAGGCATTGGAACGGTCTGCCCAGAGAGGTGGTTGAGTCACCGTCCCTGGAGGTGTTTAAGGTGAGGGTGGATGAGGTACTTAGGAGCATGATTTAGGGATTGGTGGGAATGGTTGAACTCGATGATCCAGTGGGTCTCTTCCAACCTGGTTATTCTGTGATTCTGTGTGATTCTGTGATTATATGATTCTATGTGTAGTATATTTCCTTGCTGCAAGAGGCTGTGGATCATAAATATTTCTGTGGTGTCAAGGGAGGTCCAGATCTTACTAATCCAATAGGAATTATTAAATCCATGAAAACTACATTAGATGCAGGGAATATCTGAACTGAATATGTGTGGAGGTTGTATGAGGTAGAAATACAGTATATATCCGTCTTGCTGTCACCCTTCTCCACCTTTGTGCTGCTTTTGGAGAGAGGGCAGGGCAGATATCTAATCTGTCTGTCCTTACATGATACTAGTATATAAAGTCATTTGCTACTGACAAGCATAAAATAAGAGAAGGTAACCTGGGAGTGTGGAGATGAGGAAGGAACACAGCAAAGACATCTTGGGTGTGTTTCACATCCATTTGTTCCCAGGCCTGGTGAAAACATATAAGTCAGATCCACAACACCTACTGAATGAGATGCCACACTGAGAACGGATGGAGGAATGGAAGGATAGAAGTATGGAGGAATGAAGAGAGGGAGACTGGATTGGAGGAAGAAAGGGAGGCAAGGACGGGTGTGTGCGTGTTTTCTGTCACCCTCAAAACAGTGAAGACCTGGGAGCCTAGTCAGTCCTCATGACAGATTCAGTTCCCCTCTGACAACTTCCCTGTAGCCAGGAATCTGCATGGTCAAGGTATTTACTCCACCTGAATGTCTTAGTTGGTTAGGGCTTTGTAACCTCAGAGCAAGCCCAAGCCAGCATTCCATTGCACAGTACTACTACTGAAAAAAAAGGAAGATGCTCTTCTTATCTTCCGTCGCAGGCTGTTGAAATGGGAATGGATTGTTCTGAGAAGCCAATCTCCTCCTCATGCATCCCTACTGACCTTTCTTGGGTGGGAGAGGAAGGCAGAGGGTTTCTGAAGCAATTAAGTACCCTAAGAACCACTTAGAATCAACAGAACTAAGGACTTTACGTCACATTTGGCACTCACCAGACACATCCTTGTGTGCCCCAAATGGCTGTCCTTGCAAAAACATTGTTTGTTACTCCATACCGTCTTCATCCCCTTGCCTGTCTCTGCCAAGGTCTTGCCTCTGCACTTCCCCACAAGCTCTGGAAGAAGAGATGGCCTCGAGGAACACCACAAGAAAAGCAAGAAAATCCCTCTTATTTCTGCAGCCCACAGCTGGTTATGCTCTTAGCATGCCAATTCCAGCTGGTCGTGAGTGCATTATTTGGATAATGCATTCCTTCAGTTCTCTTTAGTGTAGCTATAGCTGATGGGAAGGAATCTATATCAAATACATCAAGAAATTGCAGCCAGTCACTGATGATTAACCTGTGTAGGCCAGGAAAGGTAACATGGACTGTGCTCAGGTTATGAGCCTAAGAACTCTCCTTTAGTAACAACAGACTCTTAACAAAGGCACTTCAGTGCTTAATCTCATTTTACCATTCAGAAGAAAAGATAAAGAGCCTTACAGATTTCTGATCCCAGAGTCTTCTTCTACCCAATGCTATGACCTTTTTGCTGGAGTTATTACAAAGTATCCCTTATTAGAAAAATTCTGCTGGTCATAAAATTATTGCTTGTGTCTCCAGACCAAGTGTAGAAGGACAAGTAAAATGAATCACTGGTATGTTCTTGATGCGCCCATTTCCACCCATCAAGACAAGGATTTAAAAGAAATTCCACATCTCCCAGCAAGGAAAGAGTAGAATGTGATCAGGCCCATGCACATGTAGGAAGGCTGCCACATCAATGGAGTTAAGGACAATATGTCTCTCTCCTGTATTTAAAGCTCTGGACTTTGTAAGCACTGCATGGGTTGTCTGGGCCTGAGGCTAAGCCATCAGTATGAATAGAATGAATTGCCCTTAAAAGCTAGATCTGACTTTCTGAAATCTTTAGGTCCAAGAGGTAACACAGCACCAACTTTAGTTGGAAGCTTGGAAGCTAGACTTTTAACATAAATGGCAGCTGCTGACGTTTCCATTTTGTTTCTTCCCCTCGGGGACAGCAAGAGATTTCCCTGCACAATGTTGCTCTGGGAATTCTGGAGAGAGGAACCCTGGCACCTGTGCATAGAAACCACCCAAAGTACAGCCGGCTCTTCTGATGACAGCAAAAGATGGGGTAGCATGGGGATCATTGCAAGGTTACATGATCATCAGTTGGTAGGGGGAACAAGGATTGTTAGCAACTGATTAGATCATTACTCTGGTAATGGCCAATTTGGAACCAGGTTTCAGAAGCCAAATACTGTGTAGGAGGTATTTTAACTTACCCTGCGCATTACTGCAGACAGTTGGGTGATGTGTTCACTATGTGTATGCTCATACAGTCTCCTAGCTTGCTGTAATGATTTCCTGATGTTCAGTGCATGCTTAGTGGCAGGAAAGGAAAAATGTCTCAACAGGGCCATTCAGCAGCTGCAAAATTGCCTGCATCCAAGAGGAAATACATTTTGCACAGCAGTACAGAAAAAATAAGGGTGATGTTTTACCTGTATGGCTGTGAAGAGATGGAAAGGGAATGCCTCAATCAAACAGGCTGCATCACAGCTGAGGAGCCTTCACAGGGGCGGGGGATTCAGACTAGGGTCAAGATTGGCAGTGTGCGTCTCATTTAACTGAAATAACCCTAGAAACAAAGCATTCATCCCAAACAGGAAGATGCCCAAGTAACGGGCTCTGGGCCATCTATATGTGGCAAAGGGAGAGAAACTCCAAAGAGCACTTCTCTTCCCAAGTTTAGCTCTCATGGGAATCCCATGTTGTGCTTCACCTTCACACCCTAAAGGCCACAAAGCAGAGGGTGAGATGAGTCAAATCTTCCACAGAAACAAAGAGTAACTGCTGAATGGATATGACAAAACTCAGATATCTGCACTTACAGCAACATTCCTGGAAAAAACAACGGAGCCTAGAAGGTCATGAAAACAGTAATCTAAAACTATAAGAAATAAAGACTACTTACATGAATGCCACAGTATAAATTCAAGAACCTACAATTCAGCATCCATTTTTAAAATCACTTCCTACTGAAAAGCTCTAGAAGACAACATAATACCATCCTAGTGATATATGAACCTTATTAATCTTTACAAAAAACTATAATTCTGACATTTTAGCATCTACACATACCATCTTACCACATTCAAGTAAAACACGCAATATTTATGTGATTTATAATAATTATGAAATACATCTCAAATTAATAAAACTCCAAATAAGAAGTGGCAGACCACAGCTATCTAGTCTCTGGTTTATAATTAGCAGTTCAGTTGCGGTAATAAATCAGACATTCCGGGTCATATCAGTGAAATAATAGAAAGGAACTCTTATACTTCAGTCCCTATTACTTTCATTTCCAAGTGCCAACTTCCTTCAAATAGGACCCATATGACTTGTTACAAACAGCTTTACAAAATCTAAAGAGGAATCTGTGATTACTGAAATCCAGATTACAGACGGGAAGTCTAGATAACCTGAAGTCCAGATAACAGGATAGTCTTAACAGTAAATCTAACCTCAGCTTGCCCGATACAGTCTAGAGCATATCTGAATGTTTTTGTGCCCTTCATAATTAGTTAAAATTGCTTTCTAGGACTTTAGTCATGGTATTTTTAATAAATCTCACTAATTTACAATTTTATTTGATTGATAAGTGCTTTACTGTCCCAGAAGCAGAATAGCTCTCAGCTTAGTCCTTAGGTGACTGAAATAAATCCTCAGCTTCAGAAGAATAGCATGCTTGCTGCACATTCTTTGGTATTTCACCAAGATCTTATCATCAGTGTCAGCATGTAGTTCTAGGATGTTGAAGATCTAGAAGGGCTATGTTTGTCTGTTTCCCACCATATTCCCACATGCAGGCACCACATTTCTCAGAATTAAGGAAATTAAAAGAGCAGCAGGGGGGTGAGGTGGTGCAGAAAGTGGTCAAGGGCAGGGGGAGAGAACTAAGTGGATGCTATGAGGTTCTGTTTGAAAAGTAAAAGATAAATAGCTTTGCCATCAAGCCCATATTTATCTTTGTTACTCTTATCAAGTGAGGTTTTATTTATCAAAAGCTAATGTGTTCGGAAATGTGCCATATTGCTTCAGGAATACAGTAATGCTGAACTCCAAGCTGAGGCTCAAATCCTTTGAAGTTAAAGAGTAGCACCGAGAGACCTAATCTGAGAGTTTCAGTAGTATTCAGAGCACTGCAGTGCACTCAGATGGCCATCTTATTAGCATTGCTCTGAATAATAAGGTGGCCATCTGAGTGCACTGCAGTGTGTCATGCCCCAGGCATGTGTGGAGATTTCGAAGGTCAGTCGTTCTTGTCTGCAACTTGCTTTCACTGGTGCTAAGTGCTAGCAGCCTGGCAAAGAAGCCTTTTGGCTTGAAGATACCTGTCCAGGGATTTCTTTCTGAAGCCAGTGAGGACACCCAGAATCTGAGCAGTGCTCTTTCCAACCTGGAGAACTTGGCTTTCTGTGTGTTGGCCTGAAACTAGACACTGTGTCGATACTCTGCTAAGACAGCTATGGTAGTGAGAATTACTTCAGAACAGAAGCATCCAGTGACTTAGGACCTGAATAATCAGTTGCACCAAAGAGCAAATGTTTTCCCTGATTTCTTGGAGGGCTGATGGGTAGGAGATGAGATGATAAAGTGCAATGGAAACTTTCAGCCTGCAGGCTAGGTAAGAGTCCTGAAAAGCCTGAGGGCAATTGGAGAATTGGTAATCTCACCCACTACCAACATGGACCTTCAGCTTGCTCCTGGCAGCAAATGCACTGCAGCCTTTTCAAGAAAGAAAAGTGACTGGCTTAAATGGTGCTGTTTCCTGGTGTCTGGAGTTGACACAACAAGGTCACAACCATCCAATATACCTTCAAGTCAGTGTCCAGTGACTGTAGTTATGTAACCAGCTGTCTTATCTATCTGTAGATAAACATTGTACCTAAGTGGCAAGATCTTGCTGGATGTCATCCACAGTCCATGGAAGATGTTGGTTTTGCTTAAAGCACATAACTGCACTCATTCAAATGTAAACTCTTCTGGAGAGCACACTTAGTAACTCTAAAAGGCCTGATCTCTCTGTGAGAGTCCCCAAGACATTGCAAGCTGGGACCCTTCTAAGGGGAATGGATATCCCTTTTGCTGACGAGTGCAAAGCAGCAGTGATATCAGAGAGCTTTGTATATACTGGACACATGACTGCTTAACTAGGCTAAGCTTTTGTAAAGATTTTGTAGTGCAGATCAAGCTCTCTGCCTAGGTAGTTAACGTTGATCTACCAGCTTGGTTATGTCTGTGTGAATAGCGGGAAGGTGTTCAGCAGCAGACATTGCCAGGAATTTCTGAGCTATCTGTATGGCTAAACACAGTGGTCCTAACTCCTGCTCTTGTACTCAGGTGTGTAAACTGCCCACCATCCCTCTCCCCAAGATAGCGGACTCACAAAGTACAAAATTACATATGCTGAATCCCACCTCTCTGCAACAGTCTATTTCACTGTCGCATGAAATGGGAGAAATGCCTGAGGTCAGATTCTTCAGGAGCAGCTTTGGGAAGTGCAAAAGCTCTAAAGTAGTTAGGGAAAGAGAAGCCTTCTTACGAATCATTAATGCTTTCATACCTCTCCAAAGAAGTTACTTGCTTTTAACACAGGTATTGTGATAACTGTCTTAAATGCACAGTTTTCACCCCAGCACTTCCTTGTAGAAATTTTGCTGTATTTCTTTTCTTTGAAAAGTAATGATTGCTCAGGAGGAGAAAATCATCTACAATGATTATAGCTCTCATTTGCATCTGCTGATTAGTCTCAATATCACCATAGTTTAGTCCTACAGATGATCATTCTGCAGCTTCTCAAAAGATAACTCTTTTCTCCTGCCTTCATTCAAAAGCTTCACAGGTTTGGCAGAGGCATGAATAACTTTTCTGCTAACAGCAATCACTAATGAAACAACTCAGATTAAAAACAGATTGCTAATGCGACTAATGTGACAGTAATAATGTCACAGTACTGTATAGTATGAAACCTTTTTATAGCTGTAGTTTGTTATCACTAACATACTTCTGGGCTCCCTCTCAGCTAGTTTGCAGGAAGTTTCAGCTGCAAATGTTTGGAGTATGAAATACTAATCCCATACAGTGTCTCAGAACAAAATGCATTTAAGCCCAGTACTGTTAATGCAAAAGGAGAGAAAAATGTCTCCATACCCCTGCTGACAGCTGAAACACAACAAAGCTGTTTGTAGTACTCAGAAATATGGTTTGGTCTGGTTCCATGATGGAGAAATATGGTTTGGTCTTGTTCCATGATGGTTGTTGCCTGGAAGATGACTTTTTGGGTGCATATTAAATATATTTCAAAGTTTTAAATACAGGAGGCAAAGAGTATCTCTCTGACGATCCCAGTTCTTATAGGCTGCCTAGTAAGTATGCTTGGACATCTCCAAGTGGAATAGGGCAAGCAGCTGACCAGCAGTAAATATTTAAGATCTTTGGGTAAGGAAAGTAAGAACAGTTCAGAGGGCATAACTGGAAAGGGGTGGCATGATTTTCTTGCTAATGAGAGGCAACAAGAATTCAGCACAGCTATAACACTTAAGAACCCTCCATCCCTGTTAGGGACACCACTACAGGCCTTTGGGCTGAATAGCCAGGAGCTGCAGCTCTGCTTGAAGCGTTTGCATGGTCCCTGTTCCCCTAATACCTACATGCCTCAGCAGAGTGCTGCAGCCAGAGTTCAGTAGCCAAGGACAGGACAAATGCTTTGATTAGTTCACAAAAAGCTTATTCTAGACAAGCTATGCACAGCAGTCATCTTTCTCGTGCTTCCAGTGTTAACAGGAACATCTGCCTGGTCATCGAGAACAAGTACTAAGAAAAGGAAGAAAATCAGTGTAACTGCTGAATTATCCAGCTTCATAATGTTGCAGGCTGTTGTTGAAGAAACAGACAATATCTGCTTCTCTATTGCAAATAACTCTGCACAGTGACTAGAAACAGCCTGCTAGAAGTTAGCCCTGTGCAAGCAGGACTGAAGAAAAATAAATGTGAAATTAACAGTGCCATTCAGTCTGCAAGGGAGCCTGCTGCACAGTGGGAAGAGTTCTGCTTGCCTCCCAGCAACTGGAACCCCCCTGCCAGTAGAAACAAAATGGCAATGGATTTTTGCAATACCAGCCGTACAGTTCCAGAAACTGAAGCCTTCCTCATTTGCTCTGAGGATGAAGGAAGAGTGACTTAACTGATTGGCTAGGCCAGGATTATGTGGTCATCCACTAACAAATCCCAAGCACTGTGCCAATCGTCAGGCCTGAGGGATGTCTGAATTGTGCTCATTAGAGCATTCTTGTCTCCTTGCTGCTCTGACTTTTCCACACTTCTGAGTAGAAACACCCCCATCTTCCAAAACAGCACATAAGTGCTGATACTAATCCACAGTCTGATGTTTGTCCTCGTTACCCTGTGTCTAATTCTGCACTGGCCTCAGAGAACAAAAACACAAACTACTAGAATACAAACCTCTGTTTCTTACACACAAATGGGGCCAAAGATTTGCTTTTTGGTCTTTTGCCCATCTAATTCTTCTTCACAGAGGTCATAGCTTAACTCCTGAGTGGCTGCAGCCAGGGTACCTTTTCATAACAACATTGTTCGGTCTTGCCACGCTTCATCCAGCTGATGCAGCTTTTCACTTCCAGAGGACTGAGAATTTTATTTCTCCAGAGAGTTTAGCAACAGATCGGGTAACATTTTCTCACTGCTCCACAGGATCATGGGAGCTGGTAAGCAAGATTTCTCTGAGGTGTGCTACGGACTTTTTGCAAGGATTGTCGCTTATTACCAGGTTGCACTTGCATTTTGCCAAGTTCATCACTTCTTTAGTTGCTACAGTCTGTAGGATCTGCCATGTCTGAGACCAGAGGCTCGAGTAGGTTCCCACAGACCGTGATCTCACTACAGCTCTTCATTACTGGAAAATAAATTGGTGTAGACTGCCAGAAAATGCCTCTTATGCTAGCCACAAGGAAAGGAGTGCTCCACCTGAACAGGAACTGTGTGTTTCAAGGAAAGGCACTGTGAAATGTGAAGATGAATCAAGGTAGACAGATTCTTCAGAGTCATACCTTGCCCCTTAGCCATCTCTGTTGTTTTCGCAGTCAACAGCCTACTTTTCCTGTCTCTCCAGGCACTGAACCAATCCCTTCTCACAAGAAGATGCCCAGCAGCATGATGTCTCATACTAGTCACCTTAGCTAGAATTACTAAAAACTTGTCTCCATTAACAACCTGACCTGCATAAGGACACAAGGACTGTAGGGGACTGTCCCCTACAGCACTGGCACACTACTGTCTCCTTACCTCACTCTGCACCAAAAGTAGAAAGCCAAAAGTCTTTTGTTCCTTGTTATAATTTTTTTATTAAAAGCAGTTTTTAAAGACATACATGCAATTCTAAGAGTTTGACACTTGAAAATGCACTTGGAAAAGGAAAAGATTGGGGTTTTAATCATGTTGAAATGCATCATCTGGCTTTTTTTTTTTTAGCTGATGGTGCTGAGTTACATTTTTATTTCAATGCATTTGCAAGAGAAATCAAAGATACTTGTGGAGATGGGAAATAGTCTAAGCAAGATAAAAGTCAAAAGGTTAATTAATTTTTCTTTTGATGCAACTTGTACAGTGAAGTGCAGCACCTCAGAAAATAATTTTCTGGATGTGTGGACTATATTGCTGTGGCCAACAAGAGCAAGCAAGAAATTTGATCCAATTTCTAGTCTTGCTTTAATGCTGATCTGTCTTATTCAGTGCTATTCATGCATTAAAATACCCTGGTAGGGGGCAGGCAAATTCAATTTCAGATTAAGAGTGCTGGAAGCTAAATAAATGCAATAGGAAGAGAGTTCCAGAAGTTATGCACAAAATAAAAGGGAAACCAGTGTATAGTCTTAGTTCGCTCTTTAGGGCAGCTTAGTCCCTATAGCCTTGTGATTCTGCTCTATGCAGGGAGATGTTCAGCCATGGAACAGTGTGAGATGATAAATTTTGAAATTAAAGGGATCTGGGAAAAAAAGTCAGTGACATCCGCAGTGTTTTAACTAGTTACCAACTATAAGTGTTTTCTTGTATGTATTCCTCAAGTAGCATAGTCATGACTGTATAAATGCAGGCATGTAATATAATGAGATATAGTCTGTGCAAATGATTCAGTACTCAACCCAGCCATGCTTAGGTCATTATTAAATATCTGCTTGCTGCAAGGTCATAAAAAAAGGATGTGCTAAAAGGAGGAAGAGAGACTGTGAAAGTAGCTGCTAGTCTGTCTAGTCACATCAGCTTTCTCAGGCCATTCTGCAGCACGCAAGAAAAATTGGTTTAAAGACACTGACTAAGCTTCAGCCAAGGCATCTCCTCTGTGAGCTAGTTGGAAGGGTTGAATTCAGTTGTCTTTTTCAATATTACTTGTTAGACACCCCTCTCATCTCTGGTGTAAGGAGAGATGGATTTGCTTTATCCAGCTGCATGCACTGTGCTATTTTGCATCTGCCTATGTTGCTGTCTTTCTGAGGGACTTCAGGATGAGGCACTTCACATGGAATTCTCCTTTCCAGACTTTTCCAGACACAGGTCAATTCAAAGCAGACTAACTATGGTCAACTACCCCTTCCCTTCCAGAAATGGACCACAATTTTATACTTGACAATGTACATGGAAGACAGGAAGGTGAGTTGAAACCTAACATGGTTTCACTAAGGGCAAGTCCTGCCTAACCAACCTAGTGGCTTTCTATTTTGGGATAACCACATCAGTGGAAAGGCAATAGGCCACATAAGAAAAGCAACGGAAGTAATCTATCTGGACTTCTGGAAAGCATTTTACACAGTCTCCCACAATGTCCTTCTCTCTAAATTGGAAATGTATGGATTTGATGGATAAGAAATTGGTCAGGTGGCCACATTCAGAGACTATTGGTCAACTCTCTGATGTCCAGATAGAAATCCATGACAAGTGGTGGCCCTCAAGGGTCTGCACTAGGACCAGTGCTATTTAATATTTTCATCAATGATATAGACAGTGAGATCAAGTGCAGTCTCATCAAGTTTGCAGATGACACCAAGCTGAGCGGTGCTGTTGTCACACCAGAAGGATGAGATGTCATCCAAAAGCACTTGGACAAGCTGGGGAAGTGGGCCTGTGTGAATCTCAACAAGGCCAAGTGCAAGGTCCTGGGTCAGGGAAATCTGCGGTTTCAATACAGGCTGGGAAACAATGTGATTGAGAGCAGCCCTGTAGAGAAGGACTTATGGGTGCTGATCAACATGAGCTGGCAATGTGTGCTTGCAGCCCAGAACACCAACAGTATCCTGGGTTGCATCAAACGAAATGTGGCCAGCAGGTCAAGGGAAGTGATTCTGCCCCTCTACTCCGCTCTCATGAGACCCTACCTTGAGTACTGTGTCTAGTTCTGGAATACCCAACATAACAAGGATATAGAACTGTTGGAACAGGTCCAGAGAAGGGCTACAAAGATGATCACAGGGCTGGAGCACCTCCAATACAAGGACAACTGAGAGAGTTCAGCCTGGAGAAGAGAGGGCTTCAGGAAGACCTTAGAAAGGCCTTACATACCTGAAAGGGGGCCTACAAGAAAGCTGGTGAGGGACTTTCTACAAGGGCATATAGTGATAGCATGTGGGTGAATGACTTTAAATTGAAAGAAGGAAAATTTAGATTAGGCATTAGGAAGAAATTCCTCCTGAAGAGAGTGGTGAGACACTGGCGCAGGTTGCCTGGAGAAGTTCTGGATGCCCTGTCCCTGGAAGCTTTCAAGGACAGTTTGGATAGGACCTTGAGCAGCCTGATCTAATGGGAGGTGTCCCTGCGCATGGCAGGAGTGCTGGAACTAGATGATCTTTAAGATCCTTTCCAACCCAAAACATTTTATGATTCTATGATCTTGTTCCCAGTCTGCCATATTTTATGCACATCTGCCAGAACAGGGATTCCTTTTAACCTCAGAGAGCTATTTTCAAGCTCACCCTTTGGATCAATCACACTAACATCCTGAGCTGGTGCCTGGGAGATAAATGCAGTGAGCAAGCCTGGCAACACCACCCACATGGGGCTCTGGTATAGAGGCTGTACAGTAAAGAACTGAAAAAGCAGGTGCACTTGCCAGATAGAAGACCTAAACCCATAAATAAAAAAACTAGGAAGTCTCTTGTGATGCTGACAAACTAAAAGGGCCAAAACAGAGGAAAGATGCTGACATCTTATCCACAACATCAGACTCAGTGGGAGTGGAGTCTGACTGGGTCACAAACTTCAGCCAGTTTCACCCTGCCTTTGGGATTAGCTGCAAATACCTTTCACACTGAAGGGCTGGACTAGTGCTTGCATGCAAGGGACTAATCAAACATCATCCACTTTGTGCAGCCCAAAGTATCATACAGAGTACATAATCTGGTAGGTGGGGGAGAAATATTTGAACTAGAGTTTTGAAAGCAATTTTTAGCTGTTCTTAGTCTTCTAACCAACCTATCTTTAATGCCTTCTCTCAGGATGAGATCTCTCACAAAACTAGGAAAGATCTTTGCTTTCAGGGGTACAAAAGCATTTACTTGCTTGTGTGACTTGCATGTGTGTTATAGGTGTCTAAGGGAGTGTTAACAGAAGCCCAGCTTATCTGTTTGATTTATTTCAGCAGCTATGAGAGTTACATACAGTGTCAGATATTTTTCAGATTAGTCCTTTTAGCAGCTGATAACATATGGGTCTCAGTTGAAATGCCGTGATGTGAGCCATGCAAGAGGCCTGCAAGGCAAATTAAGCAATAACATGCTTGATGCTCTGGCATCATAACAAATCGTGTTTCTTTCCAAGCTGTACACAGTGGGGAAAGGTACTCCCCCCCTTTCACACTCCTTGCTATAACCCTCAGGCACAAGATGACAGACTCTGTGCTAAGTACTTGGGCTGCTTTGTAAGGATGAGGATACCAGCTGTCCTCCTGGCAGCCCCCAACAGTGGGACAGATGGGCAGCACCTGGAGGAGCTGGCAGGTTCCTGGCAGGTTCCCTATGGGCTCCTCCAGCCTGCCCGAGAGCCATCTAAGTAGGGAAAGCAGAGGCAGAGCATCATAGAGCGATGAAATGGGGAAAAGCAGGAGACCAGAGAGAAAGAAAAGAAGGCTGTGGAGTCAGGGTGAGAAGGAATAAAAGGCTGTTTTATCCCAAGACTAGTCACGTTCTTCCTGGTTGTCATCACTTATAGTTGGATAGGAATAGATATGGAGCCTGGAGCTGAAAGGACAGGGCAATGTGGAAACCACCCAGCAGCCTTTCTGCCCATGCACTCTCTGTCAATGACCAGAAAGCTAGGCTGGGCTTGACTTGGAACTGCCTGCCACCCTAGCTCTGAGTGCCACTGCGCACATCACTTGCTGCAGCCCAGTTTGGGAGGGGACAGAAAACAGGCCATGAAGGGTGAAATACAGAGCAGGGTACACCTGGCCATTACAGTCTGGGATAAAGAGCCACCAATAAAAGGGTAAGAGGATAGGAGGCGTATGGGGACAACTCCTGGGGAGGACTGCAGGGCTTCCTCAGGCTTGCTAGCAGGGACCAACCCCAAGCCCTGCAAGACCATTAGCAATGCTACCTGTCCTGCTCAGCACAGGGGCAACATCTCATCTCCAAGATCCAAAACCAGGTGGTGTACAACCTATGAGTACGTGGTTGTCTGCTTGAGAGGAGGAGGCTGGAAGTGCTGCATCTCCTCATAACAGCCAGGGGAGAAGAGGACAATGAGAGCTTGCCTGCCATAGGTATGCCATAGGTAGCTGGCAAGGGATGATCAGCAGCAGGTTTCCAGATTACCTAGTCCTGAGTCATGCTTCAGCTGGCATCCACCACCCTATCAAGGAGAGCTGTGGTCACCCAGCAGTAACTATGAAGTGACCTCATCACCATGGTGCTGCTTGGTCAGCTTGCAGTGAGAGGGAAAGCAGGGCACCCTGTAATGGCCACAGACCTGCCCTGATGACAGGGGGAGAGGTAGTGTGGAGGAAAAAGGCAAGAATTATGTGATTAGGAAAAGCCACAGCTGCACATCTCCCATTGAACTCTGAGACTTCCTGAAGTCCAGCTGCATGTCCCAGTGGTAGTGCCTGCATAACTGGATTCTTGAAGTTAACCCAGTGCTTTTATGTACCCTTGGAAATCCAGATTTACCTCAGCAACAAAGTGCAAATACACACTGAAACACATAGATATATCTTGTGCTGTAATGCTGTGACTGTGAAAACTGTTTCTAAAATCATTGTACTCCCCAGATGAAGTGCATAAAGTTCAAATAACCTTTACTGGCTGTAGTCTAGCCAGGAAACCTTGATCTCTGAGGTGAGGTCATTAAAGCTGAATTTCTGGAATTTCAGAGGTGTTTACAGAGCCTGTTGATTACTATAATAATACTTTAGACAATGCTGGCTCATGGGATTTCCCGAGCATTAGCACTTCAGTAGCAGTTCCAGACAGATAACTCCACTCCCTCCTTACAGGAGCACCTCCTGATGCAGCTTCTGCTGGTGTCTTCTCTAGGGTCACTAATGCAGAGGTAAGACAGTTAAAAGAGTCAGAAGGTGTCAGAAGTTGGCCCTGAACATTTCCTAGCAGATGTAAGTCCTTTTTGTCTCATTGCCACAGAGCTGACATCATCTGTTTGCTATGTTTATCTGACACCTATGAAGCATGAGATGGTTCCCACTCATAATGGAATAAGCTCCCTATTTTTTCCAAAATCATGTCCCTTTGACTACCTTACCATTGTAGGCTCAGCAACCCAACAGGTCAGCAGAGGTACTGAGTGCCCTGGAGCCAGAGTGGAAACCTAATCCATGAAAAATGCCTCTGACAACATATGAACAACTGAATTCATAATCATAGTGACACTGGGAACAGAGCTCAGCGAAACAGTTGTGTTCTTTCAATCAGGCAAAGTAGCTGTTGCCCAGCAGCTCTCACTCTTTCCTGCTGGATATTCACATTCCCAAACACATCCCATTGAAGACAAGCTTTCCTTACGGGGGGAAACTGATACCCCTACGCAGCAAAGGGAACAGCAGGATTTTGTGGGCCTATTGTTGTTAATGAACTTTGTCACACTGACCAATGATTTATTAGCAAATGTAGCTGCCCATTGTTGAAAAGCAGTGACAACTGATTTGTGTTAAATGCATCTACAGTATGCTGTAGATCTGGACATCAGCCTGCTTACTTAGTACCCCTTCAGCTGGGCCAAGGATCTAGCACACTCAGCTGCAGTTGCTACACACATGCAATTTCCTAAAGACATTCCATCATCCAAAGCTAGCTGATCTAGTCATTGACATTTTCAGCAGTGACTGTTCACAAAATGGTAGCCCCAGGAGCCCTCAGAGGGGTCCCCAGTTTCCTCCAAGATCACACCTGTTCCAATGCAGGCTGCACAGAGGAATCCAGGAGGTGAAACTGAGCCTATAGTCATCCTTATCAATGAGTACAGGGGCTCCTGGATAAGTCTTTACCTAAGGACTATAATTTCTCTCGCTTTGTCACCCATACAACACCAAACATTCTGCACAAAGCATGTTAAGACAGATGCACAACTATTTATTAGCACAGCCTGTAGCATGCATTGACTGTAATGGTGGAAGTTACTTTCAGGGGAAAATAAAAATTAAATGAGAGAAAAATAAAAGGGAAAAAAAACCTCTCTGACAGCAAGTGGGGAGAGTAGTAATGAAGATTCTCAGACAACTGTCCTCTTCCTGATTTCACCTCCAGGCCAATTGATGGTCCCATAATACTTCCCAATAAGAATCACAAAGCTTTTCATCACACAGACTCCCTTCTAGTTCTCCCTGCTTACAGAATGCTGTAGACACTAATGTTCCCTCTGCTCAAATATAAGTACTGCACACAGACTGGTTGTTCAGCTTTGTGCATACACATAACAAGGTTCCAAAATATAAAGCAAAGAAACAAAAACAGGTAAAAAGGAGAAAAGCAGTCAGACTTCTCACATTGATGGCAGTTACTTCCTATGGGAGCCTACCACACTAACACTGGTAGAGCCACAAGTGCAAGACCACAATAACAGCAGCAAAACAACAAAGGGAGAATGTTCCAAGCAGATGGCCTGAAAAACACAGCCACGGCATCTTGGGTGAAAAAGTACCAAGATGCGAGTAAAATGCAGGCAGCAGAGTTGCAAGTTTCTACTTGGAACAAGCCTATTTGCAAAAGCGTTTGGCATTAGAAAAGCTAAGGCACCTACAGCACCTTGCAACAATCAGACCTAGCAAGGAAGAGTATAGGAGCCCTGTATAGGAGTAGTCAGTAGGCTAGCACATGAAATGCTGTTTTCCCTTTGAGAAAAGAAGGCTGAAGTTCCTACTACCTACCTACTACGGATCCATCTCCCTCATCCCAGACAGATAATCACTACATGTGACTAACTGGATCAAGTTAAAGATGTGCCTGCTCCAACAAGAGGATCTAGCTCCAGCTAGATGACCTCTAAAAGTCCCTTCCAACTCAAAGCATTCTATGATTCTATGACTCTGGCTACTCTGTGCAGGGCTGTGCTCACATACATGATGACAGGAGTCCTCTCTTTAGAAGATAAAGTGTTTATGCTGAGGGTCCTGAGAGAGGTTATATCTCATACTCTGCTCTAGTCCTCTGCAGCTCACTTGTGGCAGGCTTAGACAAGTGTCTAAGGTGTCCTTCCTCAGGCACTAAAATCTCCCTGTGCATTGCTTTGCAGGGTTTGTGTTTAGTCTGAAGACTGAGGAGAGTCAGAGGCATACCCTTCTTCTGTTCAAGCACAGCTGAGTAATCACTGCACTGTGCAGAGATGCCCTTATCTAGATGATAACGCTTGAGCCATTGTTCAGCAAAATTTGGAACCTTCAGGAAAGAATAGTCGATTAATGGATATTGCAGACTACAATGTTGTTGCAACCCATGGTTTTCTGTCTCCCCTTATATAAATCATGGTTAGCACTGGCAGCTCTGAGAATGCAGTCTGTGAAAGTAGTTTCTTTGTAAAAGGAACCAAATGGCAGTTTGCTCTGGCTGACTGTGACTTCATGTACCTGAGTCAGGGAGACTGCTGAAGAAGACTAGCATTGGCTAGATTTCAAACTGAGAAACATGAAGTGATTTATCCCTATTCTGGAAGTAGTCCTTCTGCTGCCTCTGTGCACAAGGTTTAGTTAACTGATTAGTGGCTATTTGAAGTTAACTAACAGACTGCTCAAAATTGGGTCTAGACATTGCAGGTATAAATAAGGTAACCTGAACACCATTAAGTCTGGGATCATCATGGCAGTTGCGCTGCTTCTGTGTTTCAATAGTTACTAGACAGCACTGCACCTTACATCCATTAGCTTTTTCTGAAAACCATAGTGGCTAAACACATGAATCTGAACAAATCTAATAGTTCCTGCCATTTGGGCCTTATTCATCCCTCAGCTTCTGATCCATATGCAAGTCATTTGCATAGGCCACGATCTGCAGCCTAGCAGATATTCCTAAGTAGATCAATCTTAAGTTAACGGGGTTTCAACAAAACCTTCATGTCTTACAAGCAGCAGTGCTGTAGGAGAGTCTTCATAGTCTTGCTTCCAGGTTAGTAGTAGTTTTAATAATTAGAGGTCTTTTAACATTTAAGTCTATGTATTCTCTTATATCTTACAGGAGGGAGAAGTAGAGGGAAAGAGACAAGTATTCAAGTTACACCAGGGGACATTCAGGTTAGACATCGGGAAAAATTTCTTCACCAAAATAGTTATTGGGCACTGGAACAGGCTGCCCAAGGAGGTCATTAAGTCACCATCCCTGGAGGTATTTAAAAGACAAGTAGATGAAGGGCTCAGGGATATGGTTTAGTAATGGACAGGTACAGTTGGACCTGATAATCTCACAGGTCTTCTCCAAACAAACAAATCTATGGTTCTATGATTTTTGGTCAGTGAGGTGCCACAGGTGATTTTCCGGTTGGACAAGAACAGCAGGCTATGGTGTCTGAGGGTGACAAGTGATATAGTGATTCCCAACGAAATGGCAGTCTCTTAAAAAGTTGACAGTGCTGTTAGACCCTTGGCCCCTGAGCTGAGCAAGCAGCTGTTCTGCCCCAGCTTGTTCTGCCCCTGTTTCTACATATAGGGATGAGAAGATGACTGTTAGGCCTCCTCTAGCTGCTACTACATCACGTGATGCAAAGCAATGGAGAATCAGCCACAGTTACTTTTCTAAGCAGATAGTATAGGATGATGTTTTCTTTCCCTCCATGTGTTGCTGCACATTACCAGAAACAAACAAGATTTGTCACTCTGAGGGGGCAGAGGGAGATCTTGTTCAGGCTGTTATGTATGTCAGGAACAGCTTAATTACCAGTAGGGTTGTTTAGTTGCCTAAGACCATTGCTGAATCTTTCAGGAATCATCAATATTCCACTTAGGAAATACTTTTGCCTTTAGCAATTTGTATGTGTGTGTTTGCTATCCATAGAAAGATGGCATGACTAAATAATCCAACAAGTGTTTTATCAGCTTGTGTTTGCTCCTGATTCAAAGACAATGCCCCCCCCCCAGCAGTCATTCCCCAGGAATGCAGATCTGAAAGCTTTGGCATTAAATTTTACTTAATGGAATTTGCTGCACAGATAAAACAGAAAAAAAACACTAAGTCCTGCTCTGAGGACATTTCCTCTGATAACAAACAGCTGACAAAGGAAAAAATATAATTTATCCACTGGTTTATCTGAGGTCAATAATTTAAAAAAACATTTTTAAAAAAAAAATTCCAGACAATCACCCCAGGAGAATGAATTTCAAATTGATGAGATACTTCGTCCAAATTTTCAAGTATTGTGAGCTGAATTGCTGCCTGACATGCTATAGAGGACTGGCACCAGGAGTATAGGAGTTGTGTTGCCATTTCAGCAGCCAGAAGAAACTGTGCAGAGCGCCCTCTGGACAGCCAAGTGTGGCAGAGATCTGGCCCTGGCCGGGAAGGTGACACTGAGTGTTACATGTACTTCAGATGTCCTTGGAACAAAATTAGCATCTACAGATGGGTTGGTCCTGATGACCTCCTGTGTCTGATGCTCAGTCAGGATAGTCACAAAGAACCTTCCTCTGGTACATCACAGTGCTCTTCCAAAGTGGAGGCTGAATGTGCTTGCAGAAACATAGGGGAAACCTGATTAAAAACATAAAAGGCTTCCACATTTCCACAATATCTCTGCCTTCTACAGATGCTACTGCCTCTATATGTTTTGCTATCAAGTCTTCTTGCAATCTGTGCTGGGGACACCCCCTTGTCGATTTGGCAGATTTTAATAGGACAGGAGGAAAATAGGAAGGGTTGTAACACTGGCACATGGAGAATTTGTTTGACAAGAAATTGCCTCCATTAGTTACTGCTTGGGCATACCAGTCAGATACGAAAAGTTGATGGAGACTGGTATTCCTCTGACTTGTCAAGGCCCCAGAAAAACTTATTAAAGCATCAGGTAGGGATCATGTAATGGTAGACATATACTGTCTAGCTGACTCTGTTAAAGTGTATAAACCCTGGTGTTGTCTTCCCCATGCCCTGTACTCTTCTCATGGCCTGCCAGTCTGAACTTGTAAAGATAACTTGCATAGCACCATGGGATGATCAATTTCCTGATGACAAAGGGATGGCCTGAGCAAAGAGACCTGAAACACCTGAGCTGTTCCATAGTACTATATCAAGCCTGCAGCATAAACTAGCTGGCAGTGCCTCTTTAATGGGCAGAGAAGCATGTTTTGCAGAACAGTGTGCCCACTAGGGATATGAAAGGGGAGCTTTCTTCTCAGTTTCTGACTATTGCTTCTCTCTCTGGATGACAGTCCTGAAATTAAAGTGTGAAATGCATTTGCCATCTCTATTCAAAAGAGCACTTCCATCCTAGAGGATATTAAAAAAGAAACACTGAGTGGTTTGACATTTGCTATCAGAAATGGCAGTGTACATATCCTTTTCAAGAGTAGATCTCGGTTCCCAGGTGAGATATTATTAATAGCACTATATCAGGATAAGCACATGCCTAGGACTTCCTCAAGGAGAAAAGGGGAGAAAAATAACTCATTGCCTTGGGCATACAGGCTTCCTGTCCTGTTCTAAGAGCATGGGTATTGCAAGAGTACGTGGCCTAGATCCATTTGCAATGTAAAAAAATCTCTGCTATGGGGCTTGCAGATTGCTAATGGCTTGGAGTCATCTAAAAAGCTTAGGTGGTGGTGGAGAAAACCACTTCCTCTGCAAAGGAACTCCATTGTCTATAATTGCCAGTGGTTTTCTAGTATACTGGTCTGTCCATCCAGTATCACCTTTACTGAAGTACAAGTGAAGATGTGGTAAGGGAGCCACCACCCATGAAGAATGTTATCTTGACGGCCTCCAACAGCTTCCAGAAGCCTGTTCTCTTCAGGAGCCAGGTGACTGTCCTCTTTTCAATGTTCTGCGCCTGTAATAAGATGACAGTGAGAAATGACAAATGTCATCCAGAGTAGAGCTCTTTTTATTCAGCTCACCTTCACAATAATCAAGTACTAAGAAGTAATGCATTCTTGCTGCTGGCAACTCTGCATACTTCTAGCTAGCTCTATAGTTTGGAAGGCAAAAAAAGATGACAGCAGGCAGGAGAGATTATTTGTAGAGCAGGTCAGAAAATCAATTTGTTCCAACTATAAAGTAGTGTGGGTGAGAATAAAAATAGAAACCCTTCATCAAAATTTCTGCATTGACTATCCATACTTACAGCATTTGTTAGAATGTGGATGTGAGCCCTTTGAGTACATCAAAATTTACTTTTGCTTGTTTCTTTCTTTTAAATATTTTCCCTCATCAAAATCCCTAAATATCAGAAAAGAGATCCTTCAGAAAAGAACTTCTTTCTAAATGAACAACATTGGTCTGACTTTCATCAAGAATAAGGATATATAGATATGCTCTCTGCTTGCCATCATTCATTCTGTCCTATAACAGTCATTGAAGGTATTCACCCATATCACAGAGGATTATATTTCACAAGTTTTGAGAAAGCTGAAACTTGTGCAGGAGATCCACTATAAAATGGACTGCAGCTTGAGTTCAATGGGTGTTTTCTTCAGCCTGCAGGCTGCCCCATTAACTTATGGTCAGTCAGCAGTTAAGGACTAGTTGGATCAGTCATACAGTTGATGGGGCAAAGTGGAGAACAATAGCAGTGCTGCTTAGAGTGAAATACTTTAAAGTATCTGGAGTGTGAGCTGGAATTATGAGAAAACTGTCCTTGTTAGTGCATCTGCTATTTTGATAAACTTTCCAAGAGTAATTAAGTGCCTACTTCTCTCTGTTCACTGCTCCAAAATGAGAAAAGCAAGTGTACAATTTGCCTTTTCCTCTCACTCCTTACTGCTCCAAGTGAACAAATTTCAGAAACTAGACTGTTTCCATCTCATTTATGGCCCCAAGATTAGAGATGCATTTGCAGCTTTCTTGGCAGGCAGCAGTAGTATCACCTTGAAATGGGCATTTTTGACAAGAGACAAAAAAACTATTTCAAAAAACAACATCACAGCCTGTGCTTCATATTCCTTTTGAGAACTTCAGAACATGCTAAAGACACAAATCTTAAAGGCACGCAACCTTTTTTTGCTCTGTCTGCTACTAGAGCATGATGGAAGAGCAGCAAAGTCATCTACAACTCTGTAAAGGATCAAGTTATATGAAATTTGAAACTTGTCCTCCAATAAAGTAAAAATTTTACTTCAGTTGTATATGACACTTCGTTGCCTTTGCTATAAAGCTGAGATGTCTTCTCATCACTCTCTGATGGATTTTGTCCATAGCCAGTAGTGACCTGAAGCTCCAATACTTCTCAGGAGTTTCCCCAAGCCAGACAGCCACAGCAGGGCTGTGGATTGTTAGGAAAACAATATGTATTATGCCATGCTACAACTGCCATTAGAAGAATGCTTAGAGTCTCATTTTAAAAATCTTTCACTGACACCTGGTTCCTAGTTGAAAATATTCCCCTCACCACAAGAAGGATGTTGAGGCTCTGGAGCGAGTCCAGAGAAGAGCAACAAAGCTGGTGAAGGGGCTGGAGAACAAATCTTATGAGGAGCGACTGGGAGAGCTGGGGTTGTTTAGCCTGGAGAAGAGGAGGCTGAGGGGAGACCTTATTACTCTCTACAACTACCTGAAGGGAAGTTGTGGAGAGGAGGGTGCTGGCCTCTTCTCCCAAGTGACAGGGGACAGGACGAGAGGGAATGGCCTCAAGCTCCGCCAGGGGAGATTTAGGCTTGAGATTAGGAAAAAATTCTTCACAGAGAGGGTGGTTAGGCATTGGAACGGTCTGCCAAGGGAGGTGGTTGAGTCGCCATCCCTGGAGGTGTTTAAGGTGAGGGTGGATGAGGTACTTAGGAGCATGATTTAGGGACTGGTGGGAATGGTTGGACTCGACGATCCAGTGGGTCTCTTCCAACCTGGTTATTCTGCGATTCTGTGATTAGGAGGCTATTTTAATTGACAGTTTCAGCTTTCATGGAGTCCAGCTGTCTTTTCATGGATCCAAATTGATTCTTCCTTGACTCCACAAACATAATATCTGGTGAGTGTAATTATTTGTGTGTGCAACAGAGTGAAATAAATACTTCAGTTTGTGTATAAGTTCTAACACATTGCTTGTTTTGTTCTTTGACCTTTTCTACACGCAGCCATTTTGCTAATTTATCTGAAATGGGCCCTGTGTGCAAGCCCTGCTGTAAAAGTGCTTTCAGTGATTTAACTGCTGTGTGTTGCACATCTAAACATACACATGAAAGTTAACCAAGAATAAGCCACCTCTTTGGGGGGAGCTTTTAGCATACTTTTGGACCGCTGTCAGACAAATCAGCTATAGGAATTGAAGGATTTGTAAGACCTTCCTTCATGACGGTCTTTGCTACTGCCACAGCAGTAGTAATCAGATTGGTTCCCCGAATGTGAAGGTGAGATAGGTTGTAAGCAGGATCAGCTGAGCTGCAGACAGATGCTTTCCTCAGGAGGCCTTGCTGCTAGCAGGCTGGAAGTTAGCATGCTATTCAGGATTCTGCACAATGACATAAGCCCAGGAACAGGCCTTGCTCAAAGTTTAGCTTTCAGATTTGCTATCTCAAGTGTTTTGACAGTTTGGCACAACTGAGGCTTCAAAGAGGAGCTTGGACTTTCATTCCTGGTGGCCAACGGCATTTGTGCATGTATATCTTGTCCAACAGCACTCGTCTTTCTGCAGAGATGAGATCCACTGTGCTCTGCCATGTGCAAAAAACCCAGCAATTTATTCTTGGTTCTGAACACCAAGAGCTGATGAGAAATGCATTTTAAAACCAAAACCTCCACTTCGTCTGCTACTTAAGTATTCTGCTACTTAGTGGCAGCAGCTCCTGGTATTAGGAGATAAAAATTTACTGGCAGTGTCAGAAAAATGTTCCAGTGAGGCACAGCAGAGGTTCTATGTGTACCGAGCCTTCATGTGCAAGTAACCAACCTTCTTTTGGAAGTCCTGAGCTGGGCAAGAGTGCCTGAGGATTTCCATGAGATAAGCCATGGTCTGTGTCCTGACTTTGGTATGAGAAATCTTATGCAAGTACCATAACAAAAACTTGCCTGGCTGCAAGAGTCAGTTAAGTCCTTACATAGAATTATAAGGGCTTGATATAGTTTACTTAACAACCTAGTAACATGAATCAACTTGAAACTCTTGACAGGCTCTGTGCTAAGTGGACAAATAGCATGAATTTGTTTTCAGGTTTGCTTCTAAGCATGTCAAAGAGCTTGCTGAGGATGCTAAAGCCTTAGAACACAAATCCACCATAGATATGATTCAAAAATCCCTGCTGGCCACTTGTTTTATCAGACAGGCTGCTTTAAGGTCCATGAGAAATTGCACGAGCCTGCACATAACACCTCTGCAGCAAATGCTGCTTTCTGCAGGTGGTGTTTCATGGACCAAAAGAGGAAAAGGCATACCTGGTCTAGCTGTCTGCTATAAGACTGACTGAGCTAGCATCTCAAGGATCTATTGGATGGAAAGGTAAGGGAAAAATGAGGTAGGCTTAGAGTCTTTACTAGCTGATACGAAGATCTAGCATGTGTTCAGCAGTGATACATGTCCAATCAGATCAAACTGGAAAAAGGGCCACTTCAGCATTAGTTGTCTTCAATAGTCAGGACAGAGCACTTTGACCTGCACACTGAGTGCATTCTAAAGTAACCACCAAAATGACTGGATACTGGGTTTTTCCTTTTTCTCCTAATTGGACCTCTCAGTTACATTTGTTATATTCAACTTCTTAACTTGTTGGCATGATGACCATCAACTAGATTTTTGTTGTTGTTGCTGTTGCTTTTTTAATGAGATTATTCTCTACCATGCATATAAATCCTGAAGCTGGAGGTGCATGCAAAGGCTGTCATAGGAGGTGGTAGCATTCATATTTATCTAGTAAATTTGTTGGTAGACGATCTACTCGGTTTAGTTGAAACATGGTGGATTTCTCATTTTATTTCCAAACTCCATTCTGAGACTACTTTGTAAGCTGCTTCTCATTCAAGTAATTTACAGTGTATGGCCATAGCTCTAAATGAAAGTAAAAGTTTTGCATACAGGGAGACTATAGAGGCTTCATACCATGGATTTTTGTGCTATACTTCGACTTCCAGATTACCCGTAGAGAAATTACACATCTTCCTTCTGGTGAGATAGACAACATGCCCAGATCACTGGAGTGTTCCTGGTCATACATATCAGTCTTCCTTTTCTTGCTTTCTAAATTTGTTTTGCTATGTTTTTGTCAGTCAATCAGTACTTTTTCTCTATGACTTTCCCATCTCACCAATCTGTCTAGAAAGACAGAGATTCAGACTTCCTGAATTCAGTGGTTACTATTAAATAAAATATCTAAAAGTCATTTACGAGAACAGAGGTTTCACAGCAGCTTGAACTCTGATTTTTTTTACCTTGTTAACAATATATTTGGCCAGTCCCTCGCATCCAATGGCTGAGAAAGGCACGGTAAGTAAGCTCCTCTATCCCATGCATTCCCTTTCTTTTCTTCTCGCCAGAGCATCACACACTTGACCCATGCTTTGCTTTACCTCTTCTTTCTTGGAGACCTCTATCTCCTAGACTCTTTTCCACCATATGGCAAGGGAGATGACAGGCTGGATGATGTACTGTCCATAAGAATAGGGCTATGGGGAGGCTGAAGATGTTGTGAGTCCCAGTATATTGGCTTCCAAGAGAAGGAAGATGAGGTACTTGTAGGAGTCACAGCCCTGTCAAGAGGACCAAAGCTAAAAGAAAATCACCCACACTGCATGGCTAGTTTACACAGTCTGATGAAAACAACTCGAGTCTAGGGAAAATAGCTATTATCTCTCTGGGTTTCCTCTGATAGCTTTATTACAGCCTGTTATGGATATAGAGAAAGCGTTTGGGAAACAGCACTAATCCCAGATTAGTCCTTAGTCACTACCCCACTTTCTGTACATAAACAGAAAGCCCAAGGCTCCTAATGAGGATTTTTCTGGCCATTCTAGTCCTGAGCCTTAGAGGTTATGATCATGCTCTGAGAATTTGTGCTGTCAGTAAGTCTGGTCCCTCAGAGAACATGGTCAGGCAGGAAGCCCACCCAGCAATGTCACCAGATACCCCAGAGCAAGGGGAGATGTAATCCTGTGTACACTGGTGGGTGCCAATCTAAGCAGGTCTTTTAATACCCCCAGTCTTGGAAACTCCTTTTTAAAGTGAACCAGTTTTTATTAGGGTACCAATCTTCGCAACACAGCCTGCATTTAGCTACAGGACCCTTCTGCAGAGCTGGTCTTGAGGCAGGATTACTCCACCCTCTATTTGTACAGCTGAGTATTGCATCATATAGTAGCTCGGTCTTGCACCCCCCGAACAATATCTCCAGTTTGCTGAGATTGCTTTGAAGGTTAAACCTTCCCTGCCGCAGTTTGTGTGCTGCCTCCTTCCATTTTGCAGAATGAATGAAGTACAAGGCTTGGCTATTCAAAGGCAGACCAAGGTTCTACTGCATTGTTGATGGTCCATCTACTGAAAATTATCATCAGTTATGAATTCAGACTGGCTCCAGCCTAGCAATGACAGCCCTGCAGGTTTATATGAAGCTCAGAAAGCCCTCTTAACAGCCTTTCTGTGTTCATCGTTGAAACCTTCCCCACAAACATCCCTATGCCCAACCGTGCCAGCACAAATCTGTTTTGAGCAAGCTGGTGAGTTTAATGTTTAAGGCTTTTATTCTAGAATTTCAAAATTTTTAAGAATTTCCTACTCTCCTACAGCTTTCATTCTGTCCTGACCTTTTCAGGTCTGCTTTTTACTCACAACACAAGAAATAGGGGCCTTCCTATTTCATGTTATGGATTTTTCACACACAGGGTAAATCACAAGTAAAAATGCTGCTACTTTCAAAAATCAAATTGATTTATATAATCATTATGGTACTTCTATGATGGGAAAGGAGTGCGGAGGTGAAGAGATCTTGGTAAAAGAAATGTGAAGTTAAAGAGTGCTAAGATGAATGATCCAGAGGTAATAAGGTGAAGTCATGAATTGCAGGCACTACTGAATAGAGTGGCCTTCAGCTAGGATACTTGGCAGTCCAGTAGACCTGGTAGCATAGACACAGCATTATGGAGCAGAGATGGATGATATGGAAGACAGGTGATGTGGAAGAGCTATGGTGATGTAGATGAAGACCACCCTGCTGAAAGAAGCAGCTCAGAGATCTCAAACACATTCCCTCTCATGGGGTCCATTGCCACTGCTGCAGCACTGCAAACTCTGGTTCCCTGGGGTTTGGACATCACATTGTTGGCATGAACTCTAGATGTTTTTCCTCAGCCATCTCTTCTCAGGACAAAGTATACTACTTATATTTAATCACTCTTCATGCTGTAGCCTCTCCATGCACTAGTCATCCCAGTGGTGCTCCTCTGGGTGCACAAAATGTGATGTATAAGTTGGAGCTGGTATTCAAGATGTGGGTATCCTAGGCATGTATGGATTAATGTAATAATATAGTCTGTTCTGTCTTTGTACCTGCTAATTTTTAACATTCGTTGTTGTTTGTATTTTTACTGTTCACTGAACTAACATTTTTGCAGACCAGCTCAGAGTAATATAAAAATCTCATTTTAGTGAAACTGTGGAATTCACAATTCTATGTTTTGTATGCAGTGTTGAAAATGCTATTTCCACATGGGGACTGCTTTGTATTAAGAATTATAGCATCACAGAACCATAGAATGCCAGGTTGGGGGGATCATCTGCTCCAAATGTTTTGGGTGATACAGAATTTAAATGAGATGGCCCAGCACCCTGTCAATCTGAGTCTTGAAAGTGTCCAGAGTAGAGGAATCTACCCCTTCCCTGGGGAGATTATTCCATTGCTTAACTGTTATCACAATGAAAAACCTTCTTCTGGAATCCAAGTGGAATCTTCCAGGGGCAACTTAGACCCGATGAAATAGCACAGAGCTTCATCTCTCAAGGCCAGGTTGGTTGGCGCCTTGGGCAGCCTGATCTAGTGGGATGTGTCCCATCCTGTAGCAGGGGGTTGGAACTAGATGATCTTTAAGGTCCCTTCCGACCCAAGCTATTCTATGATTCTGTGATTCCATGATTCTATGGTTCTATCTACAAGCTTTTCTTATGTTATTTTGCATCTGGAAGGTTTTCTGCAACCCTTCCTAACACCTGTTCTTTTACTACTCCAGCTTTGCTTGCTTGCCAAAATTGTTTGTGCCAGTGGACAACTACTCTTTCTACTAACCACTTGTAAACAGGCTGGACAACATGTACTTCTGTATAGACCCACTTCATTAGAAAGCTGTCTTCATTGCAAAACCTGTCTTTTTCATCACTCACTACTATGTCTAATTTTAACCTGTTCTTTACTTATGCAACACCTTTTTCTATTATCCCATTGGAGCTTAGCTTCTTCAAATATCTACAACTGGATCTTCCTCATAAACATGTTTACTGGCTCCTCAAAATGACCCTCAGCAACTGGTGAAATATGACTTCCCTCTGCCAAACCTGAGGACTCTGCTTGATTGTATTTGATGTATCCATAAATTCTATCTTGTGTTGCTCAATATGAATATCAGAATTACTAACCTGCACTGCCTACAACACCTCTCTCCACAGCTCTTTTAAAACTGATATGTTACTGGATACCCACTGTTCGTGCACCATGGTTATTTTAAGTGATAACTTCAGTGACATATCTGATATAGGAATTTCACACTTGGGCTCCTTTTGAAATTCTGGATTAATGTCATCATTTATGGTGACTTTTTCACTCTGTTTTATTAAGCTCTTCTACAGGGTTATTCAGACACGGATCTCCCAGCATATCCCAAGAGGAAGTGAACTGTGAACTTAAGAGAGCTCCTTTCAAGTGAACACAAATGTGAAGAATGTATTTAGTTTTCCGCTATGACCTTTTCTTTTCACCTTGACCTCTGCAACCACCCACACCTTTTATACAGCTTGTGAAGGGCATCCTTCTTCTGGTGAGTGGGGAAGAAAGATGTGCCCTTGGCAAGGTGCTTCTCTAAGGTTTTTGACCTGCTTGTTCATAACTAACCAACCAGAAGTATTCCTATTGCTGTCATCTAGTTTCACGAGGAAATTGTTTTCCTCCTCCTCATTGTATCTTATACCCTGCTGTTGAATCATGTCAGCCTTTGTCTTTTGAACTGTGACTTGCATATTGCTCAGGGCCAACTAGTTACCTACTGTGACATTTCAGTGCTCTATTAAGAACAACTCTTCTTCCAAGTTTCCACTACAGCCGGTTTATTGGTAGTTTCACCTAAAACTATATCATTAGTTCCCATGCATTATTTCTAAGACATCCAATGTTTACTGAGGTAAGTATGTATATTTTGAAGTATATACATATGAGTGTACATATATATTATGATTTGAATTCCCATTGTCTGTACTGTGCTTAAATGAGAACTGTTATCTCTTCGTACTGCCTTTTTTCTGTTCTTTTCCTTGAGTTTATACTCTACACTTCTTTTGAGGATGCAGTTCCTCTCACTTCACCCTTACAGATGTATCATTCAAAACAGTGTATTTTGCTGTACTTTTTTGCCTTTCCTCCTTTTTTTTTAATTTTCTGATTTGCTATTTAACTGTTTTATCTGCAGCCTGCTACCATGTTGGATTAGCCAAAGCCCTGCCACTCCAGAAATCAGCTGCTTGGGAGCTCTTGAGGAAACTGTTCATCTACCCCTGAATTTTTTTCCAGTGTCATTTACTGAGCTATACATTAAGGGTTTTTTTTCCACATATCTGACAGGCCCTGAATATGCCCCTGAAAGGACTTCCAAAGATGATGTTTTCTGAAGTCATAAATTTTATAAACAGAATCTTCCTTCTTACCCATCCCTTTTCCAACCATAACTAATTGTCCACCACTATCACCTCCTTTCTGGCTCTCCTTGAGACCCTGTCTAGACACATGGAAGGATTTACTGTCTTTACATCATCAGCCAAGCAAGTATCCATATAGTCTTCTCCACTATCCTAAGCAGATACTCATATATATGATATTTATATGCAGGCATTGCAATAGCCTGCATCTTGCTCTCTGGTAGGATACCTGTTATCCTTCTTGCAAGGTAATATATGTGCCCACTGCAGAGTTAATTTCTCACTTCTTTTGATTAGCTGGCTAGTACATTCATCCTGCTCTTAGCTGTAACTGCACTGCTAAAGCTGAATTGGACTGCCCTGCCACATCCAGGTGATACCATGATAAAATCCTCTTTTTTGCTGAGTTGTTCCAGACTGGTCTCCAGGGTAAGTGGTCTGTGCATGGGAGCTGGGCAATGACCCACCTGCCTAGCAAGCAATGACATATGTGTGGTGAACAAGAACATCTCCTGTGCTCCTATGCCTGGTAGGCTTTCCTGGAGGAAAGTGAAATTCCTTTGCTACTATTGTTTGGGGTGATTACATTAATTTATTCCTTAGTGTAGGCAGACTGCTTGGCTTCCATGTGGGGCTGGTTTCCCTGTGGGAGTCAGGACAGACTCTCCTTTCTACCACTAGCTTGATTTTGGAGTTTGTCCTGCTTATGCATCCTACAAAGACATAAACTCTATGTGCCTGGAGTCTTAAAAGCAGTGCTTCTTTAGAAACTGTGGTTTTTAGAACTGTTAGGTTGAATTCTTAAAGCCTTCCCTGGGCCCTCAGCACAATTGGGAGGGTCAATTTCAACAGCCATATATCTGAAAAGGATGTTTCCAGAGAACCACAAGATACTTTTGCCCCCAGGAACAGCTTACACAGAGCTAGATGGAGGCAAAGACAAGTAATATGTTTGTAAGGGGTACAACTGCCTGCCATTTCGATAATGTCAAACTGAGGGGTATTTTTTCTTTTGTACTTGGCATTCGTAATGATTTTGCCACCCTGGATGATCTGGAAAGAATTAAACTGGAGAGGATCACATTTTCCTGCTTGCACCTTTCTAAAACAAGGTGTTGTTTGGGAATAGTGTCCTGAAACTTTCAGAATGTAACTCTGGACACCAGGTATAAAACGCTGGCCCCTAGTGGTAATTGTTTAGACAGCAACCAACTGTGATACGAAATCATAGGAGGACACAAATAAATGCTGTATCATGAGGACTGAAGTCGACATCAATTCCCCAGGATGCCAGGATCAGAATGAATGCACTTTCCCAAATGAATAAGCTTTCCATTGTGTTCTAAAGTACCCTTTCCTTAAAATAAGCATGGTCTAGGAATCAATAAGGCCTGTTAAATGGATTAAAAATGGACCAAAAAATAGATCTCAAAATGTAATTGTTCAAGTGGACTGGTCTGTGAATGCAGATTATTTTAGTTGCATCCCTGAGGATGGATTTCAGTCCAAGGGCTATTCAATATTTTAATCAATAATCTGGAAAGAATCAAGAAAATCACTGCTGATAAAATTTGCAGATGAAACAAGAATGCATAGAATAATGAGTGGTTAGGGAAGGAATCCTCAGGGAAATCCAGACTGCTAAATTGTATATTGCCTACTGTGTATGCATTTGTATTTGGCTAATAGTAAAAATTAGTACAAAGCAGTCTATGAGGATGGGGAAGACAATTCTGGAAAGCAGTGACTCTGGCAGGATAACTTAATATGCATTTTCTGTGAGGGTCTGTAGTTTAAAGGGTTAACACAGTCCTCCTGTAATGGGCTTGTGAATAAGGTACAGGGACAAGGGGTTACAGGCTGATGGCTCTAGCTGTGGTGACATCATACCTAGCCTGCTGTTTCCAGTTTGGTGCCACTGGAATGCAGGTGGTCCTGGAGGAGGCAAAGGGAGGTTGCACAAAATGGGAAAGTGAAGGGCTCAGAAAACAGATATTTAAGTGATGCAAGGCCTGAAAGTGCTGCCTTGAACTAACAGGCTTCAAGATCCTTGATTTATTTAGAGAGACAATGATGGGAGGTTGCTCACTCTAAAAACAGTGATGTTCATCCCTTGGTTACTGAATCACTGACACTGTGCACAACTGGAAGTTTAAAATTTGCTGGACTGTAATTGGCTTTTGCATGCAAAAAATGGTCATGAATACATTTATTACAAAGTCCTATAAAGAGTGGTTTGCAAATAACAAAGCAATAGGGAGGTGAGATACTAGAGAGAAAATAAATAGAACAAATCTTTCTAAATTCAGGAGCTGCAAAGACAAAAGAGGATGGAAACATTTAGCAGATAGAGTAAATGCTGAAAGCTAAATGGTAGATTCTCTTTTCACTGCAATCTGCTCATCTTCCTGCAGAAAAAAGTACATTGACTTACCAGCAACACATGGTTTGCCGCAGATCAAATGAAGATGTAGATATGCCAGAGTGTACAGTGTCTTGCTGACTGAGAATTAAGATGCTTCCTGGGCCTGTACATTGTGGTCTGTGTCCTGCAGAAAGGTCACATTGGGGAAATTTATGTCAGGTGCTACTTTCAGCTGACTTCAGTGAACACAACAAGAGAGATATCCAGTGGGAAAACTTCATTTTGGAGAGGTGGACTCAGGAGCTGGGTTCTGACTCTGGGGAGCTCTGATGCAGGAAAGGACATGCGTGAAGTCTAAATCTGATGGTTCACAGTGATTATTAAAGTGTAAGGTCTGTTCCTAATATCAGTAAAAGTCTGAACTGAAGAGCTCCTAGACCTCAAAGCTCCTCAATTTGATTTTGTTGCCTGACAAGGGTCCTGATCATAACATACCAGATGGCACAGTCTCCTAGAGGGATAGAGCTGTTCAGATGTTGTGAGAATATCTGCAGGTTTCAATTTCAGTCCCAGCCCACTGCTAATTTTCTTTAGTCACTGATGCAAAATATTGATTTCAAGGCAGATTTAAAAGTGTAACTGATTCACAGGGGAATAGCAGTATATATTTAAATTCCATATGTTGATTAAAGCTGTCAAAGGTCTTACATGCAATTACGTACGTGTTTTTGAATGCATTTAGTTCTCAGTTCCATAATGCACAATCTTCAAGATGGGAAAAAAGAAATTACATCAGGAGCACAGCAATAGAGTAAGATGAAAAACCTTATTAAGCACCCCAGCCACATGATCTTGGACGTGAATGGTTGGTTCCTTGCTCATTCAGGTCAGTGGCTTCTGGATCCATTGCACTGAGGAGGTCAGTTTAGAAGACAATTGCTTAATATTATAGGTATTCATCAAAGTCTTGGTTGCTGGGTGTAGTTTTCTCATTCAAATGCCTTTAAGGAAAGTTTCCTGGCCAGTAAAAGAGTTCAGTGTGATGGGACTTCCCTAGGCAATGTAATTACCAATACCCATGATCCCTCTATGACACTCTGTTCTCTCCTGAGTCCCATTTTCTTCTTTCATGCCCTTGTGTACATGTGACCAAATCTATTTATTACAGCAGCTATCTCTGCTTTAGTTATTGTTCCACTCAAGCTTTGGTCCTTGTTGATATTTCAGACCCTTTCCCTCAATTTATGGATTGTTTTCTGGCTCTCTGTTGTCATGTCTTGGTCTTACTGAATGTTAAGTGGGAGAAGTATGGCAACACAAACCAGAGCCAAGTGTTTATGAGAAAGAAACTCCTCAATCTTGCACAGGGCCTTGTGTGCCTACGTTTCTTGGGTCCATTTGGAAATTACTAGCTAAATGTCTGATTAGAGCTAGTCGAAAACATCCTGTCTGAACAGCTCTCAACAGAAAATGCCTGTTTGATTAGATTGGAACATTCCACAGGAACATGCCAGTTTTGATGAAAATTATCAGTGTTTCATTTCTGCCAAGCTGGAGCTTTTGGTATGATGAATTTGGCACACTTGCATGGCATTATGTGGGGCAAAATGGCAACACTGACATGAAGAATTGCAGCTTTTACTGAGAAGTTCCATTTTGACACAATTGTTTTCATTATATTTTCAAAATCACTTTTAAAGTGGCCAGCTTTGCAGGGTAATGTCAAAAGCATGGCTCATCAAAACCTACTTTATGCTTTCAAGCTGCCTGTCATTAATAAGCTCCGGATTCTGGGCACCTTGCTTTTCAAACACAACCTGCCATCTACCTTTCCCTTATCAGTAGCCCTGTTCAGCCACGCTCCCCACCTGCCCCACTGGGCAACCTCCCTTTCTTCCACCAAGAAACTTCTTGAGGCTTGTTATGTGACAAGTTTCTCCTCGGCTCCTGCTAAAGGCCCATTCCAGATCTGCTTTTCTCAGGAAGGAATTCAGAGAAAGACTGCAATGATGAACACATGCCCAGGAAGAGTTGACCCTGGGAGAAAAGAAGGTGTGCAATCCTGGAACAGTCTGTTTCTCCTGGACCTATTGAAAGGCATGGCAGAGAGTTTGAGCAGGATGCTGTGAAGCATGCCGTGATGCATTTTCCACAGGGAATGGTTGCTGAGTGTGCTGCCCCAAGATGAAACCCTTGAGGCTCATCTTGCAACAGAAAAAGCAAGCCACACACCTCTGGGTATTTATTTGTGCACTTTGGGAGAGGAGGACAAGTGATGGAGTTAAAAGGCAGGGGAACATAGGCTAATGGGGAATTCCTTTTGCACAATGTCTGATTAAATTTGCCATGCAGAGAAGCAGCCATGTTAGTAAGACTTCCAGAAAGGGATTAGATGCCTTAAATGGAGACAATCTGCATTTGTTATTATACTGCTTGGGATAACATTTCTGTGGAGTACTTAGCCTTGTTGTTTGGGGAATAAACTGATCTGCAGCTGGATTTGGGACAGGAGTTCCCTGTGCTGAAGAGTCCTGCAATGAAAGGACACTTTATTGCTTCCTCCAAAACATTTGGTTGCCAGTTCCTGCTGTAGGCAGTCACTGGACTATACTGACTATCATTTTGTATCTCTGGAGCATTTCTAATGTCCCTGCATTTTATTACACTAGTGTGATAATGCAGGCAATTCTGCTCTACAAAGCGCAAAGTCAAAGCATTATGAAACACTGAAGTATTAATGTAACTTTCTGTTACTCAATCTGTTGTTCCAAAAAAATAAGAGAAAATATAACTAATCTAGTGGTATTAAAAAGAAAAATTAAAATGGAAGTGAAAAAAAATCCTTACAGAGCAGAAAAGGCACACATGCGGCTCAGGCTCCTGAGTTTTAGTGTCGTGAGCAGTGCAACTTTCAGGTGTGGCATCGGAGACAAGTATTTGCAAAGTGGCAATGGTTTCTCTCTTTCAATTGCGGGAGAAAACAGTTATTTTCAAATAGAAAGTAAAGCCTTCAGACACTGTGAAGTGAGAAACAGCCTATATGGGCCACCCACTCTGTAAGACATGATGGAAGAGAAAGGGAAAGGTTTTGTCCTAGAAAGTGACAGAAATAATTTTTGAAACCAAACTGCAAACTTTTCAGAAGCATGGAGTCAGTCACAGGGGAAATACTGGAGAAGAACAAGAAGATTAAAACAGCCTTTTATATTGCCTGTATTACTTTCTTGTATTCCTTCTACACAAGTAAATACCAGATTTCCTTGCATGAGTGAACAATGACACTCGGGTTTGTGTATCTGGGATACAGAAGGCAGATACATAGACTTACAGCGTAAGTGCATTGCAATTCTGTTGATTTTGCAGCTCATAGTATAGATCCTTGGAAGTTATACACATTTGTAAGCAGAATCTTATAAATACTCCCATTAATGAGAGTGCATTTATTTCTGATCATAATATTAAACACTGGTATAAGTCTTTTTGGAACTCTTTATCATTAATTCCTGAAGAACTAAATGACCAGGATTAAGTAAGTTGCTTTTTCTTCTCTGTATTCTTAATTTCTTTTCTTTGGTTCAAGTCCTGACCAGACCAAAGTTCCACCCCAAAAGTCAGATATGGAGTATCTGGAGGCTACCAAGTGATGCAGCTGCCCAGAGAAATGGACAGGTCGGATGCTCACTCAGTGTCAGAGGGGAGAATGGAAGACCTTGGCTTAGAGCACATGTGCACCATGGTTAAGGTCTCCTGGTTTTGTACTCAGAGACATTAGGAAAACTCCAACCAGCTCCAGGCATATCATAGGACATTTTCCTGGGTTACTGAAAATCAAACATTCAGAGAGATGATTTGTTATGCTTGTTGGCTTTACATGATCCTGGTATTGGTATTCCTTTCTAAGTGACTTACATGGCAGGATAGGAGAATTTCCTCCAGTCTGAGGAGTTTGAAAGAAACATAAAAGAGAGTGTATGTGTAAGCAATAGATATCACAGATGTTTAAACCACCACAGCTTGGTCTTTGAAAAGACTACCTCTAATGTTGATGTGGTACTTGCTCTTTCAGAGTTTGGGACTTTTTGATTTCTTTCTTAGCAGATCTGGACCTAATGATGTCTTTCTCTTGAATTTTTGCTTGCTCTGTGAGAACTTTAGCAAGTCAAGCTGTGCACAAAGGGCAGTGGATGTGGCCCAGAGGACTGAGATATTTGAAAGGGATGTACATATGTAATGCAAAGCTGTGTTTGCTAAGTGTATCCCATTGCTCAGACCTGGGATAGTCATTGTTCTGGTCTCTGCTCAGGTCTCAAGTTGGCTTTGCAAGCCAGATATTCAAGTACATAAAAGGGCCACAGAGACAGCATATCTGTGTAAGAGATAGGAAGGTGTTTGGGATACTGTGTCAAATGAGTGGTGCAGAAGATTTTGGAGTTGTACTTTAGCTAAAGGGACATGAAGCCATGGGAACATAGGCTCCATAGATACAGAGGTCCATGAACAGTCTGTCTGTAACAGCAGTAATCTTCCTCACAGTGCTGGCTTTTTATCTCTGTTAAAGCATGTGTCCCATCCTGGAGAAGACATTAAGGGACTGGAGTCCCTGGCATGTTTCATCTCCTTTGTTGCTGCTCTGGCTGCACAAAGCAGCACACATACTCTCATCAGCCAAGGCACTTTGATGTTTTGTTTCAGCCCCTGGAGCAGCAGCAAAGCAGATAGAGCTTATTGGTGAACCTGGCCAATGATTTCTGAAAGCACAGTCTAAACAGGTTTTGTAAAAAAAAGAAATTAAGTAAGGATACAACACTGTACATCTCACAGAGTAGCTTATTCAGAACTTGATCTCTCTGGCTCTTGTGATGACCTTGACTTGTGGAAACCCAGGTCTACCTACAACGGGGACATCCATTGTCTCCTGAGCTTCACATGCTGGTGTCTGAGTAGGCCAGATCATGCTGTCTTACTCAGTCTTCCCCTTCTTCCTTTCCTCTTCTGCTGCAGTGATAGTTCTGCTTCTCCCAGCTGTTAAAACCTTTCCTCCGGTATGATCTTCTTGCCAGGCATTTCCCTTCTGAGATGTGGTTGAGTCATCCAGGGGTCAACTGCTCTGACATATTACTGGAAATCTGACAAGGTAGGGGAGCTCACAGAAGCTCCTCCCACCGCTTTTCAGGCCAGCTGAGCTCACCAGAGGCTGATCATTAGCTGCTTGCAGGACGAAACAGGAGGATTGTGTTGGCAATTTGGCACCAGCACTGAACATTTTGGTTTCCCAGTTACAGGCTCTTTCCGGGATACCAAATAATCTCTGTGGCCAGCACCACCTCCTATTATTCTTTATTAGAGAATTTAGTTCAATGCATCAAACTGACCACAGGCACAATTCAATTAACTGGCCTTCTCAGCAGATTTGCTACTCTGATGTAAATAAGGAGGCTGGCATGAGAGAGCAGAGCTTAGCAAGGCCAGACTTGCCTTCCAAGAGGAAAATGTGACGAGAATCTATGTGTTGAATGACTGTGGGAGCTACAACTAGAGCTGAAGCTCAGTGTGCATGAATGGTGTGAGTTCATTCAACCCACCACTCCCACAAGCAAAGAGCTACAGAAGACCTCCAGCCTTTGGAGAACAGTTGAGAGAAAATGTGAATGCATTGGAAAACGACTGCTTCATTACAAGCTGGAGTGAGGTACCAAACTGCATTTACAAGCTCTGGTCTCAGCCTGGGGTGAGAGACTAGGCTACATCTGCCTCACCTTCCGTCCTCATGGGCTTTCTGAACATGCCTCAGGACTGTTGTTCTCTAGGTGCATGGGGCAGAAGGTGGTTTGGGGTTTTGATCTGAGCACAACTGCTTATGAAAACTGACTCAATCCTATTCCTGCAACCCAGATGGGACATTACCGTATTCCTGATTTCTGCTAACTGCTTGTTTCATCCAGAGGAATTTTCATTATCAGCATTACTTTAGGAATCACTACCTCCATGTACAAAGATTAGTATTTCAAAAGAAGTTAAACAGACTTCTTTGCATGTATAAAAGTATTCATAAACTCTCCTATTCATTCATCTTTTTAGAAAGATTCCAACAATATATACAGGAAATTATAACACCACTCTGCTTAGAAATAACTAGCCACTAACAACAACTCATCTTTAAAGAGTTATTGTCTTGTAAAATAACCTCTTATTCTTTACTACCTTGAAAACAGAGAAAAGAAAAAAAATTCTGTACATTCTGCCCATCTCTGCTTAAAAAAGACTTTTTAAACACATATCTGTTTCTTAGTTGCTTTTCCAGATGGACAATAGCCTTTTAAATACAGGGAACAACCATAACCTTTTTTAAACAGGGAAATATTGGAAGAAACTTTGCTAGATAAACGGGATAATTAACAGACCAGTATGTGCTTTATTTAGAAATGTGTTTGCTGCCCAATAGGCAATTTTTGCCTGAAACAAAGACATGAAACTTGTAAAAGATCTGAAAATTCCACTCTAAAGAAAAAATTACTACTTGTAATTTGTAACTCAGATGTTGTTGTCTTTCTGGAGAAATAGCAGTGTGCCCAGGTGAGCCTCACTGCAGAGTCATCCACGAACACAGTTAACTCCCACTTGTCACTGTTCTATGTTCCCTGAGCCCTCACTACTTTTTGGATCCCAAAGTTGTGTGATTTACACACCTCTTTCATGCTGCAGACTCAGACACATTGTGACCAGCTGTGAGTTGCTGCATTTCCAATGTTTACGTATCCAAATGGCTAAGAAACCACATGCTTCCAGTGGTGAAAGTGGTTGACCAGGGGAACCTAATTCTTCAGAGTAAGATGTGCTACAGACATATGAAAGACACAGACTTGATGCAAAGGTAATTGGATGAAGTCCTACAGTCTGTGTACTTTACTGGATGTCGGCCGGGATGAGCTAATGGTCCCTGCTGACCTTTAAATCTATGAAATGCTGACTGTTAAACTGCTTGATCACAGAATTTTCTGATAGAAATCTCTCCCATTTGTTCTTAGACTGATTCACAACATAGAATAAATGCATTTTCACACAGTAGTAATTGCAATAGGGGCATCCTTATATATAAATTGATAGAATGTGTCTGGTCATCTCCTGTGCACCCCTGCTCCTTTTTTAAGGTTAAAAACTCCTTTTGGTGTTTTGTGGTGTTTTCTTTCTTCAGAAGCAACTTTCAGACCATTTCGCAATTTCTGAATGTCTGCTGAGATTTTTGTGATGCATTGGTTGGCAGTAAAATTTTTGCCAGAGAGGGTGTCAAGTGCAGTGAGAGCAGAGAGGCCTGTCTAAAATGCTAGGACCTAGACATGTGGCTAGCAGACACCAGCTATGTACTTCTATCTCACAAACTTTTCCCCACCTACTCTTTTGTTGTGATCAAAGCCACCTTCTGCCCTTGCTAGAGTGTTGTGCATTTGGTGCAGTGTTCTGCCTTGCTCACCTGCTTGACAAAGTACGAATGAGACAAGTGATTGTAGAAGAACAAAGTTGAAATTAAAATAACTTTAGTTCACACTCTTGCTCATTTAGTCAAAATCAATACTATTACCACAAAAAAACTGCTATTTCAACACATCAGCATTTTGGATCCAAAGTTATCCTGGCAGTTCTAGTAACTTTAAAGAGTAGGATAAAGAAATTAAGAAAGACAAATTGTTGAACTAAGCCTGCACTAAGATTATAAATTTATAATATAGGAATTATCCTATCACTCTTCTGAGGAAGAGACTACTAGCCATCTAATAACAGGTTACTTTCATCTCTAATTTTTACAGTATCCTTTAAAGTAAGTTGATTAATGTAAATGTATGTTTCATGGATGGGGAGAATGTAATATCTACCCTTATAAAGAAACTTGAATCCTCAAAAAATACTTTTTTTCATAATAGCACCCATGAGTTTTCAGACAGGATTTCTCTTGGTACTGCTCAGTCTGGAACTGGGAATGGTGCCAGCAGAGAATATGAATGAGGATAGAATAGACAATCTTCTCAAATATTTAATGTTCACACTGATTATTCAACACTCATCACAAATCTGGACCAATATACAAGTCCTAGTCTAGATTTCCTGAAATGCCATAGGGATCTCGGAATTTATGGTTTCTCCTGCAGGGATGTACAATGCTTGTGTGTCACTGGGATGTTCTCGCCTCCATCTCATCAACTGGGATCCAGCAGTTGTCCTGGAAAAAACAATGGAGGCTAGGTCACAGCAAAGTGTCTTTTCTCCTTATTCACATTGCCCAGATCAGTGCTAAGCCCTCTCAGAAGCAAGGAAAATGATTGGATAGCTTTCCTGTACACAGACAGTAAGAAACAGAGACAATTGCCCAGCAAGCGCCTTAGACTGTATGGCTATTGTTCATCTTCTTTAATATTCTTTCCCTTTACTAGAGCACTTAACCTCAGTACTTCACAGGTCTTTTTATTTACTGTAGGTTTGTAACAGGCTGAGGACTTCAATCATTTTTCCATAATCTCTTTTATAGTTATGATGAGAATTTTGGTGCATGCAGCAGTTATTCCCTGGATTGTGTCCTTGAATTGAGCCTCATTATTTTATCATTTTGACAATGAACTGCATTTGCCATCAGCTGGCTCCAAATCTCAAGATAATCAAAATCTCTGGGAATCTGGTTACACTGCTTCTTGTTATTTGCTTGTCCTCCAGTTTGTGCATCATCTATCTGTAGACCTGGAGCTCTCCAGTCAGATGCTGCTCTCCATTTTTTAACCTGGATAACTCTGAAACTTCTCTAATAAAGTCTGTGGAATTACTCCAGAGTAATGAGAGAATGAACAGAAACAAGAGCTGGATATTGCCTAGGTTTTCAACACTCTCATCCAAGTAATTTTGTATTTATATGTAGACGCATGTTATGAACAACAGATGTCCTAAAGCTGACCTTGAGGACACTCTTCATCTATTCTGTTCCTACGCCATTATTCTAGTTGACACCATTTTTACCTCAGTCCTTGGTGTTTGTTTGAACTTAATTCAATATTAATAATGTCATTCTTACTGTTTTGGCAAAGTGAAAATTACTTTCAGTCTATGTTTATGGTCTTCTTTCCCTCTTTCATTTTATTGTTTTTTTCTTCTTTTTTTGGATACAGATTTTTTTCTTTGCTGTAACAACAAAGGATTACTGTATAGCAGGCTGCTACACAGTCTAGGGATGATAGGTTTACTGTGCTCCCTGGGATAAACAATAAAACACTCACAAAGTGCCTGAATGCATGGAGTTTGACACTACGCACCAATGTGGACAAGAAACCTAGCAGGAGTGCTGACCTGTCACATAACTCTGCAGCTTAATATTATGAAATCCCTTCAGTTTCCTACATCTCTGGAACACCAGTGTGAAGCAGAAAGCAAAACATTGTTTGTCTCTACAACTCTTTTCCCTTCACTTCTACCTCTCCCATGCTATTGAAATTGCCTTGTCATAATTACGATTTTCAGCATAATGTCCCCAGGGCAGACTAGGGCACATGGGAATAGTAAGAAGGCACATGAAACTCACTGTCAGGACATTTATGCCAAACACTGCTGCACACTTTGCAGGTGTTCCGTCTTAACGCGCTGATTTTCCTGCCTACACCTGTTTCCAAACCATACCCTTTTCCTCATAGTTTGTTGGTTTGCATTTTCATCCCTACATTCTGTCACAGCAGCAGGAGAGACATGGAATCAAGTTTTCTTCCAGTCTGCAGCACCTAGTATTGTCTGTCCTGTGGAAACAGGAGTAATGTGATCCTGTAATTCGAGACTGTCTCATAATGTGCACACAGGAGGGAGTTCAAGTGTTTTTGGCATTACCTAACTCCCAAGAACTCAGCTTTTAGCTCTAATGTTAACTTGGCAACATGTGGTACAATTTATATGTATATTTCTATGCAGTTTCCTAGGTTTTTAACACAAGAAAATATAAATAGTGCCACGTGCAAATGAAACAGCCCACCCACATGGTCCACCAGGTTTTGAAATACAAGCATCAACAGACATTGCTCTTCCCTGGGTTAAAGGTCTAATGTCACCCGTTAGCTGCTCTGTTGGGGCTTGCAGACAAGCCTTATAGAAGAGAGGCACCACACTGAATCATAATTCAAACAACGTGGGAGAGGAAATGTACATTTTATGCCCACTTAAATATGCAGTTTTAGGGGATTTGGCTTGAAAGTGAGCCTGAGAAAACATGAGCATGATCTCTTCCTGTTCCCTCTGGATCACAAGTGAACCTGTTGCTCCTCTGTGCTAAAAGATGTGGGCAGACCTCATTTCTAGTTAAGATGCTGATTTTTCACTCTCTACAAATAATGAGGTAAGAAACATGAAAGAGCACATCTTACAGGGAAATTGAGTACCTGGGTACCAGTTAAAGTGGCCTGGGTACAAGTTAAAGCACCTTGTCTGACGACAGAAGACTTTTAGTGCTAAAAAAAAAGAGAAGAAGCACATCTCTTTCTGTCCCCTGCAGAAAAACACAGAGCAAGCTCAGAGTAGCATAAAAAATAAGCTGAGTTGAAGAGCCAGAAATGAACATGAATGTTTCCTCAACTTCAGGATTAATTTCCTGCTGAGCTTCAGACAAAGGTTCCTGGACACCTTCAAAGAAATTGCAGCTGTTTAATGATGATTGAAGTTTCCAAACCAGAAACTGATTCTTGGGACTTTGTACTCTCTGCCTGACCTTCTCATGTCCAAAGACACAATGAGAGTAGAGAAGGCAATGAGATTGTGTCTCTGACTTCTGCTCCCCACTTCAGGAAAGTGGAAATACATAACAGTCTTCTCACTGCTTCTGTGACAGACACCAATTGATTGGATGGCTAGTAGGATGGATGTCAGGCCAGCCTAGTCCTCAAGCATCACCTTGCAAGTGCCAGTGGAGAGGAGAGCAGCAACAAGGGCATTGCCCCCTCTGACTCCCTTAGTGTGGAGCAATTCTCCCAGGATCTGAGTGTGTGACTCTCACAAGGATCACAGTGTGCAGAGTTGCCTAGTTGTCAGCAAATGCAATGAAATGCCAGTCTTGCCTTCTTCAGTCAACAATGGTCCTTTGAATGTAAATCACAACTGACAGTTGGTGTGCCTAGATTTCAGGCAATGGCTGTGCAACGTCCTCTGATATCAGTGAAAAGTACATCCCACAAACTGGGGAAGGTGCAGAGGGCATAGTTATAAACAGGTATCCAGTGAATTTGATGCTGATGGAATGGAAGGATACACCATGTTTTTCCTCTGACTGGCTTTTTCTGCCACTGTAGGATGAAGTATAGGTATAAAATGGAAAGGGGTAGATTTAGGCTTGATGTGAGGAGGAATTTCTTCACCATGAGAGTGGTGAGACACTGTAACATGTTGCCCAGGGAAGCTGTGGCTGCCCCATCCCTGGAGGTGTTCAAGGCCAGGTTGGATGGGGCCTTGGGCAGCCTGGGCTAGTGGGATGTCCCTGCCCATGGCAGGGCTCTTGGAACTAGATGATCTTTAAGGTCTTTTCCAACCCTAACTATTCTATGATTCTGTGATCTCCATCGTGCAAAGATGATGAAATGAGAGGGGCATCTCAGAGTCCTGATCAGACATGATTTGCCTCCCAAACCCAGTGCCCACAGAGCAGGGCTCAGGAACAGGTCACTGTGATCTGTCTTGCTCAGTCCCTCCTTGCACGGAAGGCACTTTTCCCACCTTCACTTGACTGGATACTTCTGCTCTACAGAAGCCTTTATCAGCCTTGCGCTCTGAGCAATGGCATGTATAGAACACACCAGTGGAAAGAGCATTCAAAATACATTTTCTAAAGTGGCTTCTCCTGAACAGAAGTTCAGCAAGGTAGGGAAGTTTTCATGTGAAGTTTTCATATTCCATTAAGCAGTCACCTGTAGTAACACAGAAGACAGGCAAAGCTGGAGTACAATCACATATGAAATCTTGTTCATGCACATGAAATTATCTCCCCTGTCCAAGCAGCCTGCTCTGAACTTCAGAAGAACCTAAAAGGGTTTTGTATAAAGCTATTACCTCTGACTTCAATAAGTTTGTTTACTGCTTCCATTCAAACATGAAACTGATTGTTTTTATGGCATCTGTTAAATGCCACAAGCAGCAGATGTATTGGGGTAGAGCTTTTGCTGCTGCAAAGTGTGCTATGGTGCAGATGTAGTAGGAATCCTCCCACAGACAGGAAACAAGATGACCAGAGGTGCCACACAGGTTTGAGGTTGTAGGGAGGCAGTAATTCAACACAGGACCTGGGGACAGTTGATGGAAAGCTCCAAAATGGGTGCAATTATATGCAGTGCTGGCTGGATGCTGTGGAGACAGCTTTTTAGTTTGCACGTCACTTCTTTCCAGTTCTAGCAGTTGACTTTCTGAAGGAAGCTGGGAGATATTTATTTTAATCTATGTATACCATAGTTTTCCAGCCATATTTCCTTTTCAGGTTCACACATAGCAATCTCCGCTGCCATGCAGTCATTTTAAAAGGACATATAACAGTGACTACAATAGAATATATTGAAAAGCAACTAGTAGCATTTTAAGTGAATTACTAACAACATTCCTTTCATCTCATCATTCCTTTTCATCTCTTTTGATCTGTTTATCAACAGAGTGATACAATATTCCCACAATTTTCATGAGAGATAATATGCAAATCACATTCATGAACATAGGTTTTGAGAGAATATGGCTGCACACATTATGGACCTAAGATCAGAGACAAGACATAGTTTGACGAAAGCAGCTCAAAATGGTACATTTCTTGGACATACACACAGCTAATTTCTTAATTCTCGCAAGTATCTACAGTCTGACATGAAAAAGTATAATAGATGCACTAATTTGGCTAAAGTCAACATATGTCAACATATAGTACAGAAGAGACATTAGGAAAAAATGCAGCATAATTTATGTCCATTTCAATTGCACGTGGTATGGATTCACTCTCTGGTGTTTGATTTAGGATCTGTTGAGTTGCCCATTGAGAAAACAATCCTTTAACTCATTCTAGAATAGCTATCCTGGGCTCATACATTCCCAGCAGCAAAATTGATTTCCCACTGTCAGGCCAAAAAAATATTCCAAAGAATTTAGCTGAGACGTGCTGATGTTCACGCTCTCTATATGTACACACATGCACATCTGTGAGTGCATGTGCATGCATGTTTCTTGTTAAGAACAGGAGGCCATACCTCTGTAACATAACACTGATGCTATAATCTTAAATTAATGACACCATAAGCCTCAGCAATGTTTCTCTGGATTTATTTCCTTGTAGGAGGGAGCAGTATCTCACATAATCCCTTGACTAATCAGAAATGTCATTCCTCCTGATGTCATAGCTAGTCTGTACTCATGGTCACTGAGCTACGAAAATTCATCCCGCCTCATATTCAGATGAAGAGGTTTTTGTTAATTTAATTAGTGTTCTTAAGTCAACTGGAAAATATGGACTATTTTGAAAAATATGTATGTATACTTTTGAAAGATATTTAAAACTCAGTTAGACTGTTTCTAGTAAATTTGTATTTGGCAAAACAATCTACCATGTCTACATATTTAACTATGAAATTTTGGTGGTTAACATTTTTGATTGAAACTGTCATTAGAAAACACTTAAAACTCTGCTCCACCACCTCTGTTATAATTCACGGGGGGGGGGTTGGTGTAATTTTTTATTGAATTTATGAAAAAAGTGCTTATCTACATTCATAGTTATGTCTGCATACAGTGTTCCCTTGGAAAATGCAAATGCGTTGATCTAAAAAAAACCAGTTTCTTTTCCTCCTCATGAGCTTAATTCTCCAAACAAAAGTGCATGCCCACATGCAGTTACCCAAGAACAGCTCCTGCTCTTTAGACTCTCACTGTCAAGGATAAAGAAGACTTAGTTGAATTCAGGCTTGCTTAAGTAAATAAAATCCAGGAAATTACTATAGGAAAGCTGTGCAGCACCCTCTAGTGTGCACACATTTAGATTAGAAAATGATATGGCTTTATGAACCCCTGACTAACCTGGTGCTGACCCCCCAGTCAGCCCAATGTTTGAGTTAGCCTCTGTCACTAAAATCCTGATTGGACTTATGCAATTTGGTTCACTTGTTTCAGCTTCCTCACCTGTAAAAGTTAGAAAATTATTACTCCTTTAAAAAGACCTTAGACTTTCCCAATGACAAGCTCCTCCTGTACAAGAAGGTGGGCTGATATTGTAATCAGTACCATATGATGGAGGCCAGAGTGACAGCTCTACCTCCTGAAAATGTACTGTGCACCAGTATGGCTAGGTAAGCTCTCTTGTGCGGTGCTACACCTCATCTGTCATCTAAACCATTTTTTTTCCCAGTATGAGCTGCACCAGCAAAGCAATGCTTTATGGACTGGGATCAGAAGCTGTAGTGTCAGGTTTTCAAACTAGTCAATAATGTTTTGTACTTCTGCCTCTTGGAAGGTCTGCTGCACATTGATTCATGTAAACTAGGATGCCTGTCTCACACATTAATAATTCCATATTCTTGCACTTATTTCAGGACAGAGTAAAAGGATGGGACTTGCTTGGAGAAGCTAAGTGAGGAAGAAGAACAGAGATTTGGTCTCTGCAGGATCTTTCAGTGAGGCAGAGAGTTTTCCAAAATGCTTGAGCTCTTACCCTCTTCAGAGGCCACCCTTGGCTAGAAAAGAGGACTTCGGAGGAGCTGGTCTTTCACTTCTACATTGTATTGTATTGTATCATTCTTCAAAGCATTCGTGTTGGTGGTCACTGAGCATAGCTGTTGCCAAAAGCTGATGTCAGATATGCCAAAAGAAGCACTTTCCGATAGCTTGAATTCACTGGAAACAATATGAAAAAGTAAGGTTAATGTGCAAAAGCCTCTACTTAGAGTGATCTCCTGCCTGGAGTTTGCCTGGGACTGCAGTCATCATGCATGTATAAGTGATATACACATATATGTGTATACATCATTTTCAAGTCATATTGCCATTCCAGCGCATAGCCAGATATATAAATTCTAGGCAGATTTAGAATCATAGAATCATACAATAACCAGGTTGGAAGAGACCCACCGGATCATCGAGTCCAACCGTTCCTATCAAACACTAAATCACGTACCTTTAGCACCTCGTCCACCTGTGCCTTAAACACCTCCAGGGAAGATGAATCAACCACCTCCCTGGGCAGCCTGTTCCAGTACCCAATGACCCTTTCTGTGAAAAATTTTTTCCTAATGTCCAGCCTAAATATCCCCTGGTGGAGCTTGTGGGCATTCCCTCTCGTCCTGTCCCCTGTCACTTGGGAGAAGAGGCCAGCACCCTCCTCTCTACAACCTCCCCTCGTGTAGTTATAGAGAGCAATGAGGTCTCCTCTCAGCCTCCTCTTCTCCAGGCTAAACAACCCCAGCTCTCTCAGCCGCTCCTCAGAAGGCCTGTTCTCCAGCCCCTTCACCAGCTTCGTTGCTCTTCTCTGGACTCGCTCCAGAGCCTCAACATCCTTCTTGTGGTGAGGGACCCAGAACTGAACACAGGATTCGAGGAGCGGTCTCACCAGTGCTGAGTACAGGGGGAAAATAACCTCCCTGGACCTGCTGGTCACACTGTTTCTGATACAAGCCAAGAAGCCATTGGCCTTCTTGGCCACCTGGGCACACTGCTGGCTCATGTTCAGTCGGCTGTCAGCCAACACCCCCATGTCCCTCTCCTCCAGGCAGCTTTCTAGACAGACTTCTCCTAGTCTGTAGCTGCACAGGGTTGTTGTGCCCCAAGTGCAGGACTTGGCATTCGGCTGTGTTAAACCTCATGCCATTGGTCTCAGCCCAGCAGTCCAGCCTGTTCAGATCCCTTTGCAGAGCCTCCCGACCCTCCAGCAGATCCACACTTCCACCCAGCTTAGTGTCATCTGCAAACTTGTTAAGGGTGCACTTGATGCCTTCATCCAGGTCATTGATAAAGACATTGAACAGGGCTGGACCCAGCACTGAGCCCTGGGGGGAGCCCCACTTGTAACTGGCCTCCAGCTGGATTTAACTCCATTTACCACCACCCTCTGGGCCTGGTCATCCAACCAGTTTTCCACCCAGGAAAGTGTGCCCCTGTCCAGGCCAGAGGCTAATAGTTTCCAAAGCAGAGTGCTGTGAAAAACTGTGTCAGAGGCTTTACTGAGGTCCAGGAAGATACATCCACAGCCTTTCCCTCATCCAGCAGCCGAGTCACTTTGTCATAGAAGGCGATCAGGTTAGTTTGGCAAGACCTGCCTTTTGTAAACCCATGTTGACTGAGCCTGATCACCCGGTTCTCTTGCATGTGCTTTAGATCCCCTGTTCTATGACTTCCCCTGGCGCTGAGGTCAGACTGACAGGCCTGTAGTTCCCTGGATCCTCCCTGTGACCCTTCTTGCAGATGGGCACAATATCAGCCAGCCTCCAGTCCAGTGGAACTTCCCCAGGCTTCCAGGACTGTTGGAAGATGATGGAAAGGGGTTTGGCCAGCATATCCGCCAGCTCCTTCAGTACCCTCCGGTGAATCCCATCCAGCCCCGTAGACTTGTGGGCTTCTAGTCAGGCTAGCAAGCCAGGATGCCTTGCAGGATATCGGTTTGTAAACTCTAGGGGAGGGGACTGTGTTGCAGAACTTGATCTACGATCTAATAACCAAGCACTTCTTTGACAGAACTTGTTGGGTACAAACTGCTTAGTCTTTAACTTCTCTGATTCAAGCACGAAGTGACAAAATAATTAAGGTCATTAAGGACCTGTCTATGCTGGACAGATATGGAGCAGACAAGGAAATAAGTGCCAACACACTCAGATGGGTGAGAAGCACTACTGCCATCTCTGTAGCTGGTTTTCATATGCTGTAGCCTGCCCATTGCTCAAGCACATGCAAACTCTGCTCAAGAAGATCAGGTTCAGACCAAGCTTTACCTAGTTCGACAAGGTTTTTATCGTTTTGGAGCGTGCCATGAACTTCTCTTCCTGCCTGCCAGACAGGTTCCTCTCCTCTTGCATACAGCAGTCACTTCAGTCTCAAGGAAGGCACTTCCCTTCTTCAGTTCTCTTTAGACCTTGTGATCAAAACCAAATAATTATCTATCAAAACTAGACCTAAGGTGAGAACCCTTTTATTTTGCAATAAGATCCAAGGCATAAAGTCAGAAGAGACCAGTCTTTTTACATATCAGAGCTAAGAACTAGGACACAGAAAACTTCCAGAGTTTTCTTTGTACTACCTCCTGATTTGGGGTCTGCAATGACCGTAATTTAAAATAAGAAATCTGTGATTTCAAGGAGAAATGGGAAAGAATATTTGTCTTGCAGTCAGCAGTCTTCAAAGTCAAGACTCAGGTTTTCCAGTTTTGTAGAATCCGAGTAGGACTGTGTGCGCAGAAAAATGGTCAAGGCATATGGCATAAGTGGACATTTTTCTGAACATATTGCAAGACTTCCCTGAATAATTTTTTAGATATTATCAGTTCTTTCAGTATTGTGCTGTCAGTATTGCTGCAGCTAAACTGCTTGTGGGCCAGGCCTGCTGCTTGGCGGTGTGTGCGGAACTGCATGTTCAGAACAACGGGGCTGTAAATTCCTCCCAGCTGCCATAAAGCTGGACACTAGTATTGTTCTGCCCACATCCACCAGCTGGGATCAAGTGCTTTCTGAGCAACATAAGGCTAAGACCACATCTAGTCTACGATTTAGACATGTGATTTTAACTTGTTCAAGCTAATTAACGTATTTCAAAACCCTATATAAAACTAACTGCTTGGACCTGATCTTGTGATAAATTCAGCTTCAGGAGAAAGTACAAAGTGGTTCTTAGCTAGAGCTGTTAGAAGACTAATTCAGCTAAACTACATTTAGGCTTTTTAAAGACAAGAGTGAAAAACATTTTTTCTTTCTAATGTAATGGTGGGGAGAACACAGCAACAGTTATATGCTGCTCTGTATGCATCTAACAGCAGCACTGGAAAAAATAGAAAGCTGCAGAGAAGCTGAAATGAAACCAAAAAGTTCACATTGGATGGCTGGTCATTGAAACACACGCTTTTCTTATATGCCGCAAAGTGAATTATCTCTGTGTTGGCTCTGTGATAAGGCACAAGAGCAGTAGAAAGCAGGGTTGTTCCTGTGTTTCTCTTGCCTTGTTGCACAGAGCAAGACCACAGAGAAGACCAGATGAATCAAATCCTGCAAGTGCTGGTTCTTTTGCTGGTGCAAGGATGATGTAGTCTTGCCCTGCCATGCCTGTGCTTGAATGCTGCTTGTGAGAGTTTTCTTCCAGCCTGTGTCCATCTGCTTCTAATACAACTGTACTCATACGTCAGCCACTGTGCTCTGAGGCAAAGAGCCTGTGGACCACAGACACACCTGGGAGTTGTGCAGAGGAGGATAGGCCAGAGAAAGCCTGGCACAGTGTTGGGCTGCACTCTCCTGGAGGGAAAGAAAACATCCTGTGATGGATGTCAAGACAGGAAAACTCCAGAAATCTCATCATCTGTGCTGGCAGAATTTTTATGTGTCTTTCTAAAGCTGAGCCACTTTTTAGGAAGGACACCAGAGTCTGACCAGATGGCATTGAAGACAGGAAATACTTAAAATCAAGTGCTTTCAACAGCCCTGTTCCCCTCTATGTTGTCTGAGCATATCTAAGAACCATCCTGTGTACTACTGTCACTCAGAGCAAGCGCTGGGACCCTAGTGCACCAGCTGTACCCCTTTCCTGGGTATTCTTCACACTTGGGCTTTTCCACCATCATCTGTGCCTTGCATGTGCCAGATTCAGAAGGAGATTTCACAGTTTTATGTTATCTATGTACTTACTGAACAGCACTGTGTTGGCAGTCTTCAGAAAAAAAAAAAAAAGAAGGCATGTTATTTTTGATTATGAGAAGCTGGAAAGGGAAACAAGCCTTTTGGAATGCTATCAAACCATTTCTGAATCACAGTTTATCAAACCACCTAGACTGGCAGTGCCACATGTCCCATAGTGCTCCCTCAGTACGACAGAGTGCAATTTCTGCATTTGCAGAAGGGTTTCTCCACACTCTTAGCAAACAGCAAATGCAGAATGATCAGCTTCAGTTGCCATTGCTGCTTTCAAAAAGCTTGCAATGGCAAATCAGAATGAGGCCTGGCGCACATGACACACTTGTGATTGAAATGAAAAAATGAAATGGAGTTTCAGGACCAAAATTCATTCATGGAAACATCTCCACAACATCCATTATGCATGCGTGGGAAACTAAGAAGATATTACCATTCAACCATGTTGAAGCAGTAACTCATGGTGAAATCATGACCCTAGCAGGCTAGTATCGTCTCCTTGCAGTGATACAGATGCATCAATTAATTACTACAAAGGTTTTTCAGTTGTGATAATCTTGCTTATATGTAGGCAAACCCTTCGTCATGAAGTGAAGAATTCTCTTGTACCTTCCACATACCTAAAATGTCCCCTTTTTAAATTTAAATCAAACAAGAAAGCCAGAACACAATAGTATTGTAAAATATTTAGTTCCAGTGTACTATGCTCACTCTAGACTTGCTCATCTACAATTTCATCAAAATAATGTCTTATTATTCTGTCAGTAGCAATTAACCTTTATCCAGCAAGCACATTTATTACATTAGGTTTCCCAGGAAAGCAGCCCAGGTACCAAGGAGTACATTCTGATGCCCTATATTTCCTCACCTAAACAAGGCTAAGACTTCAAAAAAAGGTTTAAAGAATTTGCCTGTATTTCATTAACAACGAGAATAAAGTCCTGTTACTCCATAAATATGCAGCATGAGCAGGAAATAACACAATACTTGCAACAAGAATTTCATTTACTGAATAATGCTTCTTTCTACTTAGAGCTGCATTTTGTCAGTTTCATGGCTACATGTCTACTGAGTTCCTCTCCTTCTCTGAATCCAGACCTAGGTTGTAATAGGGGGCAGGAGTGCCTGTGTCTCACTTCAGTCTTCTGCAGCCTTATGCCTTGTCCAACCAAGACATCTGATTCCTATCTACTTGACAGAGCCCCTCCAGGCTGCAGTTCATCCAAAAGACAGGTGACTAAGATGAGTGGAGTATATTGCAGGTGTTTCTCTCTCCTGAAGTGAGCAAGCTGTTTGGAGTGAGTACTCAGACTGTTTGATTTATATTTTGATTGTTAATGTGAAGGGAGAGTTCTCCCTTGCCCTAGTGAGGCTCATCCTGCAGCACCTGTCTCTGCATTGCACTACCGTCATGCCCCCGGGACCCTGCTGGAACTGATGTCCCAATGTGGCACACACCCTGCAATAGCCAGATCTGAACCTTTCCAAGAGAGACAAATGGCCTAATGGAACAAGACAGAAAAGCACAGTGTCAAAGTGGCTCCCCGAAATCCTACAGCAGGTAAGTGGCAAAGGGAGGAGAAAAGCAAGGCACCTTTGCTTTCATGTGGGCACCTCCCCCTACACATCAAATTGCACAGTGCTTCACATTAAACTACTTGTCTTTGTCCATCCTTCAGGTTAGAAAGGTCACTCTGGTTCTCTCAGTACTAATATCAGTGAAGAAAAGCAAGGTCAGTTTTGGCAAAATAAAATAGAAGGAAAGACAAAATTCTAGCTTCTTGGGTGGAAAATAGTGTATGGACTTCATTCTTGCCAAAGCTCTGCCTAATTCAGAGATATATCTAGAGGCTGGTCAGTCAGCATGTAAAACATTTTTCTGAACATCACATCCTTTGACTTCATTGCCATAAAAGGAGAGAGAAAAAAACATAAAGAAAGTGTGTAAGAGAATGGGAAGAATATATTTTCCAAGATGTTATTGTAGTGGTATCTTGGCCAAGTGAATGGTTTCTTCTTCAGAGTTCTGGACTGGAGAAAGGGCTTCTTTGGGCAGGACATCCTTTTTATATTGTTCCCATGCTGGCTCTTTTGGGCTGGGCTTACTTTACATTAATTCATTGTTTCCTTCCAGTTTCTCACCTTCAGGGACATGGAGGTTTGGTTTTTTTCACTGTCCCAGCAAAACTCTAAACTTGCTGAATGACGTTTCATAATCTGAAAATCATTGATGAGGAGCCAAGCAAAAATGGTTGTGCATTAAAATGCCAGGCTTTGTCCTTCTGGAAGGGGGCTGGGTAATGCAGTCTCACACAAAGCCTTTATCCTAATGATGTCAGCTGTGAAATTCACTACCCACATGCAAAAGCACTTCCTTTGTGTGGGGCTAAATGAGTTTAAGCCTCAGCATTTCTGCCTTGTGTGTGACCAACTCCCTGACAGAAGAGATGATTGCTAGGCAAACAGCCAGACCTCCCTCCATGGAAAGGTATCAATGCATGGTCTTTCTAAACATCCTGGAGATGTGAGCTTAGGATCCTGCAACCACACACCCCATGCCTCCTGCACACTGAGGAATCTTCGTGCTTTGCTTTGGTGCAACTTATCTTACAGAAAGCTCCCTGAAGATGGCAAAATTATTAGCACCATAGTTGTTATCCCCTCTTTCCTCCACTATCCAGCTTGGGAGAAGAGAGAAAGAGCAAGGATGGATCTCATATTCTGATTCGTTGCTCTACTACCCGCTATGGCTGGAATGTCCCAGCAACACAGCCACTGGTGCATGCAGCAACAGCCAGCTGAGCCTTTTAGCCCCTGACATACCTCAACCCACTTTGGGAGCATAAACCGAGGGAAAGCAACTCCTACCAGCATCCTGTTGAATTCTTCACAGCCACCAGCTCCTGTCTGGATTTGGAGGGTCTGGTACGGTCATTCACCATAGCAGTGAAAAGCTGCCACTATGTTGCCTGACCGATGGGGACTCAGACTCAAGCAACCTGGCTTTTCCCTACCTGAGCCTCTCAACTTGACTTGCTAGAGTGCACGTTGAAAGATATAAAAAGGACGGCTCTGAAGATGAGCAACCTGCTGCCTCATCACAGATCTTTGATCTGAACATGTGTTTTATGCACCTCAAAGCTGTTTCTGGACAAGATGTGGGCAGTGAAGCCTCACTTTTTAAATTAAACATTATTCTTTCTGTCTTTCAGAAGAGGCAATAGTCATTTAATTTCTTATATTAATTTCTCCAATAAAGCACAAGGCATTTCTCAGCTGATTAAGTCTCGTGCTACTCTTTGGCAGACAGCATCATTGTGTAATTCCAACCTATTCATATTCCTCAGCTGTCCTTCTGAAATAAAAAGATTTTCCTTCCTTGCCAAATTATCAAAAGGATCTGCCAACTGAGAGGTGGTTTTAAAATAATTGCAAGTACTAAAATGTCAGGTAGAAAAAAACATTTTGGTCAGAAAAAACACCTGTAATCACTGAAGAACCATATTCCCCAGAACAGTCCTGTGGTTTTAGGGTGTGGTTTAAGTGATTCATTTGGTGGCTTTTAACATACATCTGTGAAACAGTGAAATCACTGCACCATTTCAGCTCGAAGAGGTGCACAAAACAGAGTTTTTGCAACACTGCTTGGATTAGAGAGGAGTGTTAAGGATGGTGCATACTGAAGATCCTTTCTGTAAGGCTCCACATCAGTACAGCCCCTCAAGGGAGTTAACAGGTAGCATAGTACAGACAACAGTCAATCAAAATCATGGAGTAATCCTGTGGCATGTAAAATTTTGAAGTCCTTGGGGGAAGGAGGGAAAAGCACATCACTTTACCTACTCCTAGCCCCATGAGCTCAGTACTAACTGTAATTATATATTAAACTTAATTTCTTCTTAAAGATACAAGGTTTTCTGATTACATTCCTGACTTCAGGATTTTCCTCTGTAATCATAGAAAAACAGCAGAATAGCATCAGAAGTGAGGTACAAAGGGCTGTCTGTTCATAAGCCTTCTCTGTGGGATAAGGTAAACATAAGGAAATATGTCTGATGCAGACAAAGGAGGAAGGGTTGTGATACAAAAGCCAGCTGAGAGCTCTCACTCACTCCTATGCAGAACATGATGACTTTCTACTGAAAGGTGAGGGTGAGAGACTGAATGGCTGAAGAAGCCCACAAAACAGGACTATGTGCCAGTGGAGACTGAATACCTGATCAGCCAGATCATGGCTCAAATCAACATACCGTCTGTGGTACATACCTAGATCTCCATGCCAGAAACACCCAGCCCAAATTCCTTCCCCTGCCTTTGCTTTACAAAAGGAGACAGAAAATGAAGGAAGCTTATCTAAGTTCCCTTGTAGTGCGGATCAAGGGGAGAAGTTTTTTCTCCTCCAGAACAATAATGACAGGGTGTTCACAGGAGAAACAACACTCACAAAAAATTATAAAGTAGGGATCATTGTATTTGACATCTCCCTGAGGTGTGTGATTGCTTTTGACTTTCAAAGTAGAGAGGCAGAGAAGGAAACCTGACCTTACCTATGAGCAGGAACACGGTTTATCATTCACAGTATCAGCACCACAGTGCATCCAGAACAGCATACATCCGCATGAGGACAGTGTAAATAAGGGTATTTGGCAGAGTCCGAAGTTGGCTTTTAATTTCAAAGATACCTTGCCCTTCTACCAGGCAAGAAAATAAATATTATTGTCAGAAATACAATTATATGATAAGGTAAGAATATAATATCTTTATTTATAATAAGCTGTTTTATTACAATCTTTGTAGTTTCATACCCCATTATTATGCTTAAGTACTTAAATGGTATTTAACTTCAAGGGTAGACTCAGTCATCTGCTCCAAATCTGTGTACATACAAGTAAATTTCAAGCAGTAGTGCCACTGACAGCTAAAAGGGGGAATATTCCTGTAGACTAAGATTTTGGCTTTTCTTTAGGAAAAATAATAAGAAAATATTTGCAAGCTTGGTATGAGAATCTACAATGAATGTCAAGAAACTCCCAGCAGCCGTAACAAAAAGATCATGAGTTTTCTTTTTGTTTTTTTTCCTCTGAAAGGCTACATTAAAATAGACTTCTTTTTTTTGTCAAAGCTTTTGGGGTTTTCCAGCAAACTTGGATCAATATTTCCTCTCCAAATACTTGGGCAATGAGTCACTGATCAAATGTCAGCCACAATTTATTCATTGTGCAATGTTCTGATCCCAATTCAAGGCGTGCATTGTGATTATTCCTAGAATTACTAAGAGCCTGTTCTGGACTTTCTTCCTCTCTAAATTGCTTTTGTTCTTGAATGTCACAAGAGCATCTTAGTGGACACATGCAGTCAAAGCTGTTTTCTTATGACAATCAGTTGTTTACTAAATAATTCATCATCTGCAAAAAAAAAAAGAAAAAGAAAGGCAGGGAGGCTTCAGAATGAAACAGTGCCTCTGCGTAAATTGGTGTTGCTTAGAGCCTTCTTTTTCAGGAGGCAACTGATGCTTTGCACTGAGCATGCAGTGCACGCAGTGTGCTCAGCAGCTCTCTCTGGAGATACACAGAGAGGTCAGAGGGTCCAGTTGGTGTCTGCAGTTAGGTCGGTGACCTAGCCAGGAGTGGGCAACCTGCAGACTTCCTTGCCAAGGGATATTCCTTACTAAATGTTGATGTGCCTTCCACACCCCTGTCAGCTCTCCATAGCAACCTTCCCCTCACCACACTGCTGCAGAGCCCCCATTATTCTATCCTGCCCCAACCTACTTCTGCTGCAGCACTGCGTTTTAAGGTTCCAAGGGCAGGGAATTTTCTCCCTAAGGAATAGCAAAAAGGACATTTTATGCAGCTGCCCAATGACATGTGTCCTTGTCACTAGCCACACCTTTTCTTCTAGTGTGGAAGAAGCAGCAAGATGTGCCAGAAAAACAGCTGATGTCCTCCCTAGTGGAGAAGAAGTAGAGGCTGGCTGCAAACCATCAGACAATATTTCTGTGTTGCCCCAAAAGCTGGACAAATCTGGGGATGTCTTGCTGTCTGCTGCTGGAAAACCAATCTGTACCTCGAGCAATGGAAATAACCAATTACATTTTGCAGTGCATCTCCTGCGTGGGTTCAGTTACACCTAGCACAAACCTTCTCAGCAGAACAGTGAGTGAAGACTTCTCCATTCTCATCTTAGGACAGAGAAATGCAGTTATCTCTGAGGTCTCTTCTCCTCTGTCAAACTAGCTAGGTTGGAACTGGCCAACAGATTCAAATATCTTGGGACTGCTGGGACAAACACACCACTACTGAACAACTTTTATTTTCTGAGGTAATTGGTCTGAAAATATCTCTCTGCTCCTAAGAGGGCAGAAGGTGTCCATCTATCTCTCTTCACCTTTATTGTCGTGTCTGGTTGTGCAGTTTCTCAGTTTGTTTAGTTTACTTCTCTGGATTTATTTTTAAGAATTAGTGTTACTAAAATTACACACATGATAGTATTCTACACTGTTATTGCATAAAAACAATATGCAATTTTCTGTCAGAAAAGGATGGGAGGTGGGATTGGAGAGAAAGTACAAGACTATTCTAAAGATTACTAGCAGTAAAAGTAAATCTGGCTTTGATTTAGCCAGCATCAGCCTGATGTATTTATAGATTTTCAATTACATAGATCACAGTTAGCCTGAAATGCATTCATAGTACTGATTTGGAATTTAAATCACTGCCTTTTTTCTTATCTGTTCCAAGTCTAATCACTTTTATTATTTTTTAAAGGAAATTTAAAAAGGAGAAGAAGTAATGCTGTTAAAGTGGCCAGACTTAGCAGATATCAGTTTTCTGATATTTAGCATTAAGTTGCAAAGGTAGCAAAGGACTGCCATTCAATACATTAAGAAATTAAATTTGGACTGGCAGTTTGGAACAGATTTTTTTGCAGCACTCAGCACTTTTCTACACCCAGATTTTCTCTGGAATAGCTACTTCTGAGGGCCCACTCCATGACAACACTTGCTCCAGAGCAGATGAGATTAAATTAGCATACTTGTGCCAGCATGAAAATGGCTCATGCACGGGGAGTGAACCACAAATCACTCTTTTGCTCTATGTTATTACCATAACATTAACCAAATTAATGTCCCTTTGCAAGCAAACATTTGTTCTTTCTCAGCACAGGAACATTTGAGGAAATTAATTCAAAATAACTTCCAAAAGGGATTTGTTAAATTGCACTAGAGCCCTATGACCTCAGCTTAGTTTAATTGGGCATTAATTCAATTAACTCAATTCTTGTCTTAAGTCAATTAAACTCAGTAGAATTATGATCCTTTCAGCTCTGAGAGAGAATGCACACATAGTGCCCTGGGTAGTTCAATTGCTGCAAGGGAAATGTACACCTTTTCTTTGTTTTAGATCTTCTTATCTTCATGTCCTGTGTTGAGTCTTCCACAGTGGCCCAACAAGACAAAAGTCCTGCTGTCTTGCAAAGGTCATAAGTATTTGACACCGGACTCTATAGCTCCCACCCTTGCTACGTGCTATCCAGTGTTCCAGCCTTCCTCCCAGTACTTGACCTAGTACTGTGGACGCCACTCAGTGGTGGAGCCAGTGGTCCCTTATATTTATATTAAACCACTCTGAGCTCAGAAAAGACTATTCAGAATAACTCAGAAGGGTTATTTTTGCCCTAGATGTATGGCATACTTCATGGTGTCAGCAGAACCTATTTCTCAGGCAGTATTTTCCATCATAGAAGAGCTAATTTGTTAGTTTGCATAGGGGAGGTCTTGGTGACTTCTTGGTGCATCCTTCTCTGTGACAGTTAAGACTAGATATTGGTTTTACTAGCAAACTTGCCCTAAGAAACACTGCCATCTGAAAATTGGAGACTCTTGCCACATGTGGCAAGTTGCAGAAGCACAATCTTGACTTAGAGGACTTCGTTCTTTGTAGTCTTGCAGAGGATGCTCCCACTCAGCTGAGTGTTTTTGACAAAAATGATCTTTCCTTCACCATGATGCCCTTAGCTCAAAAGATGGGCTTTGGAGAGCTAGCAGGAATTACTTCGTGTTTACTGGCCAAAAGGAATCTCTTGTCTGCTCTTTTCTTTGCAAGTCTGGGATCACTTTGTCTCAAAAGCAAGGAAGAAACAAGCCATAGGTTCTAGCTGCACATCGTTCACTGAGTCCTGATCATTAAATGGTCTAAAAATTTGATCATTTTGTCAGTAAACAGGGTGAATTATCAGCTTTCCATTGCCTGTGGGCATCTCAGTGGAAATGGGGTCGAGGACATGGCTGAAGAACAGCTGCAATGAAGAGAAAGGATCCACAAAACTGTACTGATATGTACAGGATACATAAGATGCCTGAGAAGCTCAACACACTTAACCTGTCAGAGAAAAACTATGAGGCAATCTCAGTCCGTGTAATACAACATAATATATTTGAGATCAGATCCTATTAATGCAGCAGATGAGAGCACTATGGGAGCCTAAGAGTCAAGAGCACTTGTGAAAAAATGAAAATGGGATAAGTGGCATAAGAAAGAGGAGGTTAACTTGCCATTGCCGTGGGATATACTAAAGTCTTTTTGAAGAGTGCCCAAGAGAAGCTACCTTTTCTGTAAGTCATGTTTCTACTCCTCAAAATGCAAGGACTCAACAACAGTTTTACAGCCTTGCCATACTTTGCATTCAAGTCTTTTTTTTGGTGTCCGTAAAGGCATATGCTCAACAGACAAAGCTGTACTATATTCCACTGAAAAAAAGAAGTCCCACAGATGTGAAGACGCACAAAGCATACAAGCTGAACAAAACTGAGCTATACTAGGGGTGAAAAACAAATGAAATTCTTTTCTACCTGCTCCCATTACAGCCTTTTCCCCAACATCTTGTGGAAATTTGGCAGCTCAGGAATAGAATGAGGAAATATAGAAGACAAAAACGAGCAGAGACATTTTGATAAGAGCTTCTTATAAAATTCTCATTAATCATCCAGCAATTTTACATGCAAAACCTATCCAGCATAATGACTGCAATGTTTTAGACTTGAGGCAAAAGGCAAAGAATGGTAACACCATTTCCTCTTTCCAGAAAAGAAATGAGAGGAGAGTTAGAATACGTGTGTGTAAGAAAACAGTAGAACAATGTCCTCTGCAAGTATGTTACTGAGTGGTTGTAGAAAAAAAGGTCATTCTCCTTTTGACTGTCAAAGACACTAGCCAAATCAGCAGCTGTATTGGCGAGAAAAACTCAAAATATGACAAGATCTAGCTTTAACTGGTGACACTTTTTGTTCTGCTTGCACTACAGTTTCAAGGCTCTCTAATTCAAAAGATAAATATACAACAGTTTTAACAGCAACTAAACCTTGCAAGGCACTTTCTACCTAGACAAGACAGAGTTCTGCACAACTAGTTCCCACTTCGGCGTTCAGGCATGCTCCTGCCCCTCATATTTGCAGCTATGCACCATCACCTTTATCCAGCAGCTTAGCCTTCTATGGCTTTTCAATCTGATGAGCATCTACAAACCAACTGTGTCTGGCTTGTAGATTTATAGGGCTGCAGGAAGGCAGATGAATTTAGCATCTCTTATCAATTGGCTTCAGCACTCTGTACTCTAGGATACTGGATTTCATGAGTATTTATTTTAAACACACACCTTTCATTATGCATAGGAAGCAGTAACAACAGGACATCCGAAGGTGAGATGAACTCCACCCATTTTCTTCTCTCTCCTACTCCTGTGCAGTAGCTTTTATAATGGCTGGGTTTTGCTGTGTACAAATGGTAAATTTTCAGCCTTGTTATGTCATCATTCCCAAGAAATGATTGTGGCTAGATGATTTCCCAGTCTCACCACATGTGCTTCAAAATATTTGCCTTGTGTCTGCTTTGAGCATTCACCCCATATATTTGCAATGGAATGATACATTGCAGATAGTATATATACTATATATCATAAATAATAGTTTTATCTATAGATCTATAAATAGATATGTATTTTGTATTATATAGAATTCTACAGATAAATCTATATATTTCAGCATACTATTGCCCTTGCATCAGAAGCTGACAGTTATTTTCTGGCAAACCTCTGATAATATTTTCTTTTAATATCTAATTTTCTAAATTTTGTCTTCCTATTTGAAATCTGCACCAATCTCTGAAGATTAATACTACTAAGAGGCACTACTGAGGGCTGCTGGAGGACATTTTTCTTTTACATTCTGATAAACTTAAGTGCTGCTCATTAATTTTTGTGTCCCAAAGGACTGCCTGGAGCCTGCAGAATAATTTCCTACCAACAACTTGCATAAAATTTTGCACTGCACTTTGGCACCAAGCCAGGTTGTCAGAGTTGTTATTTATTGCAACTAGTAAAAATTATTCTCAGCTGTTGTAAGTCAAAAATATTTGAATTACTTTGGTGGAGCTGTGTTCATTTGCCTTCACAGCCTAGTGAATACCCTGTAATATGGACTAGCAACATTGGCATATCAGCCACTGACACAACAGTTATGAGTGGATTTTGAATGACTCAGAGAAGGAAGGCAAAAAGAAAGAAGCCTTCATACAAAGACAATGTGAGCTAGCTACCTAGCTCAAGACTCCATTATAAGCCTTTACTTTCATGCATCTTCATGCACACATCCTTCCTATTTTCTAGTTTTTCATTTAGTCCATTAAGCAACTTGTTGGAACCAGTACTGACTAAAGCTATTTTCAGTCACTATCAGGAGCTGAAGTCCCTCCTTCGGTCTTCACAAACAAGTAATAAGGCAAAGCCAAGAGGCAGTGACCCAACAGACAAGCTGCAATCAATGAATGGAAAAGGGCATGCTGAGAGAGTGATCCTAACAAACCCCATCAAACAGTGACCACTACTAAGAATTGTCAGTCACTTGAGGAACAGAAGAAACATCAGGAGGTAGGCTGTCATGTCCTGATGTGCAAATGTCTCAGGCTACCTTGGAAGTGATTGTTATCTGACATGTGCATTCATGAAAATTCAGTCTCTTCAGCAGAAGGTGTCTGCTTTACTGAAAATTCTGCCAAAGTAAAGCAGAAACCTCTGGAAAAGGTTGGAATTTTGGCCAGTTTCTTCCCAAACCAACTGGCTTTTCACCTCAGCCATTGTCTTCTTGTAGGAGGGCTACATAATATTCATACTATGCCTGGAGGAACATGCACTAGGAGGTGAGCTAAGCTGTAAGCTGCAGCTCATTGCTGCATGGAGCATTGGCTTTTAGGACCATTGGCTGGTGAACTCTGAGCTGTACTTGTCAACCTCCACCTGAGCTGTGCAATCCTGAGAGATACAATTTGTCTTCTCTCCATGTGTTCTTATCTCCTGATCTAAACAAAGACAAGCTGATGGTGTCTTTCTCACTGTTGTGAGATAGGTGGCTGGCTGTGATGACCTCTCTTCACATAAAACTTTCCTGACTGACATAGCTAGACAATCATGTCATTTTACCCTTCAAACAAATACAGTTCTCATCTCTTAAAATCAAAGGCAATCTCTTCTCATATTCCCCTTCGGCTGGATTCCACTGTCTTCACAGGCTGCTTATTTGTGCCTGTTGTTAGTTCTGATTGATTTTTAATGTGTTGCATTTGATTTTATGTTTCTACATTCATCCTGGCCACTAATCAATATGTTAAATAATAGAAAACTTGAGGTGATGCACCACAGCATCAAATGAGGCTTGTTAATATGGCACAAACATTTCTGTGCTCTGCGTTTCATGACCCAAAGATTCTTTGCAGTGGCTGTAAAGTTTTGGTGGTTGATCAAGCCATTCATTGCTTCTGAGGCCTCTACAGCCTTTATGGACTGAAGTTTGATTGGTGTAGTTTGGTGTGGCTCAATTGACTTCAGGTGAGCAACACAGGTTTCTGCCTACCGAAAATGTGGTCTTGCACATTTTTATCTCTTTCTTCTGTCTTTTCCTCAGAATCAAGGAAACCAAGATTTTGAAGCTTATTGAAGTGTGTTGGGGGATGAGACCACATCAAAATTAATGGGAGCCAGACAGCAAAATGTCTTATCTGTTTTGCAGATTGCACCTTTAATGCTTAGCAGCTGAAGTGGATTAGTTCCTTCAATGCAGTAACAGTGACTGATTCGAAAGTCAAGACAGTTTTGCACTGATTAGGCAAGTTTAATAACCATCATGATGAGTTCTGCTCTTTACAATGAATTCTGCAGGTCTTTACGCAGTATCCACAGAACTGCTTGGCTTCTCACTTACAATGTCTTCAGTATGAATCTGATGTGCTGGGTGAGACCTGACTCAGCACCTATCAAGCATTTTATTCTCTTTCCCTTTCAGATGTTAGAGAAAAAAAAATTGATTGTAACTCATGTTTCCACCTTTTATTTCACTCTGGGAGGTTAATACCACTGCTATTGGAATATCACATTGCAGACCCCGCTTTTTCTCTTCTGGGGTTATTTTTATATACCATTTTTCAACCCCTTTTGTATACCACTTTTCAGCATTGCTCCACTGGTGTTTATCAATATTGGAACTGAGGCTTTGGTGCACATGATGCTCTTAGGCATATGATGCCAATGTGAAAAGAGAGCAGTGAATTAAGTGGGAGTGGCAAGGTCACAGCTCATGGCAGAGATCAGGATTTGAGGTGGGGATCACATGTATAGTGGTGCAGTTTGGAAACTGGACAGAATCATGAACATGTGAGAAGAAACAAGCAAAACTAGAGCATAAAGCCATCAAGTTTTCAGAACTTCAGGTGGATAGCAGGCAAATCAGCTTTCTTTCCACTTTTCCCATAGTCCTACTACTTGAGAATCACCTCTGCTGGCTGAACAGATACTGTCAGAGTGTCAGAGTGGACCCAGAGAGTCCTGAAACAGCTTGTGCTTGTGGTTGTACCTGAGGTTATGGCTAAGAGGCTCTCTCTTGTTCCAGGTAATACTACATAAATTCAGAATAAAGCAGCTTCTTTCCAAATCCTTAAGATTTAAGTAGACAAATAGTAAAAAGGGAAATAATGTGATGGATCCAGCTGTGACAAAGGACCTCAGAAATATCAACTGTTCCTCTGTACTTTTCTGGTAGAGAAAAATATTTGGTCCTTAGGCTTAGGAGCACTCAGACTTCTGCCGATGTCTCCTCTCTACTGGTCAATAGTGAAGTTAACCCTACAGGGAGAGAAATGTTGCTTTAAAAGGCCTTCGTCAAGATTACTAAAGCGAGTTCATACCAAGGAAAATAGCTGGCATTGCTTTGGGGCTCGAAAAGTGATGTACTGCATTCCTGGGCATACGCAAACAGAACAACTGCCAATGAGATGGGCCTGCCAAACCCAGGCATAAAATGTGCTACCAGTAATTGGAAACAAAGGTGCAGCATGGTTGGATGTGCAAGGACAAGTATCCTCTCTGTTTCCACCTCAGCAGCCACAGGAATAGGAAGTATCTCCTTGTATCTGGTGCTGGTGAGGGGATGCAAAACACTGTGGTGACATGAGGTAGCCACATGGCTTGTTGAGGGGATGTTCATCTTGTCAAGCTGGCTCAACCTTGAGCAGCAGGAATAAACCTTCTCCCAGAGGTTTAGCTGGCAATAGTGGTGAAAGCAAATGCTTTGCAAAGTGCCTTTTGTCACATTTTGCTGACAAAGCTGGGGTTAGGCCCCATCTGCCTGTTGGGATATAAATATCTTAATTAGATCTTTGAAAAAATGAGAGAAAAAAGTCTAGAAGCCTGGGAGGTATTTTATTATTTCTTTTTTATTTTTAGTATTAAATGTATACCTCAAGTAGTGCTGACACTAGGATGCATAATCCACTTACCAGGGCAGAGAGGGCTCTGAAGCTGCACCACAAGTGCAGCATTTGATAACGGTAATGAAAAAGAGAGCAATCTATATCTACATTAGAGCTTGGTTTGGGGATCAAAGAAAACTGACACTGAATTTATGAAGCAGACATCTCAAATATATTAGATCAGTGCTTTTCTTCCTCCTCTATTTTGTTTTTTCCTTCCTTGATTTTTTAATTTTTTGATAACTTCACCCTTTATTTGGGTGAGCTCATAGCCCTATAATCAAAAAAGCAAGAAAAAGTCATACAGTGAAATGGACCTGCCTTGACTCATGAGCTGAGTCAGCTTGTGCTTGTTTACTCTGCCCACCAGGACTTGCTCCATTGCTGCATCTCTTCAGGGTGCACATGCTCAGAGATGCACACAACACATGGATCCATGCTGCAGTGCCTGCTGATGAGGTTGTGCTGGAAGAGATACAAGGGCCTCTCCACTAGAGTTGTCCACATAATCTTTCTCCATCCCATCTCACACTGTCCATCACATGGCTCCTAAAAGGAGCCTCTTGAAATAGGAGCAAGTGCCTTAGAGGAAATAGGAGGGATCCAGAGGGAACAGACATGGATGAGAGAGTATAGGAAATGCCCTACTACTGATGCATAGCAGTGTTTTTTGACAGTATCCTGTCCCCAGTTGTAGCAGTAGGAAATGCTGCTTAGGGGAAAGACAATCCCATCCACTTACATGAGTTTCTCCAGTTGCTTTGTGAGACAGCTTGCAGTTCACAGCCTCCTATGCCAGCAGCTTCCAAAAATTCCATTCCCTTCTGTATTCTTTCCCTTCTGTATTTCTTTCTTTTCTGCTTTAAACCAGTTCCCTCAGTTCCAGTGTTGAAGGACTTCATGAGCTACGGTTCCACTTTTAGTTTGTGCTCCACTTCACTGATTTTGAACATGCCTGTTTCACACCCTTCTGGCCATTCCCAAAACAAAAACTCTTAGATTTTTTGTTGCTTAAAAGTAGTTTCTCTGTATCCACAGCCACTTTAATTGATCTTTTCTTCCTATTTTCTGAATCCAGCATGTCTTTCTTGAAGACAAGAGGGACAAGACCTGCACTCTGCTCAAAATGCACTTGCATCAAGATTTTCCATTCATGCCCTTTTCTAGCTCTTTGATGAATATGCTGAATAACACTGGTGCCAGCAGTAGTCTCCAGAGGATCTCTCATTAAGCCCTATCAGACATATGGGGCAATACGTAGTTTTACAAAACCATCCTGGTTTTCTCTGGATACACTATTTACACCATGTGCTCTGTGAAGTTTGTCTTGAGTCTAGACTCATCTTCTTCTCAGGAGTGTAAGTCATCCATTGATTAGTAATTCCAGCAGCCATCTGACACTCTTGCTGTTTGCAATAATACATTATGCACCTCAAGTAGCAGATCTGCATGTTCACACCTGAGTTCGTCAAGTGAATGCCATCTGGTCATAGGTCACTTGGTAACATCTTATTAACAACAAAGCCAGACAATTCTCAGGCTTTCAGGCTCCTGGAATCAGTGCACATGTAATTTTGCCCTCACTCTGTCTCCTGGCACATGCCAAGTCACCGGGATTGCAGGTAACCTAATTTTCTGTGTGCTTGTGCTCTCTATTTCTCCAACCATCCTTCCTTAGACACAAATAATGTCAGGCATATCCTCCTTGTAGGCCATGGTAGTCTGAATACAGTGCTTTTTCCCAGATCAGAGATGACATATTCCTCTACTATCTTTTTCCTTTCCTGTACTAGCAAACAGACTTTGTTATGAAGAGGGATAGCCATATTTTTCTGCTTGTGTTCCTCCTCTCCTGAAAGGTTACCTAGATATTTACCACCTACCTCTTCACATCATCTCCTACCTCATTCACAGTTTGAGGCTCTGAATTTTTTCCCTGGCTCCTCAGCCTCACGCAAGACAGGGGATTTCAGTCAGTGCTACTGTGGAGACCACATCTTCCAATCTCCAGTTTGAGACAGTAAAATTCTCCCAAGCAAGAGTGGCTTAGAGAAACAACAGTTCACAGATGAGGCCCAATTGTTGAAGATGGGTCTGTCTGATGATGAATGACTATTAATGATGGCCCAGGCAGCTGCAGACCTCCTGATAATTCTTGCTCAGACTCTGCTGGTGGAGGTCTGGTCTCACAGATACTCTCTCCATTCAGTACATTGCATCTCCTGGCAGATTTCCTTGATATCTTGAAACACAGCCTTGAGCCATGCTATCCAAGATGTTTGTGATAGCAGCTTGAGATTCTTTACATTGTGTGAAGTCTTGTGACTCCAGGAGCTGGAACACTGGCTCGTATCTTGTGGCAGTTCTGAGCTATATTATGAACTCCTCACTTATCAGCCCAGAAGCAGGCCACAATAGGCAGTGATTGTTACCTCACATTTCAGAAGGGATTGGGCTAAGAAGTTGTGATCTCTCTCAAGAAAGCATAGGAAGGTGTATTACTTGTGGTCAGCACACCAAATGCCAGGGCTGTACTGTCCTCATCACGCTGCTGCTACACATTCCCTGTAGATCAACCTCCCTACGCTGGTTCTCACAAGTGCAGTGCACACACACATGGGATTTTGATGTCTTGAACCATACCTTTAGTTTTGAAATTTATTAGGTTTGCTTCACCCAAAGAATATCCAGAGCCATCAGGGGTAATGGCACAGAGGGCTTCTCCTGACTAGGTTGGTTCAATGCCACACGCCACGGCCACTGTCTCAATCTGCTTTGCTGGCTGCCACAGGGGCAGCAGGCCTGCCTGCAGGCATCAGCTGCATCTGTTGCTCAGATCCTCAGTGGCTTGAAGGAAAAACTTGTCTTCCCTCCTTTTTACCAGCACGTACAAGATAAATTGATTACTTACTTACCTTTCTTTCATTTACGTACATTAAAACATGAGTCATTTTTCTTTATAAAACTAAATGCATTCAAAACTGCTTAAAATCAAATTAGGTGAGACTAGTTTTTTTTTTTTTAAAACAACAACAAAGAAAAAGCCCTAGAGCTGTATTTGAAGGAGGAAGGAACCTCTGAACCAAAGGACTAATTCTTACCTGAGCCCTGGGAAGAGGGTATTTTGAAAAGGTGAAGTCAGCTTGAGAGAGCAGTCACTTCCAAAGGAGCAGAGAGAGCATTTTCTTCATTCTGGAACAATCGTTTGGATCTTCAGAGTTGAGAATTGGGAGGTAAAAGGAAGGGAAGAAAAGTTTAATTTTCTTTTTCTGACCTACAAATAAAAACAAGATGTAAAATGTGACTTATTGCTGTTAAAATCTTGAAGGTTATTATGATCAGGAGCTAAATTCAAATTACTGGCTAAGGATTGCATTACTTTTGTTTAATAAATCATTTAGTTTTAAATGTTGGACATGTTTGGATAAAACTTCTCCTTTGCAGTATGCATATTGTACTTCTATGTGATTACAAAAGAAAAAGGAAGAAATGAGATATCACTCTCTCCACACATACAAAAGCCTAGATGAAATGCTGTTTCGGGACTAACTCAATCACAGTTCTCTTCCAGAAGCTGTTTAATCAGGGTCACAAGAACTGTTCCACTAAATAGGAAAAGCAAACGTGTCTTCATCACCCTCCAACATTATAAAGAAGGTAAAAATTATTAATCTGAACTAACACATTAAACCTTGTAACTGAGTGAAAAATAGCTGTGGAGCCTGAGTGTATCCCCAGCTCTGCCAAAAGACATGTTGGATTTTATCAGCAAATGAAAATCAGACATTCTTTGAGGAGAAAAAAACCTGAAAGCCCACACATAGCAATAATTTAAATTCAAGCTCCCAGCTTTTTGATTTAAATCATGATTAAACATGATGTTTTAAATCATCATGATAGATGCACTTCCCCTCTTGTCAGGACTCTCCTTATTAAAATGACACATCTAAACTCTCAGTCAGAAAAGCTCAGCTATTAGCCAACACAGGTTTCCTGGAGAGAGGGGAAAGAAGTTTAATCTCACTTCCCCATCCCCCTTTTTTCATCTAATTCAATTTTCTTCAATTGATTGTGGTTTTATCACAGATACTCAGCTTCTTTGTCATACAGAATGTATCATCTGCAGCTAAAATCATGGTAAGCAGATCAGAGATTGCCCAGAGCATGTATTAAATATGTATATTAAGAAAACGCAGGTGAAGGTCACACTTTGCCTAAGTTTTATAGGATCTGTGTCCATGCAAAGACTACCTCCCACTCAACCTTGCTTTTCTGGTTGCTATTTGCTGGTGTTCAAACCAAAAAAAACCCAATATATATGTCCAACCAACCATGAGACTTGTGGCAGAAGGTTCCTTCTGCAGTCTCCTTCCCCCTAGTATTAGCCAGCAGATCCCTAGTGTGGCAGGAAGGGACGACTGCTTCTCAGCTCACATCGTCACTGCTTTGCATATCTTTGCTTAAGGAGATGTTCCACCAGTTCCTTATGTGTCAGCACACAAGGTGATTTGTTTCACCCATCAGCTACTTCAGCAGTCAAGCTTGTCTTGACCCTCTCTGCCTGGTTTTGGGCATTACAGTGCCTGGGCACAGACAACCAGTTTACAGCAAAACACAACCAGCCCACCTGAGGATCCAGGTCTAGCTGCACAGCAGCAACACAGCCTGACTTTCATGGCCTCAAGCTCCGCCAGAGGAGATTTAGGCTGGACATTAGGAAAATATTTTTCACAGAAAGGGTCATTGGGCCCTGGAACAGGCTGCCCAGGGAGGTGGTTGATTCACCTTCCCTGGAGGTGTTTAAGGCACGAGTAGACGAGGTGCTGAGGAGTTTGATAGGAATGATTGGACTCGATGATCTGGTGGGTCTCTTCCAACCTGGTTATTCTGTGATTCTGTGATTCTGTGACTTTCCATGGAAGTGGGGAGGCTGTTCCATGGCTGCAGAGGCACTGCCATGCCCACATGCTGTCAACTTCTCAAGGCAAGTTGTCAGAACTGTAAGGATTTTTACCTTACTACAATATTGCCGTAGTCCATGATGGACCATGACAGAAAACTCTTTCCTGCCCCTAGTTTACTGTAATACAATGCCCTTCTGAGAAGATGATCATAAATACCATTAAATGTGCTACAGTCATCTTTGTTAATTCTTTTGAATAATTTTATATGTTTGTTAGCAACCAAACAAGGAGGCAAACTCTGTCAATTTTTACTAAAACATTATTTCCTTTGGTAATTCTAATTGTTCATTTATTAGTTGTGCTTTGTCATGAAACTTCTGGTGTTTTCCTTTTTTTGCTGCGGGCCCACTATGCTGGGGTTTTACTGCTTTTAAGTAACAAATAAGCAAAGTCAAATTAAGAAACCCTGGAACCTTGTATCTTTGTCATGCCTGTAGAGTATTGACATACCGGGACAGCATAAGGATAATTGCCACGGAGAACTGCACACATGACAGTGTCAGAAAAGCAACCCTGGCATGCAATAACTGACTTGATTGTGGTAAGGCAAAACTGGGAGTTTTGTTAACAAGCAGAACATCATTTTCCTGGACTTCAGTAAAGCCTTTGATACAGTTTCTCATAGCATTCTGCTTCGGAAACTGTCGGCCTCTGGCCTGGACGGGCGCACACTCTCCTGGGTGAAAAACTGGTTGAATGACCGAGCCCAGAGGGTGGTGGTAAATGGAGTTAAATCCAGCTGGAGGCCAGTGACAAGTGGGGTTCCCCAGGGCTCAGTCCTGGGTCCAGTCCTGTTTAATGTCTTTATCAACGACCTGGATGAAGGCATCGAGTGCTCCCTTAGCAAGTTTGCAGATGACACCAAGCTGGGTGGAAGTGTCGATCTGCTGGAGGGTTGGGAGGCTCTGCAAAGGGACCTGAACAGGCTGGACCGCTGGGCTGAGACCAATGGCATGAGGTTTAACAAGGCCAAATGCCGGGTCCTGCACTTGGGGCACAACAACCATAAGCAGAGGTACAGACTAGGAGAAACCTGGCTGGAAAGCTGCCAGGAGGAGAGGGACCTGGGGGTGCTGGTTGACAACCGACTGAACATGAGCCAGCAGTGTGCCCAGGTGGCCAAAAAGGCCAATGGCATCCTGGCTTGTATCAGGAACGGCGTGACCAGCAGGTCCAGGGAGGTTATTCTCCCTCTGTACTCGGCACTGGTGAGACCGCACCTCGAGTACTGTGTTCAGTTCTGGGCCCCTCACCACAAGAAGGATGCTGAGGCTTTGGAGCGAGTCCAGAGAAGAGCAACAAAGCTGGTGAAGGGGCTGGAGAACAAAACTTATGAGGAGCGGCTGAGAGAGCTGGGGTTATTTAGCCTGGAGAAGAGGAGGCTGAGGGGAGACCTTATTACTCTCTACAACTACCTGAAGGGAGGTTGTGGAGAGGAGGGTGCTGGCCTCTTCTCCCAAGTGACAGGGGACAGGACGAGAGGGAATGGCCTCAAGCTCTGCCAGGGGAGATTTAGGCTTGAGATTAGGAAGAAATTCTTCACAGAGAGGGTGGTTAGGCATTGGAACAGTCTGCCCAGGGAGGTGGTTGAGTCACCGTCCCTGGAGGTGTTTAAGGTTAGGGTAGATGAGGTGCTTAGGAGCATGATTTAGGGAATGGTGGGAATGGTTGGACTCGACGATCCAGTGGGTCTCTTCCAACCTGGTCATTCTGTGATTCTGTGATCATATAGAAATGAGGTTGTCGCTCCCTCTGAAAATCATGGAAGATGGGCTAGACCTTGCTGGTTTAACTGCACAATTCTATCTGGTGCAGTTGGAAGTACTTTAACTACAAATTAAACTTCAGAAATTTAGAACAAGAATCAATTGCATTTCAGTTAAATCATCATTCAGTTGGGATACCAATATGACTATCATAACATTAATAATGACCTGTGGATTCTTCTTATAAAAAGGAAATAAAAGTCACCTAGCAATAAATGCTAGCAGAGCAGCACTTACATATTTTATTTATTTGTGTAAAAGAATTGTAGTGTTAATATGTTGATTTATACTCATATAGTATAATAGTATTACTAATGTGAAACTACTGATGTAGTATTATTAAACCAATCAATAAACAGAAGATAACTGCTTCTGGGGAGTAAGCCTAGATGTTTGTAAATACTGCCTCTCACAATGGGCTGCCTTAATAGCGTTATATGGATTTGACATTTTCCTTTTTCTCCTTTTGTGCTTCCTTGCTGTTACTGATGTTGACATTTTGCAGTCAGCTTACTGCGCAGGCATCCCAAAGAACCTGCAGTGAACTGAAAGTGGATATTACCATTAGCTGCTATTTCTTGGAGCATAGTGGGTTTTAGGATGCTAACAGGAGGGCCACATTCATAGGATCCTGGGTGACATCAGTGTTGCTTAACTCAGTCCCCTGTTGTGTCAGGCAATGCAAAGCAGATGCATATTACAGACAGGACAGCAGGCTGCCTGTGCCACGTACATACCACGTGCTTCAAAAAGCTTCCTGGCACAACCTAAAGGACATACCAGCTGGTTATACAAGGTGATCCTAAAAGACCATTACATTGTACAAAGCAGAGCAGAAGGAACATCAGAATCTCTCCACAAATTTGTCCTGAAGGGAAAACTGTCTCCTGAATCAAGTCTAAGGATTGGTGTTGAGTCTGGTTATGTTGCAAGGATGCACTAGAGCCATTCACAGCAATATAAGGCTCACGCCATGTAAGTCCTATCTTGATTATGGTTAGCTCCAGGACCACTGTTGGGAAACAGGAATATTATTTATATCTTTCTTCTATAGGAAAGTTAAAATAGCACAGTTTGATGTGGATTTGTAAATAAACCATTATATGGTTCATGTGCTAACAATTCAAGGTTTCTTGAATCTCATACACTGGCAGCTTTCTCCTCTGCTGTACAAAAAATAGATCTTCAGGAGAGAGCAGTCCCTAAGATCAGCACATTAAAGCCACTCAGTCATGCCCACATTTACCTGCCTGGGCTGCCTGACAGTGGGGTACCCATGAAGTTCAGCCCCTTTAGTCCAAAAGTCTGAACACTTCATTCACTTCTCATCCTTATAAGTATTTGAGCAGATCATTCCCATGACTACTTGCCCAGAAAATTAAACAGAGTTTTGAGTACCTCCTTCAAAGCATACTCAAGAATACTTGCGCCTCATGCAAAGAACCACAAAGGATTCCCTGGGCTGTCAGTGCAGGAACCGCCAATGACCATGTCATAGAATCATAGAATCACTAGGTTGGAAAGGGGCTACTGGGTTATCGAGTCCAACCATTCCCATCAATCACTAAACCATGTCTCTGAGCACCTCATCCACCCGTCTTTTAAACACCTCCAGGGAAGGTGAATCAACCACCTCCCTGGGCAGCCTGTTCCGGTGCCCAATGACCCTTTCCATGAAATATTTTTTCCTGATGTCAAGCCTGAGGCTCCCCTGGCAGAACTTGAGGCCATTTCCTCTTGTCCTGTCCCCTGTCACTTGGGAGAAGAGGCCAGGTCCCTCCTCTCTGCAACCTCCTTTCATGTAGTTGTAGAGAGCAATAAGGTCTCCATAAGCAATAAGGCTTTTCTCTTATGAAGGACCATGTGTTTTAATTTTCCTGTCCAAGTACTCAACTGAAATACCACCCAGGAGAGTGCTAGGTAAAATCATGGAATGATTTGGGTTGGAATGGACTTTAAATAATCACCCACTTCCAATCCCTCAACCACAGGCAGGAACACCTCCCACGATGTCTGGTTGCTCAGAGCCTCATCCAGCCTGGCCTTGAACATCTCCTGGGATGGGGCATCCATGACTTCTCTAGGCAACCTGCGCCAGCACCTCACCATACTCACAGTAAAGAATTCCTTGCTAATATCTCATCTGAACCTGCCTCTTTCAGCTTGAAACCATTCCTTGTCACCCTCTCCCTGCCCCTCCTGACGGAGAGCCTCCCCCGCGGCTTTCCCATCGGTGCCCTCTAAGAACTGGGGGGCTGCAGGAAGGTGTGTTGGCTGGTGTGCGAGGCGCAGCTCATCCCCTGCTCCAGCGCAGGGTCACCCTTCCCGAGGGACAGGGAACGGCGGCGTGCCCGGCCCGGCAGTGCCACCTGGTGTCCCCGTGGGGGATGACACCGCGGAGGGAGTTGGCTACTCGGGGAGGAGGTGGAATATTGATAGCGGTTCTGAGGATGCGGCTGGCTGAGGCATCTTGAATGAGAGCTCGGGGTGACCGAGGCAGGATGTATTTATTGACTGCGAAACGCATCCGCAGGGCTGAGTCAGTCCCGACATCTCTCAAGGTTATGGTATCTGGGACAGCTTCGTAGCCAGCCCTGCTGCTCTTTGGGGCGCTGGGAAGCTGAAGCACAGAGCAGTTTTTTGGTTATCCGCAGTCACCCCCTGCAACCTGTGTTAGACAAAAGGATGGACCCTGTGTTGCCCAAACTTCGGTTAACTCCACTCATCGACCCTGGACACCCTCCATCCATTACAGCTGCCACCCAGCCTGTGTTAGGACAGATCTCAGGGCCTCCTGAGGACAGCAGGCCTGTCACACATCAGGGGACACACCTGTCCCCACCCTGAATCAGGGAGGGAAGCCAGCTGTGAGTGTATGGTCCTGCTCCATCACATCTGTGTGGGCTGCAGCACGGTGCCTGAGCCACTGACACTCAGGATCTGGGATGCCAGCACAAAAATCAAATCAAGTCACCAAGCAGTGTTTCCACATGGAGCAAGAAAGAGGCCAGGTGAGCTGCAATCTTGTGAGGCATGTCTGTGACTGGAAAGGTTTGAGGTGGGAGCCAAGTGGGTTAGTCCTCCTAGTTCCCCAGCAGCAACTGGTACCTGAGAAAAGAGGAAACACTACCAACAAACCGGAGCTCAGCATTCAGTGCCTTCTTGGGAAGACACATTTCTATCTCTCCTCTCCATTAGCAGCTCTGCACTTGCTCCCAACACCCTGCTTTTCCCCTTGCTAGACCCAAGACTGACATTGCACAGGGAAATGCTGCAAAATAATACATTGCACTATGACAGTCTGAGTCACTTCTGTGCAGAGCCACAGGTGACAGAGATAAAGGAAAAGTCATTGCCAGAGGGATGAGGTTTGGCCTCACATTGCCAACAGCTCCCTCTAAGGAAATAAAGTAATTCCTTTGAACTAGTGTAACATGGGCATTTCTGAGCCAAGTAAAAAAAAAAAAAAATCACATGCAAGAAATCTACTGGTTTGTCCTCCTACAGAGAAAAAGAGAAATTCAGGGTCTGAAAATTGGACTTCCAAAGTGGCAGAATGTTCAGATATTTCCATGCCAGATGTTGAATTACTTAGCCTCTTTACTGAAGAAGATGTCCTTAACAAGGACATCTGCTTGAGTCTGCAAAGACTCTGGGAAGAAGAGCTGCCAAGGGTAATCTCCTCCGGCACCGTAGCAGTAGATTTGTCCAGAGACAGGTGAAATGCCTTCAGGAATCTGACTCCCTTCATGCAAATGTGAAACGCCATTCTGGTGGCTTTTCACATGACTATAGATAAGAGTACCTTCACGTAGCAGATGGCAAAGAGGTACAGAACAGGAACAGTACAGTCTCTGGCTGAGCTGTACTAATTCTGGGGTGCACTTCAAAGGCAAAATACTGTCTACAAGACTGAAGAGATAAGGCATCATAAACACACTTCAGGTTGACAGCACAGCAGTTGTATCTGCCTTCTCTATAAGTGTAAAAATTTCTATAGCCTTGCAGTTTTCCTTAGGACCCAAATGGCTGTTGCTGCTCTTATAGAAAAAACTCTGGCTATCTTTCCCCTGTCCTTGCCAGCACTCCCAGAGCTGATTTCCTGCCCAGCAAACTCATTTCTTGCACTAGAGCAGAGAACTGACGTCAGGTAGATGTCAGGCAGCTGACAGGCATGTCATTTGGACAGGTGGGAGAAGAGATGTGGAACAGCAACAAGCATGGGGGCATAGGCACACCCCAGTAACCCTGCCAGACGAAACAAGTTGGCTCTGCAATTACTACTATTATTCCATGATGCCACTGAACATCTGAATTGTTGAACATCAGTATTCTGTGCCCTGGTGCTCCCACCAACCCCCACACTGTGGACCGGTGTTTCAAGCATTAAAGAGCCCCTAACCTGAATTTACATTTATACTATTCTGATGACAGACAGCAACTTCTGAGTAGGTTTAAATTATTTTACATTTGCTCTAAGCCCCTTTGCAATGCCCTAGCAGCATGCACAGGGATTTAGGACCCAGTAACACATGATTCCTTCACACTTTTTTCCCTGTTACCCCATTACAATACAAATCTCCCTGTGCCATTGGATGTGGCTTTAAGTAGTTTTCATTAGCAATCCTGGCACAACCTGGGTCACAGCTGCAACAGTGAGTTTGGTATTTGTATGAACAAAGCAACACAAAGTGGTGAGAACAGCATGTATGTACTCTCCCCTTCAGTGAGAGGGTGGTGTGGCAGTGATTTCTACAACACCTGGTGAGTTTTTTGACAATCCTTCCTGAAGCAACAGTGAAAGACTGACCTTTTTCCTAGAAAATTATTCTCAAAAATCCAGTAATAATAGCAAATGTTCTGAGCTGGGAAGGCCCCCTAAAAGGTGAGCTCTTGTTCAAGAGTGCTTGCATCTGTTTGTTTCCTTCAAAAACCCTTTCTAGGTTTAAGTGATGTGTTTAACAGCATTTCCTACCATAATAACTAACACTGGCCTGCTTGCATAGGGTACAAGAGGTCTGTTATTCTATGTGTCAGCCATGACCAATATGGTGAAGTGCTGCCAGGTGTGCTGTGCCAGCAAGGGGTAACCCTGGCAGCAGTTAAACTATGCTCTTGTCTCAGAAATGCCTTGCTTTCACTTGCAGGTCTCCATCTCTGTGGAAAAATCAAGTTTTGCTCCTATGGTAGTGGGACATCCCTCATAACAGGACTTGGCACTCCAGACATTTTCACTGTAGTGGAAGCCATGGCAAAGGATAAGTCATAAGCAGGACTACCTCCTCCTGATGCCATATGCACTTGGGCATCACAAACACACAGAGAAAACAGATTCATGTCACCTTCACACCTCTTGGCCAATATCTTCTCTGCCCCTACCAAACCCCCAAAAGCAACATCAATTTCCTTTGTAAGTGCTGCTGACAGTCACAACAGTCAGGCTGTCCCTGTCTTTGTCCAGTAGGAACAGGCACACAAACCTGTTCTGCCTACCTCTGGGGAATCCTCCCTTTCTGAGGCAGGCTGACCCTGCCAAAACAAGAACAAGTCTTAACATTGTATGCTATGGGGCAAATTATAAACAGTCTGCAGTGACAACCAACATCCTGGAGGGCACCAGTCTAGCTCCTTTGCTCATCCAGATTATCCCTCTCCATTGTCCCCTAGAATCTTCCTTTCATTGTTCTTCCTGCTCTCTTCTGTGAGTGACCACCCCATCCTGCATAAGTGCCCTGTTGGACAGGTCTGAGGAGGGGTAGGATGAGGGTCTATTAGCCACAGGTGCCACAGCAAAGAGGCAGAGCCTCTCTTTCCTTTAGACCTATCCCAGCTGCCCCAGGCTATACGTCAAGGCTTTGCTTCCTGTTTGAAGAGTGGAGCCCAGAGATCAAAAGCACTACTAAGCATTGAGAGGAGTCCTCACCCAATGACAATCGACCCAGCAAAGCTGTCTTGCATGCCTGTCCCCCATGCCTAGACAACACAAGTGTCTGGGACCAGCTTCTCTGTAGGAAAGACTCATTTGAAGCTGGAGCAAGGTTTTTCAAACAAACCAAAAGAGTAGTCCCTCTGTAACTTTCCCCTCCAATTGACCCACAACCTGCAGTGATGGTCAAGATATTGTTCCTGTGATCACTGCCCACCACCTGGATTCTTGGTTGTGTTTTAGCTGTGGACTTTAATGCTAGTCATTAGGCTGGGTAGTCCAGCTGCTACTTCTCAGACAAAAGAATGGGGGGAGGGGATTAATTCTAGGATTAAGTCTTTTTAATCAAAAAAAATATCTTTTCTGATCAGAGTTTGAATCTTCTTCCATTATTAAGGGGCTTTTGTGTGTACTGCTCCACTCCTGGAATGGATCTTCTTGGGTTTCTGTGGTCATTGCACAAAATATATGGTTTGAAGAGAAAGGATGTGTTTCTGCTGACTCTAGGAAAATGGCGAATGACCAAATGCATTAGTCAGGAACAGTAAGTAAAAGCTTTAAATGCAAACAACTGTTAGCAGCAGATTTTAGTGCATTAATAATTTACACTCCACTAAAATGTTTAATTTATTTAAAGTGAGACTTTTGTGGTGTAGTTACAAAAGGCATACATGATCCTGGGGATAACGAATCTTTCGTGAGCCTATGACCTCTCCTGGGGAGCTATGCTCTGACTGCCAAGTCACTTGGTTTCTTCATAGGTCTTGTACGGTTTGTGCAGTGCCTTTCTCAATGTGCCAATAGCTGAACAGGGGAGCAGTGTGAGAGGATTTCCTCGTATGTGTAAAGGAAAAAAAGCCTACATTGAGGCCTCATGAGGCCTACCCATGATGAAGAAATACCTGAAACTGAAAAGTGTGCACATCAAAACACTCAGAAAGAATGCCAGCACAGAGGGGACAGCTCTCATGACCCTGGAAGACTTGCTAGATTATTACTTATGAACTGTCACTACCATCTCCACGCTGCAGCTGCTGCACTGTGAGATGCCTCACTCTGCCCTGTCCCAAGAACTGCAGCAGCCATTGTCCACTGAGGACACCTCTCCATCCAGAAGACACATGCTGGAGTCCCAGAAGAAACTGACTTCTCTGAAGGCAGCACACAGCATTCAAAGGAAGATTGACAAAGCTGCCAAACAGCCATGGAGCCTGCAGTAAATCCCAGTAAACAGAGACATCTTTGCCTAGGCTTCTCCAAACCTGCTTTGTTCAGCATGTTTCAATCTTCTGAGCACACTGCCCCATTAACCCTTCCCAGACAGGAAAGCCACAGGACCACTGACCTGCATATCCAGGAGATCCAGAGCCCAGGAATGTCTCTCTGAAGCCACCAGAAAGCAACACACAGCATCTTGCCATTTAATGTAGCTTTTCATGTACAGAATGCTACTGGACTAGCAAGTCAAACACGCCATGTTAATTTAGAGATGCCAGGTGTTTCTCCTGTGCCTGGGCAGAAGGATACAGCCTCACTCTAAGTCCATTCAGATGGAAAAAACTTTTTTTAAGAAGACCAGTTACTCAGGTGTTCTTTATTCTGCTTTGACTTGCAACCTTAGCAATCTTCAGGTGAGATTTTCCCTACACAATTTATACATTTATGTTAAACAAGATTGCATTCAAGACATTTGATTCACAATAGTTGTCTCTACAGCTTTTATCCAGGGCCAGAAACTTAAGAGATCAACAAGTAGATGTCAGTTTTTCATAATGAATTCATTAATCCTGAGTGTGATTCTACTACATAGGCTACATGAAACCTTCCCACCATTCATCTCACAGGCACACAGTAGAGCACACACTTTCTGCAGAAGCACCCTCATAGTATGCAAGATTAGGCTATAGCCAGGCTGCTGACAAATCGTTGTAAACATGTACTTTGCAAATGTGTATTACTGGCATTGAGATCTTTGGCTTTCTTTGATGCCTGCCACAAGCATGCATTTGGCTTTGTTTCTCTGTATGATACTGAATGAGGGAGGAAAGCTAGGATTTGACCCCTGAAGCCTACAACGCACAGTTGTGCACACACAGCATAGGATCAAGTTTTGTCTTGCATTGAAATGAATACAGTCAAAGTGCTCCTTACATTTCTATTATCTAATCATTTTCCCAGTCGCTGGCCTGCTGCTCATTTTCTGGGGTAAATACTCTGTTGTCCCTCTAATGTATGCCTAGCACAGCAATCTCTTATTATCTGCTTCCACCTGTGTTAACACCTCCACTCCACCAGCCCTTTCTCAAGGATATAGAACAAGGCATATGTGTTGGTTATTGTCAGTGGTAAGGACATTTTTGAAGAGCAAACATATATGCAAAAATGAAACAATCTGGGAAAAACAGGTTGAGTAACCAGAGTTGAGAGGAGGGAAGAAATTTTGATCCCAGAACTGTGCACACTTGGGGCCAAATCAGTGTGGCAGGAGAGATCCCATCACTGGAGTGTTGTGGGAAGGCAAAGAGGGGCAGGCAGAGCATGGTAGGCAAAGGATGGGTACAGGGGATGTGGCTGTTGAAGGCTTGTGGGTAACAGTCACAAGTAATGGGGACATCTGGTGTGGACCAGCTGTGGACCAGCTCACCAAGAGGTGAAGCAACCCTTACACAGTTGGAAGAAGCCTCACGATGACAGGACCCGGTATTCCCAGGGACTTTTCCTGGCACATTCTGGAAAGTTGTGCCAGTTGTGCAGCATGTCCACCAGAGTAGAGGAATTATGGTATCGTGAGCCAGTGAAAAGGGCAAGGGGTGGTGACGGAGAGTAGGGCCACCCACAGCCTAGTGATCACCCAGCAGGCCCACAGGATGAAGCAGCTAAATATTCAGACTGAAGACCAGCATGTTGGTCAGGGTCCAGGGTCAGACCTGTGGCCAGGCTAGGGCATGGCACAACATAGCCTGGACAGGGACTCAGGACCTCAAAAGTAGCTGTGGTATGACAGAGGAGGCCCCAGGTGGGGCTTCTTCCAGCTCCTTCCCACACACACCTTATTGGCTTCCCTGCAGCCTGATCCCAGACATCACCGCGCTGGGTCAGAGCTGGCCTTGAGGACAGGCAGCCAAATCCCAAGGAGAACAGGGAGGAGGCTCAGGCCTTTGGCACAGTGGAAGTCATGTGGAGAAATCGAAGCAAATCTTTGCAGTGAAAAAACAACCTCCTTGTGTTTTGTTTCCTCATATAACCAGGTGCCACAGAGGATGGGAGGCACAAGGGTGCAGGTACATCATTGAAGCTTGTGAAAGGCAGAGGCTGGTCACAGAGAGGCCAAGGGACTGTAGCTGGAAAGGCAAAAGCAATCTCTGCTTTTATTTGTCTGTGTCCCAATCCTGATTTTCCTTAGGGAAAGGAAGAAGGAGGACCACATCCTGAGCTGACGTCCAGGGTGATCTCCTTCCCCATGCTCTCCCAGTCCCACTGGGACTGCTGCCCATTCACAGAGATACTTTGGAGATGACTGCAGGCATCATCTGAAGGCAGTCTGGTCTCAAGTTTTTGTATTTCAGATGAAAATAACGCTCCAGGTGAAAAGATGGATGTGGATTCACAGGAATAAATGCAAGCCTAGGAACTGTCTTTGTGTCTTATACCCCACAAAAGGGGAAATCAGGACTGCTTGTTACTACTATGCAAGAAGTTGGGAAACATACACTAGTTCATACAAAATCAGCTCTTGTTAGAAATAGAGAGGTTTTCTCAACTGTTTTGCTATTTCTTTTCTACAGCAAAAGAGAAAAAAAAAAAAAAAGAAAGAAAAGAAAGGTCTGTGTCATCCAGGGTATACATGAGCCTGTCAAACAAATTGAATTACTCTGTGGCTAGAATTAAACCTGTACTCAGCAGAAAGGCTAGTAAATCAGCTACCATCCCTTTCCCTAGCCAAAAAAAAAAAAAAAACAAAAAGCAGAGACTGGTCAGCTGCTTCTGTTTATTTCTTCTCAGAGCAATAGAGGAGAGAAAAGAGATCAGCTTAAAATTCATGACGGTCACTCTTTCCTATACTTGATGAGCCTGCGCAAATATTTGTCACAAGGCTCACTAAGACTTCCCTCTATGCAGAACAAGCGAAAAAGAGTCTCAAGGGTAATTAAAGACCAAATGGCCAAATTCAGGTTGCTCTGAGCTAGCCTTCAGGAACCAAGAGCATAACGCTCGTCTTCCAAAGAGGATGCATTGTAAGAGGAATTTGTGAGGCTTTGTGACAATTATCTTACACCACAGAATACCTTTAGCCAGGTGCTCTGGAGACTCATCTTTCTACCATGTATAACAGTGGAAGAAGGGATGAAGATGTTACCTCTTACCTATTCTGAAACACCTAATGTTGACCACTGGAAATTTCATATTGTTGGTTGTAAACTTCAGTCTTCCTTTCCCTCCTACTCCAACAAAGTAAATAATAATACTAATAATGCACCATAAACTCTTCGGAGAGAAACATGCCTCATACTTTTGGATAATATCTATCTACCAGATTGCTCCAGAAGCTCAGAATCTGTCAGTTTCTATCACAAAAACAAAGAAAAGGCTGCCCAGAGAGGTGGTTGACTCACCTTCCCTCGAGGTGCTTAAGGCACGGGTGAACGAGGTGCTGAGGGGCATGATAGGAATGGTTGGACTCGAAGATCCGATGCGTCTCCTCCAATCTGGTTATTCTATGATTCTATGATTCTATGAAAAAATCTTCAGTTGTGCAGCTCCCAAAGTCTTTAAACAACATGGCTTGATATTTGTGGCAAGGGAGACAGCAGAATATCACAAAAAGGAGAATCCTTCATGCTGCAGATATTCTGTGCTATTCTGTGAGGAGAAACAGACATTAATGGCAATGGCTGGGGATTCAGCAGTTCCCTTTGCAAATATTGTGGTATTAATGTCTACCTCTAGGTCTTCATTTAGGAAACCCTGCAAGTCTGTTTGTTGTTAGTGCCATTTTCCTGAAGGGCTTCACTTGTGGAGTTTAGTTAACTAATCATGTGCACTGTAAACCACTAGGGAAAGATTTTAAGACATGTCCAGCAGATGCTATGTGCCATAGTGGCAAAACACTAGAGGTGAGAAATTCCAGTGGGACTTTTTTGCTTAATCAAATTAAGTATATGCTTATTGAAACAGTGACCAATACTATATGGTTTGTGGCCACAGAACTGCTCTTTCTCTTGCTAGATTTAAAAGTAATAAAGAAATCGCCAGTGAATTGGTGAGGAAATTTCTGCAAAGGAAACTTTTCCAAGGCAAGTAGATTTTGCAGAAGAATTTGTTGGTGCAAATGCTATTTACATCCTTCCCCATGACTAACCATTCATAAAACAGCCAGACACTTGACAAGGAACAATTTCATGAAAATTATCATACAGGTGAAAATCCGTCTTTGCAGTAATGTAAAGAATTTCGCATTCATAATTACAACTACTCGTGTCATCATACATAGGTATGACTATGAATGACTCTCTCAGCTGAATGGCTATACCCAGATAATGCCATTTTGCAGATCCTGTGGAAGCTGACCCCTTCACAGCCTGAGGCTAGAAGAACTATGATGAAAACTGCAACAGTCAGCTTAAGAGGGAAGGGTGTGCCTTTTGGTAAGTGGTGGCCAGGACCACCAACATTTTTTGGTCAGATAATTTGAGGGTTTCTGTGTTAAAACAGGTAGTGCGATCACCCACCTCTCCTTGTGTGTGCTGAAGATTTTTCAGCACCAACAGACTCAGTTTTATCCCTGCCCTTTCAAGCACAGAATTCCATATTTATATGTGGTACAAATACTAGTTCATCATCAGAAAGGCAAGAACGTAAGTCAGATGGAGGCCAGCTCTATTTCTGGAGAGTAGAGATATTCATATGCTTTGCTTATTTTTAGCAGAAGATGGTGGGTAAATCTGAGCCAGCGCGTTTTTAATTCAATCTGTCCCTGGACAGTAACAGATGGTGCTTCCCTGTGCCAAGTACTAATGCACTTTACATTGGCACTCACTGTCAGGACACAAAGCCTGCCAAGTCCCTGTTAAATTTGCTGATGCCAGGAAAATAGATAATAAACAGCTAGCCAGGGGCACAGTCCCAAGTTTTTCCTCTACCTCCAAAGTAGCACAGAAGCTGTACCAGTACAATGGTGCCAGCTGCTCTCCAGCCTGTTGCCATCAATACAGCAAAAGAGGCTCCTGGGCTAGGGGAAAAAGAGTCTTGAAACCTTGAGCACAGTTGTGTATCTAAAGATGGAGGGAGATCCATCTGCTTCACAGGAACTACCGTGTGCTTAAAATCGGGCTTTCAGAGCCCAGACAACTTGTGCCTAAAACCTTAAACATCTGAACTAATGATAATTAATATGAATGTAAGTAATTCTAAATATAAATACATATCCATATTACCTGGCAGGTTGATTCTATTGTTTAGCACTCCTTAGTACCCCCTGAGTGCTGAACTTACAAAATTCAGTCTCACAGGTCTGCTTCCTGTAACTACCAATCCTACGTATGGTAAAGTCACCTACATAAGGAAATTCCACAGACTGTTCTTAAGAGCTCACTCTGGTTTACAGGTTATTGTATTTATTCTTTGAATACAAGCATCCAAAACTCTTCAGCTGTAAAATTCCTGTTCCTTTCCACCAGTTGCCTCAGAGCCCAGGCTTCTTTCTTGGATTGCTCATAGCTTGGTATCCACATCTCTTGGAGAGAAGTCCAGCCAGGGTTTGAAGACAAAAACCAGAATGCCTCTGGTTTGGGGCATGTCAGATGGTTAACATGAGCCTTCCACCTCTGGGGCAGCCATCCCTGGAAAGAGAGAAACAAAAGTATTATTCCTGAACCTTGGCAGACAGAGAAGAAAGCTGTTCTGCCATCAGTAAACTACCAAGGCCTGTCAGTGACAATTTCCTTCCCACTACAGATTCTAGCCTCTTCCCTGTGGATGTCAGTGAGGAAGCTCTCCCCAAAGTGCTCAGGACAAAGCCAGCCACATTGACAAGAAAGGTCAGAATCTTAGATCAGGTCTGGCTGCATATGAGCAGCACCAGCCCACCGAAACTGACATTGTAAGGCAAGGAGTTCTGTTTTCATTATTATATTCTGGTTTTATCTTAAATATGTAAATAATTAATGAGATTTTTTAAGAAAAAACCAAACCAAAAACAAAAAAAACCTACCAAAAAACAAAGCATGAATAATCTGACCAGGAGAGCAAACTAGTCTTAGTAGTCTTTTGACTAAAGAGCCTCTAAAAGTTTGGGAAGGAATATCTGCATCTAATCAACTCTGCAACTTTCCATGGTTGCATTCCTAACTCAAAGAGAGGATATCTGTCCAGATTTGTATCACTTTCAGATAAGAACAATGTAATGATTACCAGTTCGCATTCCCCATCACTTCAGTTCACCTTAGTAACTCCAAATGCTTTCTTCATCTCCCTTCAACTGGCTGATCATATAGTGTACTGCTCAGATTGTGACCAACTAAAATATGGCCTAATGGATACAGGACAGCTGTAAGGTTCTAAAGCCATTGATCATTTCCCTTACAGGACACAAGATGAGGGTTTTTTTTTGTTTCATGCCTATAACTGAGTTTGTGGAGTTAAAAAAAATGGCTACTGAAAGTCACTAACCTTAAAGCAATGTGGCAATTAAAAGGAGTATCCATCAACTCAGAAAGGTACACGGTGAGAGTTTTTAGCTTCAGTCTCATTCCAAGTAATGCTCTGTTTATACCAGTTCAATCCACCACAGCCAGTAGCCCCAGGAGACTGAACAACTCATTACGCCTTTGAAATGTCCTTCTGGTATCATGGCTGGCACCACTGTAAAGCCACTGGGCCCTCAGTACTGGGCTTTCAGATAAGACAGCCATTTCTAGCTGGTCTTAATCAGCATAATTTCAAGAAGATCAGACCAGGAGGAACAGGTCTTCATCTTCTCACAATTGTATAACCTGGTATAAACATCAATGTTTCAATGTTTCATCATTAAGCGTGGCCACAGACAATGGCATATTGTCATTACGGGTTTGCATGTACTGACACATAAACAGACTCAAACAATCATACAGTATTTAAGTCAGGATCCAGTGATCACCTAGTTCAGTTTACTCTGCTGAACAGGTCTAATCATATCTAACTGCCTAGGGCAGCATTGAGAGGAGGCTTCAACACCTCCAAGGATACAGATCACACAGCCTCTCTGGACAATCTCTTTCCAAATGTTCCAAGTCATCTAAAGCAAGTCAGCCAATTAAGACTGCTTTCTGTAGTCTGATAAAAACCTCCTCCCTGCACAATTCAAGCCTCCTGGTGAAATGACCACCAGCTGAATGGTCAATGTGTATAAGGTCATGTACTGCAGCAGTATGAAGAACATATGCTTTGGCTGTGTACCCATGCCTTCTGCCAACACCTCTTAACACGAGAACACACAAACCAATTGTATTGCAATAGCAGTGGTAGTAGGCTGTGCAGAAATCTGGTAATCAAACTTCCTGGGACAAATCTCAGCCTATGGCTATTTTAAATCCTATCTGATACATAAGGACAAAAGTCACAAGTACCTTTTCTTTCCTTCTTATGTTTTCCCACACTCTGTTACACACCATGCACTCAAAGGCGTCAATGTAATTGTCCTGGGTGATATCTTGCACTCCCCACTTGCGTTCCTTCATTGCTGTAAGCAGCCTCGGGTTGGAAATATCCCCTTTCAGTTTCCATTGTAGGTAGGACTCATATTCTTGATCATTTGTATCTAGTGTTTTAATATAGTGGGCCAGCTGCCGGGGGTGAGAAAAACTGGACACAAGAATTGCACTCCTGTTACTAGGAAGCCAGTCTACAACGCTGGGAGATCCAAAGTATACTGGTACCACTCCTAACTTCAGTGGCCGCCAGAGTTTTTCAGTGATGTAATCTTCACAGATAGCATTTTCGAAAGCAAGAATAAACTTGTACTGTGCCAGTACTTGATAGAAGTTCCCATCATCCATGGCAGTTGGATTTCTGAGATGCTGAGGAAGGTCTCTGTTATGCAGACACTCCCCATAAGAGTCTACTTCAATGTGGCACATCAGCTCACGCACGTAGCTGTCCCGGTCAGAAGGAGGGTTGCAGTCAGACTGCACATAGACAAGTGGTGCAAGCCTCTTCCTCAGGCTATTCTTAATCTGCAGTGGGATCATGTACCTCAGTGATTTCAGGACCTCTACACTTTCAAGGTATTGAGTGGTCAGGGGTAGATGAGAATTGCGGCTAAATGTTGCAGTGTGGTTGAATAAGGTGATTGTTGGTTCATGGAAGAGTTTGTAGTTGTTTTTTGGTGACTCTTCATGGAAAAGGGCCCAATCATGGTAGTCTTTACGAGGGAGTGGTAGGCTGTCTATACGGAAGTCAGTACCTAGACAAAAGCAAACAGTGTTTAGTCTGCCCCTACCTATCATGCCACACTAACTACAATGACACAATAGCCTAGTCTTAATTTAGTATCACCTCTACAATGACTGCATTTATGACATTATAAGGCAGTATTGCAAAGGAAGTAATTCATGCAAAGACAGAGGAGTGTTAGAGTTTGTCAGCAAAAGAATCTAGAGAACGGGGATCAGCAGTTAATACTAGAAATGGTTTTCTTTCGCTTCATGTTAGTTTAAAGGCCTCTCATTTCAAAGGCTTGCTAGGAAGTTCATATTTTAATGCACTGAAATGAGACTAATAAGATACTTAATAATCCCCTGGTTCTGTAAATCGGGGAACAGATAGTATTGCCTCAAACTAGAATAGTTACATAGAAATTATTACTGCAGGGCTCAATTTGGTTATGGCAGCAAAACAACAAAAAGGATGCTAAAATACTGGACAGGATTGACAAAATTTGCATGAATGACTTCAGGTCTTGGAAAGACATTGTACTATAAAGACTGGTTTTTTTAAGCCACTAAATATTTGACTTTGTTTTCCACTGAATGGTTGTCCCAATCCCTCAACACTAAAAGGACAAAGGGCTGTGCCACTCACTGAAAAATGTTACTTGCTGCCTTTGTTTCTGATGGGTTACAGTGTTAGAAGAAGGTGAGGTAAACTGACATTGACTCAAATTTGCACACGGAAGCTTGCAAGGTCTATCTGATTTTGAAAATATTTTGCTCTAAGTGATGGCTGGAAGAGAGTAGAAATGCATACAGACAGTAATGAAATTATGTGGATTGAAACCATAGCATTTCAGTTCTGTTTCTCACATGGGTGTTCTCTCTTTAAGGTAATATTGCAGGGAAAAGGAAATTGCAGTAAATAATGAGACAAGAAAAGGGATGAAAGAGAAAGAAAAAGGAACATAAAAATTATGAAACAAAGAGAGAATTAGGCAAAGAGAAACTTAAAGAGAAAAATGCATTATGGATCAGAGCACATCAGAATGACTGATGCTAATATAACAATCAATCTCAGTCCAGCAATAAGACAAGAAGCTTTTAAGGATTAAAGGAAAGATAACATCAGCATGCTCCCTACTCTGTGAGATGAAAGAAATAAAGGAGCTTATGAGGGGATAAAGAAAGTGCAACACAGCTACAATTATGAGCAATTTCAACTTCCAAACTATTCATTAGGAAATACTAGATAAGTGGTAAAGTACAGAAAAGAAAAATGGATGCTGTCAGGAGAAGTCCTGCATCTTAGAAGACATCTTTTTTTCAGGATTAATAGTGCAAGGACCCAAAGTCCCAGGGCAGAAAAGTTGCACATCCTCCTCACTTAAGAACAACACCCCTGAGACTCTTAACAGAATGGCACCAGATCCAGCTCACGCTGACTCAGTTGCACTGGTAGCTCACACTGGTAGACATAAAACTCTCGTGAAATATGTGACACAGAAAAGCTGGAGCTGGGAATCCCTCCCAGACGCAGAAACAAAATCCAGCAAGTGGATGCCATGTCTGATTTCTAAACAGGAGATAGCAGCACTTAACAAAGTCATCACCAATACCCTGGGGGCTTCCCAGGCAAAGACAGTAAGTCAGACAAGTTGCAAAAAAAGTCAGTGCTCCTAGAAATTAGTTCTGCTGGAAAACATCTGTACTTCATATTTTTGCATAATATTTTTACGAAGCTTTGGATCATTCTTCTCTTGACTAGTTCACTGACCAAGAGGAAAATCATTGCAGTTTTTTATGAAGGTGAAAATATGCCCTGATCCAGCCTTAGCAGGGAGATGAGGATGTTAAAGTTTTCATACAGCAGGCCATTTAGAGGGAAATTCTGGAATAGCAAAATGTGCCTTTTTGCACCCTCAGTGCATCAAGCTGAGAGAGATTGTGTCTTGATGTAGCCCTTATTCATTTATTGTGATTTAAATATAAATAACATTTTTGCAGATTCTGACACTTGTCTTTACACAGTTCATAGTCAGCATCACAACAAAAGAAAAAAACAACTACAGGGAGAATGTTTTGGCCAGTATAACTAGTCCTTTAAGAATAAGTAAGTAAATCATGTCCACAGTAATAGTCTTTCTAATGCTGAAACAGACAAATAGAATTAATACCAAAGACCAAAACTACTAGACATTACAGCTCTCATGTGATGCAAACCAAGCTTTCCTTGTTTTTAATTGGGTCAGCTTCACATTCCTTTGCTGTTATACCTTCTCTTTCACGCTTGACCACTATGTTACCAACTGACAAAGCTGACCTACTTGAAGCTCTGAAAAAATTAGTAACAAGTTTTTGGTTCACTCCTAACAACCATGTTAAATGCCCTTCTTTCCTGCATTTCCAGCTCACCTGTATCCTGACTGAGTGAATGAGATTTAGGACTCTGGTTTTGGTTTATTTTGTTTCTAGACAAAGGGGCTGAACCAACTAGTCACAGAAAAGAATTTGTCTTTATTTTTCCACCTAAAATTCAGTTTTCCTCTGAAAAGCAACTGTACAAGGCAAAGAACAAAATTAACAAAATAAAACCTACTTTTACAAGATGTGTCTTCTGTGTTTTGTAGATTCACTTTATTGTACATGTAGCAGGAATTTTCTGAGGCAGCAGAGACAGAGCAGCTTAAAAGGTTGCACTAGCTGCTGCTCTCTGCAGAATCAATAAGTTTCTTTCACTACTTTCCATTTACAGTCTGCTAGCAATTCCTCAGCACATGAGGCAAGGGAGTTGCACAGTTACCAGCGATGGAATTTATTTTAAGACAAAAGACTTATACAAGGCCTTGCAGGACCTCTGCTAGGGGTGACAAAACAAAAGACTGGAAAAAGCTGGCTTGATCTCAGACTGTCTTTTCCTGACTTGGTAGCTATGGGAAATGATCTTTTCTCCCATAAACAGAGCGCACATGTGACTGGAAATGAGCATGGAACAATGCAACAGCCACCCACAGACATGCATGGTCACTTTTCAGGTTACTTTTACAAAGAATATGCATAGCTGGATCTCTGCTGATTGGTATTCAGCACTAGGCAAGGTTTAGCACAATGAGCTGCCTTAGTTTCCTGCTCTCAGTGATTGCCACCTAGAATATTTAAAATCTAAAGGAAAATAACTGGGCAGGAAGGAAAAGTTACTCCTTTAAAAAGAAACGGATCCTTACCATAGAACAGAAATGCTCTCGTCTTCTGATTATGCTGGTAGGTCTTGTTGATAGTAAAGTAGCAAACATCCTCTCCACACTGACCCAATCTCCCCGTCTCTCCAGTGAGGGGAGACCACCAGAGCAGGATGGGGTAGTGATTTATATTAGATTCTGTAGTCAAGGTGCTGTGAAGTTCCTGCTTCTTAAACTGAAAAGCATGTCTCTCCACAGGCTTTAATGGGCCACTGTGTAAACTGGAGATTACTGCCACCTTATGCTCTGAATTGCCCAGTTCAGTGACGACCTTCAGGAAAATAAACATACATATCACAGCACATCACCATTTCAGCATCAAGCACTAAGTAAGTCTGCATGTGAAGTTTCTGTCATTCAGAGTGGGTGCATTTCACTGACTGCAGCCACCATCCAGGTGATCTTACATAAAAAGAGAAAAAAGCTATAATTTGAATTTGTAAAGAGGTGGCAGGACATACATTTCTGCACTGAGAGATGACCATATCATGTATGATTTTAACAACATAACTTCTGCTTTCTCTCTAAAAAAAAAAGCACAGAAAAGAGAACAGCCCTTCAGTAGCCTGGAAAAACCCATCTGCATGCAGAGAAGTGAAAAACCTACAAGTATGAACCATTGTTTACAGATCTAAAACCCTATAAATAACCTTAAAAACTCTCAACCCAAAATCTGGGGTGTTTCTGGCAGCCATGAAGCCACCGCTTTTTTCTCCAGGTTATATCTGCCATAAAAGCAGAGATACAGAGAAGTCTGTTGAGTGATGGGACAGAAATGGTGCCAGCAGGTACTGTACAAACAGCTTTTTGTGTCTGCACCTTCACAGGCAGTACATAATGCCACCCCTTGAACAGCTGGAAGAATGATGGGGCCATTCAAACCCAACAGACAACTTTGGCCACAGCACTTTCACTTGTTGAATGGCTCTGAAGGAGGATGCTGCTTATATTATGTTGTTTGGAAATTTGGAAACATTTATCTTCCCTGATAGCTTTACTGCCTGCAAATGTTTTGCTGTTACTGTGTAATTCACTCACACTGTGTAGCAAAATACACTGTAGCTAAACTGAATAGGCGCTGTGCAATAGGGGATACTGGGACAGCACACACAGGATACTGTGTGAAGTACAGCTGTACAGAAAAATACAGAAAATGCTCCCACATCAGCGAGTGGACTAGATACTTGCTGCAAAGTATATGTCTAATAGTTTGACAAGATAGAATTGCAGCAATATAATTGAAATAAGTCTAGAACTAACTCATGTCCAGGTTTCTCCAGGAACGTGCTCCTTCTTTGCTTCCAGATTTTGCCCTGGCAGAATTTAAGGAGCCTCTATATTTATGCAGAATTTCTAGTAGATCTCTCCAAACTCCTAGGGATTGACACACTCCAACACTTCTCCCAAGTGACAGGAGACAGGACAAGAGGAAATGGCCTCAAGCTCTGCCAGGGGAGGTTTAGGCTGGACATTAGGAAAAAGATTTTCGCAGAAAGGGTCATTGGGCACTGGAACAGGCTGCCCAGGGAGGTGGTTGATTCACCTTCCCTGGAGGTGTTTAAGGCACGGGTGGACGAGGTGCTAAGGGGCATGGTTAAGGATCGATAGGAATGGTTGGACTCGATGATCCGGTGGGTCTCTTACAACGTGGTTATTCTATGATTCTATGAATCTATGATACATCAACAGCTTGAGCAGGGCATCAAGCATCACCATCCAGTAAACATTCCCAGAAAAAAATCCCAGCTAAGCACAGAGAAGCTATAGCCAGTTACAAACCTATTTAATTGTAGAGGTGCAGTAGAGTCACGAACCCTCTCAATAAAGGTCCTAAAGACTTGCTGGCATTATTCCTGTGCAAGGGCAGCTATATAGTCTTTGGATGCCTTGTTCAGGGGAAGAGAACTGAAAGTGACCTCTGAGTGTCAGTGGCTGGCCTCAAGAAACAGACACAATTTGGAGTAGGCATCTAGCTTGGGACAACTCCAGAGGTCTTCCTGCTGGCTCCACTGGGAGTTACCTGAGGTACCCGTTTGAACCACAGCTTTAATTCAGAGCACAGAAAGATATCTCTGGGGCAGATCCTGGCCATCTCATGACTCAAGCCTCCTACAGTCCCATGACTGCCAGCCAACCTGACTCAGTTTGTCTACAAGTTGTCCTCTTCTAACAAGAATATAGGATAACCTGCCCCAGCCATAAATTAATATACCTCCACACTGATTTTTCACTCAAGTGATTTTTTTACTGACAAGCTACTGATCTTCCCAATGCTAAGAATGGCCTTTGAGGCAAGACTGATGGACAGATTTCCATCTTCACTTATGTGCTCACATTTCCCTCGTCTGTCTGCCCCATTTGTATCAAACGGGTCCAGCTTTGCCTTCCTGCCTAATGAATTAATTCAAATACATGACCAGAAGAGGCAATACTGGATGGAGGTAAGGCAACAGGGCACGGTGTGGTGCACCGCTCCTGAAAAATTAATCCAGAAGCTCAGGCATTATGTTAGAAAGGTGTTTTCTGTCAGCTGAAGTCAGCTATTACCACCAAGCCAGTGCTGCTGATAGAGTTTCTTAAACACTTCTCTGCACAGACTTGTATGGAAAACATCTGTTGCCTTCAGTGCTTTCTCTCATTTGTCTGAATCATGTCATACTTTGAGAGTGATCTCATGCATACCTCTTCCCCTTGCCCCCGTACCTGCAGCGTCATGACAACGAAAAAGACAGCTGCAAAGCAGAAGCAAGATGCCCACAGTTTCTTCCTCCTCATCTTCATCATGCTGCACTGCCAGGTCTGACAGAGTAGTTGGAGCTAGGCCTCGGGAAGGCCAGCTCGACTAAAGTCTTAGCATTTGATGCAGCGCTTCTCCATTCCATCTTTACTCCTCTTCATGGTGACTGCTGTTGAGAAAGGGTACAACATGAATAAAGATTGCTCCTCAAGCTCAGTGGTTACCTTGATGTCTACCTGTAGCTTTCTGTAGGTGCCAAAGCCACATTTTGAGCCACGTACCCAGAAAGCAGCCTGCACTAAACAGCACTCTCATGTACATCCCCAGACATCTACTCTCCCTCTTGTCATCCCAGCTCAGTCCTGTGTGGGACAGACAGTCATTTTCTTGAGATTAAGATGTCAAATTGTGCATCTTTTCTGCATTCACAAACAGGTGATTGATAAAAGACTGCCCCTCCCTGGGCAAGCCCTGAAAATGCTTGGAGGAAGCACACAACCATCTAGCCCTATGACTTACTACACTGAAGTCTTCTGAGATTTCTGTTCACCAACATATCTAGCCTGAAGCATAAGAAGAAAAAAAAAAAAAAGAAAAGAAAAGAAAGCAAACAAAGGATAAGAGAAACATAAGACTTTATGTCTTAAGGCAGAAGAGTAAAGTTTCAAAATGTGGGTATTCTGAAAGCAGAAATACATACACACACAAAAAAAAAGTTTAATAAATTGCTATTTTAAAACTCACCTTTCAGAGATTCACCTGTAGTTTAGGCTGTTTTTCTGTAAGAGGAAGGCACATGTGACCATATTGTCTCCACGTGCATGCACCTGCCAGCTTTCCCTCATCCTAACCCCACTCACAAAGTTCCAAAATCCTGACAGAGAGCTATGGGTACCAAAACTACCACCTGGCACAGTGTAATGCTACCTGAGTGGCACTGGCAGCTAGAGACAAAAAATGATCCTATTTCTGCTTTCACTGTTGCATGTGTTCATCCATTCCCATCGACCATCCGAAAAGCCTCTTCAGTAAAACTTCGTACAAAATGACACTGTTGCGAGTTCTGCTTTGCACGGGACAGCTGCTTTTGAAGGCTCTGTGTGGGCACAAAAGTGCACAGTTGCCGGCTGGTCCCTTCTCAAATCAGGTAGGATCTTTTATTAAGCTTCTACATCATCTCTCCCTCCTGCATTATAGCCAAAACAGGACACCAGAAGAGGGAGGGTATGAAATCTGCTGGCAGCTGTGTCGGTGAAAATGCACCCAAGGAGCAGCAGAGCATATTTAATAACACATATCTTACCCTCTTCATGGCAAAACGACTATAATAACCTGCCGAACGCCCCCCTGCCCTGGCAAAAGAGTAGCAATCATCTCATTTTAGGGTGTTCTTCCAGAAAGAGGAAGCACCAGCCCCGGCGCTGCGACCCGCAACTCCAACCCTGCCGGCAAAGACCACCCCGCTGCGCCTGCCCAGCTCGGCCAGGCCGAACGGAGGCGCCTGGGGCTGGAAGGAATAAGGATAAATCACCCACCCCCTTCCCCGCCTCCTCGTCCCAGCCGCCCCGGCGGCTATCCCGCAGATCTTCCCAAACTTCCTACCGGGTCTCCCCGCGGCCTCTCCGTCCCGCGGGCTGCGTTGTCCCTCCCCACCGCCCCGGCTCCCCTCGCCCGGGTACCCACTCCGGCAAAACCCCTCCCTCCGCCCGGCCCGGGAGCGGGCGCCCCGCGCCTCTCTCCGCCCATCACCCCGCCGCGGGCCGGGGCAGAACCGCCCCGGGACGCTCCCTGCGCGGCCTCCGAAAAGCACCCGTCCCGCATTTCCAGAGATGCTGGCGTAATTGCGCTTTTCTTGCCGTTTTGTTGCTTTGGTTTGGTTTTGGGGTTGGATTGTTTTGGGGGGTTTTTTTGATTATTTAGTCGGTGAGTGCTCAGATTGACTGCATCCAACCAGAGGATTGTCAGAAAAAGAAATGCGTCATGGAAGCTGGGACGCCTGGAGAGCTGGCTCCGGCTCGCGGGCATCGCAATCCCTCCTTCCTCGGGCGCAGAGCTGTGGGGAACATCCCGGCTTGAGACCGTGCCCTGCTCCCAGCTTTGCCGAGGTGTCCCCGCAGGGCTCTGCGTAGCAACCGGGAAAACGGTGCTGCCTGCCAGCCCGGCTGTGCCCCACTTCATGGAGTTTACGGCATTTGCTATTTTTTAGGTTTTTTTACTTACTCTGAAAGACTGTTGTGCTGGCTCAGGGCTGAGTCTGTATTTATCAAGCCAGTGCAGACACATCAATCTTATGTGTTTGTATTTGTAACTCATCTGTCTCATACATACACCTTGGTGTTAACACAGAGGCATCTAGGTGCCTACACTCTTCTTCATATGTACTTGTATTTATACACAAAAACTGGAAAGCACCTTACTTGCTGCTTTTAATCCAAACGTGGCAGGCGGGGAGGTGCAAGGGTGTGATTTCCTGGGGAGCAGAAGGAGGAAGAGTTCCAGAACAGGCAGAGGGAACACTTGATGTGCCTCTGAAATGCACGAGTGATATAAATTTTTCAAATGTTGTGTGCACAGCTCATCTCCTTACTCTATTGTGGGTCATGCCTGCAGCCTTCCCAAGAGGCCCACACGATTACCCAGTGGACAACCTGAATCCTGCCCTCTACAGCAGTTTAAGTGCTCCCTGCTGAGCTAGCTCTGCCCCCTTTCCTCCACAGCTATGTGTGCCTGCAGCCTGGTTGGAGCAGAGCCCACATCTTGCTGCATGCACTGCACCATGGAGCTCCGATTTCTGTCTCCTCCGAAGTTGAAAACAAGTAACTGACACTGCTGTGTTGGAACATGACAGATCCTCTACTCTTTGTTTAGAGCAACTCACATCCTACTGTTGTTGTCATCCAAAAGGCCAAGCAGCTGGAGTCTTATCTTTAAGTAGAAGCTTAAGTTAGGATTCTAATAGTCTCTGTGAAAGTGTGGTTACAGATATTAATTCCATTATGTGTACAATCTCCACGCAGTGAGAACTTCCAAGTATTATTTTGTAAAGCAGATCCCTTCTTAGGCAGACTCCTGCTTTTGCAGGCCTTACTAAGTTTTCAGGATGCCCCAAGGCTGAGAGGACATGCTACAACAACTGTATGGTTTCACTAAATTAAATTCAGAGATTGGAGTCAGATCAGAAGCCTGGTACAGTCTATGAAAGGATTTGCTACAGCCTCACTGGGGTTTGGTCTGGTCTGTCAATTTCAAACTCAGTAATACATGGCTTTCTAAGCTTCCTCAGGGGGCAGGCTCCTAGGTTTCTCTCATAAGGACACAACTTTTTTCTAACATGCCTCAGCATCCTGCAACAAGCTTGCTTTTCAGAGCTACCATCCTTCAAGCCCTTGAAGCAGTCCACAGATCCCAACAACCTACACATTCAGACTGAAACCACAGAGGCTAGTCCTGAGGGCCATGGGATAGCCCACCCCTGCCACCAGCAAGGTATTCTTGGACCAGTGTAAAGTCAGACTATGTTTATCTCTTTGCCTTAAACATTTTGTGTGAGGACAACCCTTTTGTGGCACCAGCTTGTCTGTAGGGCCGGCTTCAGCAAAAGGGCAGTGCAGGAGCAGGCACAGCTCTCCCTTGCTTCGCTGAAATCGGACCCAGAGCTGGCTGCAGTGAGGGAAGGGGAGGCAGATGTGGCCCACCAAAAAGACACATGCTGGTGGGGGTCAGAGGGATCTTATATAAGGACTCTCAAGGAAGCAGGAAGGGGTAGATTCGCTCTCACCTCTGTGCTTACTCTCGCTCACACACTTCGATCGATCGGACCAGCTTGGACCACGCGGCCTGGAAGAAGCTCCTGTTGTCACCATGTGTTCCCAAGATCTGCTGCTGCTGCTGCTGCCGTCACCGATGTGGTGATTTCTTTTCTTCTCCCCCTCCATTTCTCTTTATCTCCCTCCTGTTACCTTACAGTGTGCGAGAGACCTGGGTTGTTTTCGGTGATTCATTTCTGTAACTTTGGGTAGTTGCACCCCCCTGTGTCTTTGTTGTGCGCCCCAGCATCTTGGTGTGTCTATGCTTGCCAGAGCCAGAAATAAATACTGCTTTGATATTCACCCTCAGAGTGACCTTATTGGCCTCCAGATCACCACACAGACAAATGAAACCAACATCCCCCCAGTCAGGGCCGGGCACGAGCGTGTGGCTCATGGGTCTGGGTTCTGACAACCAGCTCCATCCTGTGGCTGGCACCAGAGAATCTCACTTTTGTTTCTTGTCTTCCTATGCCACTCTGAGGAAATAAGCTCCTATTGCAGGATGCAGCCTGTCTGTAGTCCGTGTGGAATAGATGATAAAGATGATACCAGCATAAGCAATGGCAGTGGCAGGTCATTACATGTTATTTCTGGAGGAAGGCACAATGCAAAACCCAAATTGCTGCCCAAGTAGAAAAACTAATGAACTGGATTTCTTAATTGTTCATCTTTTAAGTGCCCTTTACAGCAGTGAAGAACAAGCATGAAGGACAACAGAGCATACAACAGCCACCTAGATAACCCTGTAACGCATGGGCAGGGACGTGACTACCAGGCAGGGCACAAGGCTTACAGACCCTGCTGGATCCACAGGTTTTCCTGACAGCACAGTTGAAAGGGAAGAGTGAACTGCAGAGGCTCTTCAGTCCTAAAGGGAAGGACTTGGGGGTGCTGCTGAACAGCAGTCTTAACATGACCTGGCAAAGTGCACTTCCAGCCCAGAAAGCCAGCCGTATCTTGGCAGCACCAGAAGTGTGACCAGCTGGTCCAGGGAGGTGGTTCCGCTCTCGTGAGACCTCATCCAGAGCATTGCAGTCAGTTCTTGAGTCCTTAGCACATGAACAGTGTGTTTCTGTTAGAACGAGTCCAGAGAAGGGCCATGAAAATGATCAGAGGGCTAGAGCACCTTCCATATGAAGACAGGCTGAGAGTCTTCGTCTTGTTTAGCCTGGAAAAGAGGAGGCTCTGAGGAGACCGTAAAGCAGGCTTCCAGTACCTGAAGGGTCCTACGAGAAAGCCGGGGAGGGACTTTTTACCAGGGACTGCAGGGGCAGGACAAGGCATAACGATTTTGAGTTGAAAGAGAGGAGACGTAGAAGAGATATTAAGAAGAAATTGTTCACTGAGAGCCATGAGGCACTGACACAGGTTGCCTACGGAATTGTGGATGTCCTATCCCTTTAAGTGTTCCAGGCCAGGTTGGTGGGGCCTTGGGCAGCCTGATCTGGTGGGAGGTGTCCCTGCCCGTGGCAGGGTGGGTACAAACGGATGATCCTTTAAGGTCCAACCCAAGCCGTTCCATGATAGGGTTCCAAGTGGTCTGGGCCTGGCCCAGCCTCCCGCCGCGCCTCAGACGGTCAATCAGCAGAACCGCGGCTCGAACTCCCTCCGAACTCAGCCGGGGGTGGGGGGCGGTAGCGAGCGGCGCTGCCGCTCTGCCCCCGCCTCCCGCGCACCTCTATGGTTCCGCCGCGCGCAACTCCATGGTTCCGCCGGGCCCCGGAAGTGGCAGCGAGGCGATGGCGGCCGAAGGGACGGAGGCAGTGGAGCTGCAGCCAGAGGGGGAGGATGGCGGCGGCGGCCAGCCGGAGGGAGGCTTCGGGCAGCTGCTGGAACAGGAGGAGGAGGGAGAGGACGGCAGCTATGTGCTGTACAGGTACGGCCGCACCTCCGGGGCGCCCGAGAGGGGTCTCCCCTGTTCACGCGACGAGCGCCAAGGCGGGGGGCATCTCGTCACGTGACGAGCGTCACGTGGGGGCGAGTTGCACGCGAGAGTCGGGGGCGGGGGGAGGAGGGACGAAAGCGGGGGGGCGATACCGAAAATACAGGGACATAAACTCCCTGAAACTCGTTTTGGAGTTTCAGAAAGCAAGCATCCTTTGTCAGGCCTGGGCAACATGCAGCAGTGATCTCCATCAATCCTGTGTAGAGAGGCAAAGGCTAGTCACAGAATATATTTCCCATTTATGTGCATGTGGGTAATTTTATCGGAAATCTTCCTACAGAAGAAGAAACACCTGTTCAGAGCAGGTCGTACTGCGTGCAAAGCATTAGCATCTCCAAAGAACAAACAGTATCTAGAAGAACAATGTTGGAAAGAAAACATGCTGTCAAAGGGACATTATGTCTAAATATAGATGAAACTTAGCATAAATCAAGATATTCCACTTTTTGTAATTGTAACTACTTTTTGTATCAAGGGAAGAGGAAGAGGGGATGGGCTGCATGCTGTACAGGTTCTGTCCTGGGTGTGGTGGGGCTGCAGGGCCAGGAGGTGAGCAGTCACCCTCCTGCTGCAGCTGTCTCAGGAAGGCAGTGTCATTGGCTGGAGCAGAAGCCTAGCAATGGAAATCGCAGCTGCCTGCATGTGGTGAGTGGTATTGGTATCACTCTGTCCCCAGAGACAGTGCTGGACAGCCTTAGGGTGACAGGGTTGATCGCTTTCCTCTCACAACTTTTCATACAGCAGGATTTTGATAGAGTTACGTTTGTCAGTATTTTCTTCACATTTTATAGGCCTATCTGTCTTACAACAATATAATGCCAGTAGCAATGACTGCTGGGAACAAGGATGTGTTGCTGGACGTAGATTTGTGTGTGTACTGGTTTGAGTAGCATATTGTGCTTTTTGGAAGCATAAAAAGACAAATTTTTTTTACAGAGACCGGAAGGAATGGTCAGATATTGAACCTGTCCCTCAAAATGATGGGCCAAACCCTGTTGTTCAGATCATCTACACTGAAAAATGTAAGTTTTAAATATGTTTTGCACTGAAAACTTACGGTGGTTTAGCTTCTATCTGTCCTTAGTATTCTAAAGCAAGAACTCGTATTGTGGATAACTATTTTCTAAAATGAAACAAAAGAAAAAAATTCTGTGAAGAAATTACTTGCTGTTTCACAGTATTTGTATATGGTATTTTCACCAAGCATCTCTGAAGGTGAATCTTCACCTGAGATGTTAATAGCCAAGGTTTAATTTTGAAATTATATGGCTCAGAAGGTAATACAACAGTCTAGCTCACGTAACAGATCATTTATATCCCACAAGTGGAAGAGAGGCATATGAAGCCACTGTATCTGCAGAAATAGTACGAGTAAGCAGCAAGGAGCTCTTCTTGTTGCTTTGGGTATTATTCAGATGGTGTATTTTAAGAACTTTTTGCAGCTTTTTGGTATACTACTATCTTTTAGAGATTTTAGTTAGCAGTGCTATTAGAGCAATGTATAGCTGTGATTCTAAAGAGGTATGTTTGACGTACACAAAATAGGAAGCAACTTCAAAAGGTTATTAACCTTACCCTCTAATCAGACCATTGTCCCATAGCCTTGGATAAGATACTGTTATCTATTTAGTTCGAGATGTCTATGATTACTTCCGGGCTGTTCTGCAGCGGGATGAGAGAAGTGAAAGAGCCTTCAAACTGACTGCAGATGCCATTGAGTTAAATGCTGCAAACTACACAGTATGGTAAGTAATAATCTTGGCTTTATTTCTGTCATTATTGATTGTTGATCTGCTAAGTCTTCAGGATATGACTAGTCAATTTTATACAGAGTAGTAGTGTAGACTTAACTGAGCTTCTGAAGAAGGGCTTGGTTAGTATTTCCCATGCGTCGTTTTGATTCAGTGGTTTTCATTCATTTGGCTTTGAGAACATTATCAGTTAAGGTCAGGATAATCCACAAATGTAACTTCACTGTTTAAAATAAGATCACTTACCCGGTAATGTGGCCTGGGTAAAATGCTGAAGATGCCTTCAGCTGACTTCAGGAAGAGATGCAAAATTATAGTAGCTGCTGTTTCCTGCTAGATAGTTGCATACTTACTAAATGGCACACTTTAAAAGATCTGTCAGGTTAATGTTCAGTTAGGTAACGAATAAACAGTTAATTCTGATATTCAGAGTAGAGCCTTCTAATTTCTGAATGCTAACATGACTCTGGCTATGAGTGCTAACAAGTACCTGTTGTATGTCTGTATTCCAGTAACTTGCGTATAATCAGAAAGTTGGCATTATTTTAAGCACATAAATCATAGTTTCTCTGATGATAAGACTAGTGTGAGTAGAGATATTAATTTGAAATAGGATTGCTGTGATCTTAGGCAACATTTTCTTGTCACCAGTTGTATTCCAGATCTCCCCTGTCAGATAATTGAATGACCTTTAAGAGAATTGGGTATTTGCTTTAGTTTTTCATACTTTTCAACTCTGAATCTGTTAGAAGAACTATGGTTATACTTTGTTCTGCCCTGTGAATTATAGGAAAGCCCTGTTGCAGTGTTCAAATGCTTGACTTTTACACAGGCATTTCCGGAGAGTCCTCCTGCAGTCTTTGGAAAAGGATCTCCATGAGGAACTTAAGTATATTACAGCTATCATTGAAGACCAGCCAAAGAATTACCAAGTCTGGTAAAAATCATGTTTACTTTTCAGCTCTTAATGTTTTTGCAGATAAATTTTGTTGTATAAATTCTCTAGAATTAGTTGTGATCATTTATCTTAGAAGTTGTTAAGAGTTGCTTCCTGCATCTCCTGCAGTGGCAGTAGTGGAGGGGTTAAGTGGAGTTGCATCAGTATTGCTGCCAAAGTCCACCTTAGCAGTTTGTTCTAAATGTATGAGCATGATACGATAAAAAGTTCATGTTTCCTTTTAATTTCAATTTTTAAACTGTCAAAATAAATCTGACAGATAAAAAAAATACTTACGAAAAGGCAAACAAAAAGACGAATAGAAAGGAGTGTTTTTCTTCTTTTGGCTCTTGGACTTCTCTTACCTATTGTTGAAGTTTTCCATAGTGAATGGAAATGCGCAAAACAGCGGCACAGTTATTGCTAGAGAAACTTTGTAGTACTAGAAAATTTTATTCTACTGAAGACTCTGGCTATGAATGCTAAAAGTGGAAACGTTACTTCAAGTAAAAGTGACTTATCTAAGAGGAGGTGATTGGCCAGTGTGTAGTTAGAATTTGTTTTGTCATAAGTATGCATCATGTATTTCTCAGGGCCAAGTGAAATGTTTTGGTAGTTTTTGAAGCATTTAACTAGTTGGGTTTTTTCCTAAGTAATGTGGTTGCTATTTGCTTGGTTTAATACAGACCATAAGTCCAAAAAAAAATTTTAGACTATTCTATAATTAGTTGCCTTCTCTTGTCACTAGGCACCACAGACAGCTGTTGGTGGAATGGCTGCAGGATCCATCCCAAGAGCTTGAGTTCATAGCTGACATTCTTAACCAAGATGCCAAAAATTACCACGCGTGGCAGCACAGACAATGGGTTATTCAGGTATTGTATCCACAGAACTCTCAATTCAATAAATAACCTGCTCTGGTTATAGAGTTTTCCTTCTTAAATACAATCAGAATTGAATTTGGCATTTTGTTTCTTAAGGCTGAAGGAGGAAGACAATTGCATTATAATGTATGGCATAGGTTAGCTATAAACTTGTCTTTTTGAAAGTGAGTTGTAGTGGTTTAGGCCCACCCAGCCAACCCTGGAGCTAAAGCCAAGCCTCCAAAATCCCTTCCCCTGCAACACCCTGCAGGGAAAGGAGAGAGGGGAATGAAAGGAGAAAGACTTAAGGGTTGTAAACTAGAAATACAGCTTTAATGAAGTGATAATGATAATGGAAATGGAATCATAGAATCATGTGGTTGGAAAAGACCTCTTGGATCGTCACATCCAACCATTCCTATCTGCCACTAAACCATGCCCCTGAGCACCTCGTCTTCCCGTCTTTTAAATACCTCCAGGGAAGGTGACTCGAACAACCCCTTCCCTGGGTAGCCTGTTCCAGTGCTCAATAACCCTTTGCGTGAAAACTTTTTTCCTAGTGTTCAGCCTAAACCTCCCCTGGCACAGCTTGAGGCCATTCCCCCTTGTCCTGTCCCCTGTCACTTGGGAGAAGAGGCCAGCTCCCTCCTCTCTGCAACCTCCTTTCAGGTAGTTGTAGAGAGCAATGAGGTCTCCCCTCAGCCTTCTCTTCTCCAGGCTAAACAACCTCAGCTCTCTCAGCTGTTCCTCATAAGGCCTGTTCTCAAGTCCTTTCACCAGCTTCATTGCTCTTCTCTGGACTTTCTCCAGAGCTTCAACATCCTTCTTGTGGTGAGGGGCCCAGAACTGAATGCAGGATTCGAGGTGTGGTCTCACCAGTGCCAAGTACAGATGGAGAATACCCTCCCTGGACCTGCTGGTCACACCGTTTCTGATACAAGCCAAGATACCTTTGTCTTCTTGGCCACCTGGGCACACTGCTGGCTCGTGTTCAGGTGGTTGTCAACCAACACCCTCAGGTCGTTCTCCACCGGGCAACTTTCTAGCCATTGTTCCCCTACTCTGTAGCACTGCACAGGGTGGTGCTGCCCCAAGTGCAGGACCCAGCATTTAGCCTTATTAAACCTCATGCCACTGGTCTCAGCCCAGCGGTCCAGCCTGTTCAGATGCCTTTGCAGAGCCTCTCTACCCTCCAGCAGATCCACGCTTCCTCCCAGCTTAGTGTCTTCTGCAAACCTGCCAAGGGTACATTCAATGCCTTCATCCAGGTCATTGATATAATACTGAACAGGACTGGACTCAGCACTGAGCCCTGACGGGACACCACTTGTGACTGACCTCCAGCTGGAGTTAACTCCATTTATCACCACTCTTTGGGCCTGACCATCCAACACAGGAGATAAAATATAAACAAGTATATGAGATCACACCCGCACCCCACTCCTTGATGACTATACATCGCCACAAATGCTGCAGAGCCGACATGAGGAAGTGGGACTGTGGCTAGGAGGCTGCTGGACTCAGGAACTGGATTCAGGAATGCACAGATCTGGGATCAGGAGCAATCAGACAGACGAGGTCCTCACTGGTTGTTGGCCAGCACAGAAGAGCAAGACTTCATGACCTCTCAAATTTATACCAAGTATGACATATATGGGATGGAAATAACTCTGTTGGTCTTTTTAGGGTCACCTGCTGTATTCGCCCCTCCTTGCAGATGTCGCTTCTTTTCTGCCAGCTTGAGGATGGCCTTGGTTAAATATGAGCATTGGCCTTCTTGCCAGTGCCCTATGTTACAACTTTAGAGTAGAACACTGTCTTAAAAACATGCAGTTAGTTTTCAGAGAAATTAAGTTACTTTAGAGCGACTGAGTTAAGTACCAGAAGGTGATCCTACTTTAACTGAAACCACAACACGAGTCCAGAAAGATCTGTTGTTGGCTGTTTGCTGTTAGGCATATGAATGTAATTATGAATTAATGTTGCATGCAGCTTAATAATGTTTCATGTTCCTAATGCACCCTTCCTTATTTTCCTCTGAAGTCTGTCTATTTTTTTTTTTAAATGAGTCTCTATATCTTAATGTTCAGAGAACTTTGGCACAAGGAAAATATATTTTAAAAAGTAAAAACTTTTGATTGTGATATTCTCTTTTCCTTCTATTTCCACAGGAGTTCAAATTATGGGACAATGAACTAGAGTATGTAGACCAGCTTTTGAGGGAAGATGTGAGAAACAACTCTGTTTGGAACCAGCGACACTTTGTAATTTCCAACACCACTGGCTATGATGACCCAGCAATACTAGACAGAGAAGTCCAGTTAGTAATGCTGTTCATGCTCACATTAAACATTCTCCAGTACATGCAAGCAAATAAATACTTTGACAGTCCCTGTGGGCTTGTCTTTTCTGGTTTTAGTGCAGTTTTGGGGCTAATTGATATGGATAGCAGATCAAGCGTTAGTGCCTGTATATGTGTGTTCAGTGCCACTGACTTGTTGAGTAGTGCTTAAGCAAGCTATGCTTACCCTGAGCAAAATGTTCTCATGAATATGTCTTCCTGCCCTGCTATTTACTATGGAAACAAAGTTTGGGCTTTTTGTAGTCCGCTAGCTGTAGTAGGATAACCTGCAGAAAATCTGTGACATCGCAACCACATAAGTTGTGCTGTTCATTAGTATCCTACATCCTATCCCTAGGAGGGTTGGGTGGAGGGACACTTGTAGCATTACATTAAACTGCTGGTTTAGTGGTTCAGTATCCACAGTGATTTAAAGATAATGCTGACATAGGTTGTAGGAAAGGGAATTGTCTTTTGTTAGGAATCTGATGCAGCTGGAAAAAGATCTTTCAGAGATGTGTTGTCAGCAGAAAGACAACTCTCTGTATGAGTTAGCTAGTTTTGAGGAAAATAATTTTTGCAGACTTTCAAAGTGGTATATTTGAGGACAAACTGGGTGTCTGGCCATTTATTTTGCTACTGGTGGTGGCGGTAAAGGAACTGCCTTGTTTGGTTTTCATGTCTTAGACTGCTAATCAGGGTTGATGATTAGGATATGTTTGCCTGAAGTGAAGAAGCAATAAAAGAAGGTACAGCAGTTCTCTGGGGTTACCCATCAGAAGAAAGACTGAGTCTGAGTAGGTCCAGTTTTTCCAGTACTGCTTACAGAACTTTTTATCAGTATCTGCTCTCTCTTGAACATCAGCCAAATGCATGGTTATGCAGGGGAAGAGCAGCAGGTAAAGTCTATTTAGTGAAGAGGAAATGTGGCTTTCTGACTGTGTGGCAGGTGCCTCATGTCACTTTGCTTTTAGGAGAGTTGCTTAACTGCTGCCTTAAAAGAACTGCTGCATAAGGCTGCATGAGCTGAAAGTTCAAGCCCTTCCTTTCTGTGGGTTGCTTAAGTGCAGCCTCATGAAGAAAGTCCTGCAGACAGATACAGAGCATAGCGCATGCAGTCATATTAGTATAACTCACCCTGGGCTTTGATTACTCTAGCCCTTTTCAGCCCCTTGTAATTTCTGAGCATCAACGCATGTTATTTCTTTAGCATACAAGGAGAATAGATCATGTTTCTTATAGATATTGCTCATACTTCTGAGTGCTGTTTTATTATTTAATAAAGTGGAGCAAATAAAACTTCAGAATTTAAAACTGCTCTTACAATGCCTGCCTCTCTGAGACTTGGGTGATGGTATTGCAAGACATTTTTAATCTATGACACAGCTGACGTATCTGCAAAAAGACTGAAATACATACTAGAGGGATGTACTTTGGAGCATAATTTCTGACTGGGTGGCTAGTGCCTGCATTCATGACCTGTTGTCTTTTTCTCACAGGTACACTCTTGAGATGATCACAGCAGTGCCACATAATGAGAGCGCTTGGAACTATTTAAAAGGGTGAGGTATCCTTCTCTATGGGGCAAAGAGAATGTCTGTAGAAGGTGTTTTATGCCTAGCTCTTAACTGGAAAGAGCTTGTTGCTGTTCATTCTAGTGTTGTGTGCTTAATCAGGCGGGCAAAAACCTCCACAAGGCATTAGTATATTAACCTAACTTCTCTGTAACTTTTCCAGTAAGTTTCTGTCCCTGTAGTTCTAATGGGAGGATTGTAAGTACTTCTCATGTTTTTAAAAACTTTTAGTCTAATTTCTGTTAAGTTCAGCATGACTATACTAGCTTAACACAACATTTAGCTGTATTACTACTGCATGCTGCTTACTTTCTGCTTTATTTGTATTTGCCCCTTATTTCAAAACTGATCTCCAAATAAAGGAGACTTAACAAAAATGTAATTCTTCACACCAGATTTCCCAGTGTCATATTTCAGGCCTATTAATGTCTGTTCTAGGATTCTACAGGATCGTGGTCTTTCCAAATATCCAAATCTGTTAGAGCAACTGCTGAAATTACAGCCCAGCCACAGTTCACCCTATCTGATTGCCTTTCTTGTGGACATATACGAAGATATGCTTGAAAAACAGTGTGATAACAAAGAAGAAACACTAAACAAGGCATTGGAGGTAGGTTTTGAGAGCTTGATTTTGCTTCTTGGGCATACATTTATTGCTTTCTTGTTTTTGTACCCCAACAAAATGGAATTGATTTTCATAAATAGAACAGGTAACTTGTTACTTACAGGAGCTCCATGACAGGTTGAACATGAAAGCCAGATGATCACAAGGGTCTTATGAATTTATGTGTAAATAATAACTTGCCAGTTACAAAAGCATTGTAAGTTTTCTTCACCTGGTAGTAAAGGAACATTTGTAATATTGCCTGCAGAAGGGGGGAGACTTTTGAACAATCAAGGAGTTGTCAATGCTAACTTTATAGCATGAATTTACTTTCTTCTCTGTAGGTTAATGAATTCTCAGAATGTTTGTATCTAAACAGAATTTCACACTCCATTTGCATTTCCTAGCTCTTTCTAAGCAAGTTGGCAGAATTAGCTTAAAGGCCAGCAAACTCTCGAGACTTCAGAAAGCAAGTTCAGTTTTGGGCCCCTCACTATAAGAAAGATATCGAGGTGCTGGAGCGCGTGTAGGGAGGAGCGATGAGGCTGGTGAAGGGGCTGGAGAACAAGGCTTATGACAGGTGGCTGAGGGAACTGGAGTTATTTAGCCTAGGGAGGAGGAGACTGAGAGGAGACCTTATCACTGTACAACTCCCTGAAAGGAGATTGTAGCAAGGTGGGTGTTGGTCTCTTCTCGCAAGTGACAGGTGATACGACAAGAGGGAATGGCCTCAAGTTGCACTAGTGGAGGTTCAGATTAGACATTAGGAAAAAGTTCTTCACCAAAAGGGTTATTGGGCACTGGGGCAGTCTACCCACGAAGGTGGTTGAATCACCATCCCTAGAAGTATTTAAAAGACAGGTAGATGAGGTGCCTAGAGATATGGTTTAGTAGTGGACAGGTACGGTTGGACTTGACGATCTCATAGGTCTTTTCTAACCCAGGGATTCTATGATCCTGTGTATGTCAGGCACCATTCCCTGCAGCGAATAAGTGACTTCGAGCAATGTTATGTATCTCCCTGGGCTTCATATTGAGGGAACTCCTTGCTGTGGCTTGCAGTGTAGTTTTTACAACAACACTTTTCATTCACTAGAGGACAGACTGGAGTGCTGTAATTGAAGCTGCAGTTGTTGCCCGGAGTCTCAGTGTTCCAACATTGTTCTTTTCAATATTTTCCCTTTGTTGTGTTCCAGGACCAGAATACATATATGTGCAGTTGTACCTCCTAGATTCGGGTCCCTTTTCACTACTTCACTGAGTTGGACTTTATCTGTTTAGGCATCAAAGCCCCTATGTCTCAACTTTGTTTCACTGAGTGTCATCTGCATAATAAACTGGAATTGACGAGAAAATTTGTAGACAGAGTTCATACCATGAATTTTACACAGTGTGTCCTGTGAGAAGAGTTGATTTCTGCTGTGCCTCACTGCTTGCCCAAATCAAAATAAAACAAAACCAAAACCACATAGAACTATCTGTATAGCACCATGTTCTCTAACATGTTATGAGAGAAGGTTACTGACTTGCATGGAGAATCCTTTTTGGACAGTCTGCTAAGAGAAAAACCATAAATAAAGTCTCTTGTGTCAGTCCCCCAGGAGTACTGAAGATTCAAGAGCAGAAAGCTCCCCCACTGTTTTGAATGAAGTGGTTTACAGCCTACTGTATCACTAAAAGACAATCAAGCTTGTCAGGTAGTCACAAGTATACCATAGTGTACTGCAGGTTGAATAAGCTGGGGTAGGTGATGAGTGGTAGGCATGAAAAGGGTTCACAAGGAATCAGTTGCACCTGAAATACAACTGGTGAGATTTTTGTGTAGTGGTGTTGTTATTTGCTACCAATTGGAGTTTGACATGAGCTTGAGGTCATTGGACAGTTCCAAATCCAGTGAATAAAACAAATGTTGTTAACAAAGATGTTTCTTGTACTGGCTGAACCATATATTGTATGCATCTCGCAAAGAGAATTGAAGATTCTATAAAGTTTTGATATAACACTCCAATCTCTCAATTCTTTTTCATAGTTGTGTGAAATTCTGGCTCAAGAAAAAGACACCATCCGAAAGGAATACTGGAGGTACATTGGTAGGTCCCTTAAGGACAAGCATAGCTCAGGCACAGAACAGAGCATTCTGACGGACAAGCAGCAGTAACTGAACATGGAAGACAACAGCATTAAGCTCTCAAGCTGCTCTAAAGTGGTACTAAGTAGGTTCATCAGCTAGTTTAACTCCAGTGTAATATTCCCCTGGTGAAGAGTTGTTGCAATGAAAGAGGAGTGCAGAGTGCTGTGTAGTCTTGAGTCACTGCTGCTACTAGTGAAAGCTCTAGGTGCAGTCAAGAAGTGTTTTAAGGCTTAATTATTGAAATGTACCAACTAAAGGGTTTATTTCTTAATAGTAAATACATAAAGCTAAACCTACTCTTTATAAAGCACTAAACCCATTTCTTGTGCCCTGGCTTAATTGCTTGTGGTTTCCTGATACAGTCACTTCAGATGCAGTAATAATGACTGCAGGTAACTTAGCTATAATGGATATAAATAACTGGCTTCTGGGTAGTGCAAGCAAGTGCTGCAGTTGTTGCCTTATATTGGAGCAGCTGTGCAACACTTACAGCACATGCTAGTGTATGCAACTAACAGCAAGGTTTGAGGACCCTAGAAGATCTGCTTAGTTTTTTCTTGGAATTATGTTCAGACAGCTGAAGTTCTAACCTTATTTTCTTCACCCTTTGTAACCAGATCAAACTGAGGTCACAGTTAAGAAGAGATTATAACTGGTTATGTTATGTATCTTCAATGACTTGGAAGGGAAGAAGTGGTTTTATTTGGGACCTATTCACATTCAATGTCTTATCCTTCTTCCTCCTATAGTCTTTTTATATCTTTTCCATGTACATATTCAGCCAAGCAGTGTTTTTCCTTCCCTTTGTGAAAGACAGAAGGCACTTGCTGTATTGAACTGCGAATGATGTGTAAGCCTGTACAAGAAAACTGCTGCATCTGGCCTGTTTTCAGTCAATGACTATTTTAAACTGTTCTCAGCATAAGAGTGCTTGTCTGATATGAAATATTTTCTTTGAGATGACTATAAAGGGAACAAATAAATACTAGTACTTAGTCCATTATATGAACAGTCTTTCAGCTACTAAACATTAAATGATGATTCTGTAATTAAACCATTGTGGAGATTATTTTAAATGCCTGAAATGCGTTAATTCAATGCATTCCTTTAAATTTAAAACAACTTGCAGGGAGTGGAATTAATATATGAAAGCTATGGGTTTTTTTAATGTTTTTGCTGCTTTCCCTACCAATTGTGTGTAGTGATGTGACTCTTTTGTACAATTCTATTACTGAAGAGCTGTGCCTAAATGGAAAACCATGTTGGTACAACTGTCCCTTGTAAACCAGCGTAACTGGAACATTCAGTGCAGTAAGAACATTATTAAAGCGTATGAAATAATGTCCTCTGCCTGCTTTCATCAGTGGCTGATATTCTTGCCTTGGTCTTGCTGTGCCTGTGTGCCATTGTTGACTACCACCTTATTGTCTCTGCAACTGGCTAACAACATAGTGTACAAGTCCTTCCCAATATGCTCAGTACAAAACGACCTTAGCTAGCACAAAATGCTCTTATCAGTTGCTGTCTGGCTTTGCCAAGGCAGATTATGAGCATGCTGTTCAGCTGGACCTTCTGAGGGAGTAGTATCCTCCAGCAGAGAAGCAGTGGGGTTTCCAGTCACTCCCACCATGCAAAACACTTCTGTCCAGGCAATTCATGCAGTGCTCTGGTGACAAGGGGCTTATGGAGAAATAAAACACCTTAAAGCTCCTGTGGGTTTTAGAACAAAGGGGTAAGGGAACAACATGAGATGATGGTGTGGAGTCATCCCTTACAGGCTCCCATTAATGCTTTGAGAATGTGTATGTCTCAAATGTTGTCCCAGACATAGCACGGTCAGTGCAATAATACGAAGAAAACTCCTCAGCCTAGGTCATCCCCTTTTCTCAATGTCAGTGCCTTCTGCGTGTTCCTAACATTGTGGAATAAGGTGTGTGCTTTAAACTTATTCCAGGTCTGGTTTTAGTTGGTGATTACCCCTGTGGCTTTTGGGCTGGCAGCAGATTTCCCTAGTGTATCTTCACCTTAAGGCAGATTAATGTGGAAAACTTGGGTAAGACAAGGTTTGGCTGAGTTCTGGCAAGCGTGTTGATGTTGCACTGTGGCATTTTACTTATAGTCTGTAGGCATCAAAAATCCTTCAATATTTAGTTTTTCTTGTAATATCCTCATTAAATATCTCAAGCTGAAAACATTTTATCTCCTTCTAAGGCTCTACTGTCAGGACTTTGGTACAATATATTCTAACGGCAAAGGGTAAAAATTGCATTTGAATGTAAAAACTACATTATTTTTGTCCTATAAAAGGTCCTTCCAGAATCCCTGGCAGTCTGGACTGGACTGTATAATTGCAGTCATGAATAACATTGCCACTTTAAGTTATGTACATTTACATGACTACGCGCTGTATGGGTGCCTACTCAATACAGGCAAACAGTGGATGAAATCTGAAGCAGAGAATAGAAATCTCTTTATGCAGACAATCATTTGTCAGTTTGTCTTTCTCCACAGTATGTTATCTCATGCCTAAGTGTTCAAAGAAGGATGATCAGTACCTAGTAGAAGTCACAGTGTAAAAGTGACCTGGTTATTTTCTTTATTCATCGCTTCTCTGCTCTTGAAGTCCTTTTATCTTAATGCATCACTTGGCTTACAAACATATGCCCCTCAGACACCAGACTTTTTAAAAATTAGTGAACTGTTCCTAGACCAGAAGTGATGCTGTTGACACTGTTGAGAATGGAACATGTTTACAAATTCTGGGCCTCCCTGTGCCTGCTCTGAAAAGTATATCTTACCTTCTGGTGCTCAGATTGGTCCTGAATTTGCAGAAAAGGAAGGGGGAAAGGGTGAAAGAAGAAGGGGGAAAAAAACAAAAGAAGGATAAGAGAAGCGTTATACCACATAAAGAGGCACACAAGTGTCTGCATGTGAACATTCAGGACAAGACTGCCAAAATCCAGGGTGCACACACTTATTTAAGTTTCTGTAAGTGCTTGACCAAATTTAGCTGTGAATCCCACCTCAGGACATCTAGATGCCAACATCCCTTGTCCTATGTAAGCTCCTTGGGGCTTGGATTCTTTGTTCCATTAGTGCATCACCCATCACTGTTCCACAAGAAGCAATGGGATATAGGCCAGTCTAAGGTTTCAGTCTTGGGAAATGAAGAAATTTCCTGTATCATTTTTCAGCTACAGTGCAGCGAGGAAAGTGGACATTATTCGCTAGATGGCAGTGTGAAATCGACACTGAGGTCACTGATGCAAGCTATGTGCAGACAAGCAGAGGTCTAACTAGGACAATTCTTTCTCAATGAAACACTGCTAATTTCACACCTGGTAATTAAGCACAGAAGAGCAGCTGCTTGGTAAGTCAGTACATAGCACCATAGAGGCCTCAAGCACAAATTTTCTGGGAGGGCCTAAATGGTCATCTCCTCCAAAAATATTGGTGTTAATATGAGAAATATTTTTCATTAACTCAAGATGTCTCCACTGACATTGAATACCTTGTACCAGATCTGGACTCTATTGAGTCCTGGTCCTCTAAAATAACTTAGTGACTGAACAACTCTGCTCAGAGCATGCGTTTTGTGGACGGTTCACATCTTTTTAAGATGTGCCTCTAGTCAGAGTGCTATGCTCATGCACAGGCTGGATAGTTTTGGTCCCCTATTGCCAGCCTGACTATGGTAAGTTTCTCTGGTCCCTCTGTAATAAATTGTTTGCCATTGCTGGCCTTTTCTGTGAATATGGGTTGAAGGACAAGAGGACCTGCTCCTGCTTCTTGGAAGTCAGGGAGGAGCTGGGCCTAACTGAGGAAATACAAGCATGTTGTTTCAGGTCCAAAAGTGGTTGCATTACTCATCAGGAAGCAGGACTGAGGACTTTGGTGAAGAAGTGCAAAGATAGACCTTCCTTATGCATCCACTGCTATTTGTTTTGAAAGAGACTTGCAAGTTGTCACTACAGTGCATAGATTCAAAGAGAATGAAGAGATGCTTGTGTGATGTTAGCCAAATCAGCTTGAGCACCCCAGGCCACTCACTTGCAGCTGCTTCTGTTGTGTGTACACACTAAGCTGCCAAGACTTGCTACTATTACCCCTTCTGTGGTTATAATGCTAGCTTTGATATCTCTGCCCTTATCTTAATTGGTCAGGTGGCAGGTGTAATGCTACTTTATCAGTACTTCTCATGAACAGTAAGTGATCTTGCCACTGCAGAAGAGGTCCTGGTGTGCTTGGACTTCTCATTCTTTTGAGGTTGGATTTCTTTGTATGGGTCTATTTGATTAATCGCTTCAGTGGTTTCGTTATGTATTCTGTTTGTTGCCCAAGTCATCTCTCCAGCAGGCCCAAGAACAGCTAATAAATGCTTGTGCTGCTAACCACAAAACTTTGGAAGGAGGAAAAGAAAAGGAAAAGGGAGCTGTGTTTGTGTGGTTGATGTGTATTCCCTGCCCTTCCCCTTCTGCCAAAGCCTGTCACCAGGACAAGAAGGTGGCAGGCAGATAACTTTCTTCCCTTTTCAGAGCCAAGGTGCTTACATACATCTGTTCCTTCTTTAGCTGCCAGCCAGACCACAGATTTGAGTTTTATTTCCGGTTTAACTAGCAGACAGTGAAAATACAGTCTCCCTGTACATCATAGCATATGGTGCTCACTGGCCTTGCTTGCCACTCCCTTGTACTGACAGTTTCTGTGCTGCAAAATGAACCTGAATGACCATTTGTGGGTACCCACAGCCCAAGTGCATGGCCGGCATTGAGGGCTCCCAAGCAAATAGCCCTTTGCAGCACTGTGCCAGCATTCCGCTGCCAGCTGGGTGGTGGTGGTAATGATTTTGATAAGTTGTTTTAGAAAGCTAGCCTGCAAAGGCTCTGAGCTCAGCTGAAGGCTACAAAAAACATCAGAATGTTCAGTATTTTAAATGGATAAAGGAAACCCAGAAACATCTGGTTTTAAAGACACGTTTTTAAATGCCAATGTTGATCATTTTTCAACTGAAAAATTAAAAACTTGCAAACAGAGAGTAGAAAACTGCTTGGTTTCTGAAATTCAGAGAGAAAATGTATGACAGAGATTTGTCTTAGGCAAGATCTGATTTTTTATTAGAAGGAGATATCTGGACAAAACCCCCAAAGCTAGATGGGTTCTGCTTCTCCTTAGCAGTGTCCCAGGCATAGCTAGGTCCCTCTTGGAGCTCAAATTTTCTTATGTCAATGTGGAAGAAAGAGGAGGATAAGGAATGACGGAGTCTGGGGCAATATAAAATCACTAGTCGTGCCTTACTGAACAACACCTAAAAATAATACAGCAAATTATTTCAGGAGAGGTGCCTCCTGCTGAACCAAACACAGCTACCTAATACACACAGGAGTTCTGTGCATTTGCAGTAAGAGCAGTGCCTTCCCTTCAGGTTAGCCTGTATTGACTTTCATGTTTCTTTTTTTAATTGTCGATACATTGGCAGCTCTGTGCTTGTCTGTGCTATGCAGGCTAAAATGTATACAAAAAGGAAAGGAAAGGTGAGATAGAACCCATTTTACTGCAGGTCTAGTACTCAGCATCGACGGCCAGAACATGTCCCTCATCCCCTGGGATTTACATCCATGTTACCAGTTTTCAGCTGTCAATTTACAGTATGGGTTTTTTACGATAGAAACCACATGTCCTATTATGTTTATAAACATCTGGTGTACAAAGACATGCCCTCCTACTCCAACATGCTAGCAGTCTCTTTGTCACCACAGGAGTTTCACCTGCTTTCTGTTCCTCAGCTCCATGCTGCCATAGCATATGTAAGCAGTGCAAGGCAGTGCTTTCCCATGCTTTGCCATGCTGCACTTAGCCTAGGTAGTGCTGGAGCTGATGAAATTTGGCAGTGATTTCTAGAAGGCCCCTTTGGTCACAAGCATCCTCATGGAACAGGACCTGTCCATGAAGGCCCCCTGAGATCCCATCAAGTCTTGGGCCAGCTGTGGAGACTGGGGTACATGTCTCCCTTTATCACTTTATCACCTCATGATAGCATCCCATCTATCACCAACATGGTCTCAGTGAGTAAGTTTAGAGATCTAGGCATAAGGTAGAAGTCTGCTTAAATTTTAATGAAATAGAGGCATGTAGATCCAAAAATTAACCACTATGTTTTGGAAAGACCAAATTGTCTCTTGTACCAGGCAGCATCCATTGTAAGAACAGGTACAGAACAGCATTCAAAAAGGCCGAATAGGGTCATTCACTGATTTGCACTCACAAGGAACCTGCCTAAGTGCAAGTATTGTTTTTGAAGAGGGTGGAGATAGCAGAAAAGAGCAGAAAAAAACCACAGAGGGTAATAAAAACCTAGCTCAGAGCCTGAATCAGTAGTGTAGTGTGGCCCTGAGAAATATGCACATGAATAAACCTGAGCAACAAAGGCAAGAGTGTTTACAGTGACGAGCAGTTATTGTTTTATTTACTTCCTCATGCTTGCAGAAACGGGATATGTCCTTGATATCTCCACCTTGCTGGAACAGTGCTTGATATGTTAAGTTTCTAATTAATTCACATAGAAGGGATTAAAAAACAGCAACATCTGTGGTTATCAAGTAGAGGAATGCTATTTGATTATTTTAAGAAAGGATAGCTTCTTTTTTCTTTGTCCTCTTCTGACAGAGGACAGAGCCAGAATTTGGAGAAGTTTTAAAAGTGGTTTCTGTTTCTTAGTAAAGTGTGACTTTAGGTCTCATAAGAACAGTGCGCCTACTGAAACCTTGCTATTAAAAGGATAGGTGGTCACTGTGGAATATTTTTGCAAGAGGACAGAGTGATTCAATGAATCTTCAGTGTATGTTTTGGCTCAAATTCTTCATAAAGGTTTGGTCAGGAAAGTAGGAGAGGAAGAGGTAGCTGGGACACTTTTAGCTTTATATGACATCCAGTATATTAGCCAACATCAAAACCTGACCGCTGAGAAGCATGAAAGCTCTTGATAGTGAAGGATAGGTCTGGGATAGCCTCCAAATCCTGACTCCAAACTACAGTGGTCTGGAAAAGTGAGGAGACTAACAAGACAGCTCTTGGTTTTGCCAATGACTAGATATATTTGCTGGTAGAAGGAAAACAGCAGCAATATATATTAGCATTCTGTGCAATGTCCAACTGTGTGCAAGTACCAATCAGCTTAATCACTTCACAACACCTGTCTTGCCTTCCAAAAAGATTTTGGAAATGTGCAAAACCTGTTACAGATGGATTGTGAAGAAAGCAATTTTCAGTGTATGTGCATGTAAATATGGGGATGCCACTGCTCAGGAAAGATGGCATGTGACATCTACACCTGGACTGCATATCTGAAAAAATGGAACAGCTTCTGCAAATGCTGGTTGGCAGCAAAGTATAGGCATAGCAGGATAGCATTCGCGTTGCACATTCTAGCAGTATCTAGCATTCAAAAGGATGAGTTCTAATAAAAGCTTAAAATTATGACGACCACTTAATTTAGCATATTTAGTTGTGCTCAGCTCAGTCTAGCTCCGAGGTCAAATACAGTTCCCACAAGAGGTATGTCTCTGCTAAAAATTCAAACCCCACTCTCTTCCAGTGGAAGGCTTCTACTCCATGGTAAAAGCTCAAAATGAAACCCACTAAGCAAAGCCATCCGGTGTTCCTCATGACTCCAGGTTCACTTGTGCCATTCCTCAGTGCTTTGGATGCTTTAAGCTGGATTGTGAGACATCATTGTAGGACTGGGGATGTGGAAGGGTTCAGTTCCCCAGAGTCGAATTTATATGGAAATATCATTTCCTACCTAGCATCCAGCCACAGGATTCCCAGAGCCTTTGTGCCTTCTGCTCTGTTATTGTAGCAAAACAGGAGTCCTTGGCACAGGTGCCAAAACAAAACAGAAGATAAGTATGCAAAGTCATTTCAGGTTTTTCCTCACAAATTAGAAAGCAGCAAGACTCCTTCTGTTTGGTTTTAAAAGCTTTCTTTACAGAAAAAGCTTTTCTTTAGCCAGTAGACAGCTTTGTATCACACTGAATCATTACTGAGCAGAAAAGCGGCAGTTAGAAAAGAAAGTGTAGTGGGAGGTCCTCATGTGTAATAGTGTACAAATTTAACATTTCAGCATGTAAGCACTGACAATTCCATATTTATCTTGTAGTGACCGGACTGACACAAGCAACTTCTGTATGCCAGTTTTACACTACTGTGGTGACAGTGTATCTTACCTCCAAGTGTGAAGCTGAACCATCAAACTGATGAGGAGCTAGTGTTGCATGAAGTGAGGTGCCCTATCTTGGTAAAAGCAACTCCAAGCAAACAGAAGCAGAGATCACTTCCTCAGACAGATGAAGCCTCATAGGGATATCACTTCTGAGAAACACTCATTCACTGGTAAAATATTAAAAAGGACAAAGTCTTCGAAGCAAAGATAATAATATTTTTATTTTACAATTCAGCGCTGAATTGGATGCCCTTCTAAAAAAGGCATAAGATCCTACAAAAAAACAGCGAGTATAAATACTAGTTTTAAACAAAGCATAAGAATCTCTTCTATATTTTTTTTTTACGTATTCAACCATGTCTGGAGACTCCCATCAGGTTATTGTTGCCAACTGCATCTTGTTAGACAGCTAAGCATCATGTCTGGATATCGTCTACATATTATTTCTCAATACATGACAGATTTATATGGCAAGACAATTAAACATGCACACCAGCTGTAGCAAAACTTATCAACTAATTCCCACAATTCAGCCATCCTTACTTATTACATTTTTTGCTGAAGCCCATAGCTTTGCTCTAATTTACATAATATTGATTGTAATTTCTCATCTTTTTCTTCCTTCTTTCAGTCTCATTTCTTCAACACCTTAATTTTCTGAGCCATCTCACTCTGGCCTGGGGTTGTCATCTGTGGATTTATTGATGTGCTGGTTAGCTGCATTCCTTCGACTACACTGGAAATTAGTCTTATAAAACACGGTATAAGGCATAGTAAAAAGAGTCACTCAGCGAATGAACACAATAAATAGAAACCTACTTTTTTCCACCAAGCTACCCCCAAGATATTATCCCACCATCCAGAATCCAACATAATTTATCACAAAATTCACTTTTAACAATTCCTGCCCTGCATCACTCCCAGGGTCTACTCCTGAGTATTGCTGCATATCTTTCCTTAGCCTCTCCAATCACTCTGTAGGTGGCTCCTCTTTTTGCTGTTTGCTTTCAAAAGCTTTTTCAAAATTCTGTCCCTTAGGGATGGCTTCCCTTATTCCTCGGATAATTAACCTCCTATAATCAGACATATTATTTCTCCCCTTCACATTATTTTGGTTCAAACCAGATCTAACTACAGGAAATTTTTGCTCTACAGGAACTCCCCGTTGAGCATCTGGGGGATTCTCCCGCTCCCAGATCCTGATTCCGGCTGTCCATATCATTTGTCTCTCCTCTGATGTAAATAGGGCCCTGAGGATAAACTGCATTTCATCCCAAGTATAGAGATTGGGGCCTAGGAACTGATCAAGCTGTTCTGACAGTCCCAATGGGTTTTCTAATAACCTCTTCATTTCCTTTTTAAATTCCCAGACCTCAGTGCTGGTCAGGGGCACATTCACAAATCCCATTCCTCCTGGGGCTTCTAACATGGGTACTTCCCTTAAGGGAAACATTCCTCCTTTAGATGCCTCCTTCAAGGAAGGCAAAGGGAAATTCTGAACATCCCTTTTAATCTGATCCAATTCAGTAGCCCGAGACCTCCGTACTTCCCCTGTCGAGAGGGCAGATGGTTCTACAGGACTAACCTCCCCGCCTGTACTATTTTCTTCACTGCTTGCTTCTTTAGTTTTCCCCATTCCATTTTGATTATTGGATACTTCCCTAGGATTGTATGGGAGTGGCAAATGGTCCATTCATTCTCTTTGTCCTCTACCAGGTCCCTTGTAACATATATGGCATGGGACCCCTTCACACATGTACTATAAGCACTCTCCTCTTGACTTACAGGTTCTTTGTTATTTAAGTATAGATTCAAAGCCAGATAAATCCAATCATCTGTCGACCCAAACTTCGGCCAGTAAAGTGGGTCAGGCCTAATGGGTTCCTTTATCCACTCAAACCTATAACACTGTCTTTTAATCTCAAAGTATATTGTCTCTGGCACACTCCTTTCATTAGTTAAAATCCCAGGAGATTTCTCCCAGGGAGAGAAAGAAAAAAAAAAAGAACCCAAACTCTTTTCTTGTAAGATCACACATATACTTTAAAACAACTTTCTCAAAAATATTCAAATATTTTCTCCAGGTTAGGGTCGACCAAAAAGTCCACCCCCTCAAACACATATAAACTGTTGAACAATGAACAATTTTCCTTAAATCTCAGTGTTCTAAGAAGGTGATCAGAGTTTTAAAAGTTTACCAATCAGAGACATGTGCTTTTGTTACTTAAACCTTTTACACACAACCAATGACCACTGCTACTTAAACGTTTTCTCTCTCCTTCTCTTCATGTATTTTTCCACCACTGATCACACTTTCTATTACACATAAAATACACACACACACTCTCTAACCCTGTACATATTGTTCCTGGGTTATACACACACAGCAATAAAACTGCCTACAGAAATAATCACATAACAAATTTTGGATAAATCAATAGCTGGCGCTCTATTAAAATTTTTAAGGGTCATTTCCCTCATCTTGACATGATTTACCAGTTTCTGTTCTTGACATCTGTCTGTGCAACAGGTGTTAGGTTAACAACAAAGTCATAAAAATTCTAAGACAAAACTTACACTCACTTCATTCATCTCCTCCCATCAACTTTAGTTCAAAACCACAATCACTTCATAGCAGTGCTATGTCTCAAGCACACACATACAGAGTTACAAAGTATACCAAAGTTAAAATCAGTTATCAATATTTGATTTCTTATTATACCTTCTGAGTTCAAAACCAAAATGGCACACAATTCTTGTAACAATTATTAGTAGGGACTCAGAACCACTCCCTACCAAAACCAAAACAGTGGGAACTTTAACCCCTGCTACCAAAACCCAAGAAATCGTATGTTTTCAATCAGTAAGGCTCTTTGAATTATTCTTGAAGAGTCCCTACAGCACTGCAAATTCAAAGTTTCCAAAGGCATATTCTAGGTTCCAGTACCCAGTATACCAGCACTGAGCAGAACGTCTCCTGGCTAGCCCCAAATTTAATTCAGTTCAAGAATACCTTTATAATCTGCCATGGCCCTTGTCTTTTCCCTGGGTGCTACCTTGCCCCCATTCCCTGAGAATCACCCCTAAAGGACTGTGAGGTGAAATGCTCGAAGAGGGATCCACAGATTCCTCTCTCCTTTTTGACTCTCCCTTACTGAGTCCGTTTCCCATTACACCGTTTTCCCCGTGGGACACCGTTCACCTGGAACCCTTTTGCTTTGTCCCTTCACCAGCCAGACTTCTCGCGGAGATATGGAACTGCGGTTAGAAGGACTCCACAATCACTTCTCAGGAGCCCTGTGTCTCACTCACACACACTTTCAGTCCCGATCTCCCAGCTGCCCAGGTGACTTAACAGTCACTTTTCTTACCTGGGTCCAGTGTACAGGATTACTCGGCTGCTGCATGCAATTCAGATCCATTAATTCATTAAATTACCTTCTCTCCTTCTTTACTTCAAGAGTCCTCTGCCCGGACAAGATTTGTTGCTCCTCTCAGGACAGGACAGTAGATTGGAGACTGCTAAAAGCAGCAGGGTGCGCCTCTCCGCTCCTGCTGTCCAGTCCCGCAGAGACAGAATCACTTATCCCGGACGAGCCCCCAGATTGTGAGAAACACTCATTCACAGGTAAAATATTAAAAAGGACAAGGTCTTTGAAGCAAAGATAATAATATTTTTATTTTACAATTCATCACTGAATTGGATGCCCTTCTAAAAAAGGCATAAGATCCTACAAAAACCAGTGAGTACATACACTAGTTTTAAACAAAGACTATAAATCTCTTCAAGGTTGCTCATTATATTTTTTTGGTGTATTCAACCATGTCCAGAGACACCCGTTAGGTTATTGTTGCCAACTGCATCTTGTTGGACAGCTAAGCATCATGTCTGGATATCGTCTACATATTATTTCTCGATACATGACAGATTTATATGGCAAGATAATTAAACATGTACACCAGCTGCAGCAAAACTTATCAACTAATTCCCACACACTGAACCAAGTAAAAACACTATTTCAGTGGGCTTACAGTAGCCCACAAAGGGGTGAAATATTTCAAAGTCATTAATAGACTAAGAGGCTCCTAATGTAACAGTTTTACCAATAATGAGCATTCCTCTAGCAAGTCACTATTCAATTTAATATCCAAACTTGTCCTGCTGTGCTCCAGACCCTTTTACAGTGGCAGGCAGAGAAACTGGATGAGGCTACAGAATCATCTCGTCCCTATTTTTTCAGGCATATATTTTATATTATGATTCCATATAGGGAAAATCAATGATTTTTTTCTGCTTCTCACTGTGGCTTATAAAATGGCCTAATTACGGAGGAGATCTGGGTCTCTAATCCCTTGCCTGGCTCTGACCTTGAATGACCTTGGATAAGTAATTTTTTGTTTCTAAGCTTGCATTTAACCATTAGGAAAACACTAGCGTTGAATTTTTTTTCCTCTCATCTTTATAGGAAGTCTCATCTTTATAGAAGTCTCATCTATGGATTATTCTGGTGCCCAGGGCAGACTGAACAAAAAATCCCCCTGATTATAGCATATATATATGCTCTTTCCTTAGGGGCAGAAGGATGGATCCACAACCAAACTTTATAAACCTCACTAAAATCTTTCTTCCTCATTTTGCCTGTGGAATAACAGTATGCAGGTTTGATAAACAATATTGTTCTAAGCAAGGATGGTGTATGTTATTAATCATCAGCTTAATGCTAAGAAAAGACAAATACTTTCTAATTCTGGCCATGACTTTGTAAAGAACCTTCAAATTCTGTTACGCCTCTCCACACCCAGCCAGAGTTGCCACATGCTCATCTGTGGGAGACTGGGCAACTTACATTTGCAGTATTTGTTGTATTTGCAGAAGAGATAATCAGCAAAATTCCCACTGAAGGATAGAGCACAAGTGTGTTTTACATACTATTGCACAGGCAGGTATATTCTAATGTGATTCCAAAGGTACCAAGGCTTTTATCGATACTGGTCTTAAGGCAAGAAAATAGTGTATAACAACAGCATTACAGATTTAATTTTGGACTTGAGCCTACAAAAATGGAGAGGACACTGCAGAGTTCTGCTTGGCTGTTGCTCGCATCAGGGATGTTTCAGAGATGTTGTGTGCTGAGAGGATCACCAGCGTGTGCTGAGAGGATCTCCAGCATGTGCTGGGAGAATCTCCAACACCTGCTGGACCATGTGTGCTCACAGGCTATCCATGTGGGTAACACTTAAAAGAGGCAATAAAGGTTATTAAACCATTTTCTAACTGAAGCATGGAGAGATGAGACGATTAGTCCAAGGTCTTCCATGACCAAAGACCGAATCTTTCAGATCCCAGCAAAATGCCCGAGTTGCAGTCTGTATTATAGCAGATGCATGGGGTGAAGCTCCTGTAGGGGGCCACTCTGCCCGAAACAGGACAAAACTGAGCACAGGCCAACACAGCATTGCAGGCCTGAGATTGAGGTAGAATTATGTATGCAGAGAATCACAACCTATTGCTAACCAGCTGAGTTACCAGCTTTCAAGCTAGCTTGCTTTTCGAGGGACTGAAAGGTAGCATCAGCCCACAGCACCTGATTTTGCATCTGGGTGAGAAAACGGCCATTTGCATTTAAAAATGTCAGTGCTAAAATGAAGTAGTAGGACACACGTGACCACTCAGAGTTCCACTCTGTGCACTGTTGCTGTGAAATGCTGGTAAGACAGGAGCAGCGTTACCTCCAGAACTATCTTGGAGGTACCACTTTCATAGCTTGAATTTTATGACAGTTCCAGATTTTTTTTCAGTTTCATGTCATCTGTGGCATGATTCTTGCAAACTCCTTCCATGGTCACTGACTCCTTCCCTCCTTTCAGAACCAGTGAAGTCATTGTCAAATCCCATAAGTCAAAATGACACACAGTTTCTCTTACAGCTTATCCAACACACGGGTATTGTTTGCTTCACGTGAAAATGCTCACAACCCACAGGTCTTTCAGACAGACTGGATCCAGATTTCCCTCCAGTGAGCATTGTGTTTATGGAATTGCACACGGCCAAGGGAAAGATGGAAGCGAAGCAGGTGGTCAGAGTGCAGGGAACAGACACGTGCACATGCATGTAAAAGGGGAAAGCAGAGTTTATACAGTAGGATTGGCACGAGAGGGAGGTGGTGCAAAATGAGGCTGGCACTTCCTTGTTTCAACACTTACTGTTTACTCCTGCCTTTCACTGCAGCTTAGTGCTTAGGCTGCCCTGGTGCGTGGGCCCTTGTGGACTTTGAAGCAGACTGTGAGGAGGCACTTCACCAACACAGACATGCAAGAATTGCAGCGCTCAGGCAGATGTTATGGGTACTGCGGTGTAAGGCATAGAGAAGATATAAGTGTTGGACTGGCAGAGATAAAAGAGGAATGGCATGTGCAGGGTAGGAGATGAAAAGGGGAAAATGAAGGTAAGTGGGAGTTGCATGGAATGAGGTGAGTGAGGGAGTGCCATTCAGGGTGAAATCTGGAGGAAGGCCAGGAAGTCATAGTAAGAAAGGCAGCATAGAATAAAGATGCTTTATGTATGTACCCTATGTTTCTGAACTGGGGAAGGAATCCAGCTGTGCCACAGGTTTCTTATTCATCTCAAGACCAGCCTGCTTCCATGGTAGGGCACGAAGCAACCCTGGTGGGACAGAAAGTTCTCTCGGCAGAGAGAGGCCAAGACATTTGCTTGGAGTGTGGTTACACGTGGGTCCTCCTGGCCAAGTGAGGACACCTCTGGCAGTGGGACTCTGTGACCCTGACAAAGGAGAAATAAGAAAGAAACAATCCCATGCCTGTCCCCGAGTCCTTGACAGGATGAGAGGGAATGGCCTTAAACTCTGCTAGGGGAGGTTCAGGCTTGACATCAGGAAAAACATTTTAATGGAAAGGGTCATTGGGCACTGGAACTGGCTGCCCAGAGAGTTGTTTGAGTCGCTGTCCGCGGAGGTGTTTAAGGGGTGGGTGGATGAGGTGCTGAGGGGCATGGTTTAGTGACTGATGGGAATGGTGGGACTCAGTGACCCAGTGGGTCCTTTCCAACCTAATGATTCTATGATTCTAAGGTTGGTGCAACAAAGTATGCCATCAGGGACAGAACAAACCGTCTCGGTGCACGCTCACTGCGGCTCCCTTCCCCACTCCTTTCACACACGAAAAATTTCCGGTACCTGAAGGGGCTACAATAAAGGTGGGGAGGGACTTTTTATAAAGGCACGGAGTGACAGGACTAGGGGCAATGGGTATAAACTGGAGAGGGGCAGATTTAAACTAGACACAAGAAGGAATTCCTTCGCTCTGAGGGCGGTGAGGCACGGGCAGAGGTTGCCCAGGGCAGCTGTGACTGCCCCATCCCTGAGGGTGTTCCAGGCCAGGCTGGATGGGCTGCGGGCAACCCGCTCTGGGGGGGACGTCCCTGCCCACGGCGCGGGGCGCAACGACCCCCGCGCCCCGCCCCGCCATGGCACCCCCCGGGGAAGCGCCGCCGCCGCCGCCGTCCCGGCCGCCGTTTCCTCTTCCTCCCAGAGCGCGGCCGGGGCGGGAGGAGGAAGCGGAGGAGGCGGAGGGAAGGCGCAGGGCCGGGAGCGCCGCGGCCCGGCGGGCAGCGCCGCCGTCGCTGCGGCAGCGGGCGGGGCGAGGCGGGGCGGCGCCGGCGGGGCCCGGAGTCACCGTGTCACGGAGCCCGGGGAGCTGCTGGACCCGCCGGACCCGCCCCGCGCAGGCGAGCGAGGCGGCAGCGGAGGAGGAGGAGGAAGAGGAGGGCCGGCTCCGCGCCGCCGCTCGCGGCTTTGCCCCATTACTGCCCTCCCCGGTGCCGCCCCCGGGCCAGGCGGCAGCGGCGCCGAGCGGGAGCCCCGGTACGGGCCTGGGCCGCCGCCTCTGGACTAGGATGTCCCGACATGAAGGTGAGCGGCGCGGGGCCCGCCCGGGCCATCATGGCGGCGCCCGGCGGAAGGGAGGCCGCGCTCTGCACCGTCATGGGCGGCCCTCGCCGCGGCCTCGCGCCTTGGGGAGCGAGGCCGGGCGCACCGGGGCTGCGGCCGCCGCTCCGAGGGCCCCGAGGCCGGGGGTAGGGGGAGCGGCCGCGCCGACGTGTCCCCCGCGGGAGCTGCCGCGGTTCTCCCTCGTGGCAGCGGAGGGGCCGCGCTGTGAGGCCGGGCCCGGGCCCGGCGGCGTCTACCGCGCGGGGTGAGTGGCTTGGCATTAGAGAAAAGGAGCAGGGTGCGGGGAGAGTTGAGAGCGAGGAGAGGAATCTCTACAGGACGAAGATGGGAGTGTGGAGAGAGGAGAGAAAGTTGCCCGGTTTCGCCGTCCTTTCTTATCTCTGGGAAAGATGCTTGAGCTAAGCGTTAAAATGATCTGCAAAACCGAGGTTTGTCACCTGGAAGGATAACTTTCTGCCATGTTAGAAACTTAATTTAGCACCCGTCTCCATTTTCTCCATCTTACTTAATTCCTCATTTCTCTCTTGTATGTAATAATGCTGGCTTTGAATTGGTAGCCTAGTGCTGGACAGTGGTATATCTGTATATATACGATGAATTTTCAATGTGCTGTCGTAGATATTTTGCAGACTTCTTAATTGTGCAAGTATGTGTGCTTCTGGATCAAAGAATTGTCTTCCCTGAGTGCAGTAGCTTTTTTTCTCCTTTTTTTAAAAAAGTTTAAATTTAGTATGTGCACCAAATTCTGTCTGTCTTTCTCTCCTTTCCACATTTAAATACGTGTTTTCCCAAGAGAATGGAGGTGCTGAATTTGTTTGCAGTTGAAGATGCAGTTTATAGCAGTAACGAGTGAAATGAGCATAAAGGAGTATTGATCACAAAGTTGTTGTTAGTGACGTGACATGATGCAGCCTCTAAGTCTCTGCTGTAATGCATATGTCCATGATAACTGCCTGTCAAGTAAAGTAGTAGAATACAAGCTTTTCTGGCTTGAACAGGGTAAAGTAACAGAAATTATTTTGTGTGGTGTTCTTTAGTGTTCTTCAGAGGTAAGCATTATAAAGCATAGTGATATTTGCTAAAAAGATGGTTTAGTCCTGGAGCAGCCTTTCTGTTAAGATGGAGAAAATTTGAAAGTAGATTTCTTCATAAATATGGTTTTACTGGAGGCTGTATCATACATCTTTCTCTTGTGTGTTAGATAATGTGTGTAGCCCAGAGAATGAGATTCCTTTTCTTGAATATTTATAGATACTTGTAGAAGTAACAAAAACAGACTTGATAGTTTCTTTCTGAAATAGATTAGTCAGTGTTTGTTCTTTCTAGGCATGCCTAGTTAGAAAAAATGGGCATAAGTGTCTTTCATGCTAAGTGAGTGTGAGTTTTGGTAATTTTGTCTTGCAGATGTAAATTCCTCAGGTATGTGTGTGCACACACAGACACACATGAGTGAAACTGTAAGAGTACCGTGAGATTAATTTCTCAGTGATTCTTCTCTTCACACTTTAGTCACTTTCAGTTATCGGCTTAGAATAATTTCTGTTACTATGGGAGGCATACTTTTCCAGCTTCATGGAAAAAAACATTTAGAGTCTTAAATTTGTTAGAAACCTGAAAATCCTTAAAAATTAAGTATTCAGAAAAAAGTAATTCTTGTTTCATATCTATATGGTGTCATTCTTCACAGATAACAGTTTTTAATCCATTGTGATTAATATGGGAAGGACTGTCTTGCAAGACCATGGTTATAGAGAAAAAGCAAACTTTAAGCATGTTTAATCAGTGATATCTTTTCTGTTTTTTTCCTCTCAAAACTGCCTGTCCTCATTGTTGGAAACAGCATTTATTGATGGCTCCTGACAACTGGTTTTATGACACAAAAGGATGTCTCTGGAAGGGTAGATGCTGGAGAAGCTCTAATTCCACAGTCTTGAGACTTTAAGTGGGCCATGAAGAATCTAATGGAGATGTCAGCTTACTTTCCACTGGATTTTCTTGGCTGGTTTTGTTTAAGTAATAATCTGTAAAATACAGTTGGTTGATTTTTTAAAAAACTAGAAAGAGGGATATTTTGTTATTCTTCAGAAAAAGTCTGACCATAGCCTGCCTTTCCACTGTGTTCTCATTTCACACTTTTATCCCAAATTCAGGAAAATGGGCACGACTAGAACTTGAATTATTGTGGCTTTTGGTTGAAATGTGCATTCAGTTTTTAAGAGAGCTTCTTCCAACTAGTGTCAAAAGTAGCTGTTAGTTTTTATCCACCTCTTGGTATTGCTGGTTACTTCCAATTTTTTAAAAACGTTTTTGTTTCGTGATTTCGTGCTGAGAAAGCTGCCTTTGATTTTCTAGAATGCAACTTCAGGTCATCCTTTGGTCTTGGATTTCATGTTGCTCCCTTTATAGGAGTGAAACTGCTTCTCTGGGTTAGCCCCTATGTTGAGGAGTGTGCGGTGGTGTAATGTTTGACAGGTGATTTCTTTTGTACTCTAGAAAATGCGTCAGAAGGTATTTTGGATGTCACAGATCTTTTTGTGGACATGGATCTGGCAATGATTCTATCTTATGGCATGAGAATCACAACTTTCATGAATATCCTTATTAAGATGATTTTTTGAGGCTTCTTTAGTAAAGCCAGGTTGCTGCAGCATTACTAGTCATACGAGGGCTTAGTTTCATGTTCCCTACACTCAGCAGCTCCAGAGGGCTCCTTGCACCACACCGCCAGCTCCACTTGGTTCTCCGTCTCATGCACCCTGCATCCCAATTGGAGCTCCAGTTCCATAATTATTTTTTTTGTTTGTTTTCACTAGTGGATATGTTCTTTAAGCTTTCAGGAGCTACCAGCAATGTAAGTGGTGGTTGGTTTTGACTGTCCCTGTATGTCATAGTTTCTTTCTAATATGTTAAGCTCTCCTGTTAATCTTCATCCCACCTGAAGGAAAGTTGCAAATGGATGGTGGTAACAAAGTCAAGAAGGGAGAACAGTGGCTGTCAGGAGCATGTGAAGTTCCCAGATGTTCTCTGCTGGCTCCAAGCTTCTTGTATTTGAGGGAGTATCAGTGCTCTTTTTTTTTGTGGGTTTTTTTTGGTTTTCTTCATGTGTGTATGTGTAAATGTCTTGCATAGGGATCTTTAAAGCTAGTGCTTGTTTGTAGTATAAGGGTAAATAACTACATCCTAAAGAAATGCATAGAATTTGGTCTTTTGAATTTCAAGAAACCTTGGAGTCACAACTGAATACATGCTAACCACTTGAGAACAGGTAATGTGAGGGTAATGTTAGCTCCAGTCTTCTAACTGCACAGTAAACAGATTGGGCATCTGGGCTGATGACATTTTCTTATGATCATGATGCAAAACATAAATAACATTTGATAACAAATTTTGAAAACACTAAAAGCAAGTGTAATTTCTACCCTTTGTAATTATTCAATGACTGTGTCATACTTGAGCTGTAGAAAGGTACTATGACATTCTGTTGAGACAATTAACACTAATATTTGGAAAGATTAATATTTGGAAATAATATTTTATGTAGTGTCAGTTATAGAATTGCCTAGTAAATGCAGAATTAATCTATTTTTTTAGTATAAAGCTCATAATTTAGGTAACAAGACTACATATTTTCCATACAAAGTACTCAAGACACTGTGTTGGTGAAGTATTGCATTTAATAATCTAACATGGATCTGTGAGACCACTTATAACTTGCTGCCTTCTGATGCATTTTAATATTTTGCTTATGTCTTCTTCAAACATGGAATTTTGCTGTTCTCCAATACAGAATAATCTCAGGCTCTTTCATATGTTGCTGCTAGTTAGATGTCTTTTGTAGAAAATAAATATAGATTAGGTTGTACATGTAACATACATCACTGAAGTTTTTTGAATTTACACCGATATTTGACTCTGACAAAACATTTTTTAACTGTATACATTGAAATATTTCATACTGTTGTTACTCTTTGCTAAAATATTAGTGTTTATTAATACAGGTGTAGTATAGTATCATTTATGTTTAGGACACAAAAAATGTTAAATGTAAACAGCTGTAAATGTGATTAGAAATAGTGGAACACAGCAATTTATTATTAGGCTGTTGTTTGCTTTCAGTAAGAAACTGAATCATCATTTAATAATAAAAGAGCCGGACTCATCAGTGGTATTTTAATGTGCACAGTACTTACTGGTTTTGAGCAAGCTAGGTTTTCATTTTTAGGAAAGGTTTCTGGCCCTGGAGATTTAAGAAGCATACGGTGTGTGAACCAATGTGCTGCTGTCCCTGCACAGTCTGTGAACAGGGTCATCAAAAAATATATGTAAAGAGAGACCTTTTTTTACTCTCAGGTTTGTGCTAAGAGGTGATACTGTAGGTCAAATATTCTTTTGGAAACAAATGAAAAACTTATGTTTAAATGATCAGCATTGAAAGGTTGATAGCTGCTATCTTAAGCAGAAAAACTGGGACAGAACTGTGGTACTTATTCTTGGGTGGAGGGGAAGAGAGAAGACAATGAAATAAACATTTGGAATTAAGAATTGAACTAGTGGTGACTAGAAGGGATTCGAGGGACTTTAGAGAGCCATGCAAGTTTCTTGGGCAGTGCTGAACAAATAAAATCAGTGCATATTAAATAAAAAGAAGAAAGCTTTTCCAATACCTGCACATGTTTCCATTACTAATAATGTTTGAGGAAGACTTGGGGTGTCACAGTGCATAGTCGCATCTTTATTGTTGTTACTTCAGTCAGTGTTAATAAAATACAAAAAAGGAACAGTGGCAAATACGAATACCTGTTATTACATTCAAGAAGTTGTTGGACGCAACAGCAGCTTTGATGGACAGCACTCAGGAGCTTGGATGTGCTAGAATCTGGTTGTGCAGTAGGATTTCGTATGTGTTAGACTGCAGCTCTGTGTCTGGGAATGTATGGCAAATGAGTAAGTAGAGACATTACAGAAAGAAAGGATGGTTGAGGCAGTGGGTTTTTTTGTAAGTAGTTGATGACAGTGGTTTTTTTGTAAGTAGTTGGATCAACCCTCCTGTCTTTTGCTACACAGTTCATGTGAACTACTAGGCAGATCATTGTATCAAGGATTCATGGGTGGCTTTTAGAGTTCTGTTCCTTATGTGGTCAAGGCCTGATTTGGGATTTTGGGATCTGAGCATTCATGGCTGCAGCTGTAGTAACTGAGTGATAAGCTTTGAAAAAAAAAAAACCCCAACACTTTAGCAAATCAAAGATTCTAAAAAAATCCATCCTTTGACATCTCTGATTGGGCAGCTGGATGCAGTGGACTTGTAGTTTTAGTCTTTTCATGCCTTGTTTTCCCTCCATTTCAAGAGAAGGAAAATGCTTCCGAGAAATGCTGTTAAAGCTAATTAATTGGTATTTGTGCTTCTCTGAAATACTATAGAAAGTGGCTTTTAGGGAAAAGGCAGTGAGAAAGTCCATAGTCAGTGCAGATTTTTCAAAGTGTGTAATAAATACACAGATTGACCACTGGTGATAAAAAACAAAGATACTTCCTGTTTGTTTACTGAACACTGCATGCCCTGGCGGACTGAGTGAGGTAGTATTGTTCTAGATAGGAATGTGATTGTGTGCAGTTGCATTTCCTGTGGTTTCTGGTCGTGGATTAATACTAGGATACATGTATTTTAATATGAGCAAGGTTGTGAGTTTTCATGGGTTTTTTTTGTTCTTGGAATCATAGAACAGTTAGGGTTGGAAGGGACCTCAAAGATCATCTAGTTCCACCCCCCCTGCCATGGACAGGGATATCCCACTAGATCCAGTTACCCAAAGTCTCATCCAGCCTGGCCTTGAACACCTCCAGAGATGGGGCATCCGCAGCCTCCCTTGGCAACGTGTTCCAGTGTCTCGCCACTCTTTTGGTGAAGAAATTCTTCCTAATGTCTATTCTAAACCTGCCCTTCTCCAGTTTATACCCATTCCCCCTCGTCCTATCATCACAAGCCTTTACGAATAGTCCCTCTCCAGCTTTCTTGCAGACTCCTTTCAGGTACTGGAAGGTCACTATGTGATCTCCTCAGAGCTTTCTCTTCTCCAGGTTGAACAACCCCAACTCTCTCAGCCTGTCCTCACAGGGAAGGTGCCTTAGCCCGCAGGTCATCTTTGTAGCCCTCCTCTGGACTCGTTCCAACAGCTCCATACATTGAGGATCTCAGAACTGGACACAGCACTCCAGATGAGTTCTCACAAGAGAGGAATAGAGGGGCAGAATCACTTCCCTTGACCAAAAAAATGGAACACTTTACGAATTTGCATGTTATCCACTTTAGTCCAGTTACTTGTACTAAATCCTCCCCATGTAGTGCATTCTTTTTTCCATCTCAGGATTTACAGTAGATGGATGGATTTGGTGGCTCTAGGCTCTGAAAATGGAGTGGTAACGGAGAAGAAGTTTACAAGTTTACTGTAGGCAGCAATGTCACAGAAACAGCTTTACAGGGCACTGTAAGTAGCTAGGGCATGTTGAGTTCAGAAAACTCAAGAAATGTTGCTGGTGACTCAGGACATATGAGAGGCGTAATTAGTGCATGGAAGGAAATTGAAAAGGCATTTACCTCAGAAAGGCTGCTACTAAGAGGAAATGTAAAAGAAAGTCACTGCTTGTGCAACAGTCTGTAGTCTCCCTTTCTGAATAGAAGGAGAAGATATTTCATGAATTCAAGAGGGTGATTTAAACTTAAATGCTTTTCTATTCAGTATGTAATGAGATTGTGTGGAATTTTCTTCAATAAATGTTCTTAAGGCTACCTGGTATCCTGATTAAACAATTAAAGCTTTGGATTTTATCCAAAAGCCAGGTGGGATGGGGCCTTGAGTAGCCTGATCTAGTGAGAGGTGTCCCTGCCCATGGCAGGGTTTTTTGAATAATGTGGCTGTCAGGTATCTCATTTGGTACCTACACCTTTCCCTGAAGCATCATCTGAACATCTGCTTTGAACTTAGTCCTGTCGGTTTTGGTTTTATACATACAGTCGTACAGTTACCTGCATTTTTGTCTCTGCATAGCATTATTACAATTAATTTTGACCAATTAAATAAGACCATTTTGAATTCAGTTGGGTGCACAAAGACAAGCTAATTAGTTTCACTGTTTTAGAACAGTATGTGTAGACCTAAGGTTTCAGTTTAGAGCTGTTCAAAAGATTTTACTTGGCTTACTGAGTTGGTAAGGGAGGTCTCTACTGAGTGAAAGCAGTGGGACATCATCATAGGAGTGTCTTCAGCTTTAACATGATTTTTGTTGCTCACATAACTGCTCTTTGTCCATATGTCTCAAAACTGTGTTTCAAAGGTGTGTGCAGGTGATGGTTTGATTTCTGCCATTGGAAATCATTGGTTCTAGTTTGGAATTAATTTTTAGGTACAGATAGAATTCATTGGAGCCTCCAACATGCTTGGAAAAAAATCTCCCTTCCCCTTCAAGAATGAGTGTTAGAAGGAGGATGGATTTATTTGATGGAACTTTTTTTTTTTTTTAAATATTTAAGTAATTGTTTTGGGCTTAGCCTGTGATTTGCTTTGTATGGGAATTCCTAAGGTTACTGCCAATTTGTCACCCAGCAGTGAATTTCATGAGTGTGTTAATTCTTTCCTTTACAATTGCTTTGTTTGGAGCTTCTAGGAAACTTTTATCTAAAAGTCATCCCATTTTCGATTGGAGTCCTGGGTTAAACGTTTTTATTACAATTAAACAGGGAACCCAGACACAGGAGACCATAACAGTTCTCCTGTTCTTATGTGGAATATCAGGTAGAGATTTTACATCTTTCCAGAAGATATGCTTGGGGAAAGTCTTCTCAAGATAGCAGTAAGAGATCTTGCATTCTGTTGGCAGTGAGTTTTATAGATGCAAGTCCATTCTTCTGAATTTTTGACTCATTGGGCCGATTTGTGGCATATACTGTTTGCAGCTATCACTTCATTCAGTTTCCCTATAGTATTTTATATTCGTTTTTCATGTCAGTATTTGTCTAGAATTTCCCACTTTTATCAAAACACTGTTGATCCTGTTCTGTGTTTGATTTGGGTCATCCCACTGTCATCACTGACAAAATCCAGCTGAAGACAGGCATTAATTTTTTTTAAGAAATCGCTTAAAAAAAAAAGTATGTTGCAAAAGTAAGGTGAAGCAGCAGACAAATGTTTTTTTTTTAAAGAAAAAAAATCATAACTCCTTTTTTTTTTTTTCTTTTTCTTCTTACCTCAGGTCAGATTTGGTGTTCCCCATCACTTCTGCCACTTCCTGGTGCCAGATTCTTTTTGGGAGGCAATGTTTCTTGTCTTGACTGACAAGAGGTGCTGTCTCTGGTAGGATAAATTATCTTCTTTGCATTCCTTCTTTTTGTCTTTGATCTCTTACCTTTCATCGTCTTATTTCATTGTCTTTGTTCTTTCTTCCCTTTGCTATGCTCTCCTTCTCCTACTTTCTTCCTTAGAGACCCCAAGGGTGGGGCTGTCAGAAACACTGGGCAAGCTGTAGAGCCACCTTGGGTTCAAGTGCATTGGAAATTTAATTCCTGCCTCTATAAGCCTCTTTGAAAAGCAAAGCTCTAGTGTTCCTTGATAGCACAACTATCCCTTGTTTATTTCAGAAAATTGCTATTTCCAAAGGTGTTTTTAGGCAGTGGTGTCTCTAACCTATTGTAGGACTGGATTTGTGGGGACTTTGCTTGTTTGATGGATGAGAGGAAGTGGCTTTAATAGTGAAAACTTTGCTTACTAAACTAGGTTATGACTGATGGATTCTTCAGTTATTTATTGAGGATAGTCATTGCTTAGAAAATTTCAGTAACAGTTAATTCGTAGTATAGTTGGTATTTAAAGTCTGACTTCTGTTAGCTTATCGATACTAAAGCAGCCAGTGTAATTAGCTGCAGGCAATTACTATTGGCCAGCTCTTTTAGGCTGTATTTACGCTAAAAAATTGAAAGGATGAGATGAGGTCTTTATGTATAAGCAGGGTAGAAATTAGCAAGAATTAATGCGATAGATGGGGAAAAAGCAGTTTGAAAATATCATTAGTTATATTAGGATTGTAGTTTTAGACCAATTTCTGAAGAAGTTTTGCACCCCTACAGACCAAAGAGTTGCTCTCCAAGTGCTTGAGGGTACAACAGGAACTTTATGGCACCTGGGCACACTTAGAAGAATGCTAGAATTACTTGGAGGCTGAATGGGGCCATCCTGGAGGTGCCTGGCTAGAGAGCAGTTCTGTGAGCTGTTAAAAAGGCGATATTCTCTGGATAACCATCTCAAGTATCCTGACTCCAGCAGCAATAGATCACAAAAGATTTTCAAGATCAGAGATGTGTTAGGATATAGATAGTCATGTAAGGAGACTTCTTGTGTGATTGTCACTAACTTCTGTCGTTACTTCCAAATAAATAATTCTGGTGAGAAACAATGTTCAATTTTACCATTACTGGGTTTTGTGTACCTTAACGAGTTTGTGTGTGTATTAGCTGTACATGCTTAGAAGCCAGTGTTCACTTGGAGTGAATTTGAAACTGCTGTGAGTCTGCCTATAAATCTTTGCCATTTGGACTTTCTTTTGTGCTAAGTCAGAATGGAATTAGCTCTGAATAAATCTGTAGTTTGGACAGAAAGGCTTGTCTGTGCTGAGATACTATCACCTCACTTGCATTTCAACAAAGGGAATGTTTGAATTACTGCAAATATTTGTATATGCTTTTAATATAGGCAGTAACAGAGAGAGATGTGCTTGGTGCAGTGTGTAGTGTACAGGTATTATGTGTATATTGGAGAGCAGACTGCAATGTGGATTGCCTCTGCAGGTGGAAAATTTCTGCAGGGAGAAGAACCTTGCAATTCACTGGTGAAATCAGGTTTGTGAGAGCAGCTTCACCAGGCGTAGTAGTGGTGGAACATAGGCCACAGCTGGCCATACAAAGTGTTACCAGTGCAGTTTCCAGAGTTTGTTGTGACTTGATCTGTTTACTTTGTGAAAGTAAATAAGGCTGGTAACTTCAGCACCTGAATTATTGTTAGTAGTATTTTTCAGGTGTCCAGAGTAGACTCTACCTAATCCTAGTTGAGAAAAACTAGGTAAGATTGGAAAGAGAATTCAGGATGCCCTTTATGATGGGTACCTAGACTTTGCAAAAGTAACCTGTAGAGAATGCAGACCTTTTTATGTCATGAGTAACCATTTTATCAATCTAGAGGTGTGTAAGGTAGTTCAGGTTACCTTAACTCCATACCTGTCCCCTGCTATTGTTTGTATTGTTCTGATAAGGTGAAAATGTCATTAAATGTAGTTTGATCTCTGACTGTACAGATGGAAATCAGTTACTTCTACTGTAAACCATGACCATTTTTTTTTAATATATATTTGTTAATTATGTTAGCTAGATACCTTACAGATTTAAGAAGACTGAGTAGAAGGTGTGCAGTGTATTGACTCAGGAGGAGGTCAGATATGTTTTCCAGCTCTCTTCTTCCCTGGTTATCTTCAGTTTTGGAAAACTGCAAAGGTGAATAAACTTATTTACCTTCCTGAATGCAGAAAGAATGGGTGCTATGGTCTGAAAGTGTCTTCTCCCAGGTTGGACATATGTCTGCGAATTGCCAGGCAGGTTATGACACCTGACCAGATGTTCCTTATTCTGGAAGACTTTTTTGAGGAGCTGTGAAGAGCCTCAAATTTTGCTATGTAAGAGTGGCTCCATAACTGAGGTTTTATAAGTGACGATTCCTTAGAATAATTGACTGCTCTTAGGTAAATTTGTAGTGGTAGAGGTTGCTGTAGAAAAACACATTCTTGTGTTTTTCTGAAGTTTATATAGAATCAGAAGATCAGCAAGATGCAAATTATCAATTAATTGATGATGTCATGTTAAAAATATAATACAAATGAAGGATTTTAATATGTTTTGGGGTTGCTTCATAGTCTGTTATGGTATTATCCAGCTCTTAAATACTGGAGCCAGTTACTGGGAGGTGTAGTTCTCCTTGTACCTCAAAGCTCAGTTAGTATTTTGGTTATGAGAAACATTAGGAATTCAAGGAAAGTGACCGGAAAGCTAAAGGACTGGACTGTTGAGAATTGCATGTCAAAATACAGTTATCTAGCCAAGAGTACTTTGGGTTGATAACTGGTTGAGGTGCAAGACTGCAGATACTAAGTTTGAGGAATACCATGATGGATTTTTTTCAGAGTGAATATTTCATATCAGCAGCTGATAAATACTATTTGTAGTAGTGTTTGCATTATGCTTTGTGTAGAGTTTCTCCCAAGCTTACCTTTCCTTTCTTCTAATGTCTCCATTTACAAATTAATGTTTCTTAAGAAAGCAGACACTTGTGTAATATGACATCATATTAAATGTCCCTAATCTGTAAGATGACACTGCCTACCCAGTCTTTCATAGTGGCGAGTGTTTGGAAATTTTGGCAGCGTATAGCAGTTGTAAAGGTCTGTACCGTAGTTTCTTCCAGATAATCCAGAACTCTGGAGAAGTGACTGGGACTCTGAGGAATGTCTCAGAATTGAGTAGCTACAGAAGGAAATGAGAAACTACAGAGGAAATACTTCGAATGATCTGATGACCTATATTTAAGACAAAGCAGACCTTAGGGATAAAGATCACTACAAGAAGCTGCATGTAACTAATAGGATTGTGAATCTTACAGTTTTCCTCCTGCAACAATTGTAAGGCACTATCTAATTGTACCCAAGCAAAGTGGACTTGCTCTTGACTGTTCCATAGGCTTTTAGTTGCTGTATGTGGGTCTGTAACATGTACTGAAGGATGTCTGCAAATGCAGAAAAAGTTATAAACTCTACCTGTAAAATATATTTTGTGGACTACATTCCGGGTGCGGTGTCATACCTGTAAACTTTGAGAAGGTATTGAAGTGCTGAATTGCTTCTGAGTTTCATTGCTCTACTGAGAGGTCTATTAGTGAAGTAAGGCGGCTGCCAGCTCCAGCACATACAGAAGAGTCTGGAAGGAAAGTACTTAAACACTTACTGTTTCCTGTAGGAACTAGTGTGTTGTAGCAGTTGACAGAGAGCTTAGAAAACCTGTTAAAATAATGGCTGGCTTAAAGTTGTACCAGAATGTGAATGTTCTGTTCTGCTGAATGGCCTGAAGGTCTCTCTTCATCCTTGCCTCCCCAGTGACACCACCTTGAGGACTGCCACTGTAAAATGGATAGAGTTTCACACTTGGAGCAGCCTCATTTATGACTCTGGAGACTAGAAGGCTGTGCTATTTTTGTGGTAAAATTGGTTGCATGTTTGACCAGACTTCTGATTCTAGCACAGTGTGCAGTGAGGTGATCTTAAAAACATGTGTTTAAAGAATCACAGAATCATAGAATAACCAATTTGGAAGAGACCCACTGGATCATCAAGACCAACCACTCCTATCAAACACTAAACCCTGCCCCTTAGCACCTCGTCCACCTGTGCCTTAAACCACCTCCCTGGGCAGCCTCTGCCAGTGCTTTGCTGCAGAAGATGCAAGTATGAGTATAAGTAGTCCTCATAAAAATCTGAGGACCCGAAATAACTCTACAGTTCAGTGGGTGAATATGGCCTCTCTATGTGGGATTGAAGTGGAGTCCAGTGGGAAATGGAGAACAGATTTTATAAGTTAATCTGTAATGTAAAGAAATGTAAAGAAGAAGTTGTGGTTTTCAGTGTTATGAATGCACTCTCTCTGTTCTTCCAAGATGCAGAAATTGTGGAATTTTTTCCTCCTAATAGGCAGGTCACTTAAAAACTTATTCTAGTGAAGATCTGTCAGATTTGTTTGTACGTTGATTTTTCCCTTATCCTTAAAATATTGTTTCATGCGTTTTGAAAGAGCAGCTTGGTATCTGAGCCTGTACTGAGGAGTAGTGAGATATAATGGATTTTGATGCTCCCTCTCCTTGTTTCTTAAGTTAGGAAGTGAGGTAGGCTTTATCTGTTGTGATTAAATGCTTTATTCTTGTAGTTCAGTAAATGAAGAAAACATCCTTATAATAGTATCACTTTCTGTTGTTTTCTTTTAGGAAAATCTTTTAAAGTTCGGTTTCCTAATTTTTAGAATTATGCAGCGATAGTGCGTTTTTTATAGTTGTTCAATCATTACAATAGGTTCCTATAGTAAGTATTCGTCTGCAACTGTTCATCAGTGGTTTCATCTGGCTGTTGATCCTTTGTGCAAATGCAGCTTTCCAGGGAGTTTTGATGTTTCTGTCTCTTTCTGAGCATGACTGAATGACTTTCAAGGCTGTGGATGTATCTTCCTGGACTTCAGTAAAGCCTTTGATACAGTTTCTCATAGCATTCTGCTTCGGAAACTGTCGGCCTCTGGCCTGGACGGGCGCACACTCTCCTGGGTGAAAAAATGGTTGAATGACCGGGCCCAGAGGGTGGTGGTAAACGGAGTTAAATCCAGCTGGAGGCCAGTTACAAGTGGGGTTCCCCAGGGCTCAGTCCTAGGTCCAGTCCTGTTTAATGTCTTTATCAATGACCTGGATGAAGGCATTGAGTGCACCCTTAGCAAGTTTGCAGATGACACCAAGCTGGGTGGAAGTGTGGATCTGCTGGAGGGTCGGGAGGCTCTGCAAAGGGACCTGAACAGGCTGGACTGCTGGGCTGAGACCAACGGCATGAGGTTTAACAAGGCCAAATGCCGGGTCCTGCACTTGGGGCACAACAACCCTAAGCAGAGGTACAGACTAGGAGAAGCCTGGCTATAAAGCTGCCAGGGGTAGAAGGACCTGGGGGTGTTGGTTGACACTTGACTGGACATGAGCCAGCAGTGTGCCCAGGTGGCCAAGAAGGCAAATGGCATCTTGGCTTGTATTTGAAACGGTGTGACCAGCAGGTCCAGGGAGGTTATTCTCCCTCTGTACTCGGCACTGGTGAGACCGCACCTCGAGTACTGTGTTCAGTTCTGGGCCCCTCACCACAAGAGGGATGTTGTGGCTCTGGAGCGAGTCCAGAGAAGAGCAACGAAGCTGGTGAAGCGGCTGGAGAACAAAACTTATGAGGAGCGGCTGAGAGAGCTGGGGTTGTTTAGCCTGGAGAAGAGGAGGCTGAGGGGAGACCTTATTACTCTCTACAGCTACCTGAAGGGAGGTTGTGGAGAGGAAGGTGCTCGGGATGAGAGGGAATGGCCTTGAGCTCCGCCAGGGGAGATTTAGGCTTGAGATAAGGAAAAAATTCTTCACGGAGAGGGTGGTTAGGCATTGGAACTAATGGTCTGCCAAGGGAGGTGATTGACTCACCTTCCCTGGAGGTGTTTAAGGTGAGGGTGGATGAGGTACTTAGGGGCATGGTTTAGAGATTGGTGGGAATGGTTGGACTCGAAGATCCTGTGAGTCTCTTCCAACCTAGTTATTCTGTGATTCTGTGACTCTGCCTCCTATTCAGAATAAGGATGAGGGTCAGTAGAAAACTTTCGTCTGGAGTGAGGTGATGAGAAATTGTGGTACCTGTCTAACTCTTGTGATGTAAGTGAGAATGCTTGGCAATTTGCTTCGTTAAAATTTAACATGAAGATTTGAGAGGTAGAGGTTTTAGCAGGGTAGAACAAAAAATCCCAGTTATTTGGTCTTTATTCTGTCTTTTAGTATTTCTGCATGCAACAAAGCGGTTACATTGAAATTGCATGACTGCTTTGTTCAGAGTTGTTGTTTCCTCCTTTAGTTGCAAATAGGCGCTCTAAATACTGGCCTAAATGTATCTTCCGTTTCTGTACAGATAGAAGCAGAGATTGTCTATTCTCTTAGAAATTGTAGGTGGCTGCTTTCATTTCTAGGAATAAAAATGAACTCTCCCATCCCATCCTTAAATTTCATAATACAATTGGGATTTTATGGCAAAATAGTAGTTACGCTCATTAACTTACATTTCCTGTGTTCTACATTAAATTTGTCTCTCGTTTTCTTGTTTGACAGATTTGGATTTTTTTTTATAGTTGTCCGAAGTGGTGCTTTCCTGTTTATTGTATTAGATTAAAATCCAGTTGTGCAGTGTTCTTCCTGAGAGTCAAGTTTACTTTCAGCACAGGTTTGAACAGAATGATTGTATTAAAACAGATCAGTATGAGCAAACAGTGTGCTGCTGTTGCAGCGAAGAAAGCCAACAGGCTGCTGGGTTGCATCAACAAGGGCATCAGCAGCAGAAATAAGGAAGTCATTATCCAGTCTACTTGGTGCTTGTCAGGCCACAACTGGAGTACTGTGTTCAGTTTTGATCTCTGCTGTGCACAGAACTTCTGGACAGGCTGGAGAGGGTCCAGAGAAGGGCCAGGAAGATGATCAGAGGACTGGGAGACCTACCATGTGAAGTAAGGCTGAGAGAACTGGGTTTTTCAGCCTGGAGTGGAGAAGACTAAGGGGAGACCTTATCACCATGTTCCAGTATTTAAAGGGTGGTCACAGGGAAGATGGAGACTCTCTTGTCCATGTGAGTCTTCGTAAAAAGACATGGGATAATGGTTACAAGTTACTCCTGGGGACATTCTGATTGGACACAAGAATTTTCACAATGAGAACAATTAATCGGCCATTGCGATAATCTTCCCTGTGAAGTAGTGGATTCCCGAATATTGAACACTTATAAGATTCAGCTGGACCTGGTGTTGGGCGGTCTTGTATAGGCTGTGCTTTTGCCAAGAAAGGTTGGACCAAACAGTCTTTGAGGTCCCTTTGAACCTGGTATTCTATGATTTTTCTTAAATAATTTAAGAAATATATTTTTTAAGAAGTTGAGCTAATTACAATAAAAAGAGTAAGTTCTTAATACTCATGAACTGTGATCTGTAAATCAGTGATGGGTTTTAGTGTTAAGTGGTAGATTCAAAGCTGTAGAAGAAAGTGATCTAACTTATTTTCAAATAGCATGGTTAGTAAATTATTGAAAAGTGGGTTGGATATATGTGTCAAGGATAGATGAGACTGTCAGGAATGTGTTCAGAAGGTAATAATTTGATAATCTTTAGTTCTTTATGTGTATGTGGTAGAAGAGGAGAACTACCAGTAATAAAGCTAAACAAAACTCTTCCTAGTGAGAGGAAGAAAGAGAAAGGTGGACATTTGGTATGGCTGGCAAATGGCAGTTGCCACTACATGGAATGTATGTGCCATTAGCAAAGAAGTATGTGCCCTGGAAAGAAGGGGAGAGAGGTTTGGAACAAACTCAAAGCCTGACTGAAGTAGGCATGAAACCTTTCTTTGTTTTAGGATGCTGCATTTCCCACAGCACTTCCCTGGTACAGCTTTCACATCATAAGCAATTGTAGTTTCTGTGGGCCTGTTACCAGCCTGAGAAGCTGTTCTCTGTAATAAGGAGTGGGAGTAAAAGTGGTTGCCAAGGCATTTTGTTTATATTCATAGTGAGAAAAATGCCTGTGAAAGCCCAGGGTTGGGCATTACAACTATTTAAATGAGTATACTGCAGTTTTTTAACCACCTAATGCCATTTTTAAAAAATAAATCTACATTCTCATTGTGTCTTGTGCTCAGAGAAACTCAATTGTTTTTAAAAGTTAGATTTCTTGTGGTGTTATGGAAAGATAATTCCTTGTATGACATTGTGAGACCATTCAAAATAGTAATTTTAAAAGTGGGCTTTAAATTTGAAAGTGTTCTTCTGCTCCTTTCTGGAAGCTTAGTTGAGTGATAGGGAGGAATCTAGGTATGGCTACCTTTCATGTATCAGGCGTCATTGCTGTCTTTAGTGAAGAGGAAAACGACTTGTTCTTTCCCTGCCTCTCCCAGCTGCTTTGTAAATGTGTTTTCCTGACATAAAAAGTTTGTGTGTGTCCAGACCACCTAGTGCAAATCTCAGCTATTGAGACATTTTGTACTCAATCACAGAGCATTGCTGTGAGAGCTGGACACTTGATGCATGAAAATTTGTCTTTCACTTCTAGCACTGCAGTTGCTCAATCAGTGCTGCCCGCTTCCTGCATTGCTGCTTGCACTGAATCTTCCATCTTTTCTGTGCTGCAAGGGAGAAAAGCATGTTTGGGGAATATTTAAGTATAAGAGGGTCAAGAGTGAGTCTAGTGATACAAAAGAAAGTAAAACTGAGTGACTATGTGTATTCCAGACACAGAAGCTATGCATGGGATAGCTTAGGGGTCTGTACTGTGACTACCGCTGTTTAATATTTTCATTGCTGATATAGACAGCAAGATTGAGTGCACCCTTAGCAGGTTTGCTAATGACACCAAACTGAGTGGTGCAGTTATTACGCCAGAAGGATGGGATGTCATCCAGAGGGACCTGGACAGGCTGGAGAAGTGGATCTGTGTGAAGGTCATGAGGTTCAACAAGGCCCAGAGCAAAGTCCTACACTGGATTGAGGCAGTCTGTGTTTTCAATACAGGATGGCGGGCAACGTGATTGAGAGCAGCCCTTTGGAGAAGGATTTGGGGGTGCTGATTGATGAGGAGCTTGACATGAGCCAGTAATGCATGCTCACAGCCCAGAAGGCAAGTCATATCAGCAGGTCAAGGAGGTGATTCTGCCCCTCTGCTCTGCTCTCATGAGGCCCCACCAGGAATATCATGTCCAGTTCTGGAATCCTCACCTGCTGGAACAGGTCCAAAGGAGGGCTGTGAAGATGATCAGAGGGCTGGAGCACCTCTGCTGTGAGGACAGGCTGTGAGAGTTAGGGATGTTCAGCCTGGAGAAGAGGAGGCTCTGAGGAGACCTCATAGTGATCTTCCAGTACCTGAAAGTTGCCCAGGGAAGTTGTGGATGTCCCCTCCCTGGAAATGTCCAGGGCTAGGTTGGATGAGGCCGTGGGCCAGCTGATCTATTGGGAGGTGTCCCTGCCCATGGCGGGGAAGTGGACCTGGATGATCTTTAAGGTCCCTTCCAACCCAAACTATTCTATGATCTTTAAGGTCGCTTCCAACCCAAACTATTCTATGATCTTCAGCGTCCCTTCCAATTCAAACCGTTCCATGATTCTTTGATTTAATTTATGTGAAACTTCTTGCAGATTTACAAAAGGAAATTAAGAATTTACAAGGAAAACTGATGAATTTTGCCTCTGCCAGGTGTGTTTAGTATTGATATTTTTCTCTTATGTGCTTGAAACAGTGGCTTTGAGAGAAAGGAGTCAAGACTGGCTACTCTTCAAGCACTTCTAACTTTCCTGCTCAGTTGAGCCATACTACTCCGTTCTCTACTATGCCTGACATACTTCTTGTTCTCCTGTGGGTTTTTTTTCATCATTCCTTTTTAAATAACACTGTAAACTAACATATACAGAGGTACCTCTTAATTCTTGCAGGGCTTTACACAGAAGTGCCAGTTGTTCTGTTTAATTTCTTTGTGGGGTTTTCTCAGTGTTTCTTAATGTTTCTTACACCTGTAAAAGTCACTTGTGTGTGGTGCGATGTTCTTCCCCCAGCCCTGTTCTTTTCCAGTTGGTGTTTGCCTTAATTGAGTATTTCTGTGGCCTCTTCAGTCCTGGAAGAAACTCAGGAACCTGTCCTATTCAAGGATAAACATTACCATTAATTGTACTCGATGTGTGATTTAGCTTAGTCCTGTTACTGTTATTTTCTTGCCCTGGCACTGCTTACAGCTATCTCAGTGTACGTATTTTGCTGGTAATAGAATTCACGTGCTGTCTGCCATTTTCTAGATCAACTGATTGTTAAATAAGATCATGGCTAGCACCAATTTCCTTTGTTGCCACATCACAAACTCTCTGTGCTCTGGTAATTCCAACCACATTCATCTGTAATTCCAGCTACAGGGAATGACAAGGGAAGGAATAGGAAAAGCCAAGAAATAAATACCTGGCTCTGAACCTGGTGTGAGGAGCATAACTTTGGGTTCTTTGATCATGGAATGGCCTACGCAGCACCAGGCTTGCTGTTCAAGAGTGGGGTAGAATTGTTCCCAAGAGGTAAAAGAATAATAGCCAAGAAGCTATCAGGGCTTATTATGGAGCTTTAAACTCGATGTGAAAGGGGAGGGGGCAAACACAGGCTTGATAGAAAAAAGCCAGGGAATGGCACTTAAGCGTCTGAAGCGAGGACCTTTGGTCTGCCACCTAAGAGGAGGTGGGGGACAGCACTTCCTGTGGCAGCACAGGTGTAAAGATTACTGATGGCTTAGAAAATTCAGTGAGTAGACAATTAGGAACTGAGACTCTTCCCCTCAGGAGTGTGGCAGGATCAACAGCCCAGCTGAAGTGCATCTGCACCAATGCACACAGCATGGACAATAAACGAGAGAAACTAGAACTAGTTGTAGGGCAAGAAGACTGCAATATAGTTGCCATCACGGAACTGTGGTGGGATGACTTATGTAACTGGAGTGCTGCTGCGGCTAGTTATATACTCTTCAGGCAGGATAGACAAGGAAGGAGAGGTGATGGGGTAACCCTTTATGTTAGAGAGTGTTTTGATACCCTAGAGCTTAATGGTAATGATATGGTTTAGTACTTATGAGTAAAAATCAATGAAGCACCTAACAAGGTAGATACCATGGTGGACTTCTGTTGTAGACCACCCAGCAAGGATGAGGACGCTGACGAGTTATTCTATAAGCAGCTGGGATAAGTCTCGCAATCGCAAGCCCTTGTCCTTGTTGGGGACTTCAGCTTGCCAGATGTCTGCTGGAAGTGTAATGCATCAGAGAGTAAACAGTCTAGGGTGTTCCTAGAGTTCCTGACACAACCAGTGAGTGAGCTGACTAGGGAGGGTGCTCTGCTGAACCTGTTGTTTGTGGACGGAGAAGGTGTTGTGATGTTATGCGATGGTTGGAGGATGCCTGGAGCATAGTGATCACAAGGTGATAGAATTCTTAGTTCTAGGGAGAGGTAAGAAGGAGTCAGCAGAACCTTGAACTTCTGGAGGGCAGACTTTGGACTATTCAGAAGGCTGATCGATAAAGTTCTGCTTTAGTGCCAGGTTCTGCACTTGAGACACAACAACCCTGTGCAGCGTTACAGGCTTGGAGAAGAATGGCTTGAAAGCTGCTTGCAGGGAAGGACATAGGGATATAGGTTGACAGCCGAGTTGACATGAGCCAGCAATGTGCCCAGGTGGCCAAGAAGGGCAATAGCATCTTGGCTTCTGTAAGAAACCGCATGGCCAGCAGGAACACGGAAATGATTTTGCCCCTGTACTGGTGAAGCCACACCTCAAATGTTGTTTACAGTTTTGGGCCCCTCACTACAGGACAGACATTGAGGTCCTGGAGTGTGTACAGAGAAGAGCAACGGAACTGGTGACAGGGCTGGAGAACAAGTCTTACAAGGAGCAGCTGGGGTAACTGGGGTTGTTTAGCCTGGAGAAGACGAGGCTGAGGGGAGGCCTTATCACTGGCTACAGCTGCCTGCAAGGAGGTTGTAAAGAAGTGGGTGTGGTCTTTTCACCCAAGTGATAGGACAAGAGGGAATGGCATCAAGCTGTGCCAGGGATGATCAGATTGGACATTATGGAAAACTTCCTCACTAAAAGGGTTATCAAGCACTGGAACAGACTGCCCAGGGATGTGGTCGAGTCACCGTCCCTGAAGGTATTTAAAAGACAGGTAGATGAGGTGCTTAGGGCTATGTTTTAGTAGTGGACAGATACAGTTGGACTTGACTTGATGATCTCAAAGGTGTATTCCAACCTAGGGATTCTATGATTCTATAAAGGTGTTGCAGTGTGTTTACATTACTTTATCAGGCTTTCATGCTGTGATGGTCTTGGTGGTCGAATTAAATTGTATTAATTCAATTTTAAGAGATACGTGAGACAGTGCCAAATTTTGGTCTCTCTTCCAAAGCTTCTTTTGGTCTCTCTGTTCAAAGTTCTGGAGAAGTTGCCTTCATCTAAGGTAATCCCTAGCAAAAACAATTCTGTGTCATAAAAGTAAATAGTATTGGCTATCAGAATAGAAGTATGAAAAGTTAGAGGGGGACGTGTTATGGTGTTTGGTTACATTTTTTTTTAAAAACATCACTACTCAGTATGCTACTTATATGATGTCTGCACGGTAATATCTTCCCTGAAGTCATTGGTCTAGGTTAGGTGAAGGGGGGGAATGACTTGACATGATAGTACGAATTTTGTATTGAAGGGGTAAAACATATTTTACTAATAGGGCTGTTAAACCTCATATTATTCATTTCCCCCAAAATATGAAGCTGGAAAGACTGAAGCTGTTGATAATGCAAGGGAATACCACTGAAGAAGCCTTCAGAATCCAGGTGTTGATAATCAAAAGTAAAGTGAACTAAAATTATTGAAGCTTTTGTTCTAAGTGGAATACTACCCTCTAGTGGAACAGTGTTGCATTAAAAAAAACCCAACAACATTCTTGTCAGTGAGCAGCAAAGTTTTAATTAGAAGTGATACATCTTTTTGCAGTATATGTGGGTACTTATATAGTGGTAGGAAAGCAGAAAAAAACTGAGGAAGCTACCTGCATCATCTGTGATTATGAAAACAATACTCTGTAACTAACATAGACGTTTCTTACTCTGTTCTTTCCAAATAGTTGCTTTGGAGAAGGTAAATCAAAAGTTTTCATTGAATAGCAATTAATTCAGAGTCAGGGGGATTTCACTCAAGGATTGTTTTAAAAATCAGTAGCATTGTGTGCAAATTGGAAATGTATGCTGACTATCTAAATCTTTGTCACACATTGTTCAGGCTCTCCTTTCAGTTGGTTGATGCCTTTTGTTCCCTGCTTCAAAGTTCATGTGCTCCAGAGCATATTTTCTTCTCAAAAGCTGTGATTAATATAGATGCATTCAGTTTAACCTAGCATTCTTGAATCTGTGTTTGCAAATGTAAGTAAGGTAAATACAGGCAAATGTTGGTAGGTATCTGGTTAGAGACATGCTGTGCTGACTGGAATATGTTCTTGGAGCGTTCTGGGTTTGTGCAGGAAAAGGAACTTTTGGAATTTCAACTGATGTAAAGATTAGAGAAAAACGGAAAAGATTTGGCAATGCAATGGAAGTGTTTACTATAGTAGAAAGAATAGTGTGGGAGGAGATTGTTTGCCTGAGTGTTATAGTTTCCATATGTCAGGTTGGATAGATGGGTGAGGTTTTGGCACCCAAGTAATAGGCTTGAAGAAGAACAGGAAAAGCTGTAATGGACCTGACTTTGGTGGGATTGTGTTAAAAGGGAAAAATAAGTAATGTAACCTCTGGGAAAGAGGTCACACAGGATTCAAGGAGCAGTCAGGGAGTTTAAGCATGGGTTTATCTCTCAAACTGGGGTTTTTCATTTAATTATAATTTTCCCTTTTATGGTTTTCATTCTCCCTTATACAAAAGGATATAAAAGTATCGTGGTACTTCCCTGGCCATCAGCCTGTTTCTTGAAGGTGAGGATGTGGTAGTTGTGGCAAAATATTAACCTTGAGAAATGTAGAAAGCATGCTTTCTATAACTTTGATATTTTCTTGATTTGACCTCACTAGCCGTAGTGATGTGACTCAAAATGGGGTTCTTTGAGGCTGTTAATAAAGATTCTTGAAATAATTTCTTCTAATACACTCCTCCAGGTACAGTGATGCTTTCAAAGTAGGTACTGAGTGAGTCAGCTAAGTAATTAGGTTCAGTATTCACATAGGCACAGTGCTTAGACATTAGAAATTATTAGATAATGCCTTAAGCTGTCTATATAGGTAAGGAAACTACAGGAAAAAAATGTAGAGCAATTTTGTCCACTCTTCATCTAAATGTCATGATGCAAGAGATTTAAATTATTTACTTATTGTTTCATGCTCATTTTACACATGGTAAAGCTTCTGTTCAGATGCTAGAGAGTGGAGTAATTAACAGCAGTTTCTGGCAGTTAGGCTTAAAAAATAGAAAAGAGGAGTGGCTAATATGACAGTTTCATTCTGGCAGTTTTATTTCTCTGAAGTTGTCTATGCTTGTACTAAGTTACCAAGAATGTGTCTCAGTTGATGCTGAAAGATGATGCTGATCAAAATCCTGCCTTAATTTTATGCACTAGTTTCTTTCGTGGGATCCCTTGTTTTGCTACTTCAGTGAAGAAAGTTTATTAGACTTGGCAGACTAAAAGATAATGATGCTTCTCCTGCACTTAATTAAGTAGCCAGGAGAGAACTGAAACCACAAAGAGAAAAATGAAAGCCTTTGGAAACTGTAAAAGGCTTTCTCCGACACATGCCATGCGACTAACTTAACAGAGCAAAGATTGAGCTAGATAAAGAAATAAGGTGGAGAGAGTTGATGCAGTGTAACTTTGAAAAACATCTTAACTGTTTTCTGTTATTTAAAATGGAAAAAGGTCCTAATTTGTACCCCACATAGAATGTCATGGACAGTTATGGTATCCTTCAGAATTAGATAGTGCTAGTGGATTTTTTGTCAGTGGAGTGGTTGTTTTGGTTACTTTTGTTGTTTGTTTTGCTTGGATCAGCCGTAATACTGTTTAGCTTTTAAGAGTGTTTGGCCCAAGATTCTTGACTGAACAGTCAAGATACCAGTCAATACTGCCAGGTAACAGTACCTGTAAGAGTGTGCATCTGAAGAAGTTTTGTAACTTCAATTGTTACTGTTTCAGGTGCTTGAGTTTGCTCTTAGTTTACTCACAAGAATTCAGGATCCTAATTTTGGGACAGCAGTGTCGTTTAAAGACATAAATACATTTAAAAATCAAGTCTTGTGTCAGCTGCATGTCAGAAATGGTTGTCTCCTTTTAGTTGTTGAGAGGCAGTAGCAACAAATCTGCCTCTTATAGAAAAGTCTATTTATGCTGTTTTAAAGCAATTTTATTTGTTTACAGGTGTCAGCTGCGATGCATGTTTAAAAGGAAATTTTCGAGGTCGCAGGTACAAGTGTTTAATTTGCTACGATTACGATCTGTGTGCAACTTGTTATGAAAGTGGTGCAACAACAACAAGGCATACGACTGACCATCCAATGCAGTGCATACTAACAAGAGTAGATTTTGGTAAGTGATAATTTCAAACTGTAGTAAATTTGCTGCTACGTTGTGTCTACAAACATTGTATGTATTTTTCTGTTACTACTTATTAATCACTTCACCTATTAGCACACTGAAAACAACAGCAAGGTCTTGTCTTCTGAAAAACAGACATATTTTCTTTGATTTTGGCATACAAAACTGATTTATGTATTTATTTTTAATTGATGCATATGTGTTTTTAATATTTTTCATTTTAGTCCAGTAACAGGTTATCAGACTAATAAGTATACTTAATAACAACAACTTCTCCTAATGAACTCTTCAGTTCAGAAGATGTAGCAGCCTTCTCCACCCAGTGTACTTTACTGTTGTGCCACAGTGTACGAGCTGGAAAAATCCTGGTGACATTTTGTGGGGATGTTCTTCCACTGGTGGCACATGTGGGACTGTAGGTTCAACAGGGGTGGTGCTAGGGTGTACTGAATATAAGAGATAAGTGGCAAGAACTAGCATGTAGTCTTCTTGGAACTCCTTTGAAGATCTACTAATTTAAGAATTATTTCTCACTATGGAGATGTGTCAGTATTTAAAATACAGAATAATTGTTCTTGTCTCCTGTTCTCATGGTTTTTATTACATCATATTTGTAACAGGTTGTAACTCACAAGATGCTACTGTGACAAATGTCTGCTCTAACGTGTTGCTGATGCTGGACATATATTTTGTTTTTATATTAAGCTCACAAGGCTAGTATCCACAATTTCAGTACAGGATGGGGGATGATGTGATTGAGAGTAACCATGGAGAGAAGGACTCGGAGGTGCTGGTTGATGAGGAGTTCGACATGAGCCAGCAATGTGTGTTCACAGTCCAGAAGGCCAACCGTATCCTGGGCCGCATCAAAAGAAATGTGGCCAGCAGGACAAGGGAGGTGATTCTGCCCCTCTACTTCTCTGTCATGAGACTGCACCTGGAGTATTGTGTCCAGTTCTGGAATCCCCAGCATGAGAAGGATATGGAGCTGTTGGAACAGGCCCAAAGATAATCAGAGGGCTGAAGCACCTCTGCTATGAGGACTGGCTGTGAGAGTTGGGGATGTTCAGCTTGGAGAAGAGAAGGCTCTGAGGAGACCTCATAGTGGTCTTTGAGTACCTGAAGGGGCCCACAAGAAAGCGGGAGAGGGACTTTTTACCAGGGCATGTTGTGATAGGATGAGGGGCAATGAATATAAATTGAAGAGTGGGAGATTTAGACTAGACATTTGGAAGAAATTCTTCACAGTGGTGGTGGTGAGGCAGTGAAGCAGGTTGCCCAGGGAAGTTGTGGATGTCCCCTCCCTGGAAATGTCCAGGGCTAGGTTGGATGACTAGTGGGAGGTGTCCCTGCCCATGGCGGGGAAGTGGACCTGGATGATCTTTAAGGTCCCTTCCAACCCAAACTATTCTATGATTTTAATACCTTTTGTTTTAGTGATTTAGGCAGTGTTGTTCTTCATGTTTTGAGTTCTTGAAATACGGTGATATCTTAGAGGCCAAAGTCTTATGAATTGTAAATTACTTCTTTGCTTTTCGGATTGAAACAGAAGTAAAATGTGCTTCCTTATTGCTTTAAAGATTTGAGAATAGCTATGTTATAGAAACATGTAGTTGGTTTCTCAAAATAGCCTGTGAATAAAGATGTCTTTCTTTTAATTCTCAGACCCCTGTTTGCCAGAGGACTGACTGGTCATGACTTCAGAAATCCAGATCCTGGTTGTCCAGGATTTGGCTGGAAATAATTCAGTGCCTTATCAAAAATGCATTCCAGGATTTTAGCTAGTGTATATTTCTTCTCAGCTTTCTGGTTTTTTGGTTCCACCTTGGTCAGGTAAATTCTCAGTAGAAGTACAGTATATTAATGTATGATTCTGATCACTGCACAGTTTAAACTTTTAGCCCTTCAGCAGCAGTTATTCTTGGATGTTATGCATGTGCTTAAAGGACTGCATTGTCATAAACATTAAATACTGATCATAAGGGACAGGGAACTGAAACATGCTTGCTCCGAAGCCTTAAGGTAACATTAAGTGTCAGAGCTTTCGGTGTACTGCAGTAAGGAGACTTGTTCTAAATACTTGTCTCCTGAAAAATGCCTATAGTCAGAACCTAAGAATGTCTAGAAAACACGTGTTGTTTCTTGCAACTTGGGTATTTATCTTTGGAAGGCTCTGATCAATGTATCTCTGTTAAATTCATTTTATCTGTGTATTTTGAGGACAGAGAAGGGTTGGGTTTTTTACTGTTTAAGTCCGCATGAAGAATACAAATAGGAAGGTGGAAGACGGTTCACAGTTAAGTATTGAGATGGGTAGTAGGATTCAGGTGACTACTTCTGCATTGCTTGGTTTGTGCTACTGCGACTTCTATAGATAAGAATAAGAAAACAGGCTGTTGAAAATTTATATGACTTGATATCAAGAGCATTGCTCCCACAAAACCCGTGTTAGAAAAAGACCAGTTCAGCTCTGCAGCAAGGCTCCTGGGTTGGTTATTACTGTAGAACAAGAGTGGGAAAGAATTCATCACCACGGCATTGTGAACCACAACAAAGGTTGATGGTACACAAATACTAGTGATCTTGTAAGCTTATAAACTGGAGAATGAATTAGATTCTGTTTATTAATAACATATTCCTTAGGGTTCAGGAAGGTCTCTGATATAATTACTAAAGTGTTGTTATTTTACAGTTCTCCATAGAATGTAACACATCAAGGAGCCTGCCTTCACAATACTATACAGATGGTTAGAGAAACCGCAGTTACTTTTGAAAGGGACCTGTATGGCTAAGGAGAAACATCAAAAAAATTAGGAGCTGAAGGATGGTAGAACTGCTGTAGAATGATGCGTTTCAGAATTGTCAGGATAGCTGTACTAATGGATATTGAAAACCACCAAAGAAATAGATGCTAAAGAAAATAAAGGGAAGATTTGCCATGTAAAACTAAATGATACAGAGTGTCACTTCCTAGTGACATGGGAAGTCAAACAAAAGGAGAATGTTTTCTAGTGTATGACAGTATGTGTAGGGAATTTTCCTAAGTAAGGAAAGCTTCAGTAGAAACACAGACTAGAAGGCTGTTAGTATGGGTCGGTGTGTGAACTGTAGTTTGCCTGGCCATTGACAAACTTCAATACTCTTGTCTGTCATCAGATTTGATTCGAAGCTATGAAAGCTGTTTTTAATAGAAGTAAGCTTACAGTTTTTGCTGGTGGTGGGGAAGGAGGTGGACAGCTGGTAAAATGACTTATTTTACCAAGGACAAAGCAACGGAGTTTGGGATCCTTCCACTGCAAAACTGATGCTAGCATTTTGGAGGAAGTCAGTGCAATTTTTCTGATTTTACATGTGGGGATCAGTTAGTCATTTGCTCAAAGTCCATCTGCAGCTGATGAAAAGGATCCAGTACTTCTAGTTCCTCTAACAATTCTGACCAGCATTATTTGCAAATAAGTGGAATTCACTTAAATACTTTGTTCCTAAAGCTATGCCCAAGATCCTGTTAAAAGTTAATATTAGTTTTTACGACCATGAAAATTATGATCAGTTGTTAGGTTTTCTAGGTACTGTAATAATGTTGCAGGATATATTGCAAGAAGGTGGACTTCTTCAGGTTCGTTGAAGGAGCTCTGAAGTCATCTTGGTATATTTTGATTTTTTCTGTTCCCCCCTGAAATTCAGACTGGTGTAGGAGCCTGTATGAGAACACCGAAAACTAATAATGCATCCTAGTGATTTCTGGCTACATGTGTGTTCACTCCGTTTCCACCTGGCTGGCATATTTGCCTCTCTGAAGCCAATGTATGACTTACTATTAATTTTGAAGCAAGATGGGATATGGAGCAGTGGCTCCCAACAAGAGAGACAGTAAAGAAATCCTGTAGTGTATACCCTAAGACTGATATGCTGCCATGACAGGGACAGAGCTTAAAGTGAATTAAGAAGTCTCATATGTAATAGCAAATGGCCTTTAAACCACAAATCCAATTAGTTTATTTCTGATCTGTCAATGAGTAGAATTGCAGTAGGCCTGTGTAAAGAACAGGAATGTGCTTACCCAGCATTCGTCGCCTTACAAAAAGCAGAACAGTACAATATGTCAGGGCAGTGGGGAAGTTCAGAGCAAATTTCCCAATCTTATTTCTTCTGAAAAAGAACCTTAAGCTGTTAGGATGCTTTCTGATTTTAAACATGTGGCTGGAACATCACTGGCTAAGAATGTAATACAAATAGTTTGTAGATTCTCTGCCAAAATCGGACAGTGTTACTTAGATCAAAGTACAGAACAAGCGTACCTCATGTGTTCACGTGACAGAATATCCTAGCATGTTTTATGCCTAATTCTTAGGCAAAGGCAGTTGCTTAAATAATTTATAGTGCGAGCTTTGTGAGTTTTAATAAGTAAAACTTCTAAGTGCATATGTTGCAAAGTCAGAGCATCATAGAATAGTCTGAATTTGGAAGAGAATTGTGGAGATCATCTGATCCAACCTTTTGTTGAAAGCAGGGACAAGAGTTAGGCTATCCTGTCAAGCCAAGTCCTGAGTATTTCCTTCAAAGGAGGTTTCCCCACTTCTGAGCAACAATTCCAGCCATTAGTTCCTATAGTGAATATTGAGGGGTTTATTTTTTTACATTATCTAAGCAGAATTTCCTCTGAAGCAGCTTCTGCCTGTAGGCTGCCACCATGCTTCCTTTTGAAGATCATACCTCTGTTTCCTTCTCAACTACTTTTTCAGTGTAAGAAGCTGGAGGTGGAGTCCACCTTTAGCCTTCTGTGGAATGTATGAAGCCCATTCCTTCAAGCGTTCTTATGTCAAATTCTTCAGCCTTCCTAACTGTCTTGGGGGACTCAAGTGTTTGGGTACACACACAACACAGTAAACAAATGTTAGATTGTCTCCTTTTTAGTTCAATAGGTGTCTCGAATTGGAGAGATCAAGTCTGTGTAACAGGTATTGCTTAACAAGTGCCAAGTAACATGGGTTAATCATGTTTCTTGATTTGGTGGTCATTCTCGTACTGATTTAACCCAGGGCATCATTTACTTTCATTGATGCTGGGGCACACTGCTGGCTCACGTTTGGCTTTTCTGTCCACTGGGATCCCCCATCCTTTTCAGCAGAACCTCTCCACGCCTAGTTGATTCTGACATTGAGCAGTACCTGCTGTTTTAACATTGCATAGTATTGGAAGATGCGCTGCAAATTCTCTCATCTTAATTAGCAGCTATGATCGTTCACGGCTTCAGCTTTGGTTCCTCTTGGGGGTAGCAAGACCAAGGCTGCTCTACAAGGAATAACAAATCAGGAGCTGCGGCTGACTACAGGCAGGGGGCAGTGTCGTTGCTCGCAGCATGTGCAAGGCAGGGTTGGCAAAAGGAGCAGATCCTGTTTGCAGTTCCAGACAAAGTGAGCGTAACAAGTCGGCTCTGGGATCTGAGCACGAAACCGTCTAAGGCAGCAGGAGGGCTGGGTGTAGCTGGCAGAACAGTTCATTGACCTAAGACGTAGCCCTTGGGCAGGGGATATGTATAGAGGTATGCTTTGGGGGAGGTCAAGGTAGCTCAGGCCTGTTGGTCAGCTGAGAAAACAAAACACTTAGCTGCTGCTGGACATATAACTCAAATACCTGCCATGCCATCACTGTCATCCTCAGCAGTGTGTGTTTCTCACTGAAGCATCTAGCCCAGCACTATCTGGCTGTGAGGTTGAGTACTGAGATTGGCAAATGATGAAACTATATGAAGAAAAATTGAGGAGCTGATGTCTCTTTGTAATAAATACAGCTGTACAGGAAACTTGGTGAAAAATTGAAGTCGTGATGCTCTGGCTGGAAGGAATTGAGCATCTGTTTCCAGATTCAACCAAGCTGGGCATGGTATTACAGCAAATGTGGCTCTTGCACTGCCCCTGTAGTGAAAGGGGAGAATTCCAGGTGACGCACAAGTAGAGATCCCACTCACTGAGAGTAGGTTCCTGCAGTCTGAAAAGCAGGACAACATTGGTGATTTAACAGAATATTGGAGTCTAGATGAGTATTATGGCTTTCATAGGATCAGTCAGAAGATAATTCTAGTTGAAGTCCTTGGTCCAACTTTCTGCTCCAAGCTGTGAGGTCAGATCAGGTTAGTCAGGGCTATACACACTCTGGTCTTCAAAACCTCCAGGAATGGATATGGCACAGGGGCTGTTTGGGTTTGTGTTCCGCTGCCTGTCTGCATGGGGGAAAATGTTTTTCCTTAAATTCTCTTGTCCTCTTGTACCACAGCAACATCTCAGAGCTTTTTCCTGGCCCTGCCAGTTTCACTGCTCAGGTCTCCCTCAACGGCATAAGATTCCTGTTGGCCCATTCTTTTATGCAAAAGTGTATATATAGAGGGTAGGTAGGTGTTATTTCTTTAAATTTATAGCTAAGTATCTAGCAGGTGTTAGAACGCTTTTGTTCATAAAATCTGCAGCAAAGAGGACTAACAGCAGTTTTGAGGAGTATACTGTCTTGAATAGTAAAGCTACTTGATCAGCGATAGAGGAATATGTATGCTTTTAAAGTGTGATGTGTTGTGACTATTTAGTCTCTTCAAATATTGAAAAAAAAATTCAAACAAATGCACTACAACTTGTATAATACCAACAATTTTATGTATACATCAAATTGAAATTACATGTGAAGAAGAGTAAAGCTAAGATTCCTAACTGCTGTGTACCCTTGTAAAGATACATATATTGACAGAAAGCAAGGACAAGCTGTTATAAAATGTAGTGCTGAATAATCCCTTCAAAAACATTTATTTGTCTCCAAGGAATCCTTACTATACTTCTGTCTCATTACTAACCTCCTGTGAAGTCTAAGAAAGCAATAGATAGGATTCCCCCCCCTGCTTTTTTCCCATGAAAAGCTATAATGTTTAAACACTGTTGAGCTTGAAATCTAACTTCCTGAACTATTGTTGAGTCCTCTTAGACAGTATTATGATCATTTTACTCCTTTGTATTCTCCCTCTAATTGATAATGGTGTGGGTAATGAATCTTCTTCTGGAGGGATGTGATCTAGTCTAGTTTTCTTTTTCACTAAGCAGCCTTATCTTGCTAGCTACTTTGAAAAGAGGGCTTTAGAGGTCCAGAGGAATCTGAAGAATTATAGTCTCCTGCTTTTCTGTAGGAGGGTATTTAGAAAGAACTAAAACAGATTATCTGAAAGATTTCTTTGTCACCTGATGGGATAGTTCTTTAGTCATGAGACAGTTACTTCATAACAGTAATACAAATATAAATGAAAACAGTAATACAAGCGTAGGTTGCCTTGATTCTGCAGCCATGGAAGCATGAAGCTTTTATTTTTTCTCATACTACCTCTAATTGTTAGTAATTTTCTTAGCAAATAGGGCTTTGAGAGTTAGTAACATGACTGTTAATAATTTTTAGGATTTTTCATGTACTTGTAACCAGGAAGTGGGTAGAGAAATACCCATTTGGAAATGTCAGTGCTAAAATGGGACACAAAGATTCGTGATATCACTTAAATTACCAACCTGGTTTTGGTTTATTTATTTTTTTTTAAATATATGTTATAGTTTAAAAGAAAACTTATCAAGTGGCCTGTATTGCAGCTTAGACAAGGGACAGATGTGACTGTAAGAGGTGGAGAGGGATTAAAGTTGAGGAGGAAAAAAGAATGGAGGTATGAAACTCCAAAGGAAAAGTATTTGCATTTGCCAGTGACTGATTTATCTTCTGACAGGCACATTTTAAATTTTTTTATTCACAAATGAAGGCGTGTTTATTTAGCGTGTGCATGTCTGTTTGCTGTGTACTATGAGGAGGAAGATGTGGAACGAGGTATGAGTGGGAGAACCTGCAGTGGTATAATAAGGAGACTGGAAAGAACTCAGATTTTTTTTTTTTAATTAGTAAACAGCTTGTTTCATATTCTCTGAAAGCAAGGGGCCAGAAACACAGTATTGGACAGTACCCATCAAACCTCTCTCCTCTGCGATAGAATAGTGCATGCTGCTGGAATTCTTGAATCTGGACTGAGCTAACAACCTGTCTAAGGAAAAGATACTTTTACGTCTGTATACCACTCTTCAGATTGTTTGTGGCCCTCTGTCCTTTGCTTGACTGGGAATTTGAAGTTGGTACTCCTTCCTTACTTGAAAGTACTTACATTTGCGAAATAGCGAGCTTTATAGGTAGAGGTTTTTAGACCCCCTGATAATTTTAAATGTTTTTTTTTTCCCTTTTTAGATAGTAGATGCAGAACTTACTTTTGTATGTAAGTCCTCTAAAGAATAAGGTGATTTTCCCCTTTTTCATTAGCTTGCCCCTCTGAGTCATAGTCATCTTGTTTTATCCAGATCAGTACAGAAGGTGCCAGAACTTGGAAAAATTCACAGAAATTAGTCTGCTCAGTTAGAAAGAAACCTCAAAGGAAAATCTGACTTGGCGTTCTTGCATGTGTGTGTTTGTTTGCAGTGATGGAAAGTTTCAGTTTTCCAATCAGTAAATTGGTATTAAATCATCATTGGGAAGGTGGCACCAAAGATGTTATATTTGAGTATGCTGCAGCGCATAGGTATTTTTTTTTTACCCACACTCAGGTTTTGGGCTACATCAGAATTGGGAGTCTGATGCTTGGAGAAACTGTCAGAGGAGCACCTAGTGGAGTATGGACTGAAGTGACACTGGTTAGGAGCTTCAAAGACTTTAAGTTCTGAGATTATCTCTTCTGTGTGTTGTATCTGAAGCACTCTCTGTAACAACTCAGAGTTGGGGCAGATTCATTTTTGTGTAAGTCTTTATTGCGTATGATGTGAATAAGAGGGGAGAGAAAGACTGGTTAAACAAGACTGATCACTGCCTGGAAAATGTGTGCTGTAACTTCAGAGAAGATATTCAAGTCAAAAGAGAGTTGTGAATGTAAGTAAATCTAATTGGTTCATCCTACAGGATGATGTCACTTAACACCTGTATGTAGGGACTGTCAGAGTTCTGAGTGGTAATGGTGTAATCTTGCCTCAGACCTAGTTCTTCTGGTCACCTGCCAGAGTAACTGTAGTACCCATCTACTCCTAGAATAAATAGAATAAACACAAGCTTATTGTGAGTTATGAATATGAATAAGAACTACAGATAGTTTTAAAAGATCTGATGGGAGGGAATTTGCTGCTGTTCCTGTTTTTGAGCATTCAGAACGTGCTCTAAAGCTGATTGATACTTAGCTTATAAAGCAAACAAGCCCATTGATGAGTTTGTAAAAAGCTTTCTTCCAGCATTGTCATTTTCAGTTGGATGTGGTGTATTTAAGTGCTGGCCTGTGACCTCTCCTGGTACACCTCCCCCTTCATAGCTTCACTGATTCTTCCCATGGATTAGGAATGAATCAGGTAAGAACGAGGTTTTGAATTAAGACATACCACATGTCTTGCTGTTAGCGTGCCAGCTGAGTGCCTGACAACCTGTCAAGGAAATGCTCGTCATTTTTGTGTTGCATGACCTGGAAAAAACAAAGCCGTTAGCTGAGAACTTTTTACTTTGGAGAGCTGGACGTGTTTTGCTCTCGTGTATGTGAATAAATAAGTCAGATTCCAGATGGTTCTCAAGCTTAAAGCTGATGAACCTTTTAAAAATGCTGAGTATGTCAGGTAATCTCTATTCCTTGCAAAGCTGTCTGTCTGCTTGGGTATTTCTTACCATGCCTGTTAGAGGGCTATCTTTCTCTTGTCCTCCAGCACTTAAATTTACTGGAAGTGCTTTCCAAATAAGACAAACAGGGACTTAGTGGACATAAACTTTATTCTTCAATGTATTTGATCTGATTCTGTATCTTTAACTGTGCGTATGAATACATTACTTAGAAGTTCATTTCCTGTATTGGTCTTGGGAGTATTAGCTCTCAAAACCTAGTTATATGTAAAATGCTATCTGTTAGTGGATTGTAGATACGTACTTGTTTAGCTTTAGCACCATCTTTTGTAAGGCTACAGAAACAAAAATGTTGTTGCATTCATAGAATCATATCATAGTATCATAGAATATCCAGCTTGGAAGAAACCCACCGGATCATCGAGTCCAACCATTCCTATCAAACACTAAACCATGCCCCTTAACACCTCGTCCACCTGTGCCTTAAACACTTCTAGGGAAGGTGAATCAACCACCTCCCTGGGCAACCTGTTCCAGTGCCCAATGACCCTTTCTGTGAAAATTTTTTTCCTAATGTCCAGCCTAAATCTCCCCTGCTGGAGCTTGTGGCCATTCCCTCTCGTCCTGTCCCCTGTCACCTGGGAGAAGAGGCCAGCACCCTCCTCTCTACAACCTCCTTTCAGGTAGTTATAGCGAGCAATGAGGTCACCTCTCAGCCTCCTCTTCTCTCATAGTCGTGCCCTAAAGAAGTGTCAGTAGCAGAAGATGCCATAAACTATAGGAAGTTGCAGCTTAAGCCATCAGAAGGAGGTATTGCTGACACATTAGATCTTCTACACCACAAGGTGATATCTGTGTTCTAGTATCCATGCAGTTGTCCAGTTTTTATTCTATAGCAGAATATTCATAATCCTATGAAAATATTTTTCAATTACTTACCAGTGAGTCCTAGAAAAACCTCAGTCAGAAAATAATTACTTGCTAGAGAAAACAACAGTTTTTATCTTGATGTGCATGTGAAGTTTATTCATGTGTTCTGTAGAATACATAATACCTACAGACAACAAGAGAAAAAAGCATTATTTTCTTGCGTTGTTTGGTAGATCTTCATGTTAAGTTTGGGGAACCTTGCCATTAGAAACTTAAAAGCAACTTCTTTTCATCAGTAGTGCAAAAGTGCTTAAATTTAACAAACCTAAAACTTGCAACCAGTGTGTAACATATACGAAGATTCGTTTTTACTGTCAATATTTTGTATTACATATTTGAAATTAATTGCAAATGAGTGGTTTGGCTGTGGTATAAATGCTGACATATGGTATCACTGAGGAGTTCTGAATTTTAACCTAAGGTTTTGAGTTGCTGCTGGGAGTTTAGCTTTTGAAAACTGATCTTATGGTTGAAAAATACTGTACATGGTGACTCTACATGACATAAGAAGATAACATGTACATAGGATAAGAAAAACACTACATGGATGACTGTACATGGGATAAGAGGAATGGTGAAATAGTGAAGGCTTGACAATATTAGCATTGTCATCATAGGATTCTGCTGCTAAGGAATATTAGAAAATTGTGTTATAATTGCTAATGAAAACAAATGTAGTCTGTCTTTTTTAGTCATTAATTGAACACTTCTTGAATATCAGCCTATGACCTTCGTATAAGATCAGAATAAGCATTTCAGTTAAATACTGGATTAATTTGGCATCAATGACATTGAAGTGCATTTATAAACAGAGGTTTACATGGACAAAATAAATTATGCTACTACTTTGAAGTAACCTCTGTTTAAATGCTTTCTGTTCCAGATTTGTACTATGGTGGAGAAGCTTTCTCTGTAGAGCAGCCACAGTCTTTTACGTGTCCTTATTGTGGGAAAATGGGTTATACGGAAACATCTCTTCAAGAACATGTTACTTCTGAGCATGCAGAAACATCAACAGAAGTGGTAAGAAGTTTCAGAATTGGCTTTCAGTTGTATATTAAAGAGTCTGTTTCCTGGAAAATTGGTGTCCTCCTGTTCTTTCTTGAAGCAGGATTCATTTAAATGCTTTGTAAGAAGACGTGCTTTTGATGGTGACATCAAAGTTGTGTGTTGCGTGTATCCTGATATAACAAGCTTGCATTCTTCTCTTATGGTTGCTTTTTGGTTGTCCTGGTATAAAACCTGCCATGTTTAGGAGTTTTTAACCTGCCATATTTAGGAGTTTATTTGCCTTTAAGACAAACTTAGAATACATGGTTATTCTGCTTAGCTCTGTCTCCGTTTTCACAACCAATATGTAATTGTCAGCTGATAGCTGTGCCAATCTTCTGGAACTGTAAGAGACAACATGCAGACAGTTGGTGTGTTTTTCAAATAGGTTTTGTAACGGACCTGGTGTGTTCATGCAGCAGGAATTGTCATTCTTCTGGAACTGTTGCTGTTAAAGCAGATTTTTTTTTCCACATTCCTAAACATTTGGACATTTGACATGGTTAAAAACGTGTTTCTTAAACAAGTGGCAACAGAAATACTGAGGTGCTAGCTTGTGCTGTCTTGATGGTCTTTGGGAGTGGGAGGAACTAGGTTAGCAGAATGACATCCAGGGTGCACTTGTCTGGTTTACTGTTAGACAGTTGATTCCTGAATAAATGCGAGTGCTTGAAATGAATTACTCATCCCTAATACATTGTACATAAATTGGTTATAAATAGGTTCTCTATTCTAATCTTTTAGTTTTCTTAACTGTCAAGGAATTCTATTGAAGAAAATTAACTTTTCCTCTCTGAGCCTGTTAAGGATCTTTTGTGAAGGAGTGATAGGGGAGGTGTTTTGAGACTCAAAAAGGTAGACAAAGGAGTTCTGATCATTCTTAAAAACATGTGAAGTGAGACAGTTACTTCACAATCAGTTGCCCTTTAGGACCATAGTTTAACTCGATGCCACATAATGATTTTTATCATCTCCTTGAATTTTTCTTTAACTTCACAACTTTCAAACGTAGAGGCAACCATTCAAAAGTTTGTTAAACTTCGGATGGCCTTCTTTGATGGCTTAGTATTGCAGTTCTGATCTGCACCACTTGATGTCAGTGATACGCTCCTGACACAGAAAGTTAAGTTTCCAGCTTTCAAGTTTGACACATCGTTGTTTGCACTGTGGCTCCCAGAATTCAGTACATAGAGCCTAATTTTGTGATTCTAGACACCTGCTGCTCCACCAGTTCCTGAAAGAGTTTTAGTCTGAAAAAAAAGAAGACAGATTCTTTCCTTTTAGTGCACCAGTCTGCAACATTGATGTGTCTTTGTTCCAGAGGACAATATTTTAATCCTTGAATATGATTATATGTGTATGTGCTAAGTTTTGAGTCTAGCTTTTGTGATAAATGCTTAATGTAAGCATAAAACTGTTAGTGTACTACACTCTCACTGTAGATAGTGGAAGGCTACAAAATTACCAAAGAGGAAAATACTATAGTTCTGAATGTTTGTGGCTTTCAAGGAATTACTTCTGTTGGTTGTAGTCTTTCTAGTGTCTCTGTCCAAAGATGTGTTTTACTTTGGATGTGTAGGTCTGTAAAGGAAGTCTACAGGGATGGAATAACTTTTATTTTATAGCTTGCATCCCACCTTACTGTTTTTCTGTTAATAGATCATAGAATTTGTGGTCCATTAAATGTTGCCATTTTTATGTTCACAGTGGTGCAGATAAGTTTACTTTCTGCTGACATTTCCCAGGTATTTGGTATTAGAACATACAGTTGGGGTTGGGTATTTGCAGGCAAGAATCACAGACTGACTGTGGTTGAGAGGAACCTTTAGAGGTCATCTTGTCCAGCCCCTTGCTCAAACAGAGCCACCTACAGCTGGGCCCAGGACTGTTACCAGGCGTTATTTTAATATCTCTGCAGATGGAGACTCTGGAGCCTCTCTGGGCAACCTGTGCCAGTGCTCAGTCACCTTCACAGTGAAAAAGCATTTCCTGAAGTTCACAAGAAATCTCTTGAATTTGTATTTGTGCCTACTGCCTCTGATCCTGTCACTGGGCACCACTGAAAAGAGCCAGGCTCCATCTTCCTTTCACATTCCCTTTGGATATTTGTGTACATTTTGTGCTCCATCTCTGAGCCTGCTCTTTTCCACACTGAACATTCTCATCCTTCTCATGCTTTCCTCATAACAGTGCTTTATCCCATAATCATCTTTGTAGGCCTTTGCTGGACTTGCTCCAATATGTGCATGTCTCCCCTGTATGCGGAGCCCAGACCTGGGCGCTATACACCATGTATGCCCCCTCTAGTGCTGCATTGAAGTAAAGGATCACCACCCTTGACCTGCTGGCAGTGCTTTTCCTAATGCAGCCTAGAACACCGTTAGCTCTCTTTGCCACAGGGGCACATTTCAGGCTTGTGGGTCACCAGGACCCCCAGGTCATTTTCTGCAAAGCTACTTTTCAGCTGGTTGGCCTCCAGTATGGGCTAGTGCCTGAGATTGTCCCTCCATAGGTGCAGGATTTTGCACTTGCTGACATTGAACTTAATGAGTTTCCTGTTGGTCCATTTCTCCAGCCTTTTGTGGTCCCTCTGAGGAGCAGCACAGCCGTCTGGCATGTCAGCCACTCTTCCCACTCCTGTCATCAAGAAAATTCTCACTGATCACCACCCACTCAGCCCAGCCATTGTGCCAGCTTTCACTGCACATCACTGTCCATGTACACAGCTCACGTGTCAGCAGCTTGCTATGAATATCCCAGGGGGAATTGTGTCAAAAGCCTTGCTGAAGTCCAGGTAGACAATATCCACTGCTCTCCCTTCATTTACCACACCAGGCATTTCATCATAGAAGTTTATCAAGTTGGAGTGCTCCTCTGTGAAGCCATGCTGATTACTCTTGATTTCTTTGTCTTTAATGTGCCTGGAAATGGTGTCCAGCATTAGCTGCTCCATCACCTTCCCAGGCATTGAAGTGAGGTGACCAGCCTGTAGTTCCCTAGGTCCTGTTTCTTGCCCTTCTTTAAGACAGGAGGGACATGCTTTACTTCAGTACTCGGGCATCTCTCCCAGCTGCAATTGTGAAAAATTGAGAACAGCCTTAGAGTAACATCTCTGGCTCCTTTGGCACTTGATGCATCCCATCAGAGCCCATGGACTTAAATATCTCCAGTTCACTTAAAGATTCTCTAACCAAATCCTCTTCTACCAGGGAAATGTCTTCCTTGCTCCAGACTTTACCTATTCTCTAGGGACTGGAATTCCTGAAAGCCTTGCTAGTTTCTGAAAGTCTTGCTAATAAAAGCTGAGGCAAAGGAGGCATTCAGTACTTAAGCCTCTTCTGTGTCCTGTGTAACCAAGTCTCCCATCTCTTGATCAATGGCTCCATGATTTCCCTGATCATCTTTTTGTTGCCTATGTAATTCCAGAAGCCTTTCTTGTTGTATTTGACATTAATTGCTGGATTCAATTCCATTTTTACTTTACCTTTCCTTTCTTCATCCTGGGATGCTCGTATAATGTTTCCTGTTTCTCCAAGGAGGGCAACCTCTGTATGCCTCCTTCTGGTGTTTGAGCTTGGCCAGGAGCATCTTGTTCATTCACTTAGGCCTCTTGACATTTTTGCCTGACTTTGTATTCATTGGAATGCTGCGGGCTTGAGCTTAGAGGGAGTGATTCCTGAATATTAACAATCTTTCCTGAGTCCCCTCTAACCTCTGGGGCTTTTACCACAGGATTGCTCCAATTAGGTACTTCAAGAGGTTGAAGCCTGCTCTTTTGAATTCCAGGGCTTTGACTTTGTTTTTAATTTTCCTCCAGATCCTCACTCCACTGTATTCAAGGTCATTGCAGCAAAGGCTGCCTTTGACCTTCACATCCCAAATGAACACTTTCTTGTTGGTAGTTATGACTTTCAGCAGAGCATCTCTCCTTACTGGCTCCTCTGTTACTTGGAGGAGGGAAGTTATCATCAGTGCATTCCAGGAACCTCCTGGATTGATGTCATTCAGTGTTTCCTTTTCCCTCCAGGAAATATAGGGGTGGTTGAAGTCCCCCATGAGGACTAAGACCTGCAACTCTGAGGCAGTTTCTGTATGACTGTAGAGGGCCTGATCCATGTGTTCTTCCTGGTCAGGTGGCCTTTAGTAGACATACACTGTGTCACCTTTTCCTGTCCTGTCTTTAATCCCAGCCCGTAAGCTCTCCATCAGCTCCTTTTCCACCACCAAGCAGAGCTTCATCCATTCCAGCTACTCTCTTACATAAAAGGCAAGCCGACTCTCTCCTAAAGAACCTCCTTCCTGTCCTTTCTAAAGAGGCTGTTCCTCTACTGCTACATTCCAGTCATGGGAGCCATTCCACCATGTCTCTGTGATCCTAAGAAATTGTAGCCTTGCAACTGCATGAAGATCTCTCACTTATCGTGGTTATTCCCCATGCTGTGTGCATTAGTATACAGGCACTTAGGAGAGTCACTCCAGTATACTGAGGTTCTGGAGAGGAGCTACAGGAGGTGACTTTGATATTTCCTCAAAAGTGATTGTTTTATATCTGAGTACTTTAAATGAAAATTACACTGGTGCCTATGGGAGTAGTCATGAGTTTTGTTATTAATTAGGACTCTAAGGTTACACACTGTAAAGAATAAGTCATATTGTTTTAGTGAGTACTAAACTTTCATGAATTGCTAGTATTTCTTTACTAGTCTAAGGATTCTAAGCTAAGTGCAGGTTAATCTGATTGTCAGTGTGATGGCTGGTGGTAAGCTGACTGTTCCAAGTCAGGCATCATTCAACTAGAAGTCAGCTAGCACTATAAATACAAAAGTTATCTTCAAATCTCATTTCAGGACAGACACGCACATTTTCTGCTATTACAGTGCACTGCAGCAACTTTCTCATGTTTGGTAAAGCAGTAACTAGGTTCCTGGTATGTGAAGGGTAAGGACTGGCTTGTTAATATGTTGCCAGTAAAGTGAGAAGAGCTTTTCTTGCAGTAATGAGATGAGCACTCTGAGACTGTCTGGTTCCCGTTTCATTCTTGAAGTGTCTCTTGTTGAGCTTACAGAAATACTGTCTCTTGAGGTGGTTGCCTTGTTTGTAAACAGGGAGATAGCAGTGATACAAGCACACTTCTGGAAACTGGTGGGTGTTCTGTGGACTTGGAAGTCATCTTTCAGACATTGCTCAGGATAACATGATTATTTTCTTAGTACAAATCATCATAACTTCAGGAGAACTTTCTGACAATACTTTCTTTTCATCTGCATTGTTTGTTTATCCTATTTAGCTGTCACACAGTCAGTGATACCATAGCCCTTGTGGTTTTGCCAGAGCTTATGCTTAAGTAAACTTTTTTTTGTGTGTAACAGTGCTTCAGTAACTTTTCCCAGTCAGATAGTTCTTGTAAGGTTAGTTTATGTTTAGAATTAGGGTTACGAATCTTAAATTTACTTCCTTCTCATTGTTCCTTATAACTTTCCCTTAGCTGACCTTCTTCTGCAGAGTGTGTCTCCTCTTTTCAGGCAAATATGTGCAGATCGTAATGCCTTTGTCCTGTTTGCAAGTGAACTTTCTTTTGCTTTGCTGTTCTCAGAAATATGATGTTGTTCTTGGGATTCAGGTTCTTCAGAGTAGCTGAAATGAAAAAATTCTACTTTGAAGGTGTTGTCTTCTGCTGGTACACAACATGTTCTTGAAGATTACGCAGTTTACGAAGAAGTTTGTGGCATTTAGAACCATACATCCATTCCTGTGCTTCTACAGGGTAGCTGTGTGATATGTTGTCATAGTTGAGTATTTATTATTTTATGCTGTAATAAGATACATTTGCTCTGTAGTGTGTCCACTTGTACAGCTTCCGTAGTGGTGAAAAAATCTGAGAAAGACGAGTTTTGTGAAAAGAAATTCAGAGCATTGAAAATAAAGAGTTTATAGCAATAAGCTTTTAAAATACCTGTTTTTTTCTGCCTGGAGGTGACTACTAATGTTAAAGGTGTAGCAGCTGCTGTCAAAAGCAGCTGAGGCTTTACATTGAACTTATTTCAAACCTTGTCCTCACCACCGTAAGAATAAGGCAGATGTGTGTGCTATTAAATAGGTGTTAGTGTGCACAGACTTTTGAGATCTGCTGCCAACAAACAACTTGAGTATTTGCAGGAAGGAGCACTGAGAACCTGTACTTCATGTTGCAGCCAGAGTTGCTTCACAAAGACAAGAGTATTTGAGTGTGAGGAACAGATAGATAAATCTATAGACAGCAGTTGCGTTTAACCATCAAAAGTGCTGTTAATTTGAGTACTTTAAGATTTAGGTGAAGAATTTTGTGGAATGGATTTTTTTTGTCTACCATCTGTAAAACTTTAAAATCAGTCTGCAAAACTGCTGTAAAGAAAAACTGAAGGTACTTTTCCAGTTGTTTGTGGAGTCACCAAAAAACCAAGTGTTAATTATGGCAATTGTAGTGGCACTCTTTAAGATGTATTAACATGTTAACATGTATTTTGGTTTGAAAAACAAACAAACACACACATAAAAACCAAACGAAAGACAGATGTCAGTGCCTTCCACACAAGTAACTGCTGTATGAGGATGTCTGTGTCAGTCCTTCTCTGCCAGACCTGTAGTTACACACTGCCTGGATGGGTGGTCTTAGGTTGATAACTTCAGCAAATACCTGCGTGAGGTTTCATTCTAATTCCTCTGCTGGGATGTATGTCAAGTAGACGAATAATGATCATGTACAGTCAGTCTTTATCTACTGTCTGTGGCAGAACTGGCAGAAAGACTAATTTTTCAAGACAGTGCAAGTAGAACTTGAAAATCCTAACTCTGGTTTTCATAGAATTCTGAAAATCATGATGTAAAAAACTTCTAAGTTAATATCTGCATTTGAGTACATTTTGGGGAGTTTTTTGAATGTGTTGCTGAACAGGTGTTTGTGAACACCTGGAATGTGGTTTTAAAGCATAAGAAACAATATCTAATTATTGACTCAATGATACAAATTGTGTTTTGTGTAAAATTTATGAAGTTGAGATCTTTTCTTGCTTTGTCATTTCAGATCTGTCCCATATGTGCAGCATTACCTGGAGGGGATCCAAATCATGTCACAGATGACTTTGCTGCTCATCTTACACTGGAACACAGAGCTCCTAGAGACTTAATATCCTTTCCAAGTTGACACACAGAGGCTAGACTGTTTCATCTAGTAGCCATGATGACTTGTTTTGAATTTTATAGTCAAAGGGCATGCCTCTAGTTTTCCTGGAACTTAGGTTACAAAGATCTGTATGTCAAAAATAAAAAGGTTAATTTTCTAGTTTAAAAAAATGTAAATACCAAATCATGAGCTGCTGTATGTGTCCAGATTCAGTCATGTATTTTAAGTATTTGTGATGTGAAGATGATGATCTGAGGATGATTCAAGCTTAGTTGTTTTTGGCAAATGATACTAAGGTTGCTTAACTGCTCTTAACACTTTCTTTTAATAGCATAATCTTATGGTATTATTTTGTAATATGTCTCAAAAAACTTATAGATTTCTTGGGGATATAGGTTGTTGTCTTTCAATTACCTTAGCAGCAGGTAATGCAGGTTTGTCTAAACTTGATGGTTGAAGATCTGGAATTATTGAGGTTTTTTTAATCCTTGTTCTAGCAATATTTTTCTTTTGAAATTCTTTTTTTTGTCCCTAGAATTAACTAATGAAATGTATTTTGACTTTCTGTTTAATTACATGCAGGCTGTATAGCCTACCTACAGTAAGTATTCTCTCTAAAGTATTCCTTTTGTCTTATTTAAACAAACAGAGAAGAAGACTACATTATTACTTTGATAGTGGCTTTTTTGTTTAAAGATCTTTATGAAAGAAAAAAATAATGTAAGCTGTAGCAGCTGGACTGAAAAAAAAAAATATCCAGTCCTAGTGACTGGCAGTCATGATGCTAACAGAAGGGAGATTGCATTTAAGGAGATGGCCCCATTTCAGTTATGATTGTGTTCGATTGCATTTAACCTTGTTCATGTTACTGTGGCTTAGGGTCAGGACGGACAAAATGCACATGTTAATTACTACACAATAATTGGATCAGCATAGAGGAGTTTGAATGTTTCTTGGCTCTGTGAAGGTGTAACTAATAATGCAAAAGACACCATAAAGCTAGATAAAAGCAGTTATATCTGTGCTTCACTCTTCTGTAGACAGGACTGGGGCGCTTTAACAGTCAGGAGAAACAGGATACTGAGTGTGGTGACTGGCCTTATCTTCCATTGATTAGACATGTGTGGTTTATTTTGGTCTTTGTTTTTATGTTCTCTTCTTAATTTGTCCCAGAAGACACTACGGGTTTCTTTTAATAAACCTTGTGCAGCCATTGTGAGGTACGTCTTTTGTTCCTACAGCCCAGGGACAAAAAACCCAGTTTCTTACTTTAGCTGGAGAATATTTGAAAACTTATTAAATACAGCTTTTGAGCATCAATCGTACAAATACGTTTTGCATGGCTATTCACTTTATCTATTCATCACAAGTTAAGGTTTGCAGAAGGTTTTCTTACTGTAACATAGTGAGTAAGACTTGGGTGCACCCTTAGCTAGGATTTGAAGAATGATGTTTATGTCAAAGCAGTTTAAAAGCTGTAGTTAGGAAGGTTACACCACAGTCCTGTATCTGCTTGAAAAATCCCCAGATACTGGCTGTTTCGACCAGGTCTGGTTATGAGAAGCTTGCCAGACTTCTTGGGCACAGCGTTCAGTCTGGTATGGTATCTCGTCTCCATCAGAATCCAGTTCTAACACACTCGGAGGTGCAAGGTAGTCTGTGCTAGGCAAAGTGTTCTGTGACAGGGAGAGATTTCTTCTTGTACTCCAGGTGTTAAGTCATTTATGCTATAGTGTAACTAATAGGTTAGAAAGAGGCAGACAATGCCATGAAATCTTTTTGCAGTAGGCAGAAGTATGAGAAGTGTAGTCGTTTCTTTCAGTTTTAAGTTCTTGACTTCCACGACACCCTGAGTTTCTGCACTGTAACTATTTTATGAAAAAGTACGTTAGACACTACTCTTACTCAGTAGTGGATGCTATTCGAGTGGTAAGCATGATGTTGTATAAAAATAAAGGAGATGGGAGAAAGTAAACTAAAAGTCCAGTAACAGTAAAATAAAGCTTACACTGTTTCATTTTGCACTAGTGAATTATACCAGTGATTTTTAACCTAAAGGAAACCTTCTCTGGTCTGTCTTGGAGGAATAAATGTTAGCAACTATCTGACAAAAATAATCTTTAAATATTTGTTCGTTGTCCCTTGATTTATATGGGAAAGTGTATGAAAGTTATGACTTGAAATGTATGTCTCTGATGTAGAGAAGTTGAGGAAAATCAGAAAATTAAAGGCATCACTGCCATACCTGGAATTAATGTTATTTCTTTGGCTAAAAGAGGAAGGGTGAACCATGGTGCTGTGTTGAAGGTCCTGAATACACCAGAAGCCTAGTTTCCTAAAGGCTGAAGTGATGAAATGTCTTGGATAAGAGCGTGTACTATGGAAGTCAAAAAGAATACAGTAATTATTATGTACTTCTAATAGGAATGGCAATAATTTTTTATTATTTTCAATAGTTAACATAAGAATTGGGGAGGGAGAATAAAAGCCTTTGCTGAATGTGCATATGTCAGAGTACCTTAGCTCTGCCTTGGAAGTTCAGTCATCATTTTATGAACGAAGAACTGCATGCACCAGAGTATTTCACCTGTCATATATGTTACTGTCATTCAGTACTAAATGCAAAACAATTTTGTTTTCTTAACTTCTTGGTTACGATGAATCCAGTGGTGTTCGACATGTACGTAGGATGTTCCATCCAGGCCGGGGTTTGGGAGGTCCCCGTGCACGTAGATCAAACATGCACTTTACTACCAGTTCCCCTGGTGGACTTTCATCTTCTCAGAGTTCGTATTCTCCAAGCAATAGAGAAGCCATGGATCCTATAGCTGGTAAGAGTTGTACCCACAGATTTTACTCCAGTGTACTTCTTACAGAGAGGAAGTAAAATTGAAGATGGTAGTTGTTTCCCTGCTTCCTGTTGTTACGAAGATACATGCATAGCTGACTCTCCACAGTGCAAGTACAATTGATGACCACTTTCAAGTGAGCTATGTGCTTGGCTAGCCTGTAATACTGCCTGTGCATGGAGATGCTGAACCTGAAAGCACTATCTGTAGCTTGTGCTTTTTATTCTAGACAGTGTAAGGCTTATTCCCAAAACTAATCTTTGCGGAAGTGTTGTGTGATTGTACAAGTGATTGTGTCTGCCATCTGTCACCTCCTTCAGTACATCTCATTTTAATTTGCCATGTGGATAAAGGTATTTATGGAGGAGAGTATTTGTATATTAAGAGACCTTAAAGTATATTCAGCTTGCATACAGGCTGCTGTTTGAATGCTAGACTTGCTAATTCTACTACTAATACTAACTCGGGGGTTATAGGTGTCCTCGTTAATATCCTTAAATATTTGCCGGCTCTGTTCTACTCCCTTGTCCCTGAGGACCATATCCCAGGGGGGTCCTACTGACTGACTCCTTGAACTGGAAGTTTGCTTTCCTAAAGTTTAGAGTCCTGACTATACTCCTCACCTGTCCCATATCCCTCAGGACCTTGAACTCCACTAGTGCATGATCACTGCAGCCCAGGCTGCCTCTGATCTTGATGTCACTGATAAGCTCACTTGCATAGGTGATCATCAAGTCCAGTTTTGCATCCCCTTAGGTAGGGGTCTCTGTTACCTTGGTTCAGAAGTTATCTTAATTGCACCCTAGGTGTCTCCTGGATTGTCTTCATCTTGCTGTGGTACTTTTCCAGCATATGTCAAGGTGGTTGAAGCCCCCCAGTAGCATGAGAGCTTATGAGTGTGAAGCCTCCTGTAGCTGGACGAAGGAGGCTTCAACAGTAGGCTCTCCTTGATTGGATGGCCTATAATAGACACCAACCACAGGGTTCCTTTCGCTATCTTAATCTTTTATTCTGACCTACGAGCTTTCATCCTGTTCATGGCTACTCTTCAAACACTGCAGTTTCCTGTAGATTGGCTTTTCTTTTATTTCTAAGGCATTAAAATTTGATTTTTTTAGAATAAATCTGCAAAAACTAGTCTTAATCTTCATTACTATTTGAGACATGCTAGGACTTTCAGGAACTTCATGGGCTCTTCAGCATTTTTTGGTCTTTGATATTATTGATTAAAAAAGGAGTTGATGCACTGGAATTTGGGGTGTATTCATTCTTTCATATAATGTTAATTTAAGATCTTTCATCATAGAAATTTTCTCCTCTCTGGCAGAGCTCTTATCTCAGCTGTCAGGTGTGAGGCGTTCAGCAGGAGGACAGCTCAACTCCTCTGGTCCCTCTGCTTCTCAGTTACAGCAGCTGCAGATGCAGCTGCAGTTGGAACGACAACATGCGCAGGCAGCAAGACAACAACTGGAGACTGCACGCAATGCAACTAGACGCACCAACACGATCAATGTCAACACCACTATGACACAGTCTACAACAACAACCAACACATCTAACACAGACAACAGTCAGCAGACTATCCAGAATTCCCAGTTTCTTCTTACAAGGTAATTTATTCTGTGTGTTTACTTGTATTTACCTTTTGCAATTTCTTTTTGCCTTAATCTTGCTTGAGATAAGGAGCTCAATGAAGCTTAAATGTTTGGAGTTATACACACAACCTAGTAAACTTACTTGTCTGGTAAAATATATCTTGAAGTTAACAGGCTAATTGTATAGAGCATATTTGTGGTAGGCATCGACAGTGGTCAATAAAAAATTCATCCACATTTCTGGTGTGAAAGTAAAACCGGTAATTTAATATCCAAGAGCAGTAGCTTACAGCTGCCCCAGGAGGAATTATTCTGCTTTTGGAAAGCCAGCTCCAGGAGATGGCTGCAGAAATACCACGTGGTGGTCTGATGTTCACAAAAAGGAGAGGGAATCTCACAAGTGCTGCACTGTCTGTTCTTTTTGGAGCACCTAGGAATGTGTCTGAAGCCTTAGATTTGAGTACCGAGTTCTGCAAACCTTGAAAAAGAGGCTGTATTTTATTTTTGACTAAATGACTAATGACTCCAGGCTGGGAACTTTGGCCAGGTTCTTGGTCAAGTCTGTAACCAACATACTGCATTTTTGCTTGGACTTGTAACATCTTTTCAGGCCTACTATCTCCCTGTTCCTAAGCAATGGATAAATACCAGTTCCTGCATCTCAACTTCCAAGAGGAATGAAAGGAATATTTAACTAACTTGTGCTTATTTCCCCTACTACTTCCAACAAAACAAGAACATTTCCAGCGATACAAGCGTGTGGACTTCAGCTGTGATGGAAAGAGTCAGGATATAATATTGTTTACTAGGAAACTAATCTTGAGTAAATGCTAAAGGTTGAATAGGGGTTTATGTGTTATTTTAGAGGCTCAATAACAAAGCAAATAAGAGATGCCATTAATTAACAGAATATTTAACTGTTTTAGAAATTATGCTTAGATCTGAGGGTTACTTTAAAGAGAAGTCACTTACTGTGTCTTTCCAGTTAGAAGGTTAGCTGTTGACCTGAAATAAAAGAGTTCTTCACATTTTCCGTGTCATGCCTCCCCATACATGCTTTCATTTGTAGGTTAGGTATTGGGAAAGAATGTGGGCATTTTAACACCTCCTCTGTCAAGAAACCTGGATTTGAGTCAATCTGGTTTTATCTAGGTGCAAAATAATACCTTGTGTCCTGTTTCAATCAGAAACTCATTATTATTTGAGAAACTTAGTCAAAGTACTTGCAAATATCAGAAAGTGTGGCTCCCAAGAGTTGAAGCAAGCAATTTCTTTGCCTGTCAGGGCAGGCTCTATATCCTAGGAGCAGTGGTTGAATCAGTGCATCATGTTTTGGGAATCCCTCAGCTTTAAACATGAAGTAATGTGTTTTATGGCATACGTGGGCTTACAAGTTGACCTAGAAACAAAACAGGCACGTAATGAATGTCTCTGAAATAACGACCACCCTCCCTAGGAGACTCCTGAACAGCAGGTAACCTCAAAGATAGGTTTTTCTTAATTTTCCTCTAGCTTTAGGCTCCACTTTCAGTGCTGTTGTAGCCACAGGTAAAGGGCAGTTTTTTAATGCTTGCCTGTTGTACTGAGGTCTTAGAGTGTGCCAGAGCTGTGTGTGTCCATGGGCGAGCAGGACTGTCCTGAAGGAGCACCTCTTGGTGCCTGCCAGTAGTGTTGTCGGTGAGAGGGGCTTTCACTGACTGTCTGTCTTCTCTTCCCTTGCTGCCATACAGGTTGAATGATCCGAAGATGTCGGAAGCAGAGCGTCAGTCAATGGAAAGCGAGCGGGCAGACTGCAGCCTGTTTGTGCAGGAGCTTTTACTGTCCACTTTGATGCGGGAAGAAAGTTCTTCCTCAGATGAGGATGAGCGGGGGGAGATTGCAGATTTTGGTGCTATGGGCTGTGTAGATATTATGCCTCTAGATGTTGCTTTAGAAAACCTAAATTTAAAAGAGAGTAATAAAGGAAACGAGCCTCCTCCACCTCCTCTTTGATGACATCCCACTTTGCAGACAATGTCCTCTGTGCTGTATTTGCCAATGAAAGTGGACAACAACTATCTTGGGTTTGTTTTGGTGATTGTAATTTCAGGTCTGTCACTCTTGTTACATTGTGTACATTCAAAAGAAAGAGAGAAAAGATATATATGATAATCATTTCCACTTAACTAATTTTTACTTCTAGCAGGTAAATGTAGGTTGCAGTGCAGAGCAAAAAGCTCTCTGTCCTGTACCTTGACATGCAAAAGGCTCTCCTAATGCTCCACATTCAAACTGAAGAGGAAAAAAAATGAAAAATCTCTAATGAAGCTGCTGTGTGTATTTATGAATATTAATGAATAAAAACTGCTTGGATGGTTTACCTTAACTACTGCATGACATTTTTTGCAGCGTGCATGAGTTTTAGTGACCTTGTCATTTAAGAATTTAAATACAAGGAGTAAAGCTATAAAACCCAAAGCTTTTCCATTATTCAAAGGTTACCTTACAAAAAGGTTAGTGCTGACTAGCAGTTTATGGCCACAAAGTAGCTTTTGAATAATATGCGACAGAAAGAGGGCTTTGTGTGCAGTTCCTGCACAGGATGGAGGCTCTGCAGTGGGATATTTCGTGACCAGGTTGTGGCGTTTTGCTGTATGTGACCATTAGGTTGCTCTGTTAGCAATCACCTCGATGTGGAGTTGAACTTCACTTTATGCATCTGTAGGAGACACACCAGTTAAGACCACTGCTGGAAGCTACTACAGGGGGCGTTTGTGTGCCCTAAAATGAAATTCTGTACACTTCTGTTTAAAGTTTTTCCTTTTTGTGGTTGTTAAAATCTTTAATTGTTAAATATGTTTATTCAGGTGTAGACAATTCATATATTCACTGTGTTTAAAAAAAAAAGTTAACCTGAATTATGTTGTCTTAGTTTAAAAAGCCTTTCACAGTCTCAATCATATTTTGAGTTATATTTATGTATTTGCTTCATAGTTTGCAGAGACCTGTCAGTATCAGGCGAGTGTGAGGGTTTGGGTTCCCAGATTGCCGATGTATTACAATTGAATCCTTATTGCTCCCTTTAGCACCTTTTATTTATTGTTTCTTTTGGTTACCTTCACTGGTTAAAAAAAAAAAAAAGTTTAAAAAGCCTTTTAGTTGAATCATGCCACCTAGATGCCTACGCTGTTAACCCTACTGACTTGGAAAAAGAGGGTATGGTGTTCTTTTACATACAAGTTTATAATCGCCCCAGGACAAGGACAGAAGGGATGTGTTTGAGTTTTTTTCCTTTTTTTTAATGTGTTCATTTTTGGGTTGGTTTTTTTTTTTGGTGGATTTTTTGAATGTAAAATTAGATTATAAAAACAAAAGTGCACACAGCTTCTGATGAAATTTTAATATAGGCTTATACCATAATGATGTCTTTCCAGATCTTTCTCACCTCACCCCCTCTCTCTTTCTCCATATCCTTCCATCTCTGCAGCATTGCTAGTGTTTTAGAGTAAATTTACAGACTTGAACACCAGATGGTGTTCTCAGCGGAACTGTGATGTGTATGCTAATCCAAAATAACAGCAGCAAAAGAAGCAACCCCATATACTGGATTTAAAGTCCTATTCCTTTTTTTTTTTTTTTTGATTTTGGGTTTGGGTTTTTTTTGGTAAATCCTCATATCCTGACTGATTCCACTACAGCAGTACTTGCTTTGTTTTCTTTTAGACTCTGCAACAGAAAATATTTCCAGGGAAACTTTACAGTAAGCCTCTGGTTATCCTGAGAGTTACCCCCAGTAGAGACTCTTTTTTTTTATTGATTGTTGAGGATTTTCAAAACTTTTTGAAGCTGTAGTCTTTCTTTTCAAACACATCTGCACATTACAATAAGACACACGGTTCAATAAAGCATTTTCAAGACTGTTGTTCAGTTGATTTTCTTTGGTTTTGATGTATTCTCCGGACAGTTTTGTTCTGGAAATTTCTGCAGCTGTCTTTAATTCTGGCTGACAAAGTTCATACAGAATTCCTAGGTGATTTACAGAAATACATTTTGAATCAACACCATCTGTCAGGTGATGAAGTATGTAATCCTAAACTCTTCGCGGGGAGGTGAATACCATAGAACAAGATATATTTGAAACAGGTTCTTCTCATGGTGTTGCTATTTAGAATGAGTGTGTAGTTTTTCTCTAGAGGACACTTGCATTCCATCGCTTCTGAACTCCACTCGCTTTGAAGAGGATGCAAATCAGTATTACCCACACTTAGTGATGAAATACGTGCAGACCTAAATGTGAAGATGATATTGGGTGTCCCGTTAACTCTTACAAATTTTCAGTTGTTGGAGGTTTTTTAGGTTTAGTAATAATATGAAATGGCTGTGAGGAAGGTGTTCGCTCCGGTTGTCTGCTAGTTCCTGTTTTCACAGAGAAAGGTCTGTCAGTGTAGTGGTTTTGGAGGTACATACAAAAATCTCTTCATTCTCTAGGTGGTGTGGGCTGTGATGAGAACAGCCTTCAGGAATGTTGCTGAAGAATCCTGCAGGGGGCGAATTGCCTTTTTTCTGTCGCGAGGTGGAAAACCCACCACCTAATGCAAACCACATCCTAATACATAACACCATTTTGGAAAAGGGAGCCTTAGCGCTTGGCACTGTCTAAATTCTTGGAGTGCAGCAAAACCTCAACCAGATAGCACTGTTTGTTTGTGAATTCTTGGTGCAGCTGGTGAGAGCCCTGGTGAGGTTTTGGTGCTAAGCGTAGGCTCCCGCGCTGCCAGCCAGGTGCCGTGGTCGGCTGGGCCGTGTGCCTGGTGCCGCTCGGCCTTCCCCTGGCTCTGGCTGCACACCAGGGGCGAGAGGCATCCTCCATCCTGGAGCGGGGCTTTGGCTCTCGTGGGGACTGGACAAGGAGCCTTTTACTCAGGGAGGTGCACAGGATCGCACTGCGCTCTTTGTCAAGTGGTTTTTTTACCAGTTGAAGGGATACGCGGACTTGTTGAAAGGTGTGGGGGAACAAATTCCACCAGACTCTCTGTGGAAAATTTCCTTGGAATTGCGATGTATTCTGTTTGCAACTTGTGATCTTCTGCAATCGGGGATATGCTGTTTTCTGTTTGGATCAGTGCCAGGGACAGATAGACAAGGTGGTGCGTGGTTTGGGGACTGGGGATTTTTTCCTTCCTCTGCCCTTATACCAAGGAGGATCTGTAAAACTTTCTCGGCATTGTGCTTCCAGGCAGTTTGCAGTTTTTGGCCATAAGCCAAACATCTAGATGTGTGCATTTTTTTGCAGTTTTGAGATGATTGTCTACTGGGAAGGGATAACGAGCTGAAGTGTTGGGCTGACCCTGGGGCTCTGCAGAGACCTGAAACAGGGAAGCGGTGGATACATTTAGTGTATGAAGTCTTCTACAGTTCTATCATTTCATCTTTGTTACCTCTTCCCTGACACACCTGACCTTAACTCAAGATTCTGCTTCCTTTGCTGAATAAATGGGGGTGCCAAAGTAACGATAACCAGTGTGAATTAGAGCGACTGGAGCGAGGAGGAGGAGGGGCAGCCAACCAGAGTGAATCACTGTTAGGTGAGGTGCTGTTGGCTCCGTCCCTTCACCGTGTCCTGAGGCTCCAGAGGGAGCTGGACACCACTTCAGGGGCCCTTCCTGGCCAGCAAACCCCACACCTCGGCCGCAGCCTGCAGCCCCTCCTGACACTGCGCAGCCCCTGGCAGTGCCCAACAGTGGGGGCAGGCGGGGCCATGGTGGCACCAGGGAGTGCAGGAGACGGACCCTCCTGGGTTTTGCTCCCCTATTCCTTTTGTAGAGCAGCCCCTGGAAGGCTGCAGCAGTGTCCTCCCATGTCCTTCTCGTCCCCAGCTCCATGCACGACCCTTGTGGGCTCAGGCTCTCTGTGTGGCTGTTGCCTTCTCTCCCAACCACCAGAATTTACACCACTGGCACCACTGTTGCCTCCTTCCACCACAAACCTGATGCTTTCCAGCAGAAGTCGGGAAGTTTGCGGCTCCTGGAGTACTTCAGCTTACGTGCCGTTATTCCTCCTTTGCACGGCCCCACAAAATGCGTTTCCAAGACACCGTTTGTATAGCCGAGGCTTGGACAGACCCACAACTACCAGAGCAGCCCAAGCGCAGTTGTGCCTGTTCTTTTCCACAGCTGTTCTCTAGTGCCTTTAAAGGCAAGGTTTGCATTGTCCATGTTCCTCCTGCTCTGCTGAGGTTCCAGTAAATTGCTGACTGGTGGCAAAAGTGCCACCACCTCATACCAGCAGAACAGCTTCAGGCTCAGATCAGTAACCTGTTAACATGAGCCATACATTGGCCTCCAGGGACCACATAAAGGGAAAACAAGAATTTACATTTTATATAAGCATTTATTTACAACTTGTTTAACAACTGTACACTCTTCTGTCATCTTGGAAGCATTAGTATATTTGACTGGGAAAAAATATTAAACCTTTGATTCCAATGATCATTACTGAGTATTTTTTGTCTATATACAGATATGTATATTAATACTGCTGCCATGACAACCTGGTAGTTACACCATTCATAGATGAACTGAAATGGGAAATTAATGTTTTGACACTCCAGGAATACATTCTTTTACTGAAAATATATCACTGGCAACTTCACAAACAGTTACTTTGATAATTGGTCAACACTTAATTCAGGACTGTCAAACAAGCTGCTTATTAAGAAAGCAAAAGAGTTTTCTACACAGCATAGATGAAGTTAGTACATCAGAGGCATGCTGGAGCTTGCCTCTGAGCTGGGAGCTCACCATCACTTTATGACAGAGATGCCACCTGATTAAAGCAGCTGGCTCGCATCTCTCTGTTGCACTCATGAACTCAAAACCATCTTTGCTAAGCTAAACAGACTTACATACAAATATCTTCGGGCTCAAGAACAACCAATACTTAGTCTCTAATTTGCACAGACCACACGGAGAAATGAGGTGCTGCTCGGCTTCCCCTCAGGACACCCTTGCAGGCGTGTGCACAAAAGCACAGCCATCCCCTCCCACCCTTCACAGAGCCCCTGATCTCAGGGATCCTGCACCCAGCCTGGTCTGGGGCAGGGTGAGGTCCCAGTTGGAGAAGCACTTGCAAATGAGAAACAAACCATTCCTTCTAATGCCAAGCAAAGAAGTATTTCTAGTAATGCTTACCCTGACACATGACAAGGGATCGATGCGTAGGACCTGGAAAGACACTAATCTTTATCTCTCTGCTGGACTCAGTCTGATGTAAGTGCTGCTGTCTCTGCTGCAGGACTACCTGAGTTGTTACCACCAAGCCCCAGGTCCTGCCTGCAGGTCACATCAGACTTCACTGTCCCAGGTCCTGGTGGAGCAGGAACAACGTCACCTTCTGGGAGTCTTTCCAGGCTGCCACTGGCTTAAGCACCTGGCAGCCACAGGTTCCCCTATCTGGTAGAGTATCCAGAAGGGAATACGCCACACCCTTCTCACTGGGGTCTTAAAGCTTACCCTTCTTTCTCCTCCACTGTCTGCTGGAAGCCCATTCCTACTCGCCCTTCCCTTTGCCAGGTGGCATAGATCCCCCCCACGCTCTTGCCCGGACATGATCTGTTTCCTTGAAGCCATTCTGCGCAACGCGGCTGACACGGTGGGTATCAAGATCCCTGAGGACTGAGCGCAGGTGTCTCCGCACACGAGGTGCAGCTCTGCCCTCAGCCCCAGCCTGGTCAGGGATGAGCACGTCCTGCGCTTCATGACCAGAGTAACTGCAGAGACTCACGGACACAGCGTTTCTCCAGCACCGAGATCCTCACACGGTAAACAGGGCTGCATTTATGCTGCAGCCTGAATAAGCAAAACCTTTCTCGGATTAAGCAGAGTACATACATGTTTATATTTTTGCACGACAAAATCCAAGGGAGCAAGAATTAGGTTTCTCTAGAACCGGACTTAAACCAGACCCCTTTCAGAACTCATCATTTAGAGCCCCCTTCACCGTTTGTTACACGCTAACATTTAGACGATAAACCTCTTAACTCACAACACTACAGCATTCCCTTGCCTTCTGAATCTTGCCAGTACTGGATGTCCAATACAAAACAAAGATACAGTCATACAAATGTGCAGATATTAAAGAATATTAAACAAGCCGCTTTTTAAATTAATATAGGCAGTACAAAGCATTTTGAGTTACACTGTCTAAACATGGCAAATCTTATAGCTAAACTTCATAATACAAAGAAAGAGCCAAGCTAGTGCAATTGGAAATCAAATAGCTAAGACTGCAATAAGGAGAAGAAAAAAAATAGTACAGGTAAAAGATAAATGACCAAAATTATAAACTGACAAGGACAGTCTGTGTAAAACTGGAAGTGTAGATGGCTTTCATACTTAATCTCCATTCTTCCCTCAGATTGTTTAAACCATTTTACATAGATTCAAAAAAAGGTTTCTGAAAAAACCCAACACCACAGCTAAAATGTAACAAAAAATACATCAGCCACAAGATACTGTGTATATACATAGCAAGGAGGCAGGCAGTGTCTGTGAACAAAATACTGCCCGGTAGTTTGCCTGGCTTGGAGATTATCAGATGAACCTTGCCTGGTTTTCTATGGAAGATGGGATTGCCAAGCAGCAATTCATTAGTCATTTCTCCTGGTAAAACACCTCCTTCACTTTACTTTAATTACTTAAAGATTCAAAGTGGATCCTTTAAGGGTGCAGGTGCTTTGAAATTTTATAAGTAACCAAAAAGGCAGTTTAAGACTAGATTTTTTTATAGTTCAGTATATGAAGATGTTGCAGGAAGTCTGTGTGTTAATACTGTTAATCAGAATTAAACAGAGTGGACAAGCAGAATTAAAATGGAGAGCTGATAGTGCTCTGTCAATTTGTAGGACGCCTCCTGTCGAGTTCTGAATACTGGATTTCCCCTCTTCTAGCCTCTTAGGAGACTTTTTATGAAGAGAAAAAGTAAATGGAGAAGCAGGAAATGGGAGAGCCACCACCCAGGATGGTAAGCTTCTCTGCAAGTAGATCTCCCTTGGAAATCAGATGGCCATGAGTCTTAAGTGCAGAACTGGTTAACTTTTGGTTATGCAGTCTGGACAGAAAAGCAAGTCATGCACTGAACAATCCCTGTTACAATAATGCTGCAGGTCATGCAACCACATCACTGCAAATAAAAGAATAAAGAAGAAAGTTAAAAAGCAGACAACGTATTTTCATTAAAAAAACCCAGAGAACAGAACAGGTATTTTTCAGAGCTGTTTAATAAGGCTGTCTCTACTTAGAGTTGTGCAAATTCATGGGGAAAACATCTTTGCCAGAGCAACTCTTCAAATTAACAGGAAGGTTACACACTGATAATTGGAAAAAGCAATAAAACAGCCTTAACAATATGTGAATTTAGACATAATTCCGACAAATCTAAACACTTCTGAATTAAGTAATTTAGGGCACCGTTCTCAACTAACACTGCTACGGAAACTAAGTTTACATAGCAATGAAAAATCATCCGGCATTCCTGCTGTCTCAGAGTACAACAGTTAGAAACACAAAGCACTACAAAGTGAAAGGTGCCTGTCCAATACTGCATATGGTTACATACTAAAAGACAATCGGGTCATAACGACTCTCTCTGAGCCTTTGAGCTCTGATCACCGCCAAAGACTTTAAGCATTTATGTTTCGTCGAAGTTCATCATGTGCATGAGGCTACAACAGCATCACTGGCAAGTTCTATTCATTGCATGCAAATATAAGTCTGAATCACAAAAAATTATACGTATTCTTGTTAAAATAAGCTGAGTGGGAGCACACCACAATGCTGTGAAAGTGAATGTAAGTTTGGAAGAGAACTGGAGAAGATGGCACATTTCTCCACCCTTGCTGATGCACCCTCCTTCTTGGCCAGGGTAATCAGATAGATGGAATGACTTACTAACACAGCTATGGTGCTTTTGGCTTCCACAAGTAATACAAATATCCCCATAAAGCATGACACAGCACTACCTGTTCATTTTTGCATTGCAGTCACTGTGACATTACAAAGAGCAAAGTAGTTTCACCAGGCTGAAATAAAAGCAAGGAAACTGGTTTTATCCCCATTTCTGCATCCCTAGTATTGCACTGGTCAGAAATTATTATAAGGACAGTTCCTTGACAGAAAAATCCAAGTTAAATAGATAAAAGAAGAATACTTATACCTAAAATCAAGGAATTATTGCAAAAAAGTCTTTCTGCCGCAAGTCCTGCAGCTTGTGTATCCCTCTTTTTTTCTTTCACATTCACCAACCCAGAATACTAACCACGGTTGCAAAACAAATAGAAATACAGAGACATAAATCAAATTGAACAAAAATTTAAAAAAAATAACACATTCAACAAATTTGCAGCAGACCTCAAGAGTGTATTTTGAATAATCACTGCCTATTAAGCTTGCTTGGTACTGCTTAGGTGCATAAAATTACAGAGTTCAGGATTAATAACATGAGGATTACTGTTGTTAGTCTATAAAAAATTAAAAGTTCAAGCCATATAAGCGTATGTCTATTCTCTCAAGCATAAATGAATATAGTCTACTGCTTTAGTTTCATCTGACTAACACTTAGTTCAGACTTATTATTTTGAAGCACTTCAGGTGTCCTGTTGCACATAAACAGAAATGATGTTACAGGTTTCTCTCTGAGTCAACTGTTCTTCTGAGGGGTGTTGTAAATTGTAAAGGACAGTACATTTTCTTTCAAGGATGTAACAAATTTGTCTGACAGTGCCCTTTCTTGACTAGAAACTGTAATCTTGTTCTAAAATAACTGTCAATTTCTTTCTCTTGAAGAACTCCTTAGAACTAACCAACATATTTTAAAGGTGCCTGTTGATGTAGAAACACTTCAGAAGATACCACAGATGACAGTAAATTCACTCAGCATAAACTCTCACTGCTTGTGCAGCATCTTCAGAAAGAGAGTTTACGCAGCAGATGATGTGCCTATAGAGGAGTGACTTTGTCTCTTGCAAGTCCAAAATATTCCAGACGTAAGTGAAGGCCCATTGCCAGCCTAGGGGATTATTTCCTAGTGAGGCAGTTCCCTTCAATATTCACTGCCTAATCTCATTGCTTGCATGTCGTTACAAGTGGTTATCCATCCCTTAACATCTTCCTTAACCTCTCACCACTTCCTGCTGTTTTTTTCAACACACAGAAATGATTGGGAAGACTCCAGCACACTGAAGCCACAAAAAACAGATGGCAGCCTTTTTCACTAACCTAGCCAGTTCTGGAGGTACCTACCAACGCAAAAACTTTTAATTCAGAGCTCTGCTCACACAGGTCAAATCTGATGAAAGAAAAAAACCAAACCAAACCAATACAACCAAACCCAGCCACATGTCCTCTCTTAAGCAGATACTTCTTTCCTGTTCAGTCTGTGTCTGGTCCCAAGATGGATCAGGCTTTCTGTAGCATACAATCTGCTGTCTGTAAGCAGTACTTCATAACCCAGTCACCAAAGCTATCAGAGCAATGCAGTCCACTCACTTTCAAGACACTCTCCCCAAGCATTTCTACAAAGCTTCTTCCTTGAAGTAACTGCCTCCAGATTTCTCTTTCTGCAGACTTCCTAAACTCACCTCACTTACTGGCTTCTACTGCTAAGGTTTGTTTTTCTTTCTGCATCTATTCTTTCTGTGTCTTTCTCCACGGTATTTCCTTTAGATTTTTTAAAGGAGTCTTTCACCATAGCATCTCCCAGATCTGTTTTAATACCACTTTGCATTTTTATAACTCATCCAATCAGAGAATACAAAGCAGACTATAAATTCTGCAAATTGTGGCTTTATAACATCATGCTTAAAACTATTCCAAGATTTTACTGGTTCTGCTATATAAAAGCTTTAAAATCTCTCTTGAAACCACTGATACCTCCAGGAAATAGCTTCACTCTCCTGCTTACTCATCCGCAGCAACTGAGAAACGCAGTCTGTGCTTTACAAAACTTTATATTACATAATGAGTTTTACATTCAAATCCAAATCAAAAGACTGATGGTCTCATTACAAGTATTTTATAACTCCATAAATGTTACATGATTTTGGATTTTCTCTTAAAATTCTGCTCATTTACATGATCACAGTAACAACATGAACATGCTAACAAGATAACAATTCACCTTTATGTTGATTTTCTGTTCTCAAAGTTAGGGATAATCATTATGGATTCAAGATATGTTTGCAGAATAAGCTATCCTATACCTGCCAAAATAACTTGCTTTTGCAGTATTTCAGATCTGTGCACACTGCATTAGTTAACAGTTCTTTAAAGTGATGACAAATGTCCACTTTTGTACCAACAAAATAACCATACTGCTGTTTCTGAAATGTGATATTCTAACTTGATCTGACAGTAAAAGACCTCCCTAACGTGAGGAAAGGATTCCTAGCTGTCCTGGATTGCCCTCTACTAGCAATGCTTTTTTGTTGTATGGATCAATCTATAAGATCCAAAGCAACAAGACAACAGCAATAAATTTTTATCTGATAAACAGAACCTGCTTTCAGTTTGGAACCAACATGCAGCGCTACGGTGACTGAAGGATATGCATTTTCTGAGACGACTTTATACACAGAGCAAACAGCAGCACAGGAAATTCCTGATTAGCAATGTAGCTAACTAATGCAAAGACCTACATCAGGACAGTCCTGCCTTACCTTGGCAAGACCTACAGTGAAGGCTAGAATCTGGGCCACAGCAAAGTTAACAGCAAATCCATATGCTAGCAACTAACAGATGAGGACTTCAATTACAGCAGTTATCACACGCTCCTACTCATCCGTTGGCTACAATCTGACACCAGAAAAATTTGCCCGAGAAGATGCCTTGGCTATATTGCCAGTTGTTGCTTTAATGGCCCTGTGACTGTATGGTTTGTCAAGTTTTCTAGAGCTCCTCAACCATCATTCATTCTTTTCCTAATTCAATGAGCTGAAAAAATTAAAAAAAATTAACTTCCCGTTCTGGTATTTCAAGGAATCCACAAAAGTAAACTCAAGGAAAAAAGGACAAAGCTAGGTAAGTCCTTAACATCTCCAAAAACTGCAATGAAGCTGGCAGCAGAGTCAAGACCTCCGAAGGTTCACTGTACCAGATGGAGAAAGTCTGAGGCTGCTATGGCCGATAACAACAGCCTCTTCCTTATTCACATAGATAAAGCCTCTAATACTTTATCAACTGCAACTCAAAATTCATAAAAAACCCCTACCCAGCTCCAAAAGTTCAGGTTATTTCATCTTCTCTAAATCAACACTAAAACACAAAATAGTGAAAGACATACAACTCTTCAGATTTTTTTACTTAGTTGTTGCTGGCATCTATTTTGTGCATATTCAAATGGAAGAAATTAGCCTTTGTTTTTAATTATAAGCCTACTGAGCCACTGACAAGCTTCTGGTTCTTTTATGGACTTCCAGAGGGAAGATAGATCAGGCAATGCCAGCAGTCATGCCATGACAATTTTTTGATTCTTTGAATGTGACATGCTGGCTCTATGGCTAGGATCCTAGAAGCTGACACCTGCCACAAGCCAATAATATGATTGGCTTGTGGACATGTTCTAAGTGCAAGTGTGTCTCATTACTTGCTTCTACATCAACCTGTGAGATAATGAGATTTCGCTTCTTTCTCCTGAGGCAAGGTGCAAAGCTAAAACACAGGGCTCTTGCCAATACAGCTAGGAGTTGTTGGACTGCTCGCATTCAGGACAAGACATGTGTCTGGGCTGTGTGCAGTTTATAAGGTACAAAACCTCATTAATCACATTTCTTGTTAAACTGATCTTTAAATTTAATTTTTTAGAATTATTCACCTCTTCATATTAACAGAATGCTAATTCTACCATACTGTCACCATCAGCTAATACAGTTGTTCTAAGGGAGGGTTTCTGAAAAGGCTTTTTTTCAGGCCTGTTTTCCTGAGATCAGAGTAGTCATAATCCAGCAATCAAACTGCCCTGTAGGTGACACCCCTATAGTATGACTACTTGGCCTAGAGGGGAAAAAACACCACTTGAAAGAATTTCCTGAGAGAGTAACCTCTTTTAGCTATTTTTGAAAAATATTGGTGAGGAAAGTGTCTCCAATATTTGCTGAACTTGTTTTGGAGATACTGAAGTTTATCAATACAATACTACTGAAAAACATGAGTCCACATTCTACTTAAAACAAACGTGCAAAAAAAAAAAAAAAGTCAGTATTGCGTAGCTGACTTTGAGTGCAAAAATACCTCCCTCATCAATCCTTGCAAAAAGTCAAAATGGCAGGCAAGAATAAAAATCTCTATAAAATAACTAATATTATGGTAATGTTTTGCTTCACAAGAAAAACTGTCCACATTCAGGACTGCCTTCCTCCAATTCACTAATGAGAAGAAAATTAGGTGATGAAATTTTTCCAGTTACCAAATCCACAGAAATGTCAACATGTCAAGACAATTAAACCCACTAAAAATCACCCAGGGGTTGCCAAGTGAATAGTCTCATATACTAGAGAACTGAGGAAAAGCAAAAGCTACTTATATGTGTCAGAACAGCAAAGACTTTAAAATTCTCAAATCCTTTTAAACTTTCTTGACATCCTGCATAGGCCATTCACTAATTAAGATCATAAAAAAGGAGTAATAGGAATATTCGCTATTAATTCTTTCATACACAATTAATATAAAATTTCTGGTGCTCCCTATAGGAATAGAAAGCCACAGAAAACTTGCAGAAGCATTACTGCTATCTGAAGTGACATCGGAACAGGACAAGATTACTATTTATTTATTTCCAAAGAGATAATGAAAAGATTCTTGTAGCCATTATGTATTTCCTTCATTTTACAATATATAAAGCTGCGTGCCCTAGTTTATTTTCCTTTGCACTGTGGGTAGACCACACAACCTTTCAATTTGATTACTTCAGTTTTCACAGCACTTGGAAAATATATGTTATGCTCCAAGTGGTTAACATCTTGCTGTTAAGAAAATGTAAAACTTGAATATTCTTTTCTATAATGTCTGATCAGATATGCTAACAAATTAACTCTCCACACACACCATGACATGGACTGCACAGACATCCTTTAAGACCTGAAACTAAGCTTCAGCTCTGAACAATGAAAATATTTGTCCACTTAACTGTTATCTTTTATTTGCACTGATTAAAACTTCTCAGAAAGAATATATTTTGGGCAGATTCTCAGCAGAGAGTTCAGGAATGCACTGTCACTGACTCTCCAGCTGTTTTATCACTGCCCTGGAGAATATTTTCTATTTTAGCTCAACCTGTGGGGCTTTTTTCTAATGTATCAGGACAAGACATAGCATTGGTTTGATAATTACCACTGTAATTTTGATATAAATAGTCCTTGTTGCCCCCTCAAAACTGCTTTTAAAATCTTCTTCAAGTATCTAGTGTACTAAGAGAATTTTGTTTTATAGGGGTTTTTTTGTTATGTTCTTTCATTACTGAAGATAGGACAAAAGATAGCTCATCTATACATGTGCTTATCCCCTGACATCACACTTGAAGCTCCCCCTTTTCCTTAATAACACTCTACTTCCAAGATACTAACAAGAAAGGAAACTAATGAAGTTGAATCCTTTTAACAAAGAAACTGCTCTTATGAAAGAAAAAGCTTAATGATGTCCACCACCTGCAACCATTCACACCCAGAGATTAAGAACTGATGTATGCAGCAAATAATAGAAGTAAAACACTGAACAATAAGGAATTAAATTCCTGATGAACATCATTAGAAGACAGACCAAATGATGTAATGGACCTGGATAGCAACAGATCGTATTACTGTAAAACTGCAGCCTATTTTTAGATTTTTACATTAAAAAATAATTCTGGGTAATACTAGAATTTCTACGAGTTCAAAGACTCTCAAAAGACAAATTCTTTTTCAATGTTGCCTAACATCTACTACAAGTAACAGTAAAGCACTGATGCAGTATTAGTTGTGTTTTGCTCTTTGATACTATGTAATGATGCCGTTACATTCCTGACGGGAACCATTAAATCCACTTCAGTGTCATTTTTTAAGAAAAAAAGGAAAGACCAACCAAAACCACAGAGCAAAAGATAGAAGCCAGCAACCAACAAGAAGTGAAACAAGCCATGAAGGACAGGAAAGTAAAAGTTAAAAAGTAGGCTTTTAATCATCTCCTAATCATCAGGGGCATTTGTCTGCCATCAAACCTTTGGAGGTAAAAAGTTAAAATAAAAAATGCAAGTAGTTTTACTCTAGTGTGCAGACTGCGTTCAAATTATTTTAGACCTGCACCTAATTAAAAACAACAGGATATTAAATTTTTAGATAAAATTAACAGATAAAACTTCCCATTAAGGCCCTGCTATTCCTTGATTTCTCAAATAAGCTTTGGTAGTTTGGTAACAGATGGAGCCAGTCAGATTAAAACAAAAGTGGAGCTTTAAGCATTCTTAGATTCTTTTTCTAGGTGATATAAAATGCTGTAATCACAAACCAGAACATCAAATTCCATTAGAGAAGTGATCTTATTTGCTCCTTCTCACACATGGCATGTGGTAGAGAGTCTTCAAAGAACTAGAACAAATGACTGCACAATAACATCAGTAAAAAATGTCCCCCACATACTCTGGTCATCTTGCTACATAACACATGTGACTTCTTGTCCCTTTAGAATTCTATATCTCAGTAGAAAACAGCAAAATGAGTATCACCTCAGTGTGCTACAGGAATTGTCCTCAAATTCCTTTATGCTGTCATGTTTCTGCACATAAGAAGATATTTTTACAGTTTTATCTAATCTTGCAAGCATAGCCCAGACATGTCATCCCTTGAGCAAGTAAAGAGATTTTTTCCCAAATGTGAGGAATAAAAGGCAAATCTATAATGCAGTTAATACACTTCAGGATCTGTTTTCGTATCACTGGGTGGGGTAGGGGAGTATCAGAACTGATAAATTTTTTCAGACACATATTGAATGCATCTTAACCTAGGTTAAAACAGGTTATGTACTTAAGGATAAAATAGTACCTAAAAGTGTCATTGCCCTTTTCCTTACTCTTTAATCTAGATGTGCTTGTTTTAATCATCCTTTACTCATACCACCCAAACTGTGAATTCACACAGACCCTCAGATGGTTAACAAATGCTAGTATGTCTATTCTCTAAAGGGGTTTATAAAAAATGTCTTCATTCTGGAGGGCATTCAAATAATGTAAGAAGAATAGATGTATAAACCAGATTGCACGTGCATTAGGATGCAAACAAGCTCTAAACCAAAAATGCCTTATACCGAATCACTGCAAATATATATGAAACTTCCACCTAACATTCAGGTCCTCTGCATTCTTCAATTCTTTGGCAAAAATAATAGGGAGAGCATAGAATTAGTCAGGGGAAAAGCAGAACTTCGTAGGAACAGAACTTGAATTAACAGTAGGGGCCACTCTCCATCCCACTGATCAACATGAAGGTGCTACAATGAGTGACGTAGAATTAACCAGCTACACACTAAAAGGCAGTACAACACATCATAGCCAGTTTCCAACAAAGTCAGCAACAAACTCACCTGAAGGCACTGGTACCATTTGTAAGGCAACTGATACAATTATACCCTGAATCAATATATTAAATGCAGGTTTTATAGTAGAGGATGACAACTGGAATATATTAACATCAACAGTATTAACTGGGGCCTTGATCCATTACGTACTGTTCATCCGTAATTACAAAATTTTAAAACAATGTCCTTTTTAAAATGGATGATGCAGTAGCATTTTAGAGCATTCCAAATATTTCTCAATCTTTTTATAACATATTAAGCATACATTTGACCAAGAAGAGTGGAACAAACTATTTGAAAACATACAACTCTGCCAGCAAAGTGAGTAACACCAGTAGATAAAGAAAAACCTGGAAAAAAAAATCATCCTGCTTCCCTATTAAATGCCAAGAATAAGACCAATTTTTGCACGTAGGAAACTAACAAAAAAAATAGCTTTTTGCCATTGTTAAGTTGTTTAGTAGCAAATATACTTCGCAATAATATTATATACTATGCATTTCTGCAATGAGTTTTTAGAATTTTTTTGAAACAACAGGTTAGCACATGAAATAAAAAGCCTAATTCCCTTTGAACAAAGACAGTCTTATAAAGCATAACAACCCTTATAGGCACAAACATATCAATTGTGACAGGAAATTTACATTGTTACACAGCCCACACAAGGCTTTTCAAAGGACACCAGGCTTCATACAAATAAGACTGTGTTATACAGCACTCCTCTAGATGTTTCCAAAACTTTGGCACATTCAAAAAAATGCAGAGAGAGAGAGGTGGACTCCAAAAAATTATAAGTGAAGGGCATTACAGAACAATGAGAAACCATAATAAAACCCTTTCCTGAACTGTAAGATAATAGCAGTAACAAGGGAGAAAGAGAAAGGATGCTGGTTGATTTTCCTTGAACGTTGTCACTTGCAACAGAAGTGGCCTGGATCACAGGGCAGTTTTCTCTCTAAAGGCAAGGCTTCTCTACCTTGCAGTTGCTGGCTGGACGTGACCAGGGTAAGATCTCCTTGTGCTTGTGGCTTGCCTTTGTCTAGCCAGGAAGGACTGTCCTGAGCCTGTACTAGCCAGTCTATCTTCTGCTGCTTTTTTATGCAGAGTCATCCCCTATGGAAAAAGAAACTTCTCAGTGAATACCAACACAAAACACAAAAAAACTTAACTCGTGTACATTTTATTTATTATCTCCCACTTCACCATTACTAAGCTATTTTGAATTCCAAATATGAAGCATCATATTTTCAAGGATAAGGCTAAGATTCTAATTCTTTGTGTATTTTCTTCTCCTATCCCCTCCGATCGTTGTCTGGGTTTGGAGTATGTGTTGAGAAACTGATGCCCTGGTGTTTCAAATCTTAAAATAAACTTCTCCACACAAATGCATGGTAACTGAATGAGTCTTTTTAGAAGTGCTTCCCTTTTCTCCCCACCCCCTTTACTTCTTCAGAAGAGTACTTTTCTGGAAATAATTAAAGTATTGTCATCCTCTGTGAAAATACCAGCTCATATGTCAGAAGTACTTCTTGAGAGAAAGTATGTTTTCAGTAGAAGTAAATGCAAGGAGGAAATGAGGGAAGCAGTGATGGGCTGCACAGTTACATGTAACAGCCAAGGGTAATTACAGAAAGACACAGATAAATCTATCAATACCCATCTCAATGTTCTTGATAGGCTATTGAACCTTAGCTCTTAGCTCAGGCGAGTCTTCTGCTTGTCAGTGGGACTAATATTTCAAAAACTGGTCAAGGATACTAGTCACTTTAAAATGCCTTCTATATTTCAAATATATAGGCCCAGTAAAAGCTGCACAGATCACTTCCTCATGCTACAAATAATTTAAGTGAGGGTCTTGTCCCTGTGCTCACCCTTTGCATGGGGCTAATCTTGCACTCAAGTTAAAGGGACTGCTCCTCAGACCACTTACTGCAGCAAGTAAGCTGTACTGCTTGTCTTGGGAACCTTCACTAGAAACAACGGGAAGACCAGAGAGCAGAGAATGAAAGCAGAAAATAAATTTGAGCACTGTAAGTCAGTATAACTGAAGGGCTGGAACTACAAAATAGTTATCTGAGGTATCCTTCCCTCTAGAGGGTGCCATTTCTGGTTTTAAAATAACAAACATTTAACCAAATGTTATCATAACAACACATTCACATGGTAATAGCTTAAAATTATTAAAAAACATTTGTGTGCCTGTGTGTTGCAAAATGCTTTTAAAAAAAAAAATTGTAAACTAATGAATACTGTCATAAGCAATCCAGAAACAACTAATTTTAATAGTATATATTTTTTTTTTGGTAAAAATAAAAATTTGGGACATTCTTACCATATTGTACCAGGCACTAACAATAAATTTCTCCTCCATTTCTCTTTGACTTTTTGTTTTTTCATATTCTTTCTATAAAATAAACATAAAAAAGCATACATTTAAAATGAAAGTTTAAAAAAAACCAATAAGGAAATATGCATTTAAGAGGAAACATGAAGATAACTACCTCCAGTGAATGAAACATTCTGTCCCACTCCTGCAACTGATTTTTCAGAGCCTGAATCTCAGGAGCTGCACCTTGGTTCTGCTTAGGATCCAAGGTACGGATGACCTGTAAGAGAAAACCATTTTGTTTTTAATTATCTCCTTCAAAAACTAATCGAAGAGAAAGACATCAAGGAATTACAGCCTTTTAAATCAGGTTAAGAAATAAAAAAGTGACTTGAAACATGTCAGCAGCAAGAAAGGACACTCCAAGATGTGGAACAGAAAGAATGTGCAGTTCTAAGAGGCTGACACCTGTAAAATAATCTTGACAGACAGTTCTGCCTCTGAACACCTGCCATGATAGTGACACCTAAGAGGTTCAGTACCCCAATACTCACAGCCAGTTCCTACCTCTAGCTGCACCACCTGGAGGCCACAGCAGTAGAAATATTTTCTCGAAGGTTTCTCTTGAAGGTTTCTCTCTTTATAACTAAGGTTTACAAGCCTGTCAATTAGTCTTGCTTGATGGAAAAATGCCATGACTCAGCCACCTACAGTACCAGGCACTGTTATTTCTAGATAACCCTGCTAAGCCAAACATTACTCTGTGGCATCTGTGTGATCATTATGTTACTAATAAGATTAAGGAACACCTGTTTATATTTATAAATGGCATCTGTCATGGATATCATGAGTGCTAGTAAACATAGAATTAAAACAAAATACCTAGATTCCTAAGCCTTTAAGAGAACATAGCTCAAAACTTTTAAATAACCTTTGGATATATACAGAATTCACATCTGCTATCTTTCTACTTGTTTCAGAATCATGTTCATATGCTAAAAGAAAACAATGTTTTAAATTTTAGTAATTTTGTTTTTACAGAATGATAGTCATGAAGGAAGATTCAATAAGCGTACTATTTTTCTAAGAAAATACACGTTATACCTGGTTACAGTTTCTATATTGTAAGGATATAATGACTGTATTTATCTTCACCAAAAAATAATATTAAAAGTTCATGAGAAGATCACAAAAAACTAACCTGACTAAAATAATTAATGGTATTGTTTTTTAAAATGCCCTGTAGTAACACAGTACATACAAATACACAAATCTTATTAAAAAGGGAAATTGGGACTCTGTCTTTCACTGGAATACTCTAAGGCACAGTCAGCAACATAAGATGATTAAAAAAATTTTACTTGGTTAGATTTCCTGAAGACTTCTGAAGTCATTGAGGAAATCACACAGAAGTAAAGGAAGGAACAGTAAAGTTTTGCCAAATTAGAAACCAATTCCAATTTAATGATACACAGCCATAGCCGAGATCTTGACACTACCATGATCAGATGAACGAAAACACCGGTGTGCTTTTAAGAAACTCAAATGAAATATCAAGGTATAGTAAGAGAAGAAGTAATGGGACTATGATTAAGACCACAATATTGCCATTTCAAAGCTGGTAGTATACCCACATCCTCAATAACATACTTAAATATTAGCTACCTTCTTGATGGAAGCATATATTAAGCAGCACAAGCAAAGAGAATGCTGAATGTCATCAGAGAAATGTAAGAGCTCTCAAAGGTGGTTCAGTTAAAAAGATCACTTTACTTGGAAAAAGCATGAATAAAAATCCACATTAAGACATTTTCTAAACCAGATATCTCACTCAGAACATGAATACATACCAAGGGCAAAAGATGAACAAGGAAAACACAATAAAATTTAAATTAGTAAAAGATGGCTCTGGCACATGTGTAATTACATCTGCCTGTAAATTCTGAGCCCCTCAATATGAATAAGCAATTCATATGAATAATTAGGACCCGATGAAACCTGATGCAACTAAAAACTATATTTATAGAAAAGCATATCAAAAAAGTACTGCCTGACTGAGAACTACAGGAAGGCTGTACCATTCTGAACTGTACATGAACAAATCCAGCCACTGGTGAGGGCAAGAACCCAAACTTCCCTTTCCCCCTCTGCCAAACTGATCAAAACCAGAGTCTGTTGGTCCAATGGTGCCTGTAATTGGTGTTACTAAGCTATATTTGTGTGTACAAAGAGGTGGAACTCTCCATTACAACTGTGCCAGAAGTCCCCAAAAGACCCAGCGAAAATGCCAATTAAGGAATGTGTTTGCTCACAGAGCTTCCTTTCCTTGGAAGGAAGGTTTAGATGAGTGGCAATCCAACTCTAAAGTACCATACAGCTGTTTCCTGTCCACCATTTCTAGTATGGGCATCACTTTAGTAGATCTATACATTTGTCACTCAGAAACAGAAGTCTGATAGAATTTCCACAAAGAAAGAGGTTATCACTGCATTAGAAAGCGCTCAACACCTTCTTTCCAACAGCAGACATTAAAGCACACTTAACTTGGTTTGTCCAGGTGACTATGAAAAATCTGTAGTGGTGTGTATATGTGTGTACAGAGGCATCAGAAGGGCTTACAGACCAGCAGCAAAAAGGGACAGTCATGAACACAAAATCAGTGTGAAGTCTTCTGCAGAATAAATCAGTATCAGTCACTGGGCCTTCCTTCTCTTTTACTTGCTAGTTTGTACACAGATGCCTCCTTTATGTTTTTCCTGCAGAGTGGTGGACACCTGGTGCATTCTGTCAGACAGGGATCATCAATGTGGAACACATTACTTACACTTTTGGCCTTTTCCAAATACTTTTTGTATCGCTCTTCCATTTGCTTCATTTCCTCCTCCTTTTTCCGTAAAGCCTCTTGTAATTCTTCAATTTTGAGCGCTTTATGTCAGCAGGCATACATTAGAAAACAACATAATTAATACTATGTTTATTTTCATGTTTTTCAGACATATAAGGCACAGATAGAGTTTATTTCAATTAAGAAAAGCTAACACAAAGAACTTCATGTACCAGATACCACAGTTTTAATTGCTGAACAGCTCAGAAACACATTAAAGAGTGGTACTCCTATATAATCTCATGAGATGGCTGTTTTGTACAAAAAATTTGTTTGGTTTTATTTTTTTAATTCTGAAAATATTAAAGAGAATGGAATCATTTGGTTAAGCACTGCAGCTTAACAAGTACAAAATGATTATGTGTTTAATAGCTACTCATGAAGTTGATGAATCTCATTTCCAAGTCTTCTAACATTTCCTAAGTCATGGAATTTATAATGCATTCTGCAGTTTCAGCTTAACACAACTGAAAATTCCTTTTTTGGATACAGAATATATGTAACGAATAACGAACTGATACTTCTATCTTCTTCAAAGTCTTTATGAATAAAATCACTTTGGGACAAACCAGAAAAACTGTCATTGATTGCAAACTTTTGCCTTCTTCTATCATAAGTAGGCTTGAAAAAAGGAAAAATCTATGTCCTTCAATACTTTTCAGATAAAAGGCAGCATTAATGTGACATAAAACAACTGGATGCTGGGTTGTGGATGCCATCTGAGCGACATGACATATATCTCACATTTTCTTTGACCATTGTCTGAAATTTTTCTCAAATTAAAACACAGTTCAGAAAACACACTGAAGGAATATACAGGAGTGAAAATAACCTAGAGATGCCAGCAAGTTCCTGGTAAATTAGGGTTTGGTGAGACAAGACAGTTCTGAACAGTGTTCAATGACAGGTACAACAGAGACTCAGTGTTTCTACAGCCATTCCCATTTCTTACTATAGCAGTTTACAAAATACAAACCTCTGCATTTCAAGTGTTAAAAGCATCTCTTTGGTCGCCATAAATGTAAAATGTTAAAGTATACTTTTTTGTTTATCATGCACCTCCTGTTGGTGTTATAATTAAAGACCTTGCACAGGAAATACTTTATAAAGAAAAAAGAAACAGACTGCACAGGTAACTCACAACTGTTATTGCATCTTGGTTCCAAATCCTCAATAATAGCTCGTTTCTTCTGTAGTTCATTGTTAGCTTCATGGAGCTTCTCACTGTTACAAACCATAAAAACACATATTGTTTTTCTATTACTATTACTGTACTTGAATGAATATTAAGCGATACAAAAATATTTCTGAAAGCAGGATTGATTTTTGCTATGGGGTATGGGGATAAACGACAATGTCATTGTGGAAATATTTGTTAAGCAGGCTGAAAAACATTACAGTGTTTGAAGAGTTGTAACAACAAACAGCTTCATTAGCTCTAAAGTTAATTAAGAACTTACAGCTACTTGTACAATGCCTGTCTAAACTGAACACCTGTAATTGAGATTACACCGAGAATGAATAAATAAATCCAAAGGCAACAGAAACAACTTTTTTTTGTCAAGCCAGTTAAAAAGCAGGCGGCTCTCAGCATTTTAGGGAAGTAAAGTAGGTGGCAGGAATAGCAGAACAAAATGTTAACACTTCCTAAAATGTCCTTTTATGCCATAATGTGAATAAAAAGTAAATAAATTTTGTTCACATTAACATGCTTTCCACAGGAGAATCTTTTTTACTTCTCTTTGATACAGTTTCTCATAGCATTCTGCTACGGAAACTGTCGGCCTCTGGCCTGGACGGGCGCACACTCTCCTGGGTGAAAAACTGGTTGGATGGCCGGGCCCAGAGGGAGGTGGTAAATGGAGTTAAATCCAGCTGGAGGCCAGTGACAAGTGGGGTTCCCCAGGGCTCAGTCCTGGGTCCAGTCCTGTTTAATGTCTTTATCAACGACCTGGATGAAGGCATCGAGTGCTCCCTTAGCAAGTTTGCAGACGACACCAAGCTGGGTGGAAGTGTGGATCTGCTGGAGGGTAGGGAGGCTCTGCAAAGGGACCTGAACAGGCTGGACTGCTGGGCTGAGACCAACGGCATGAGGTTTAACAAGGCCAAATGCCGGGTCCTGCACTTGGGGCACAACAACCCTAAGCAGTGCTACAGACTAGGAGAAGCCTGGCTATAAAGCTGCCAGGAGGAGAAGGACCTGGGGGTGCTGATTGACAGCCAACTGAACATGAGCCAGTAATGTGCCCAGGTGGCCAAGAAGGCCAATGGCATCTTGGCTTGTATCAGAAACGGTGTGACCAGCAGGTCCAGGGAGGTTATTCTCCCTCTGTACTCGGCACTAGTGAGACCGCACCTCGAGTCCTGTGTTCAGTTCTGGGCCCCTCACCACAAGAAGGGTGTTGAGGCTCTGGAGCGAGTCCAGAGAAGAGCAACAAAGCTGGTGAAGGGGCTGGAGAACAGGCCTTATGAGGAGCGGCTGAGAGAGCTGGGGTTGTTCAGCCTGGAGAAGAGGAGGCTGAGGGGAGACCTTATTACTCTCTACAACTACCTGAAGGGAGGTTGTGGAGAGGAGGGAGCTGGCCTCTTCTCCCAAGTGACAGGATGAGAGGGAATGGCCTCAAGCTCCGCCAGGGGAGATTTAGGCTTGAGATAAGGAAAAAATTCTTCACGGAGAGGGTCGTTAGGCATTGGAACTAATGGTGTTGCCCAAGGAGGTGGTTGACACGCCTTCCCTGGAAGTGTTTAAGGTGAGGGTGGATGAGGTACTTAGGGGCATGGTTTAGAGATTGGTGGGAATGGCTGGACCCGACAATCCGGTGGGTCTCTTCCAACCTGGCTGTTCTGTGATTCTGTGTGTGACTCTTGAGCAGGCATTTATACGATGTTAAGCAAAGTTTTGCAGCCACCATAGAATGATTCCTTCATATCTCATACTGCTTTTGCAAGCTTCTTTGAGATAAAAATAGTATCTGGAAACGGATATGTGTTATCTTATTTCTCTTAGCTGTATGTTTTCCAGATGCATGATTAATGACTTTCTTAATATATGGAAAATACATAATCTCAAATGGCAAACAAAACAGACATATTAAATACTTACAGATGTTCTTCAAGTTTCTTTTTCAGAAGAATTGACTAAAATAGAAAGTTAAATGTTTCGTTTTAATATATTTCAGAGCTTTAATAATTCCAAAATTATTTTAAAACACATAATTTTGACACTTTAACCAAAATCCAACTTTTTACTTTCCTCAGTTTCAGATCACCATCTGAAAGCCATCTTCTGTGGTAGCAATCCTTCCCTTCACATTTGTGTGTCTTACCAGAAATTAGAGCACTTTATAACTTTACAGGAACTAGATCAATAAGAGCAAGATCATAAATGACAAAATTCTATGACAGCTGCTTTAATTTCTTCAGTACTTTTATAATTAGACTTAATAAATTAACCTTAAATTGGAAAGTGCAGCATAATTTGCTAGAAGAGTCATCCTACCAATACTACAATGCAACCACATGAAGATATGTAGCAAACTAGTTGAAGGAAAACCCTGCCCCCACAGAATCTACACGAAGCAAAGTAATTTCGACTAGAGTATAGCAGAAATTTTACACTTTTTCTGTTTCTCATTTTCACTGACTAAAGACAAGTAAAAACTACCACACAACTTACAGTGTTCCACTTTCTGGCTAAATGACATTTGATAAGCTCTTAGAATAAAAGCTTCAATTTTATTTTAATTTAAAACTCACTTCATACACAGTGAGTATCTTTAAAAGAAAAAAAGCCCCAATAATCATCCATAAACTGAAAGTAGTGTTAAGTAAATAGAAAGCCATACTCACAATAGCCTTGAGCAGAAGCCCATGCCAAGAAACAGAGATGACATTAGTATAAAGCAAAACAGCAGCCAACAGAAGAAACTATTTAGAAAGTCATGAACAGAAAAAGTTAAAGCTATGCATTTTTTTCACGCATGTGCATTTTTCTCCTCTGATCTCATAAGCAGTTTCATCCTGTAACATTTTCTAAAACATATCACCAAAACCAGAAAAATAAAAATAGTAAAGAAGCACATTTGTAAATCATTGTATTTCAATCAGAATTTCAAAGCAGAGCAACTGCTGTTTTGGAAACTTGTTTTAAAACAAAAGTCAGACAAGTAACAAAAAAGGAGAAAATATGCAGTCTGTTGGGCTACAGCCAAAATTAAGACGGTTTTGTGAACTGATTCTGAATTCAGTTATTGACCCATTAATTGGATGTAAGACAAATGGAGAGAATTTAAATCAGAAACTGCCTTTTTGATTTCTCTTTACCAAGTGCTAACCACACTGGACGTCCAGCATGTGAGTGATGGTCCAGTATGCCATCAAAATACAACACAAAACCAACAGAATTACTTCAGTGCTTTTCTGCCAGTGGTCTTCCAACGAGGATGAGACACCTGGCCAGAGACAAGTGTCACATGCACCCAGAAAAGCTCTTAGCTTTGTTACATTGTAGATATTACAAAATATTGTCTCTGCTTTTCCTGGCTCATGCTTTTTAATTATTTCAAAGCTGGATTTTTCTATTGCACTATAAAAGGGCTTATAAAAACATGTCAGCATGACCCTAGTGACTTTAGAGGCAGAAATTTGTAGCAGCTAAGGATCTGCAGGTTTTGACTATTTGGCTTTTTTCTTTTCCAGTCCTCTGAACAACTGCAGGAAGGCCACTTTTCCTGTAATAGAGAATGTTTGTATGCATTTTTCTTGGTCACAAATAATTTGAACCGGCACCACCACTTACGCCTGATGATTTATTGGACCATTGGATGGTTAGAACAAGAAAGAGAAAAGTTGGCAGCAGTGCCCATTTTCCTACGGTAAGAAAATAAACATTGAACTCAGTGGGGTTTTCTTGGAATCCTTGTATTGCATGGGGGATGCCTTGGAACAGAAACCATTACTTGCCAACATTGAATCCACTGCTATATTTTTGTATATATTATTTGCACTGTTGTGAGAGTAACCCCTCTCCCATACAGACAGATCATATGTTCTCACAAGCAAGAAACTAACAATGATAAACAGCACATACAATTAAAAGAAGCAGGATTGATTTTATGCAGAGTAATTTATCTAAGGCATGAGTTTAGGATAAAGAATAAAAGGTTAAATGTGCAATTTTAGCCACCTAAGAATCCTGTATAAGTACTTGTAGCAAGGCAGATAAATTAAAAGAAATAATTTACTCTGAAATATTCCATCAATATTTATTACTAATATAAATAACTAATAATTTCCCCTAGAAATGGACAGACATGGCTTATTTTTAGTTTCAGTCAGCTTCAAAGCTATATATCCAAATCCTCTGCTCCTAAGAAGCAATTACTATAATTGTTCTTGCATAGGAAAATGAGTTTCTGAAAAAAATCCAAACAAATGGTTAAAAACCCAAGCTTTATCTACTTTTGAGCTAGTTTTATATTTAAACTTCATTTATATGTTGTATCTGTTCATAAGAGAACAACATTTCTGTAACAAAACTCTAAAAATCAGCAAATGCACAGTTGCTATTTTTTTTCTCCCACTGCTAACAAGTCCCAAAAACCCACCAGAAAATGCCCGATAAAAATATTATGGGGTGGCTGCAGAAAACAGCTATCTTCCACAGTATTTAATTGCTATCTCTTTTACATTAGAAAAACCTACAGAAATAAAGTCTTTTTGCTGGAAATTTCCTTCATGCTTAAACAAGCCCAAGGAACAAGTAAGTCCCTTTTTCTGAAGGCAAAGTCTGGTTTTGCTCTGCATGTTGAGGCCATAGGTAGATGGCTACGTTCTGGCTTAAGGTTAAGCTAAATTAGCAGGGTGAGGGAAACTATGGCATGTGACTTGAAAAAACTGCTTGATGAGATTGTAATGCTGGGAGAACATGACAAAAGTTACAAACAGCACTATGAGGGATGGTCAGTTTTCACAGATGCTAAGTGTAAGCACAGAATCACAAAAGAATTTGGGTTGGAAAGGCCTTTAAAGGATGTGTAAGTGCCCATTACAGGCCTAACGGCACTGATATTTTCCTAACATTAGCATTCCAATACAGAGCAATACAAAATCAAAACTGCTTCCCCACTTGGAACTAATCGAGCAGCATGTAATGATACGTGTCTGGCTGAGGACAGTGCTATTATTACTTTTCGAGTAAGCCCACAAAATTATTTCAACTTTGAAAACAAACAAAACTAAAAGAAAAAATATATCAAACAAAAACCAACACAACACAAACCCAAGCCCTCATTATACATATCTGGACTGATACAAATAGGAATTTCAGTTTTCTGGGTTGAGAATATTTACAGTATAAGTACTCAAAAATACAGATTTCAATGCATTATTGCAGAAAAGTAGTGAAAAACAGAGGAAATATGCTGAAAATGGTGCATAATTGAACTGTATGCCATGAGCTTCTGAAGATATCCTTACTCTTTTTGCAAGCATATCATAAGGGTAAGTTGGGTGGCCCCAGCATAACTTCTATCTACCTGAACAGCTGGATTTAACTTCGAGGTTTGCTCTGTTTTATGTGAGAGACTGGATGAGATGTCCACACTTTCAGAGGTTCTTGTAGCTCTCCAAGTTTACACTGTATCTATTGTTTCTTTAAGAGTAAATGAAACCCTACACACTGAACTCAGCCAAACAGGCCATGGAGTTAGTGCCTATAAATCATCGCTGGCACAGTCAGACCTACACAGAAGCCAGGAATGCAGCAACTGCATCACAAACCTGTCAGCTCTGCTTTGACAAGGGCTGCCTGGTACACACAGCAGGCTGTACTATGGTTCGTGATGGTGATGTTTTGATGTTAACAGAATCATCTCAGGCAATGCCTACAAGGGCTGCAACAAGTCCTTTAACTGAGCTGCAGATACATCCTAGATTACTGTCCAAACCAGAGCCTCAAAAAGGGACACAATTAAAACTGCAGTAAATAAAGCTGAATTCAATTAGACAGGGATCATTTACAATACTCAATATCTGAGAATATATTTTTTCATATTCTCCATCACCCTGAGAAATGTAGGTTTTGCCAATAACCAAGACAAAGACTATCTCAGAATCACATAATTGTATGGACTTATTTTAAAATGCATTCTAAAACTCATTCTAAGTTACTTGGGAAAATAATCTTATTTAAACCCAACCAGGTGTTTTATTTTCATACAGTTTATTCTGAAAATTAAAAGGATAAGCTAAACTGAACACAGACTTAAATGAAAATAAGCAGCTATTAAAAACTTCACTGCTTTATATAAATTAGTTAAAGCAAAACCACAAAACCAGAAAGCAACACATTGCAATTTGTTCCCAATTAGCAACACAACACACTGCAATGTACAGTCCTGCAAATCACTGCTTTCAAGAAGTTCTATTACTGCTTCTCTGAAATACAGGAGATAGCAAATGAATTTTGAGTGGAAGACTGAAAGCTGTTTTGAATACTAACTCCGTCACAATGTGTATTTTGACATCAAAATAAAGTTAGCTCAACATACAGAAACAGAAAATGTATTATCCTGAGAACCTAATTATTTGACATTTTTTTCCCCTCGGTTTTGGCCACATTTACATCCACAATGACAGAGCTTCCACTAGCAAGAAAGACCTTGACTTTCATTATGAAAACTAAACCAAACATAACTCTAGATATTTTATTAAGACATAGTGACAAATTTCCCTAATCCCTGTAAAGCTCTCTATTCTAATGAAATCAATTAATGCTCAGTTTACTATTGGAACAGACTTATATTTGACACCTCTCTATAGGATTGTTTCTTTTCTAGACAAATGTCTTATTATGTCTTAGATATTATTTAGTGAAGTATAGTTTAATCTTAAGACCATATGAGTAAATACAGAAAACTAACAGAAATCTCCATTTGTGTATTTCTTTTACAAAAACATTTAAAGTTCCAAATCCATTAACTACTTTAATATAAGTTTTATGTACATTTCTACTTACATCTTCAGCTTTTGAACCTTGATCCTGCAAAGATTTTTGTAGTTCTTCAACCTGGGACTGCACCTCTAGAAGTCTCTGATTTACCAGTCTAGGAAAGAGATCATATTCTGTTTTTCAGAAAAAAACCCCAAAATACTGCAAGAAACAGCCTGAGATTTTTTTAGTGTCCAGTATTTTCAGGTCATCTACAGAAGTAATGCACTTGTATTTTATTCACAGAAAATCTACAGCAGTAGTTACAGCATCCAGTAGTTCCACATATTATAACCTGTAGTCATCCAGAATGTTCTGATACTCTTCCAAGGCAAAATGAACGCATGTATTAAGAAATAATTTCTACACACATCAAACAGTCAGTTTTACACTGAGAAAGAAACTAGCTTACTGCTTTTACACAATCACTGAATCCTATAAGCCTGTATGCTGGAGGGGAACTCTACAGGTTGTCTAAATGCAACATGCTCCTTAAGGCGGCTGCACTTGGAGCAGATTGCTGGGAACCACATCCAGTCAAGGTTTGGACACCTATAAGGACAGATGCCTGACAATCTCCCTGGGCCTCTCTTCTAGAGCTCAGAAATTTCCTCTGTAAATGCTTTGTTTTTATATTTAGTCTGAACTTCCTCATTCTCCATATTGTGTCTGTCGCCTCCTCTTCTTTCATTGCCAATCTTTAAGAGACCAGCTTTGTCTTCCTGATACCTTCCCATCAGGCAGGTGTAGATCAAAGTATTATCTCCTCTATGCTACCTTTTGTTTGGACTGAACAAACCCAGTTTTCAGTCTTATCTCACACATCACAAGTTCCAGTATGTCTTGCCTTAGCAGTATTCTGCTGCACTCCTGTACATCCATGTCTGCCTAATCCAAGATTATATTCTATGTCCAGACATGACCTCCTAAGAACAGTTTCCCAGATTACCTGCCTGTACCATGGTGAAGACAGCCCAGATCAAAAGTCAGCTGTGAGGTCCCCAGATGACACACATTACTCTGCTGCCCACCGGGACATCAAGGCTTTTGCAGTAGATCTACTCCCCAGCCTACAGGTCCCAGCCAGCCTTGCCAGACTCCTTCCAGAAAGGGACAGGGCGTCCATCAGCACATTTCTCTGGACTGTTGAGCTCCTCTGAGTAACAGCTCTCTTTTTCAGTATTTCAATCACACCTCTCAACACAATACTATCTTCAAAATTGACGAAAATACAGTCCCTCCCATCAGTCAAGTTGTTAATAAAGATGATGAACAGCATTATTCCTGGTATTGATGCTTGAGGTACTGGCAATGAGGAACTATTTACCAGTTAGATTTTAAATCACTGATGATAACACTTCAGGCACAGTTGTCCAAATAATTTTCCACTCACTTTACTGTCCACTTCCTCAGTTTATATCTAACCATCCTGAATGAAAGAATATTATGGGAGACCATCCCAAGGCTCCTTTAACTACTGACAGGCTGCTACAAGGTTGCCACATCCTTCTCCAGACTGAACACAGAATCACTAGGTTGGAAAGACCAACAGGATCATCAAGTCTGACTATTCCTATTAACCACTAAACCATGCCCCTCAGCACCTCATCGTCTTTCAAATACCTCCAGGGATGGTGACTCAACCACCTCCCTGGGCAGACTGTGCCAGTGCCCTTTCTGTGAAAAATTTTTTTCTGATGCCCAGCCTGAACCTCCCCCCGTGGAGCTTGAGGCCACTCTCTCTTGTCCTGTCCCCTGTCACCTGGGAGAAGAGGCCAGCACCCTCCTCTCTACAATATCCTTTCAGGTACTTGTAGAGGGCAATAAGGTCTCACCTCAGCCTCCTCTTCTCCAGGCTAAACAACCCCAGCTCTCTCAGCCGCTCCTCAGAAGGCCTGTTCTCCAGCCCCTTCACCAGCTTCGTTGCTCTTCTCTGGACTCACTCCAGAGCCTCAACATCCTTCTTGTGGTGAGGGGCCCAGAACTGAACACAGGATTCAAGGAGCGGTCTCACCAGCACTGAGTACAGAGGGAGAATAACGCCCCTAGACCTGCTGGTCACTCCATTTCTGATACAGGCCAAGATGCCATTGGCCTTCTTGGCCACCTGGGCACACTGCTGGTTCATGTCAGTCACTGTCAACCAACACCCCCAGGTTCTTCTCCTCTATGCAGCTTTCTAGCCTCTCTTCCCATAGTCTGTAGCTTTGCTTAGGGTTGTTGTGCCCCAAGTGCAGTACTCGGCATTTGGCTTTCTTAAATCTCATGCCACTGGTCTCAGCCCAGTGGTCCAGCTGTTCACATGCCTTTGGAGAGCCTCTCTACCTTCCAGCAGGTCCACACCTTTACCCAGCTTAGTGTCATCTGCAAACTTACTTAGGGTGCATTCAATCTCCCCATCCAGGTCTTTGATAAAGACATTGAACAGGGTTGGACCCAGCACTGAGCCCCGGGGAACACCACTTGTGACTGGCCTCCAGCTGGAGCTAACTCCACTTACCATCACTCTTTGGGCCCGGTTAGGTATGGTTTGTCCTGTATAAATTTATGTTGGGCTCTCCCATTCTACTTTCTTGTCCTTCATTTAGCTGGAAGCAGATTCCAGATTGGTTTACACTGTTAAATTCCCAGAAAGTGAGCAGTGGTTGACCAGTGCCTGTAGTTCTCCAGACTCTTTCTTGCCCTTTTTGAAGGTGAGTGCAGTATTCTATCTTTTCACAGGCTTCAAAAACTTTTCCCAATCAAAGAAGAATATCAAGAAAGATTAGACAGCAGATTCAAAGCTTAGATACAAGGCAGCCCCTCAACAGTATCAGCCAGATACCTTAGCACACTCAGATGCATGCTGTCTGGCCTCATGGACATCTGTATGCTGACAGGCTTAATCTCTCCAAGGATGGAAATAACCTCTCTGTGCAACCTATTCCACTGTTCAGCAACCCTCCTAATAAAAAAAGTATGTCCTTATATTTAAATTAAATTGAATGTGTTTTAGTTTCTGCTCCCCACCTCTTGCTTGGTTACTGACAAACACTGAGAAGAGTTTAGCCCCATCTCCTTTAGACCTCCCATCAGCTATTTATAAACATTGACGTAATCCATCCTGAGCCTTCTTTTTTCCCCAGGTGACACCATCTCTATCCCTCAAGCCCTCATTATATGAAAGATGCTGCAGTCACGCAATCACATCCTTGTGGCCTTTCACTAGACTGACTCCAGTGAGTCCATGTCTGTCTTGTATAGGGGAGGCCAATACTGGACACGGTACCCAAAAGTTTACAGCATTGTTACAAAAGTCAATTAAAATGGGACAAAGCTTCTTACCTGTTTTCTGTCTCCAATTCATTCTTTCGTAAGTTTGCATCGTCAAGAAGGCTCTGCAACAACGCAATCTTTTCATTGTCAGAACCTTCTTGGTTCAACTTTAACATCTTATTCTCATGCTGAAGGCGAATGAGTTTCTCCCTAAACACATAAAAGTTTCATATAAAAAAGTATGCCAATCTTTATGATGAAGAAAACATTTTACCACAGGAGGTGCAAATATTAACAAAAGGGAGACAGATGAAACAACATTCATGTCTTCACAGCTCCCAGTAGAAACCTGATTAAAGGAGTTATAACTGTAAAAAGCACAACACAAAGATGCCTAAGTGCCCCTACTGGATTTCAAAGCACAGATGGGCAGATTTATAGGTGGAATGTGGAGGATGCAAAGCTTGGTGCTAAGTGTTAAGGGTGATTGTAATCTCAGCTGTTACTGAAATACTGCACGAACCTGAGCAAGTCACTTCTATCTTGTTGGTCTTCTTCCACAGAACCAGAGAATCATCAGGATTGGAAAAGACTCTTAAAAGGTCACTGAGACCCATCAAAACTGCCAAGTCTACCACTTACCCATGCTCTTAAGTGCCATATCTACACGTCTTCTAAATACCTCCAGGGACACTGGCTCAACCACTTCCCTGGGCAGCCTCTTCCAGTGCTTGATAACATTTTCATTCATGAAAGTTTTCCTAATATCCAGCCTAAACCTTCTCTTGTGCAACTTCAGGCCATCTCTTTTCATCCTATTGATACAATATGGATGACGTGGAATATTTTGATTTAAGCCAAAGTACAGTTAAGTTTTGTCTGAGCAGCTGTAGGTTTTCTTGGAAGTTAGACAGAATGTCCCTCTGACAGTATGTTTTTTTTAAAACTGTGTTTTCCAAACTCTGTTTGTTCTTTGGAGATCCTAATGCCTGCATGCAGTATGATCTGTGCTGAACAGATGTCTCCTCTTCTGTAATCACCTCTATTTAGAGTTTCTCCCTATCTCAAAGGTAACGTCAAGCAGAGAGCTGGAACCAGCCTCAAATTAGCAAGAGTTTTGACTGTTGCAAAGTTTCGTAACACTAAAATTAGACCTTAAACAGTAACAGAATATGCATAAGATTTCTGGGAAAAATTATCCCTATGCACATAAGTGGGAAATATATTCTGTAACCAGCCTTTGTCTCTCTGCACAGGATTGATGGAGATCACTGCTGCATGTTGCCCAGGCCTGATAAAGGATGCTTGCTTTCTAAAACTCCAAAAGGAGTCTTAGAGAGGTTTTTTTGCTGGTATTTTTGGTATCACTATTACTTCTTACTTGGGAGAAGGGACTGACACTGACCTCACTACAACCTCCTTTCAGATAGCAGTAGAGAGCAATAAGGACTCCCCTCAGCCTCCTCTTCTCCAGACTAAACAATCCCAGTTCCCTCAGCTGCTCCCCGTAACATCTGCATTCCAGACCCTTCCCCAGCTCTGTTACCCTTTGCTAGATACACTCCAGCAGCTGAATTTCTTTCTTATATTGATGGACGCCAAACTGAACATAGTATTTGGGGCGCAGCCTCACTAATGCTGACTACAGGGGGACAATCCCTTCACTATTCCTACTGGCCACACCACTTCTGATACAAGCCAAGAAGCTGGTGATCTTCTTGGTTACCTGGGCACATTGCTGGCTCATGTTCACTTGGCTGTTAACAAATCCACCCAGGCCCTTTTCTGCTTGGCAGCATTCTCTGCCCCAAGCCTGTAGCATTGCATGGGGCTGTTGTAGCCCAAGCGCAGGATGCAACACTGAGCCATGTTGAACCCCATACAGCTGGTCTCAGCCTGTCCTGATTCCTCTGCAGAGTCTTCCTTCCCTCAAGCAGATCAACACTCCTGCCTATCTTGGTGTCATCTGCAAACATTCTGACAGTGCACGCAATCCCGTTGCCCAGATCTTTTGGCATACAGGACCTTTCTGCTTCAGTGCCTTTAAGATTTTCCTCCTTGAAGACGGTCCAGCCTTCCTGTACCCTTCAGCCCTTCAGGATTGTCCCCCAAGGGACTCTGTCAACCAGGCTCCCAAGCAGGCTGAAGTCTGCCCTACAAAGTCCAAGTGGCAGTTCTGCCGGCCCCTCTCTTTACTTCTCCAGGAATCAAAAAAACCTCTTATAATTTCATGATCACTGTGCAAAAGGTGTCCTCCAACACCCACCAAGTCCTTCTCTGTTTGTGAATGACAGGTTCACAGGGTGACTTCCCTGGTTGGCTCTCTAACCAGCCATGTTAGGACATTATCCTCCACACATTGCAGAAATCCAGATTATTACTGCTCTGCTCTATTTTATTTCCAACAGACATCTGGTAGGTTGAAATCCCCCATGAGAGCAAGGGCTTGAACCACTAAGTTACAAGCAATTTCACTTGGATAAAAATAATGAGAACCCCAGTGATTATTTGGAATCTTAAACAGGCTTTATTAAAATATGAGAGAAATGATCCTTAAAAAATTTAAGAGTGCCAGCTATTGATTTATCTAAAATTTGTTGTGTGATTACTTCTGCAGGCAGTTTTATTGCTGTGTGTGTATAACTGGGGAACGAGACGCAAAGGTTTAGTGTGTGTGTATGTGTATATTATGTGTATCAATAACATAAGAAATGCTGAACACCTGCTTAACTGGCAGAGCCAAATTAATGTAATTTATAGAAGGTGGTGGAAAAGGTATGTGAAGAGAGGGAGAGAGAAGAAAGACTTATAATGTGTGAAGAGAAAGAGGAAAGGTTTAAGTAGCAGTGATCATTGAATGTGTGTAAATGTTTTAAGCAACAAAAGCAAGTGCCTCTGATTTGTAAACTTTTAAAACTCAGGTCATCTTAGAACACTGCTGAGATGCAAGAGACTAGTCCCCAGCTGCAATAAATTTGCTTGCTGTTCCTTTGGCAATTTAATTGCTTTGATTGTTTACTTTCCAGCTTGAGCCATCCAAGCATTGATATGAGAACTATAAAATTAACACCTTGTTTATTTTTCAAGAGATTCTGAAAGAATCAGAATAACCAGGTTGGGAGAGACCCACCGGATCATCGAGTCCAACCGTTCCTATCAAACACTAAACCATGCCCCCATCCACCTGTGCCTTAAACACGTCCAGAGAAGTTGAATCAACCACCTCGCTGGGCAGCCTGTTCCGGTGCCTAATGACCCTTTCTGTGAAAAATTTTTTCCTTATCTCAAGCCTGAATCTCCCCTGGCAGAGCTTGAGGCCATTTCCTCTTGTCCTGTCCCCTGTCACTTGGGAGAAGAGGCCACCACTCTCCTCTCTACAACCTCCTTACCAGGTAGTTATAGAGAGAAATAAGGTCTCCCCTCAGCCTCCTCTTCTCCAGGCTCCAGAAGAGATCATTTATTATGAGTTACTAAGATATTATAAGTTTGAGTATTATGTATAGTTTCTGTGATGTTAGAACTAAAATACAGAATTAGCTTGAACAATAACTTGTAGCCAGCATGTGCCTGGATGCTGACACTTACATAAGGAACTTTTAACAAAGCTGCAGATAGAAAGAATGGGAAAGAATGTATCTAATTAAGCCAGACAACAAGGACTGGTGCAATGATAAGCGGGAGATGAACCAGCTGGGACTAGATGCAACCTTGAAGAGATGCCCAGAATTCTAAGGGCATGCATAAGAAGGAAAGTTGAAAAGTTCAGCATTAAAAAGACAATCTGCCTTCATCCCCTAAGACCCTCATCAACCACTTCTACTAGGAGGAATGCATGCACAAGAAGGAGAAGATACATGTTAATGAATTCTTGGAACTAATATAACTAACCCAATGCACTTCTTGGAAAAGTCATGACTATGTATACTAACCTAATACATATGAATAATACAGCTCAATAAAAATGTGCCGGCTTGGACGCCACATGTGCAAGCTTGGAGGAAAAATCCCCCTTTCACCCTGTGCATAGCCACATACCTGCACTTAACTCTGAGTTGTGTGTTGCTATTCTGCAAGTCAATTTCAAGGAAGACTGTTCATTGTTTAACAGTTTGTGTGTGTTTGAGGGGGTGGACTTTTTGGTCGACCCCAACCTGGAGAGAATATCTGAATATTTTTGAAAAAGTTGTTTTAAAATAGATGTGTGATCTTGCAAGAAATATTTTCCCCCTTTTACAGCGAATTGATTTAGTAGCACTCAGCATTCCAGTGCCCCATGTCAGATCAGCAACTACTGGGCTCTGGCACAGACAACAGGGAATGGGATTTTAACAAATACTGGTGCAATTTTATATCCATATGAATATACCATCATCCCATGAACATTATTTGACTTAAGATAATGCAATCAAATTTGAAACGAAATTCCAACCTTGGTGATACTAGTAAATTCTATTTTTGACCCCACTGCTAATTCAGCCACAACATTTGTGCTGAACATGCAATGAAATAATAATGGAACCATACTTTAACCCAGTATGCAAGAGACAATACACCCTTTGAGATTAAAAGATTGTAAAGGACTAGAAAGCCCAATTAATAACTTTTTACAAACATGGACTATTAGTGGAATGCGAATCTGAATACCATACCACCATACTACCAGTAAAAAGCCAGACAGAACTTACTGAGTAGTACAAGACCTGAGAGAAATAAATAAGTTTGTCAAGATTTGCGTTCTGCAGTAGCTAATCTCTATACATTACTAAATTAAAAATAACCAGATATAGTTTGCAGTGCTAGATTTAAAAGACACATTTTTCCCTGGTGTTAGCCAAAGAAAGTCAAAAGATATTTGCATTGGAGGGAAGAGTCCTATCTCTGGTAGGAAAACCCAGCTTACTTGGATGGTGTTACCCCAAGGTTTTAAAAATAGCCCAACAATTTTTGGGAATCAATTAGCATGAGAAATTGAAATATGGGATTCATTCCTGTCCAGAGATGGAATCCTGCTACAGTTAGTGGATGATTTGTTAATAGCAACTGAAACGAGACCTGAGCGCATTCAGTGGACTGCAAGTTTTTTGAATTTTCATGGAATAAATGGCTATTGAGTCTCTCAACAGAATGCCCACATGGTGCAAGAACAAGTGATGTACTTGGGTTGTGGACTGTCTGGGAGACAACAAGAACTGGGAACTGAGCAAAAGGAAGCCATCTATCGGACTACACTCCCACAAACAGTAAACCAAATAAGGACCTTTCCAGGAAGAACAGGTTGGCCCTGTTTATGGATTTACAATTTTGGGGTGATGGTAAAGATGTTATATGAACTTTAAAACCCCAACCCTCTCCAACTGGCATGGTCTAAGGAGGCTAAAAATGTGCTTGAGATGCTTAAAAGGAACTTGTGAGAGCTCCAGCTTTTGGTCTACAAGATGCCATTAAACCCTTTTGACTTTTCGCTTACAAAAAGCAGGAAGTAGCTCTAGGTGTCCTGGCTCAGTTGTTGGGACCCTGCAAGAGGACTCCAAACAATTGGATGAAGTAAGTAAAAGAAGGCAGGATGCTTACAAGCGGTGGCAGCAACATTAAGGCCAAAAATTCACTTTGGTCCAGAAGATGATAGTGTTAGTTTCACATACAGTATCTGCTCTGTTAGAACAAGTGAATTCACTGGCTTTCCCCATCAAGGTTTTTGAAATACCAGGCCATCCTGGTCGAATCAGATGATATCAAAATCGAAGTAACTAGCATTGTGAACACAGCTTCTTTTCTCAGTGGAAGGACACCCGAACTGTGGATGCATGACTGCCTTGAAACAACAGAAGCTATGTATTCCAGTAGACCAGATCTGAAGGAAGAACCTCTGGAGGATGCACAAGATTCGTGGTTTACAGATGGAAGTAGTTTTGTCTGACAAGGTATCCATAAAGCTGGATATGCATTAACTACTAGGAAGAAGGTATCTGAATCCCAACTATTACCTCCTGGGATTATGGCTCAAAAGGCTGAAATTATTGCCTTGACCAGAGCCCTAGAACGGGTGAAAAGGAAAAAGATAAATATTTGGACAGATTCTAAATATGATTTTGGAGCTGTTCATGCTCACACAGCAATCTGGAAGGAACAAGGGTTATTGACTGCACGAAAAAAACAGATTAAACACACTGAAGAAATACCTCACTTATTGGAAGCAGTACAATTACCACCTAAAGTAGTCATCATGCACTGCTGAGTGCACCCAAGAGGTAACACTGACCAGGAAACAGATAATAGATTGGCTGATTATAAGGCTAAACAAGCGGCAGAAAGAATGTAAAAGCAAATTTTAGCTCTAATACCAGATAATAGAGAGAAAACTTGGAAAACCAGAATGGTATTAAATACTCCAAATCTGACCAGGAATTAATACAAGAACTTAGGGGACAGGGTCCTTCCCAGAAGTGGGCACAAGTAAAAAATGGCAGAACTATTGTATCTGCCAGCTTGGTCTGGGAACTTGTCAAAAGAGACCAGACTCCTTATATAAATTCTTAAGTCAGAAATATACAGGGAGAAATTTATCTACCATGGTTCACAGCAAGTAATTCAACAATGCAAAATATGTTTAAAGAATAATCCCAGCACAGGAAATGGGATACAATTAGGAATAATTAATAAAGGAAACATGCCTGGAGAGTGTTGGTAAATCGATTTTTCTTAACTCCCAAGAAAAGGAGGGCATAGATACTTATTAGTATTCATGATACCTTTTCTGGATGGCCAGAGGCCTTTCCTTACAGGACAAATAAGGCAAAGGAAGTAACAAAGACTTTGTTGAATGAAATAATACCCTGATTCAGAGTACCCATGATTATGTCATCAGACAAAGGCACTCATTTTTGTGCATAAGTAGTATAACAAGTTAATAAAACATTAGGGATCACCTTTTTTGGGGGAGAAGCTCTAATTCCTACATGACTTCTCTCACGTGCTTCTGTGGTTATTAACACATCAACAATCCTGACAATTTTACTGCTGTGTGCACCTCTATCCTCTGTGTCCACCAAGATGGCTAAGATGCTGCCCACATTAGTACAGGGATATTTTGAACGTGTTCAAAATGAGCAGACTGAAGAATTTCACTAGCACATTGCCCTTCAAACACTGCTGTGCTGCCTCCAGGTTTATCTCTAGTGAGCCTGTTTTTATCCCTTTCCCTTTCAAATCTAGTTTATAGTTCTTTCAGTGAGCCTTCATGTCACTTAACTTGTTGATTTCCTCAGGAGCAACAGGCAGGGCACAGATTGAATCTGCCCCAGTAAACTCTCCCATTTGATCTGTGGGTCTTTATTAGAGGGAGAAAGCTGCTTGAGCACACACCTCAGGTCTGTCACCATGAAAGGAACAAGACAGAAATTGCAGCTACTCCTATGGGTGGGCCACCTTGTGCAGTCTTCCCCCTTCAAAAGCAGAAGCAGCAGCTTAGACCTCTAGATCAGAAATCTGCTGTCCTACAGCAGCCACTGCTACTGCCCAACTCTATCAAGTGGGCATAAAGGGTCTTAGCATCTACAAACATTCTGCAAGGATGTACGGTGCATAAAATACAGAAATCATCTTCATAAGCCAAAGATGAAGATTCAGTGAAATCACAGGCTATGTTTGGGTATTTATTTAGGGTCCTGTCCTCTCTCATGCAATCATGTGGAAGACTTATGCACTTACTTCACTAACACTGCATCAAAACGTTATTCTCTTTTGTTGTTTCTGAACAAAACTGAAAAAAAATTGTAGCTCTTGTAGTGAGGTGCAGCAGCACAGCTGGAAGGAAAAAAACTGAATCTTTTCTATTACTAGATTTGTATAAAATATTATTTTGCTACTTAACAGTATGGTTTGACCCTATATTGAGCTTTCCAAGTGTTCAAATAGTGTATCAGTGCTGTCGAGATAGGAGAAGTTATTTCCTGAAAAAGTAACAGATTTCTGAGATGTGGCTGTCTTAAGTACTTTTAGCAGACTGGCAAGGCTAAACATAGCACAATGATTTTCAATTCTGCCACTGCTGTTCTTCATTTTAATAGAGTGTAAACATTTGCCATGATAGGAAGCAGTATTTATAATCTACTATTCCTTTCACAATTCTAGTAATCTTTTTTCTTGTACAGTAACACATCTTATTACAAACATTTTTGCCTGTTAATACACATAAAAGCTGCAGATAAATGAACTCTGTGCAGGAAAAAAAAGACACTATATGAGGAAAAGGGTTTTTTTTGACTGTCTTCCATTTTTTTGGAGCACAGCAGAAACTCAAGAGAGGTCAACCAAATTTTGTCTTAAGCATTACAGCTCCTGTTGTGCAGAAATCCAAAAGGAGGTGGAAAAAATATCGATTAATTGTAGAAATTTTCAAACACTGAAAATGAACAAATCATCTATGGGTACACTGTAATGGTTACTAAAACAAAGCACATTAGCTTACTTTATTTCAGGAGTAATAATTTCTGCTGCTAAACTGTCCGAAGGTTCTTGACTTTCCAGAGGCATCAACCCTGGGTTAGGAAAAGCAAAAAATTTAGCAAGCAGACCTGTAATTTGCTTTACAAGATCAGAAGTAAACATTGTTCCAGAAGTTAGGTTTTAGAGTTATGGTAGACAAGGGAAAATGATACAAAGTCAGCCTACAGCAAGACACAGACAAGCAAAATTTCATTTGGAGAATAATCATTATTTCTGTCTTCATTTTGATTAAGTAATTTATTGATGTAGTTTCTTCTCATTTGTTTACCTAAGAACTACAAAGCTATGCAACACCACACTTAGAAATATATTACAACACATAAAACTTCATACACACATATGAAAACTTAGTATCTCTCTAAAGAAAATAATTTAAACACACAGAAACCAGATACACACTATAAAAGTGTCACACTGGGGAGGAGACACAAATTTCTGATTAAAATAATGTTTGAAGTTTTCAAATGCTTAAATTGTTATGAATAGCTGAAGCAGCTTTTCATTGCTGATCCCTTACATTTATTCTCTGCTAAACAAAAGCACATTCAGTATTCTCCAGAACAGTCCTGTACACTGTAGAAAAGATACACTTAACCTTATTACTCCTTTACCTGTAGTGGTGAGTTGACCCTCCTGAGCTTGTACACATCTAAGCTCTTCAATAGTTTCTTTCAAAGAATCCCTTTCTGTTCTCAATCTCTGAATAATTGGAAAGAGAATGAACATAAGTCTTGGTACTACAAATTCATCTTTAACTGTACACAAGTTGACAAAAGGCACAAGCTTTCAATACTTTAAAAATAATTTAATGTAGCTCTAGAAATGTTTTTCAAATTAAGGCATCCCAGTATCTTGTAACAGAATAAAAATAAATACTATACATTCCACATGAATAATGTTTTTTTGAGAAGGATTGTTGCTCAATATTATACTTATGCTGGTAAAAATATAAGGCTATAAGCTTGCAAAATCAAGATATTAGTGACACGAAGTACCTGGTAACAGGTAGTAAACAGCGTCCACTAGGGCCACTCAGTCACGCTCTTTGTACCCTCATTAGGGCTGACTCCAAAGGAAAGGGAAATGAATTAAGAGACCACAGACAGCCTTTTCCCTCATCAAGAAACCAAGGTTTAGCCAGGACTAAAATAAAAAGCAGGTGAGTACCTAGTCAACACAACAAACTGCAATAACTTAATTCTGTTTGTCTTTCAGTAGTGAAAGTATGAGCAGTATTTCCATATCTTCTTCTTGCTGTTTGTCAACTGGACGTGTCATTCACCAGCATCTTAGCTATGAGGCTCAGTCCAAAGAGAACTGAAGAGCAGGACTGGAAGGCCTTGGGATCTAGATAGATGGGCACTTCAGTTGCATCAGGCAATCTCTCAATTTGGCACAAATCTCCTTTCAGCAGAAAATAAGAATCTACAGGTAGCATCAAGTTTCTGTCCAAAAAGCTGCCAAGATGAAAAAATAGATGGAGAAAATGGCAACTATGTAAAAATACAAGATGCCTTTTGCTCCAAAACTGGACATCTCCGTTACTGCTAAAAGGTTCGGGACAGACCTCAACTATTGACAGGCTGATTCAGATGTATTTTGTATTTCAGCCCAAAATGGAGCCAGGACTTGGAATCACTTCAGCAGAGAACATTTTGGTGAGATGTCACAGACACTTCTACTGTATTTTGGAATCCTGCAAGGTGAACTCTGGTGCAGCTGTCAGATTGATCTGAATAAAGCATATACTCTGTTAGCACTGAAATTCATTTCACAAACCCCACAGACGAAAGAAGTAGTTTTACCACAATGCTACAGAAGAAAAGCCATACAGAGGAGTGCTAAATTACAGCCGCCGATTCATTCCAGTCTGCTACCCTCAGGTCAGAGAACACCAAGTTAATTAATCAAATGTCAGATTATTTTAGTAAGCAGAAAAAGCTCTAAGGATTCCCTTGTATACTGCAGACAAAGTCAACTCATCAGATTTTCTTAGTATTTATCATACAACACACCACAGAGGTAAAATTTCAAGCTCCCTAACTGAAGATACTGAACATGCTATCACACTTTGGCAGAACATAAATGCAAGGACAAAATCAATTTAAATAACTGTTTCCAAAACATAACTGAAATGTTACCGCTAGGTAGCTTGTGACCTGTGGCGGGTAACATTACTGACAGGTTTGTGACAACAGGGAACACCAAGAGTAGGTAACACTGCCTCAAATGTTGAGAGACTTCAGCTGTAATCCGCTTCTTACAGATGCATATCCTTTCAAAACAATGTATTGAAAAACAACATCCACCTCCAAAAGATGCTGTTTGCCAGGGTGCAAACCAGAAAACTACATGACAACAGCCTGCAATTCAGATCCTTTGTGCAAGATGAAATGGTCCACCAAGCAATGGGTAAGCCACAGACACAACCTTACCATTGTCAAACATAATATAACTAGAAAAACAAACTTTAAATAAGGAGCAGGAAAGAAAGCCAAAGCACAATACAAACACAGTTACTATGGGCATTCCAATCTGAACTGAAGAGCAGATGGAAGTGATATTGAGGACAAGTGTCCACAATTGTTTGAAAATTTAATAAAATACAGATATCAAAGACCTATTAACAGAAAACAAATGAAAACTTTCAGGTCAAATGCTATTCAAGTCGGGGGGCTGGAAATTTTGGAAACAACTGGACAGGAAACATGACTGTTGAGGGAAATGCCTACAGAGATTCTAACTGATGGATAGGTGGACTTACTTAAAATGAGCCTAAGAAATCGCTAAATCAAAGTTCTGGCCTTAGTCTGAGACACTTGGGTTTATGTTCCTAAGAAACAAGCCAAAACAAACTGGTAAGAAAGAAGTGTGCAAGAGAAGACTGAAGCATCAGTCTTCATTAGAGGCTAGAGCAATTAACTGCAGAATCACTAGCAGCAAATCACAGAGACGAGGGGAATAAACGGGTACCCATCCTGTGTATTCCATATTGGCACTACAAGGTAGATCAACAAGGAGTTGTCATAAAAGGCAGGATCACCACAAAGGATGTGTCCCACAACATGACTCCTAAGCATCTTGCTTCAGTAGTCATGACTCCACAAAGAGAAATATGCTAATGGTACCTCAAAGAAAAAGCTTTTATCTTCAGAAAAAAAATGCAGTAGGAGTTTAGTTATGGGATGATACTGCAGAATCCCTAATTTAAATAGTTCTTCAGAATACATCACAATTACCCTTGGTGCTTATACCTGGATGCATGGTTAGTGGTCAGGAAACAACTTCATATCCCAAAGATCAACACTTCTCCTCTTAAAATGAGGTTGCGTTATGCTATTGTACAGTCACTTTATTACATGCTGTACAGTTCTTAGGCTTAAAAAGGATCTTGTGCATAAACATTAGAAAATTTTAAGTGAAACGACTTCCTAATTTAAAAAGCTTCTAAAGAGCTAGCTATAATTACTGTATCTCTGTGTTACAAAGCACACAAAGTTTCTATCACTACTAAGAAAATAACACCTTGGCACTTACATCTTTTTCTTTTTGGAGGCTGTCTACTTTTTCTTTCAGTCGTTTGCATTCATAATCTAATTTATCAGCTTTCTTGGATTCTTCAGATAACCTGTTTTGTAGTTCAACTGCCTGTGAGAACAAGAATCAATAATTTGTCTAAAAATATTAATATTAAAACAAAATACACAAGACAAAAGTAGCCAATTACCATGCATCATGAGTCATGTTGCAAACAAATTAAATAGTTACCTATAGGACATACTAACACCTCTTTTCATCAGTTGTTCAGTGTTTCAGCAAAACCAACAGCATTCAAATACTAGGTCTTAGCACAAGCAAAAGAAGCAAAATCTGTGAAATATTTTCATTACATCTAAAATCAAGAATTTAGGCCCAAGCATGGCTTACAGGAAAAAGCTATTTAGTTCTGTGGGTCAAAGAGCCTACGAAAAGTAGAAAAATTCTCTTGCTTTCTGAGAGGCCTAGTAAAAAGAAAAAACTCCGAAGAAAGTAAATTATCTACACCTTTTGTTAGCTCCATTTCACAAGTCTCGTTCAGAATACAACTACTAGTTTATGCAGCCAGGTAGCACTTCTTAACCTGAGATTTTCCTAACAATTTTTAATACTCGAATATAAAATACAGCCATAAGCTCATAAACAATTTTCTTTACTTCAGGAGGAAACATTGCTAACAAAGTCATATGTACACTCCAACTACAAATCAGTGAAGAGCTTTTAAAATTAAATGAGCAGGAATCTAAAAGCTGAGCAGAAACGATCAGTGAACAGGAAACAAATGACTAAGTCTTGCCTTTCCAAAAACTTTCAGCCTTTACTAGCAAAGGCTCGTTTCCAGAATGTTAGTAAAGCTTATAATGCAGAGAGCATAGAAGCAAGTAAGCTGAATAAATTCTAACCTGCAAAAATAAAGGCTGAGTGAAGACTCAGCTAAAGACATACAGCTTATCCTGAAACAATTAATACAAAGGCTTTTTCATGGCTTTTACATTACAGAGAAAGTGATCAACTTACATTGTGAAGCAATGCAGTAGCTATACCTAGATTAAGACTGCCTAGTGGTTCTAATTGCCTTTTATTTTCCATGTATATAGCTATGGCAAAATAACTAGTAGGCCTAAAATCTGCATGGTCTTAATTCTTAGAAAAGTACTTAGGACTTGGCAGTTGATTTTCTTAATGGTTGCAAGAAAAGCACAGCCGTGCCATTTCTGAGATTATTAGATTGAAAAAACAATATAGAAGCGTTAGATTTGAAAATATTTAGTTTCTCAGATGCGAATTCTGTCACTGGGGCTATCAGAATAATTGCAGGCACAAACAAAAAAAAAAAGCAAGCAGGTCTTCACTTGTGATTGTGCTCCCACTTGCAAAATAGGTATATTTTAACCACAAATGGAAACAAATGCATTAATGTTTGAAATCACTTATGCTATGGTAATGGTATGTAGAAAAACAGCAGGAAATAAATTGTTTTGAATCAGGATGTGGGAGTGTATAGGAAAATATACAGCTACATGGCAATGCAGAAGATTAAAAAAAATGAACTATCACATTTACTGAGCATTATTTGACATGTGGAATGAGAAAAGCAGGAATCTTGCAGCAAATTAAAGCAAGACATATTGTTAAAAATATATTAGAATGTACATGCACAAAGGGGCTGAATTAAAATTACAAAAAATAATCCTAGAATCTTCACATTTTAATTCTTTACGCTGCAATAAAAACTTTCTTACGGAATGCTTCGGTTTCCTTTCAGAAAGATGAACAAAACCTATTAAATATAACTTAAGAAATGCTATTACATCTCCCAGCACAATACACCACCACCAACCTTATCTCACAGAAACTGCTGGGTGGGGTGAAGATGTGATTTCCATGCAGCTCAGTATAGGAGTTTGAACAAAGCACCTTCATCTGCACAGCGCAGAGCTTCTAAGCCAAAGAAATAACTCCTCTGATGTCATTATCAAGAGTGAGGTTGGGTTGTTCACACACTAGACAAGACACATTCGACTACAGAGGCACGCTAATGCTCAGTAGTAACATAACACTGGAATCCTTACACCTGGTTTAATTCTTACAGCACAATTCAGGATTCCCAGACATTAATTTTGTGACAGCTGATGATTCACAGGCAGGTCTCAAAAGGAGTCCAGCCTTACAGACACTTAAGGCAAACACACCGTGTATTCATTTTGAGGTACTGTGGTTAGGTGAAGAAATTTGATGTCTGTCATGAGACACCTGAGGTTTATTCCAGTCTCAGCCAGTGGAATAGATGGTATAAATCAAGAGCTCCCCAGACATTAAATCCTACCCATAAAATATAAGGAATGATGAAGAAAAGGAGGAGTACTTTTTGCAGCACAAACAACAGGACTGCCCCTTCCAAAATCCTTATAGCTGGTGAAATAAGAACGATCAGAAACATACTCAAATATATCATGTACTCAGCTGTCCAAAGCAGTGACATATTTGTTGCCAGTAAATATGACACTATTTGTGTGTGAAAGGCCCCTGCTTTCTACATTTACTTTTCCCTTTGATAGTCTGTTATTTCAACATTTTTTTTGTCCAAGTTTTTGGTGGGGTTTTTTTTGGTAGAATCATTTGGACTGTATTTACCATTAGCCCATAGAGGCTGAAACTAAGTATGTTAACAACTAAGATGGCCAGGTGCAGGGAAAAAGCTACCATGCATAAGGACACACCTTGCTTCTGGGCTTACAATGTTGTTAGTGGTTGTTTCTACATTTTTATTCTGCTGTAAGCTAACATATAGGGATCCTTGTACCAGGATCATTCGAGCTTATGAGTAGGCAGAAATAGAGCAGGCAAACTGGGCTCTCTCTAGCCCTGTTATAAGAATCCCAGAATGATGTTATGTAAATGTAGTGCAGAAGCACGGCAAAAATTTAGGCACAACTTCCACCTTTACAGAAACAGTCACAGGACACTTTGATAAGCAGGAGGATAAACAGACGCCTTTCACTACAGAAAGAGTAATGGTGACACATTTTGTACGTTGCTGCATGCATACAAACAACAAGAATGATATGCAACCTTCTCTCTTCCTAACTGGACAAATTCAGACATATCAGACAAACTAGAACCTTGAAGGAAAAGAAGTTACTTAACGACAGGAATAACCTACCTCAGCTGCGGCGTGTTCCCCACTGCTGGAAATTTGTAAGTGAGAAGTGGATATGTTTTCTGAAAGAAGAAGCTCTAATTCAAGCCCCACTACTGAATACGAATTAGGAATAATTTGAGAAAAAAATCTTAACATTTGTTTAATTTTTAAAAGTAAGATATACTGTTTATTGGCAAATGAATGCAAAGGAAATAATGGCAAGAAATGCAGAAAAGGAGGATAAAGAAAGTACCTACAGAAACATGGAAGCCTTCTAACCAGAAGGAGCTGTTTGTTCATAATTTCTTTTTTTAGTTTGCTCATAATTTCTTTTTTAGTTTGAGGTACGTCCATACTATGCTGAGAAAGTGTTGAACAATACAGAGATCTGTTGCATTGATGATGCCTGTTCTTACCTGTCTCTTGTACATTTCCAACTGACTGCGTGCTGCATTGGCCTTCCTTAGTTCTTCTTCCAGGCTCACAGTATTCTGCATGTACATCGTATTCTTCTCTTCTAAGAGTTTCACTTGCCGTCGCAAATCACCCAGGTCTTCCAATTTCTTTTTGTATGACTCTACCTGGCTTTCTAACTTGGCTACTTTATCAGAAGAATGCCTGGAGGGACAGATTTGTGTCAAATTTGTTCTCTGAAAACTAACAAAATGAAACGTCCTGAAGCTTCCTCAGTATTTTGTCTAGATGCAGAAGGCATTCTGAGACATCATGGGGAGAACAAGAGAGGAATCACATCCTCCTGTTACTAATGTCTTCACTTTTAAATTGTCTGCTTCCCTTCCATAACTATTTGTCAACTCAAAGACCTGCTGATGGAAGTACTTTGAGACACTATCACTCTTCATAATATAGCCTCTTTATCTGCTTCCAATCCTAGAATAGCAGTTAAAGCACCTTTCACTCCCACCCATCTCCTTTCAACTCTAAATCAATCCTCAGACCTGCATTTTACAAGAGTAAAGAATGAAATTTTCTATCCTTCAATTAGCTTTAATGATAGCTAGGAATAAAATCATGAAGATCCATCTCTTGGCAGCACACACTTGGTGACACAGAGGTACCATAACAGCTTTGAAGCCTGACTACCTCTAAATAATTGAAACACCAGGATCTGTTCATAACATGTCAGAGTTCTCCCAATCCACCTAGTGCATTGTCAGCACAGCCACAGCCCCCAGCCCCAGCTACTTGCACCCTCACTTCTATTACTGTCCTCAATTCCATTCTAGAACCAACCTATTTACAGACTCAATTTCCCATCAACCTGGAGAATCTTCCGTTGAACCAAGAGTCAATTTACGGGTCACTGGTGCAAGCCAAATCTCCTTAATCCCCAATGAAGAGTAAAGACTCTCTCTGGAGTTAGGAATTACTCTTTGAATCCATGCTGCCCACACAGTTTATGAAATTGGGCAGTCTGATAGATTCATTCCTGGCGGAGTAGGTTAGGACATATAGCTTTGGTGGAAAGCTGCTGGTGAATTAGAAAAGCGAGTATTAAGATATGCGTTGCTAGTTTTGCTAGATAAAGCAATACAGGTGGGAATTATGCTCCATAGTAAAAGGGGATGCTCCACCTTATAAACTCCTAGCATCATCAAATCACGACAACTTTGGGAGCTTAGTGGAATAGAGAGTTTTAATAGATGTTGTTTATATTTGCATTATATGATGAACCAAAAGCGCCACCCAAAGCCCAAATAATGCAAACCCAGGAAAGGAAAGGGTCTAGTTCCCTGATGAGAACATATGCTTAAGTCTCAATGAAGGTGACTAGAGAACACTCAAGAGACCAATGAATGTCTTGTTATAACCAGATTGGTAAGCTCACTGGCAGTTATTGATTAGGTACACTACAAATAACAAATTTAATTAAGCAGAATTGTGTGGTGGTCTGTGTACTTAAATGGAGGATTTGAAAGAAACCTGGCATTGAGAAAGCGTTTATATTAAAATTATTAAAACAAATGCTAATGAAGACTAAGTACACAAATTGCCTGGATTAAAAATTAATACTGAAAAGGGTTAATAGAACAGCATTTACCTAAGTACATCTATCTCATCCTTCAAAGACTGAGCCTCCTCTGCCAATGCAGTAAGCTCTTCTGTTTGCTGTCTCAGTTCAGCAATTTCCTTTTCTAGTTCTTCACAGCGTATTCGATAGTCATCTTTGGCAGCTTCTAATCTGTTGAAATGAAGTAAAACAGAAAATAATTTCTCAGCCTGAGTCACAGTTACCTTTCCTCCTTCTCATCCTCTCTAAAATACATGAAACGGCCTTCTGGAGCAGTGAAGGTGAACAGCAGCTCAATGTGCTTATTCAAAAACATAGAAGTAGATTGTCTTTTTTGATTATCTCAATTTTACATCAGTCTTCCTGTTTGAAAGATCACAAGATAATGCATGTTCCCAGAAAGACAAATTCTGATTTTTTTCTGTCATACTGATTTTTCACAATAGAAGCTTAAGCAGAAATTTCCACCTTTTTTCATCTTGGGGCATACAGAGTCTGATCATAATTCAACTCCTACATGCCCTGATTGTCAGACGTTCTAAACTCTGTAGACCTCTCACCAGGGTGACCTTATTTATCTACTTACTTACTCATAAAGAACGCGTGTCTCCCCATTGCCTCTGAAGAACCAAGTTATACATTTAGTTATCAAATCAGCATGTAAAGAGCTCAAACTAAGGTTTCTGGAGCAAACTACTTACACACAAAACACACAGGCAAAGCTGCATTAACCTGGCAGTGAACAAATGGGGAAAGAAGCTTTGTCAAAAGCATTTTGAACGAATGGAAGAGGATACAATTTGGAACATGAAGTCCTCTTGTGATTTTGATCTGAAATTAAAATGAAAGCAATCCAGAAGGAAATATAGGCTTAAGAAAAATATTCTATCCATTAATTCAAGAACTGAAAAAAAGAATCTACAAGAACGGAGATGAGATAGTCCATTCCAGTCTGCCACCAGACACCACATGCTATGAAGGCAGAGAAAGGAGGTGTAGGAGGATGGGAAAGGAGTCTCACAGGTGAAAAGGGTTTAGAAAGACCTTCAGAACCTGAAACTAGAGTAACAGGCAGTGCAGGTATTCATACAGGGAGAAAAGCTGTTAAAATAGGAATTGATAAGAGAGACACACTCAGGTAGGAATTGTACTAGAGCATGGAGATGAAAAAGGAGAGATAGAAGGGACCACCAGAAAGACATCACTACATTGTAATGAAGAAAACCAGGTGCTAGCCACTGTAAAAAAGAAACACTGAACATTTTTCAAGAAATTGAAGAGAGGGTGTGTCTGGATATGCAGGAAAGACTTAGCAAAAAGGAGAAAAATGGCAAAACAGGTGTAAAAAAAAGGAAAATTATATGGCAGCTGTCACACAAATTAGAAAAGGGCAACCAGAACAGCACAGAAAGAGAAGAAAAACTGGCAGCACAAAGAAATGCTGTATTTTCAGTCACAAGGGATAGTGACCAACAAGAATGAAAAGATGATGGTACAGTGGACCAGCTTTCTTGTCTAACAGGCTTACACAGCAGAGCTCATTTGCAATGTTTGCAGTCTCAGAGAAGGACACACTTTGATGTATACCATCACCTGTAGTACTGTCCATAGCAAAGTCTCAGCTAGGACTTCCTATACCATAAAAATACAATCAGAATAATATACACAAAGGAAAGTACATTACTTTTAATTCTCACCGATTTTAAAAAGCACTGGTGAAATGATTGCACACAACTAAAAATAGCTTCAAAGAACAGACTGACATGCATATAGCATTTCAGCATCACGAAATTATGAATATTTTTTATGCTGGAGCTTGTAAAGCGGTAAATCCCAGCACTGTAAAAAAGTTACTATTGTGGTTATACCACCCATCACACTAATATGTAATTGCCAGCAGAACCAGAAGTATATAAAATCATTTCTGTTGCCATCTACAAACAAACAATCTAAACAAGGATAGCTTTTCTACCTGAATGTTTCCTCTTGGAGTTGTTCTAGTTGTGCCTGCAGCTGAAAGTGCCTACGACCTGCAGGGCTGTTCGGATCTTCAATAGAATCAGATTGAGTTAAACGTTCTATCAAAATCTGGTTTTCAGCAACCAAACTGCTCTTCTCCTCCTGGAGGGCTGCAACCTGTTGTAATAAAAGCATAAACGGGAATAACTGAGCTACTCAGCAATAAAAAAATAATTATTTTTTGTGTACATAATGAAGCATCAACAAAATCCACAAATGGAAACATAGTCTTCAATAATCGCATTTCACAAGAATATACTATAACATTAACAGGTATTGAATTGTTGTGTGATGTAGTCAACATATTGCAACATTATGGGCAATTTACCACACAGAAAATGTAAATATTCGTAACTGCACAAGCATCTAAAGAAAAAGTCACAGTTATCAGATAACTTCATTATAATGAGGTCTACATACTTTGCCAACAAATAAATAAAACTAGCCCTCCAGAGTAAAGCTTTAAAAACCAATTTCCAAAAGAAACAATTCCTATTGATCACATAGAATATCTAGGTCTGGATGTGTCCTTTCTAGATATTTTTTTAAATCCAGTGACCAATTTCAAACAGACGTGAAACAGGAACACAGTCCCAAAGATGATTCAGCAAAGAACCCAAAGTGTTGCAACTCAAACAACAGCTGAAACATGGGTTCATGTATTATTAAATAGTATAGAATTAATGTGCAGGAGAAGGAGGGGAAGAGAGGGAACGTAAACTCTTCAACAGAAGGAAGTGGTTCAATAAGAGCTTGAATCATCCAAAACACCAAAATCAACGATGACACACAAATCCGCTTCATTAGTTCTAACAGTTACTGAACTGCTTGCAAAAGCCTGAGTTATACTACAAAGTAGGGCTGCAACAGCAATGCCTTTCAGGGTCCCACTTTACACTACTCATGTCCTCCAGATGAGGTATGCTTGATTTATAGTAGGGCTGAGTCTAAATCCATACGCAGCTCAGACTACAGTAACTTCTGACTGGGATTTAACCCTTAAATGAAACTGTTACAGCAGCATAACCTCAGATAGTTCTCTCCTGCAAGAATTGAGCCACACAGCTCAAGCCTTTCCTATCTCAATTAAAAGGTTTTCTTAGTATGAATCATCTTGGTACTGGTAACATTGCATCAAGATAAGAAAACAATGAAATTCACTCTGCTAGCACAAGCAAAATAATTACTGTGCAATTTTCACCTCCCTAGTAAAAATTATGTTGTCAAACCACACTTCTCATTTCCAGCCGCCTGAAAATTAAAGCATAACCTTCCCATTTTAAAATTAATATATAAAATACAGCAAACCTACCTGCATATCTAACTCATGACACCTCTGGGCAATTTCTTCTTTTATTGCTAGTGCTTCATTTAATTCTTCTGTAGTTTTCTTCAGCTATCATAAATAACATTTATAGTTTCGTCATTCTCTGTGAAGTGTCTAAAAATATTCCAAACTACATGACTAAAATTATTTTTACATTTGTGCAATATATTAATTTTTTTAAAAATCAAGGCAATTCTGCTTTCATAAAAAACAAATAAGTAGATATGATTACTGTTTAGTTTGTGTGGCAGTAAAAAGTACACACACTTATAAGTAATGTTTACTCTTACAAAAATACATTAGAACTATCGCATCTATTGTACAAATGAAGTAAAAAAACCTGAAGAACTAATGTCTGAAGAGCTCAGCAAGTCTGTACACTGAAAAAATTGTCAATACCACTTTTCTTTACAAATGCAAAGAATGCATAATTTCAGTTTTCAATCTACTTTCCAAATACAGAAAGGACTGAAAGGTGGAATACAGGGTATGGATAATTAGCATAAAATCTCTCTAGTCACTGGAAGCTACTTACTGCACAACAGGAATACAACTAACATAGAGAGGGAAAAGCCTACTCTTCTGAAAAAAAGCATTGACTCCTGTAAGCCATGGGAAAATATTCAGATCCTTTACACCAAAGTTTTTACATTCAAGGTTTTCAAAGGTTTTATCTTGCAAGTTTACATATGAATGCAATTAAGCTAATATAAACATAGCTATAAGAATACTGGCTTGAAAAAACAGGTGCATGCATATTACGCATATAAAGGTGTAGATATGCATTATTATATATAATGAATTTTAGATGGACTTTCTCAAACAGCACACCATTGTATCTCATTTTTTCAAGTTTATTTTTCAATGGCCTGTTGACATACAAAAATTAATTCCATCTGCCAGAATTTACATCTTTCTGTAAAGGATGATAGAGGAACAAAAGGAATGCTACTGTACTATACTTCTTAGTTAGAAAAAAACTGAGGAAGTAGAAAAAAACATGAGGCCAAGCTAGTATAAAAATAACCGTGTTTGTATATTCTTCAAATTTATCAGGGAAAGAGTCTCTTTGAAAACTTCTCTATATGTTGTAACCGTTCTTATAAGGACCTTAAGAATGTCTGAGCCACATCTATGGAGTTTTTTAAACTGACTTTGGGAGAAGGAACTAGCAAAAAATAGCTTTACTCAACTACTACACAGTTTTTAATCTTCCTTCTCAATTCTCAAATATTTGCACTGGCCTGCAGTTCTGCTTTACTACATCATAGAACTAAATTTGTTTTCAAAACTGGATTTTTCTGTCCTTTAAATAAACAAAATGGGTAAACTCAATATATGAGGCAAAAGGATTTGAAATAGTTTTCCACTTCTTATTTGAATTTCCCACAAACCTCTTTCATAACTAAAGAACAAAAGACAGACTTCTTAATAAAGCAAAATGACTGGGCATTGATGTACTATGACTGAAGGAAAAGAGACATCTAGTCTTAAGATACCTGCCGATCAAGGTCAACGTAAGCATCATTTCCCACAGAGACTGGAGATTCTTTACTCATCAACTGCAATTAGATTACATGGGATTAGAAAAAGCATGGATTTACTTTTATATTACAAGCTAAGCGTCAATGAAATACCAAGCTAATTTTAACTTGGAGTTTCACTATGACTTCATTTGAAAGTTTTTAACTTAATTTTTATATATGATATATTCAGAAACAACCACAATCTTCAACAGCAACCATCTTCAGAATTTACAATATTTAAAACACTGTAAAAGAAATTTTACATCACCTCCTTTTCTTCTGAAAATGTGCATTCTTCATCTATGATGCAACCTACAGTACATCCTTTTAAGCATTTTAGCATTATTTGGAACGATGGTAGCTACTACGCAAGACCTGCCTTTAAATGTTCTCCACCAGTGTTTTTTCGGTCATGTAGCAGTTCACATTAATTTATTTAACTGAAGTTGCGGACATATCATCTCAACTAATTGTGTACAATAAAGATCACAGAAATTCCTGCTCTGGAGTTGTCTGTAATTTGCAGATTTAAAAAAATCTACAAAGAGTACTCCTGAAACTAGTATAACAATTCCTTTTATACTAGCCTATTTTATTGCAAGAATGGCTTGTAGTGGTTTTAGTCTAGAAAACATTACTTTCAACCATGACTTTTTTTTTAAAAAAAGAAGAAAAAAGCAAGTCTTCCAAATTGACTGAGGTGTTTAGCAGAAGATAAAAAGCTGATAAAAAATTAAATTTTCTTTCAGTAAACCACTGATCAGTTATACAAGTACTTAAAAGTTACATCAAATGTAACAGAAGATATACTGGAAGATCTCCTCCCACACACTTCCAGTAAACCTATTAAGGTGAAGTCATTACTTGAATGTGTAAGACACAAAAAGGAACAGTTTTCCAAGTAAGCACTACAGAACCACACCAATGGTTTCTGTCATACTGTCCAAAGACAAAAAATGTTTTATGAATTCTCCAGTGACACAATTCATGGAAGTTACAATAATAAAGGCCCTATCCTAACCAAAATCAGGAAAAGATTTCTTTACTAAGGCATTCTGTCCAGTCTGGACACTTTCTTCAGAGACAGGGCTTCCTTTATTCCTTCCAGAAACCAGTGTTTTTGCATTACTTTTCACTGGCAAAGTTCCTCACATACACAGCACAGACCTTTCATTTCTTCTGCATCCTTTCTGTTTATAACACTGTGTACAACAGAAAATCTGTTTGACATTGACATAATTCAAATATTTATACACTTACTTTGCTCTCCCTTCCCTCGGCTCCTTAACTGGGATCTAGCTGCGTACTACATGGTTAGATTCATCCATCTGCCTTCAGCAGTCCTTCTCAGTCTTTGAAAATCTTTGATGCTAACTGGTAAATTCCTTCCATTTTGTCTGCATCTTTACTAAGACAAACTACTCCAAAATGAAGTATTCCATGGTTCTCTGCAACAGTATTAGGAAGTCCCTAGCCTCAGATCTGAAAAATGAAGTCACATGTCTTACACAGGCTGTGAATTTAATTCCAAGAAATGCATTTCATGGTAAGTGTGCATGAAACAACTGTGGGCAAGAGCCACAGACATACGTCCAGATGAGTGACTCAATGCAACAAAAATTATCTTTCAATCTTATGCCCTGTGATACGGTAGGGAGCTAAAGAGTAATCCAATGGATTGTGCTACATCCAGTCACATGACCAGGAAAGGAACAGGAACAAAATGGCCAGATCACTCACAAGTAATACAGGAATCCAAGTTTTGACCATTAGCTAAGAAGTGAGGTGAAAAGGGAGAGTTATCAGGGTGAAGGAGTGTCTCCATCTTTTCCCTACACATCTCCCCAGACCCCAAAGTGGACAATGGTATATGTAAGCAAATGTCTTGACTGTGCTCTTCTTCTGGATTGACTCCATCCAGTTTCTCACCCCTTAATAGCAAACATTTTACTGTAAATAGCACAGGTATAAATATAACTCCATCCACCAATCAAAACATCTCAATCTATAATAAGACTTCCTGAAAAATTCAAGAAAATTTTTACTGAATACTGCATCAGGATTCCATATAGGTACACATGTCAACTCAAAACCTTCCATCCACCTGAAAAATACAAGGTAAAAGGCTTGTCTAGTTTCCCCTATTCTTCACTTTGTTTCTTGTCAATATGCATTCTTGGATACCACTGAAGTTTAGAGCTTCACAATGCTCATTTCATCAGCTACATTCTCAACAGCTGATCAGCTCTTTCTGTAATGTTTATTACTAATCTGCTGGTACTAGTAAGTTGTTATAATTTTTAGAGCAAATTTCCTTACTGTGTTCTGCTATGTATCTCCTCTACTTACAAACTCACATTCAGATAAACTGAAATACTGCTGTAGTTCTAGTGCTTTACATGCAACCTGCAAGTGTTACGAGATTACATAAGAAGATTAATAAGAACACAGACTTGGGAGCTATGGGTCAATGCCAACAACTTTGAGTTTAGCGTGGCAAACTATTTCATTTGTATTTCAATTGGCTGACACAAGAATAAAATGCAGAAGGAAGTGGCCTTCTCATTTTCTCTCCACAGCTGCAAGTTTTCTTTTCAGGAGTATACTACAGGTTGGTATCTACCTTCACAATTTTGTAGCAGCAGAACTTATTTACAGCTCCATACTTACAGTTTAGCTTAACTATAACATTATATTCTATTTTCACATGGACGATGATGTCCAAGTACAGTAAATTTTACAAGTAAACTGATTATAAAAAAAGAAAATCGAAAAAGCACCTGCAGAATCAAGGAACTGCATTAGGCCTCTACAATAGAGGGACGAGTACGTTTAAGAGCTTCCTACAATGAAAAAGCCAGCAACAAGCATTTACCTTCCCTGTTAATCCTTTGCATCTACACATTTTCATACTCATATCTTTGGTATCGTGTCTAACAAAATACTTGCAGATCTGCTAATTTTATATTAAACCTTAACTTTTTAACTGCTTTCCTCGTGCAATGTGGACAAGTTGTGTTGTCATAGTTACATAAAGATTATTGCAGGGGTAAAACTGTCACAAAATCTGCATGTACGAAGAACCTGAGTTATGAATGCTTCTTTTCCTCCTACACGATTTGGATGATTTTGCAAATGCAGCTGCATCACTTAGTTATGTTAAAAGGTCAAAACAATTGCTTTATGTGAAATGCCTCTTCTACAGTTGCTACTCTTGTACAAGCTCATTTAAGTGCCCATGAAATAACATAAAAATCCAGCTTCTGTGTTCAGAAGGTTGTTTATCTTTTTCTTTGTTTGCTTTTTAAGAGTCAAGGCTGTGTACAATGCAGTGTATATCTTTTAATGCAGCTAGACCTCCTTTTTTCTCCAGTACTGCTGACAGACCCAAGGAGAAGGGGAAGGGGAGTGGGAAAGGAAGTACACAAATGGCCAAAATAACTGCTGTAAGGAGAGATTTTTGGCCCTAAAAAAACCTCTGCAAATTATGAAAGCAAAAATACGTATTATAACACACATTAATATTAATTGCAGGTAATAATAAATTATAGTATAAACATAATACAGTGCCTGTGGGTTAAAATCAGAGGAGCCCATAAGAAGGTAGATTTTGTGATGGGAGTCTGTTACAGGCCACCCAGCCAAGGAGAAGCAGCTGATGAGCTCTTCTATAAACAGCTGGGGTTAATCTCTAGATCAAGGCCTCTCATTCCTGTGGGAGACTTCAATCTTCCTGACATCTGCTGGAAGTACAATAGAGCAGAATGGAAGCAGTCTAGGAGGTTCCTGGAGTGTGTGGAAGACAACTTCCTTGCACAGCTGGTGAATGAACCAACAAGGGAAGGTGCCCTCCTGGACCTGCTGTTTGTGAACAGAGAAGGCCTTGTGGGGGATATGGCAGTAGGAGGACGCCTAGGACTAAGCAATCATGAGATGATAGGGTTTTCTGTTCTAGGAGAAGTGAAGAGGGTGGTTAGCAGGACAGTAGCATTAAATTTCCAGAGGGCAGACTCTGAACTCTTCAGAAGCCTCGTTGGCAAAGTCTCATGGGAGACAGTGCTTAAGGGCAAGGGAGCCCATGAGGGCTGGGAGCCCTTCAAAAAGGAGATCCTAGCAGCTCAGGAGAAAGCCATCCCCATGTTCCAAAAAAAAAAAAAAGCCAGCAGGGGAAAAAACCAGCTTGGTTGAACAGGGAAATCCTGAGTGATATTAAGAAGAGAAGGAATGTTTATGGGCTCTGGAAGAGGGGACAGGCCTCTTGGGTGGACTACAGGAGGGAAGTGAGATTGTGTAGAGAAAAAATCAGAAGGGCTAAGGCTCAACTAGAAATCAGATTGGCAAAGTCTGTGAAAGATAACAAAAAAATCTTTCTATAAATATATAAATAATAAAAGGAGGACTAGCGAGACCATACAGTCCCTATTGGATGCAGAAGGAACAACAGTGACAGGAGATGAGGAAAAGGCTGAGGTACTTAATGCCTTCTTTGCCTCAGTCTTTAATTGTAAAGAAAGTTGTTCCCTTTCTGTACAAACCTCGGAGCTAGAGGAGCAACATGAGGCTCCCATGGCCCAAGAGGAGGTGGTCAGAAGCTTGCTACCCTGACTTGACACCCACAAGTCTATGGGGCTGGATGGGATTCACCCGAGGGTACTGAAGGAGCTGGCGGATGTGCTGGCCAAACCCCTTTCCATCATCTTCCAACAGTCCTGGAAGACTGGGGAAGTTCCACTGGACTGGAGGCTGGCTGCTGTTGTGCCCATCTACAAGAAGGGTCACAGGGAGGATCCAGGGAACTACAGGCCTGTCAGTCTGACCTCAGTGCCAGGGAAAGTCATGGAACAGGTGATCTTGAGTGCTATCATGAAGAGCATGCAAGAGAACTTGGTGATCAGGCCCAGTCAACACCGGTTCACACAAGGCAGGTCTTGCCAAACTAACCTGATCGCCTTCTATGACAAAGTGACTCGGCTGCTGGATGAGGGAAAGGCTGTGGATGTATCTTTCTGGACCTCAGTAAAGCCTTCAACAGAGTTTCTCATAGCATTCTGCTACAGAATCTGTCAGCCTCTGGCCTGGACAGGCGCACACTCTCCTGGGTGGAAAACTGGTTGGATGGCCGGGCCCAGAGAGTGCTGGGAAATGGAGTTAAAGCCAGCTGGAGGCCAGTGACAAGTGGGGTTCCCCAGGCCTTAGTGCTGGGTCCAGCCCTGTTCAATGTCTTTATCAATGACCTGGATGAAGGCATCGAGTGCACCCTTAGCAAGTTTGCGGACAACACTAAGCTGGGTGGAAGTGTTGATCTGCTGGAGGGTCGGGAGGCTCTGCAAAGGAATCTGAACAGGCTGGACCGCTGGGCTGAGACCAATGGCATGAGGTTTAACAAGGCTAAATGCCGGGCCCTACACTTGTGCCCAGGTGGCCAAGAAGGCCAGTGGCATCTTGGCTAGTATCAAAAACAGCGTGACCAGCAGGTCCAGGGAGGTTATTCTCCCTCAGCACTGTTGAGACCGCACCTCGAATACTGTGTTCAGTTCTGGGCCCCTCACCACAAGAAGGATGTTGAGGCTCTGGAGCGAGTCCAGAGAAGAGCAATGAAGCTGGTGAAGGGGCTGGAGAACAGGTCTTATGAGGAGCGGCTGAGAGAGCTGGGGTTGTTTAGCCTGGGGAAGATGAGGCTGAGAGGAGATCTCATTGCTGTCTATAACTACCTGAAAGGAGGCTGTGGAAAGGAGGGTGTTGGCCTCTTCTCCCAAGTGACAGGGGACAGGACAAGAGGGAATGGCCAGGGGAGATTTAGGCTGGACATTAGGAAAAAATTTTTCACAGAAAGGGTCATTGGGCAGTGGAACAGGCTGCCCAGGGAGGTGGTTGGTTCACCTTCCCTGGAGGTGTTTAAGGCACGGGTGGATGAGGTGCTAAGGGGCATGGTTTAGTGTTTGATAGGAATGGTTGGACTCAATGATCCGGTGGGTCTCTTGCCACCTGGTTATTCTACGATTCTATGATTCTATATATATTAAAGACTAACCAATACTTAATTTATATTTATATGTAAATTTTTTTCAATATTTTTGATACTTGTATCATCCTTGCTTTTCCATTATCTTGTGCACAGCCTGCATTGAGAAATGCATATGTGCAGATCAGCCTCTAAGAATCTAGGTGGTAGCAACACATCAGACCAATCTGACTGCACTGAAAAAATAACAGAGAAGCATTGTTCAATTTATAAAACCTTTATGGAGTGTGCGGCCTATTTTATTAGTAATATTAATAATATTTTATTTTAAACATCTAAATAGGTAAAGAAAGGAAATGCTGAAGAGTCAAGTTATTTAAAAAATGAAATAATCAAACAAAATTTCAAACATGAAATGCTCCTTCCAATTAAAAATTAGCTTCTTCATGGAAAATAACCCAGAGAAAACAAAGCACAAGCTTGTTCTACTGTGATTCATGAAATATTTTCCTAAGTAAGATGGTTCATGAAAACCAAAGAAGTATCAAAAAAATAATTTAAATGTGGTATGCTGAAATTACATAATACATCTCCAAAACATAGAGAGGTCTTTTTACATATATAATTTTGAAGAAATAGTACCTGCATGTCAAAAGTTTTGAAATGTTTGGATTACGTGACATACTAACTTTTCAAATATGCATATACAGGTACTTTCCTAGGCACTTAGTTTTGGTGTCTCCTATGTATTACTTAGTTTAAGTGACTTGGATTCTCCGCAGAACAGGAGAGTGACCTTAAACCCAGTGAAGTTTCAACCCTCCAAAGATGGAGTCTGCACATGCAGCTCTGAAGACTCTCTGGATCTAAACTTGTTAGATTCATAAAATACCTCAAGTTGGAAAGGGCCCAGAAGGACCATCAAGTCCAACTCCCTGCTCCTCACAGAACTACTTCAATTAAACTGTATGACTAAGAGCATTGCCCATTTGCTCCTTGAGCTCTGACAGGCTGTGACCACCTCTTTTGTATGTACAACCAGGATTATCCTGTCTCAGGCGGAGAATCCAGCATTTGCTCTTGTTATATTTCATTCAGTTGGCGATTGCCAAGCTTTCTACCCCATCCAGTTCTCCCTGTAAGGACCTTTGAGTCCACAGCTTCTCCTAGTTTAGTATTACGGACGAATTCCCTTAATGTATATTTGATTCCTGTGTCCAGGTGATTTATAAAAATATTAAAGAACACTGGCCCTCACTTTGACCCTAGGTAACCCCACAAGTGGCTGGCCACCACCCTGATGTGACCCACGTTTACTATAATTCTTCGAGCCCAACTCATCAGGCAATTGCTCACCCAAGGTATTATGTGTTTGGCTAGCTGTATGCTGGACATTTTGTCCAGAAGGATACTGTGAAAGACAGTATCAAAAGCTCTGCTAAAAGTCAAACTCCTTAATCAACCGGCTTCCTCTGCCCAGCTAGATGGGCAAACTCGTCATAAAAGGAAATTTTTAGTTAAGCAGCACTTTCCCCTCATGAATCCATGCCAGCTATGACCAATGGCTGCATTGTCACTCAAGAGTTTTTCAACAGCTACCAGAATAACCTTCTCTATAAATTTTCCAGGCACTATTGTGATACTGACAGGTCTGTAAATGTCAGACTCCTCTTTCTTTCCCTTCTTGAAAGTATATTGCAGTATACTTTTTAAAACATATTAGCACAAATATCTTCATTAGATTATTCATAACACTACAGCCGACAAGCTATCCATTTCTGCTATCCATTTCTCTTTCTTTTCACTTGTCCAGTAAAACCCCCAAATCACCAGTTCATGGAGTTCTGTATTTTCAAGATACAATTTTCAAACTAATTCTACTGTATTTGGTTATTCATATAAAAGCAGCCTAGTGCACTTCAGGAGCCACAGGTTGGGAAAGGTAAAAGGAAAGGTGACCCAGTGAAAAAAAAACATCTAGAAGTTTCAATCTTCTAGACTTAAAGAAAAGTGGGACATTCAAACAGAGTTCTTTGACAAAGAGCAAGCTTTACTGATTAGTTTTTCAACGGAAAACTAAAACATTTCTTCATGTAAAAAAAGCAATATGCATGCCCATTATTTTCTTTACTAAGTTTTTCCAAAGTAAGAAAAAAGTATACTTCTGTAAAATACTGACAGGCTAAACTTTTACACACTGTGAGCATCCCAGCATACCTCCTGAATGGCTGTCATTACAACATGTTGAACCGATTCTTCCATCATCATTATAGTCTGGATATACTCTGAAAATAAGAGCATTCTGAGATGTTATTGCTGAAACGCAAGTCACACAGAACACAGGGTCAAAAGCTGCATCCTTCCTATAAAGCCACTAGGTGTCACAGACGACGCTGAAATGCATAATCACTAGTCAATTCCCACCCCAACAAACTCAACATGACTTTACCTGAAGTCTGTTCAAACATAAATCTAGGCTCATTGGAACTCCGTAATAATGAAAACAGTACGTGATTGTTGTCTATTTTTCAATTCTCTGGCATCTCACACTTCTGAAGTAACTACTGGTACCTCTTTTCTCACCTTGCTCCCAAACTATTCAGGCTATAAAAGCACACAATCCATGCACATGGTGCCCTTTTCCACAAGTTTAACAATAATGTCTTGCTTTCCTACAGCATCCTCATTTCAAGGAATTTTCATGTTGGTTTCTGTTCTTATTTCTGTGCTATAAAACATTTAAGTGTGTAGATACGAACTACACAACAGATACCTTGTAAGATGACACAGTGGTCAGAATGTCAAGTTCTGACATTTAGACTAAGTCAATGAATTTATGACTTGCCCTGTATAATCAGCTTTATATGCAGCCTGTATTCTTTTATTGATTTGCCAAGAGGAAGACACTGGGAATTAGTCACCTCAAAGTGATTAATTATGTCATCCCAAGTCTCACTCGAAGTACATATGACTAGACAGTTCCAGTATTTCAAATATACATTTTTAATGTTCAGAATGAAAGAGAAAGAGATATAAAACAAGTGTCTCCGTTGTTCATCAAATCCTCTGTGTCATCTGCAGGAAAAATGAATGAGTCCCTGTTTCACCTGTGCAGTTGGTACCATGGGAGTCCAGGGAGGCAGAAGTCTTTCAGTGACTGCTGAAATGGGATTCAATTGCTTAACAGATGCCTGAAGTGCCATTTTGGTTGCCCTTAAGGCATCATACCTGGTCTTCAGCTTCTGCCCAAAAGGACAGGGTTGCCAACATTACTTTTTCCTATTTGCTAATGCCATGCAAATGTCTCAGAACCACAGCATCCCAAAGCACATCAAACATCTTCAGACCAACCACCAACCATACTGATGGTTTTTGGCCACATAGTAAAATGCTGACTGGAATGCATCTCTTAAAACCAAGAGTCACACAGAACAGTATGATAACTACATTTTTTTTTACTCTTAACTACCCCAATCTATCTCACAATAGTTAAAGGGTGAGCCCAAGAATTTTGCTTTGTACAGTGCCTTTTCAGCTCAACAAACAAAAAAACTGAAAATACGTATGTTGGAAGCAAAACCAGTTCCACGGTTTGAGACTCTAAAACTAGTGAAGCTTATAACAAAACAACAGTTATTACCTGCAGGATAAACTTCTGCCACCACTGATAAAAAATACATTTGTCTTGTGCAGCAATCAGAGAAATACAATTTTCCCCTTAAGCAGTTTTGCAACAATCTGGATTTTCATTCACTGCCTGGGAGAAAACATGCTTCCAAAATTTAATACCTTGCTTCTGTTCACAATTCACAGCACATCCCAAAATAAGCTGAAGCATTCTTCCAAGCTCCGCAGCATCAGCATGCTCTCCAATCAGGTTAACATCAGGAAGGATGAAGTCATTAATCTGTTGCCCTAGAATCTGCATAAAGACCCAGGACATGTAAGTCTCCATCACTGCACATATACACACACACAGATTTTAAAATACAAAAATAATTCAGAATCAACAAGAGCAATTCACTCATACTTTAGCTTAGTGTTCAATCCACCTTTAAAACAAACTAAATTGCCTAACATCTAACATCCAAATATTAAACCATACTGCTTGACTCAACTAATACTTGTGAGAAGACAAACCTGTCTCAACTAATAAGGAAGTATTAGTTCCAAACTCAGCAGGATTTGTTTCTTCAGGCAAGAAAGGTAATAAAAGCAGGCTTCCATGGTGACCATCAGCACATGGGTAATTATTTTTTAAAAAAGCATTTCATTTAAAAAGGTTTAACACCTAAACCTACCTCATATAGCATAAAATTATTAGATACAAGTGTCACATTTCTTATCATCAGAAAACCAGAAACTGAAATATTTCACTCCTGAACTGACAGGTGACAAGTACAAGATAGTAAAAAACTTGGTCACGTGGCCTCATAGTTTTAGAAAATTTAAGGATATTTAGCAAGTCTCAGAGCTAAGAAAGCTAGTTTCATGGAACACAATTTGAGGTAGTAGTACAATACATAATTAAACAGCCCACATGCAGAAATTAAAAAACAAACCAAACCAAAAAACCCCACATGACTTACAATTAATGTAATCTGATTTATAATTAAGGAGGATTAGCATTAATGATTGTCAGTAGAAGGAATTAAACAATTCTGCTAAATTGTTCATAAAGAGCTTTCAGTGGGCTGAAAATATGAATATGAAATTTGTAATTAAAGACATCTCTGACACATTAATTGCAGATAGAAAGAAACTGTCACTTCTTAAGCAGAGTGCAATAAAGAAACAATGACTATGGAGGGAATCAGTAATTTGTTTGCTGGATGACCTTTTTTGTGTTAATATCCAAGAAAAACAGAAAATCAGGTAAAAGTATTTATAAAAATCCCCAAAACATTTAACAGCTGTGTATAAAGAATACATGGAAATCAAGCTATTCAAAAGCTTTCCATGGTTGGGCTTTCTAGAGTTGTTGTGGTCAAGTTTGTTCTTGTTTTGTATAGTGGTTTTTGCATAGCAACATTATTTTTTTTTTTCCAACAGCTTTCCCAAAGAATGAGCACCAACACCACTAAAAATCTCTGCACACTTTAATGGACCCAGATTCATTCTTGTTGAAAAAGACTTCCTTTAGGTCATTCTAGTGAAAATTCTGTGAACACATTGAGTACAAGAAAACATTGCCACAGTATATAGACTGCAATAATATAGTAAAACATAACATTCTTTGAATTATACAAATCTAATATATGTATATATATTGACCTGTAGGTCCCGAATTTCTTTCAAATGCAATGCCAGATTGGAGTTAATAATACTACAAACTTTCAATGGTTACTCATAATATAATTTCTGCTGAAGAAAGCCGAAGAGAAGAGGCGTATCAGCAGGATTTTGAAATAAACATAAGACACAATTTTAATTCAACAATAGAAAAAAAACCTTGAAAATTAAAGGATCGACTCTGCAGTCAGTATCTCACAATGAGAAAAAGCATTTTCCCTCTTTTTAAAAAAATAAGTATAAAAGACATCTACAAAAAAAGGCAAGTTTTTATGTCAGAGCAGCAGAGTTCTGCAGCAAGATAGCTAGGGCATAACAAAGCACGCAAGGTATAAATAGGTAACTTTGGCTTCTTGCTTTTCGATAGTATAATTGACAAAGACAGCAATGCAGGATAGCTGTTGAAAGACAGTCATCCCAAATGCTATACAAACTTTTGAATTTTGAAGATGAACAAAACTGCATGTGCTTTTCAAAGGCTTACAGCCTTACAGCATGTTAATTCCTCAAACATTCACATCTATGTTTAGGCAGAAGTTGACTGCTAGGAGACAGAGTGAAGCCGAGGAAAACATAAGCAGGATTCACAGCAGAATCCAGATCTTCTCCATTATTACCACAAGCATTGCCCCAGCAGAAGAAAAAAAGAAACCAAACTAAAATCCAGTAAAACTTACCAACTTGCACTATATCTGCAAAATGTAATCAGTTTGAAACAGCTCAAAACTTGCCTAGCGGTAGTTTACACACCAGAAATTTAATCAACATATACATCAACTAGCTGAAAAGAAGCTGGCATTACTTTGTCATAGTAATACTAATATTCTATTAAAAGATTTGTTTCTTTCTAAAACTGTAGTTATGACCAGCTTGCTCAACTATCAGTTTCCAAAATTTATTTCAATTTGGATATCCAATAGTTTATTGAATATAAGCTTACAAGTCTAGTTTTTTCATTATGAAAATCTGTTCATTTTGAAGACTTAAGCTTATTAATAAATATCTTCCTTTTCAAAGTATTTATGAGAAGCTAATATTTTGAGACAAGCAATGTCCAGAACACCCATACTATAAATTTTGTGCTGCACCCTATGCAGATCTATTTGCTTCAAAACATCACTCAAACGAAAAGCTTACTTCAACTGGAAATTCACCACTGAAAATAATACTGTATTGTATCTAGTCTGGAGAATTTAATTTTTGAGTTTGCCCAATAGCCTAAGAGAGAACCCCAAGGGCAGACTCCAATATTTCTGTATTAAAACATTTAATTGAAAATTTTAATTCACTGAGAAGCAAAAGTGCTCTTTTCTCAAGAGGAAAAAAAAAAGAGGCAGTCTTCAGCTGGGGCAGAGGAGAGAACCAAAATCAAAGACAGGTATTGTAAAGTCCATCATCAGAACATAGTCAGCAAAGATATCTACTGTTTGTATGACAGAATTAGCACATCAGACTGCTCTGGAAGCTCTGAGTATTCAATAAAGCAGGTGAGAAGGTTAACACTTAAAGCTGATGAAACACTCTATGACAAATACTTTGCATGAAAACATCACAACTTAATCAGCAGAATATGATTTACATTAAACAGGTTAACTAAAATATGGAACCAAAAAGGGATGTAGATATCTTAAAATGGTTCTTACCTCGTGGTTGTAGTCCAATATTCCTTTTAATATTTTCTTCAGGTTGCTGACCTATTTGGAAAGAAGAAGGAGGAGGAAATACTGTAAGTGCATGGAATAAATTACAGAGAAATTATCATAAAGTAGGCAATCACAGAAGAATCACACAAAAGAATCGTACAATTACATCTGTTTGTACAGTGAGACTTTGAGCAGATTATTTTGGAATCATGAAAGTTATGCAATAGTCCTTTGTGATCAGACTACCAGACCTGATCACAAATTTTTATTAATTGATAGAATCCACTTCTAAAAAATCATCACGTTGTCTTGGATAGGCTTTAGATCAGCTTTTTAAAGAGGTACTTGTTTCTCTTAGGATTATTTTTGTAGCCAGAATTTGAAACGTTCTTTTTATCCTCTCTTCTCTGAAAGTATCCTAGTGATGCACTTTCACAGAGATAAGCTTCTTCTTCCAAACCAAAACCAGCTACTGCTTAGTATCCTTCTTTATTCCCCAACATACGCAAGCTTAATTTATTAACTTTTCCACTAATTATTCCTCTCATTCTTTCATTTTTATTCATCCCCTCTCCTCCCCCAATGCCAGTTCTTTACAACTGAATGTCTGTCTACAAAGGCCAGATTCTCATTTCTCAGTGATTCCTTCACTGCCACAGAGAAGTAACTTCTGTCCACTTGCATAACCAATGGCATCATTTAAGCGTCTCCTGCGATAAATGCATTACATCAAGTCTCTGAGATAAAGTACATTTAAAAATTATAAAAATGCCCAACTGATCTAGTTGGTGATATTTAGGAAAAAAAAACAGATTAATCTTTGCTGAAATTAACTGCTAGAGATACCCACTGGCTAATGCTCAAGTATTTAAGCAAGGAATTTAGACAACAGGAGCACTGCACTGTTTCCTGTGACAGAGAAGAAGCTGAGGGAACTGAGGCTGTTTTATCTGGAGAAGATGCGGCTGATGAGACCTTATCACTGTCTACAATCACCTGAAAGCAGGTTGCGGCAAGGTGGGTGTTGGTGTCTTCTCCCAAGTAAAAAGTGACAGAATAAGAGGAAATGGCCTCATGTTGTACCAGGGGAGGTTTACTTTGGCTACCAGGAAAAATTTCTTCACTGAAAGGGTAATCTAGTGTTGGAAGAGGCCGCCTAGGAAAGTGATTGAATCACCATCCCTGGACTTATTTAAAAGATGGGTAGATGTGGCACTTAAGAGACATGGTTTAGTGGTGGACTTGGCAGTGTTAGGTTAACAGCTGGACTCTAATTTTAAAGAGTCTTCTCCAACCTTGATGATTCTATGATGCCTACAAATGGGTTCTGCAAGACTGAATCTGACTGAATTACTAGTCACAAAGTGCTACTGCTGACAACAGTATACAAAGCAGCAAACTGTAGAACTGTAATGAAGAGAGAACGGAAACACTCTAATTCCAGCTGTCTTTAAAGCCCAAAATAACTTCTATATTCTTGATTAAATTCAAAAAATATCCAGCTAGGAGATTCTGTGAACTGACAGAAGCCATCCATCTTCCAGGATATCTGAGGAAACGTTACAGAAAACTGCTAGGTAACATGATAACTCAAATCCAGGGACAAACTGAACACTTCGACATAATCATCAGAGAAAATGAGGTGATGAAAGCAGAAATGCAGGTTCTTTTCTAAGACAAACTCAAGAAAGGAACAGGCTATGAACACATTAAAAGATTTAGCCATGACAACCAAAGAGATAATAATCTGATTGCCTTATTCCTACTAATGCACTTTCCTTTGGAAACAAGTGGCAAAAGCCGGCCATTTATTAAGATAGAAGAACATCTTGATTTTCTTCACAATCATCGAACTTCAGGTCACACAAGAAAAAAGAATCCACTTAGACTTGAAAAGAGACACATCAAATACTCTCACAACGTGGAATGAGAACTGGAGATGCTGCACGATAGCAAGTATGTAACAATATTAATTATCACTGCCATAACAGCACAATAATTAGTTTACTTCCAGGTTTACATCATCTAATCCTAAACATACACTATTTCTATAATATTATACATAATGTTTCTGTTAGAACCACAACTATCTTCAAGCTGTCTGCCCAAAAGCAATCACCATCACCTCTGAAAGGCTATGCGTAATCGTAAGCAAAGTCTGCAACATATTTAAGAACTTAGAGAAATGTAAATAATTTGATGTCAAATCAACAGAAAGAATACTGCACTGATTGGAATGTAATTTTCAAACTTGATTCATTAAAATCTTCCAGTTTGTAATTTACCTGAGTCTGATGCCACAGAAACGCAAAGGCCATGCTGCAGAACTTAAGTCCAGTTTACCGATGGGAACATTGTGAGGAACCTTGAACTTGAACATAATCCCAAAAAATGAGAAACAAAATTGAAAGTGCCTGCCTACAAAATACTACTTTGCCTCTCTCCTTGTAAGCATTGTTTGAAATCAAATCCCTTAAACACCAAGATCTGTCTTCTTCCATAAAAATTCCACAGAGCTTAGAGTTGAGATGTTGAAAGAAAACCAATAATGATCTAATAAAAAAGAACATGGAGGGCAGCATTCTTGAGAAAAGAAAACAGCCAACAAACAAAAAACCCCACAATCTTGTCTTTGAGATCCTATTTTATTACACTGTCAATCAGCACTACTAGGATAACTTGCTTTCAAGAGTTAACTGTACCATCTGTATCTCTCACACACAATCAGACAATTTATAAGGCTAAAGTTGCTCCTTTGTAGTCTGGCTTCAACTTAACAATGATTGTCAGTGTTACTCAGAGGGCTGTCACTATTTTTTTTTTCAATTTGTCTGCAGTGTATACACTTCGATGGCTTTCCTGCTACTGGCAGAGAATCATGATGGGAAACTACCTCAAATGTTTCCTTTTTTAAGATTCAACTTCAGTAGCTCCAGTAGCATTTGCCAGGTCATAGCTAAAGTTCTTGAAAAGAAGACTTCAAACAGAGATGTATGAAAATGAACATCACATTAAAGTGTTAAAGGCAACCAAAAACATCAGAATTCTAAATCATAGCAGATAGGTTTTCCCCGTGTACCACTAACTATAACTAGTTAAATAAGTCCATTAAATCATGACATGATAGAACCCAACAGATAGACTTTCTGATATTGATCATAACCATAAAGTGCTGCATCATTCTTTGGAGACCAGCCCATGATCACATGGGACATTTATTTGCTTTCATCAGTCACCTGAATTCCTCCATCTGCATACAAAGCACATCCCAGCCCCTTTCACATCTGTTCCCTGTATCCATATCTATGTTGGAAAGACGTGTAAGTTATAGGGAAAAAAAAAATGACAAATACAGTTTATTCCACTTGACATCTGTCACATGAAATCTCTAGCTTTACATAATTACAACTCACTTACTGGTTCCAAACGAAGGGTCTATAAGGGTAGTCTGTCTAGATTTCTTTCTTTATAGATACATTTGAGCAACAAAGGTAAGCCTGATGAATTGGACAGTAGAAATACCCTTAAGTTTGGGACTGCTGCCAAAAAGGGCATATGGGTTATCTAACCTTGTTTTCTTTTAAACATTATGACAGCCAGTGCCCAACTTTGCATTTATCCTTGTATCATGCACACTTGCAAGTTGTGAGAGAATTCTTAATCAATTCGCTTCAGATACCTCATTAAAATACATATTCTTCCCAGCTGCAGTTAAAAGGAGGAGAGGGGTGTCAGGAGGACAGGGACAATGTGTATGCAATCCTACCACATGCATTATATTTCTGCTCTAAACTGCATTCTGCAGAAGCCTGTCCCTTCACTGATTATAAATGGATGGGAGATGTTTAAGGTGAGGGTGGATGAGGTACTTAGGGGCATGATTTAGGGATTGGTGGGAAGGGTTGGACTCGACGATCCAGTAGGTCTCTTCCAACCTGGTTATTCTGTGATTCTGTGTGTGTGTGATTCTGTACAGAGAGATCATAACACCAGGGGTTATCCCTCTCCAACCTACCTGCTGCAAAAAAAAAATACCAAAAAGAACAGATACAGGCACTTCCTTGAGTTAAATGACAAGGGGAAAACCAACCAAACAAACAAACAAACAAATGTAGATCTGAACACAGAGACCATTCCCATATTTAAATTTTATTTGGAGAATTATTATTCAGATTCTAAGAAGACTTAGGAATTAAGAGTAAACTGAAACAGAACTAAATAAATCGGCTGTATTTTTGACAGAAATAAATGTTGCCTTACAATACACTGTAATCTCTGCTTCTTGCTTGTACAGAAATATTTACATGGCAGGCTTCCACCCTTATCAGAAAAAAGATCTTCTAAAAGGTTGCTCATGAGTTAAACATTCCCTTCTCTTGCAAAGGAACAAGTAGCAGAAAGATGATACTGTACATTGCACACTAGGTTCCATTACTCCACTAGTCAAGTCAGTTTGTACCTTAGAAGAATTCAGAGCAAATGCAACTGTATTACAAAATTAATCCTCAAAAAATCAGGTTTGTTTACTTAGACTTTAGCACTAAATGGTCTGTATTTTAATTTCATTGATTATTCCACTTTGTGATACTGTATCAAACATTAGGCATAAAAACTGCACTAGTTGCAGAAGTCTAGCAGCCCCTGTTGTATGAATATGCTACTTAGTAATGGAACAAACAGACCTTGTGAAAAGTCCAGAAGAAAAAGTCAGAAATCAAGCTGAACAATGTGCACCCTTCCTTTCCCAAGCAAGATACAACCCTCTTCCTTTCTATTCTGCGTCAAAGTTTCAACTGAATCCAGTCTCTCAAATAGTCAAGAACTTATTCTGTGATTGCCAGAATTGACACGTGTGCATCAGATCATTAACTGTTGAAATTTCCCTTCTCTTACTGGTATTTCCATATGACTTGACATTGAACTATTTCATTCCTGCAAAATTTTGGCAACAGAATTATTTTCTATGCTGTTTCTCATTTTCAGTGAAGGCCATTTTATCTTCAAAATATCTTCCTCTTCGGCATGAAATACTAGCATGTGTACAGTTTAAACCCTGACTATATTGAAAGTGTTCAGTTGTACATCAGAAAACATTTATGTCTTTGCTTTTTTTTTTTAACCCACAACATAAAATTGTAGTTAAAGCAGCAGTGAGAAGTAGGGTTTTTTGTTGCCCAAGGGGAAATATAAACTGCTATGTACACTGATGTATGCCAAGCACCAGAAATTTTAACCCCAAAGAAGTAACAACATTTTTCTCTATTAAATACACAAAGATTTGTTCAGCTGTGATGCACAGAATGCTTGCTGAAAGTTTCCTACTTTGAAAGTCCCCTAACGTTCCCCCTTTTTCTATCCTGTGTATTGCTCAATCTCTCATGTCAGACACCCTGCTTTGAAACCAAAAATATGACATCCTTGTGAATCTACACATTTGTTTTAAACTGGTACAGCAACAGTAAAAATATTTTTAATAAGATTGCATTCTTGCAGTTATCAGAAAGTGAACTGCTGAATGAAAAAAACATGAAAGCTGAGCCATATCAGAGTTAACAATTGCATGATTTTCTGAGTACCTCTTTCAACAGTGGTTAGGAGAGTTCTATCAGGTTTACACTAACATCTACCAGGCCCTACTCATCATTGCTCCACAAAGTAGAACTACCTAAACGTTACATTTTGGTTTGCTTTTTTTTCCCCCTGCTAGACTGGCTCCTCTATGTGGTTTGTAAGACTGAAAGCTTGTACAAGTGGTGACTATTACATTACATCATATCAGAGACAAAGAGCAACAACAGTCATCAGTAAGAACACAATTAGCTCATTTTCATGACTTGTGAGGCAGTGAGATAACCCCATTATCATTCCTCACAGTGTTTCTTAAAATATATCACCGAGACATGCAGAAGTATGTTGCCTACATTTTAGATACAGTGACAAACTAGTGCACTGATTGAAAAATCTTCCTACAAGCCAGACTATAAATGACAGATTGACTGATAGACATTGGAACAATTAGATCACTGATAACATTCACTCATAGAAAAACAGTTGGCAAAGAACAAGATTACTTTCGTAGTTACAAAATAAAAGTTAAAATATCACATTTGTGCCTTTTACTATTCTTCATAAAAAGTGAAGCAGTATATAAAAATGTATACAAAAAGCTGGAATACACTTCTCTCAAACAAGCAACTGCTCTTTAGTTCTTATTTACAGCTCCAGAATTACAACAGGAAGAAATTGACATTTGACTGATGTTTTTCCAACCTCAGTCACAGAAGGAAGCTACTAGATTGCTCAGCCTTATTTTTTTCATTCACACTTGCTAAGGCCTAGTATCTGCCAAATTGGTGGGACACAAAAACAACTACTCCTCTAGCTCCACATAAGAGTTACCGAAGCTACTGCTCCACTTTCAGACAGCTGAAATGCTATTACACAAGCATTTCCCAGTTTGTTTTTCTCCAAATTTAACAGCCAAGACTTCAATATTCCTCAGAAAAAAGTCAAAGATATAAAAGTAAAATCTAGTACACAGATGTTCACTCGCAACTCCATATGCTGCTTTGAAAATACATTTAGATTAACTGCTCTACAAGCACCAGAACTAACAAAGCTGTTTTAGGGATCACATTTTTTATTCACGAGCCAGTCAATATATCTTCATAAATGTACCTATATTTTTGCTGGCAGCCCTGCCAGACAAACCACTCTAAAGCAATGCAGACTTGCACACAGTTGGCCAGGCAGCAGAGACCATGCTGACAGGTCTGCTGATCAAGTCAAAGTATATACAGCAGCAGAATGCTCTGTCTTTGTCTCTGGTGGCACTTATCTGTGTGTCCCTTCCATTCAGCCAGTGATGTTGATGAGCCTATAAACACTAGAGTATTTCACAGTTGTAGCCCTTTACCAGGTGCTCAGAAGGGCTTTTGGTGTCTGGAACAAAATGGTTTTACAGGAAACATGAACTAACACCACCACTATTGCCTTTCTCCAAGTAGTCAGGCTGAAAATGGCAATTTAGAAAGGTACATATATATATATATATATATATATATATATATATATATCTGAACAAAACTGGTCAGAAACTACACTAACTTCTGCACGTGAAACTATATTCTTCAGATTTTTTAAACCAAAATGCTCCTCAGGCTCACCACTGTTAATCCTACTGCCTTAAGGTTTGCAGATAAAGCACTAGAATACAAAGTGATACAAATGACCCAGCAAATAAACTGTGGTTATAAAACATGTTGAGTACAAACATCACACAAATAACACAACTTTCTCTCTTAAAGCTCAGTAGTTGTACAGACCTGACAAGGTAAAAGGAAACAACACTTTGCCATTTTTATTTAAATAAATTGCTTAATATTTTGCTATTTTATGCAGCTGCTTCTCAGAGCTCTTAATGGTACTTTCACACTTTGTAATTAAAAAAACCTTTCATTCACCATTTGAAAAAAGAGGCAATTGATGCATAAAATTTATATTAATATTTTCCTTTTACCATATGAAAACCTATTTATAAACTCAAAATGGACTATAACAATGTAAAAACAAGTAAGTGCAATTAAAATGGCCTAAAATTCAAAATGCCATATTATAAAGCAAGGTCTTAATGTAGAAATATGCTAATATTTAAATACAATATTATATTAGAAACTGCAATACAGAGTCACAGATAAGCAAAGTAAGACAAATACCTTTAGTCTCCAATTATCTCCTACTTCTGTTTTGATCCTGTTCAGCCAATTTTCATCAAAGTAAGCTGGATCTCTGAAATACAAAAAATGTACAATGCATATTAAAAGCAGGTTACAGAAACTGTAAGGATACCTTAGTGATGAAGCCCCTATCTCAGACTGAGGTCATATAAAGGCTACTTCTGCATCCAACACACGGTTTGTATAAAGTAGCTCAGAATCCTCTTACTACTCACTTTTCTAAGGCCTTGCACACTGTTGACAGCACTACTTCATTTTTGTGCTGTCAGTAGCCAGTACTTGTATTTATAATGCATTTTGCCAGGTTTTCCCTCTGTGAGTGGTTCTTCCTTTAATTTATCAGTGAGTACTGGAGCAATATTTGCTTGCTTTACTTGAAAGTGTTACAAAAATTATTATTTTTGTACATATTATGGATCCCTACTGGTATAAACTGCTTACCACTATACAACTTCTAAATGAGAAGCTTGAGACTGAACAATAAATATGCTGTATCTATACAGTCAGGATAGTTACTAAGTATCACTGAAGTTAAGTATTTACAACTGAGAACACATTTATTTCATTTACCAAACACTATAACATTTTTTAAATCTCTTTTCACAGCAATCCTAGAAAAACTTTTCTGTCAATGCACTTCCTTGAAAGTTTTTCAATCTTATCTTATGCACTTTTGACAAGGCAATCAAAATAAAAAACCAGAAACACCTTCCATAGGCAGCTTCTTCAAGACAACTCCCATGACACTCTCGCCCCCAAGTTCCAAGATAATCTAGAAGGCTAAAATTTTCTACTGTTCAGTCAAGGCAAATTTTCCTTATAGCTCATAGAATTTTGAAAACAATTCGATCAGAACTAAGGAGAGAGAATGCATGACAAATAACTGGTCTTAAAAGAGTAAGTCAATATAATAATAGGAAATACTCATATTTCATCCAACATATAAAGTTAGTACAGCCAGGAAAGCAAAAAAATTCTTTATTTATTTGTAAGCACAGGGCTCTTAGAAGTTACTGTAGTAGGCCAGGTTAGAGTTTCATGACAAGTATTCTAATTTCTGGACTTACAATGCTGTATTTGCCAATGAGTACTATTAGATTTTCTCCTGTATCCTCTACAGATAGAAGGGTTCCGGACTGAGGTCTTTTTCTGAAGGGCAGGATGCCACAAGATCTTTTGGCAAAAGCTCAAGAAAACTATGAATATATCTGGAGATTCAAATGACACATGTACCATACATGCTGTAAACAAGCAATTACATCTGTACTTGTACTAGGGCACAGACTTTGTAGGCACACTTTGTACCATCTCCTGTACTACACCCTCCCCACAATGTCTTCTTCACAACGCATCAAGGTCTGCAAACAGTACATGATAAAACACAGCAATGGAGAGAGATCACAAACAGCAATGTTCCTCTACTGACACCTTCCAATTGCTATTTTTACACATTCTATTACAGATGCCAGTGAAGATTATATCATATTTCCTTTTCTTTGACACAGCATCTACACACATATAGCTGGAAGAACAGCTTTAATTACTAGTTAAATTGATGACTCCAAATTACTCGCGTTCAAAAACAGTGCAGGTCTAGCACAGATAACAGAATCTTAAACTACAAAACAGAAAACCAGAATGTCTTAAACAGAGTTTCCTCTTGTTTTGAAATAGAGGTTTTCAAATAGCTGTCAAATGGCCCCTCTGTCCTCAGAAGACAGATAAACCTAAGAATGAAACTGAATGAAATACATACAAGATATACTAGAGATGAAGAAGGCTCAGCTTTTAAGTTAAACAAACACCTCTCCTGGCAAAAAAATTTAAAAATCTTCATTTGCCCATCTTCTACTAAATCAAAACATAATAATCTGTAATGACAGTAATGACAAAGAAGAAAAAGAATGACAGTTCAAGGCTAACATAACTCCACTTGTTTGACGTGTCATTCAAAAAGCACTCAACATGGGTCTTTCAGGAAGTGCCAACAGCCAAGTGAGCCTTGTTTACAACAGAGTACCACGCAGCTAAGTGAGAAAACCAGTACGCCAACCTACCTCTGCCTTACCAGCATAAAAGACTAAAGGAACTTTCTTAAAGACTGTATCTCATCGTTTTAAGGATTACACTTGGTAACTAACGTCTTCAGCTGCATCAAGGCTGCAGTGCTGTGAAAATACCAATTACCAACTTACCATTTTCATTGTAAATAATAACTTTGAAAAGACTCTTCAGACACATATAACGAAGGTCCCTGAGAATTAAATCCAGACTCAGTGTGGTAGTGCTCTCCCACTGATCCATTTGATTCTTCAAGTATATAAACCTCATAGAAGTATCCAAAGGTCCAGCAGCTGATAAGCAATTCACTCTAAATCATCAACACGTAACAGTGGTCATAACAGTACCAACAAAGCTATTTACAGCTTTATGCAGATGACACAAAAATTAGCACTACGCTGCAAAAACTCTTTGCCAGGAATACAACAAGCACAAAAGCAACAGCTTGAGTATCAACACCTAGCAAATCTAGAATTCTTTCCTCATTCATAAATCACCTGAGAATCAAATTTAGTGTGCCGTTATAACTTAACTTCTATACTTAAAAGTTCAATTAAGGTTCAGCATTAACACCAACAACGTTTTCTCCCTATAAGAAACTACTCAAAATCAAACCTGAAATAAAAAAAATTCCATCAGAATTTCTAAAACTACTTTTTAAAAGGGCCTTCCAGACATTACGTCTTTAATTATCCTTGCTGCAAACAAATATCTCTCTGCTGAATCTTCAGGAATCACGATTCAATCGTTTTCACAGCTCTTTAATTCTCTTAGTCCATGTCATTAAGAATGATGCTGTAATTTCTTACAGCATTTGTAAAACCATCACCTAAACAAAACCACAAGTGTGTGGTTGAGAACTAAGCAGCTGTGATTACAAAACCTACCAGCAGAAACCAAGGTCAGCAGAAAACCGACTGGGGCATCATCATTACTGTGAGATTACTCATTTGAACCCAGCATTTTGAATTCAGTAAGTTCCTGTGCCTATATCCAAACTTGGACAATCTGTCTCACTGGATAATTTCCCATTATTATGAAGGTATTTCTGTAATGTATTAGTTCAATGCTGCCTAGTATCTGAATAGTACTGCAGATAACTGGGACTTTTCTTCAGAGCACAAGATACTTATGCTATCGTTAATGCTGTATCACTTCATGTGATGTTGTTTTCAGCAGTGCTCATTTATACCATTTCCATCTTATTCTGTATGCAAATTTTCCTTTATTTAAGTGATCATATCTCCACTTCAAGATGCCAAGAGACAGAAATATTCTTCTAAAGAAAACCAACCCACAGAGCATGTAGTATAACTCATGATTATTACTCATTTTAACAGTGGTACAGAAAACTGCTTTAAAAAATGCCTGTTTACAAAAATTTCCTTCTCCTAAGGGCATAGAAAAGCATGACTTATGTTCTGCATGTGTTAAAACATACACAACATGCTGCAATGGCGAATATTACAAATGAATAATTCATTAAGTGGATGCACAGATGACAAGTAAAAATATATACCACTTCTAACATTTACCAAGGCCAGGATGGCAGACAAAGAAAGAATTAAACAAGAGCGATACTTGGTACTAAACTCTGGAGTGGGATGAAAGGAAAACTTAAAACTGCAGTATAAAATACAGAATTATGCTGTTCTTGGGATGATAATGGACAGTGAAAATATGAGTAACATCAGTGAAGGCTACAAAAAAAATCAATGAAGAAAACAAGGATGCAATTCAGAACCAAGCTATGGCACTTCAAGCTGCTCTCTAAACTCCATAAACTATGTGATTTTAGGCATAGTCTACTCACAGATAGGTCAAACATTTGCTTCCAATCCTTACTCCTGGATTAAAGCACTCTGTAAAATAACCATCAACACTAATTGTGTACCAGCATATTATTTTAGTGTATGTCTATTAGTTCTGCCTTCTAGCAGAATAACTTTCACATCTGAACACAAATGAACAGTGACTCTTACAGAATAATACAAAAAAAGGCAGGCTAAAGCATAGGCTGAATTTCTTCCTCCAAGATAATATATTTAGCACTGGAGAATTTCATTCAATAGTACTGAAATTCAAAGATAAAGGTTTTATGAAAAAAAGAAAGAAAGTGTCCCTTGGAGATTTACCAACACCTATTTACTAACAACTGAATCTATAATCTCATGTTTGGTTACACAGCACACATTTCTGCCATTTTATATCACATACTACATCAGTGGAAAGCTTCCAAAGGTGTCAGTATCTCACCCGTACATTTTTCTCAGCCTCTTCCACCAGTTTTATTACAGAAAATTCTACTACATGAGTTGTTACTTCTCATGAATAGCCCTTACTTACAAACCTTATTTACTAAAGTAAAAGTCCTCATACACCCAAGGGTTGTCAGAATTCTCCATTCTCACCTTTATGTAATTAACCTATTAGTACTATTATCTTCAAAGAACACGTATTGATGAAGTATCCTAAACAGGAGGCAGCAATACTGAAAGACACTCAAATTTCAAGGAACATGCATTACAGAAATACTAGTTTACCCTTCTCAGATTTTCATGTCAAAGCCACAGCTGTTCATGTTTTCACTGTAAATGACATCTGCTTGCAGTGACGTAGTGCTTTCGGGCTGTGGTTGCTCTTTGCTATTTAACATCACTGCATTATCCAGCTGTTTTGCTTTTAAACATTTCTATACCTTCAAAGATTTTCTTCAATGTTGTTAGCTTTCCTGGGACAAAGAGGGAGCCAGTGCTGCTAATATAAATGGAAGCGTGGACTGGAAAATCTTGCTTTAGGCTTGATTCATACTGTTGAATATCGCCTGGCTCCTGGCTAAGTATTCTTCCTGTGGTATCTGTTTAGAGGACCAAAAGTAGGATTTCACTGCTAGTGTCAAATTTGTTTTTATTTTCAAGGCATGGCTTTGTCAACACCCTCCAGATCAGTTCTCTGGTCAACTGTGCCAACACTGATCCCTTTGCTTGGCCTAGTTTCCATCTCTTACGCCCAGGGAAATAGACAACATTTGGCTATTCTGTAACCCTTGGTATCTACTTCCAAAATCAATCTTCTGTTACTACAAAAAAAGAAGAAATAATATTTTCCTCAAAAAGATGATCATATGTCATCATCACTGTTTTAAAATCAATGATCAGCTTGCTGTTGCACTTCAAAGATTTTCTGAACACAAACACAGCCAAGATTCAGCAATACTATTGCTATTACTAATACAATTGCTAAGTCTCTGCATGAGAATCAATGTACTCACTGCACAAGTACGCAAAATGGGAAATCTGAAGCAAAATTACCAGAAAGTTAGACATCCAAAAACTAATTTTGTAGAGTTCAAATTATTACCTGTGGCAATATTTATATTGTATGTGTCTTTTCAAAACATGAGCTGATGTATGATATAAACGCATCAGAACACTTCTCCTTTCTTAGTAACGAGGCAGACAGAAATGCAGTATTCCAAGTACACAGTAGACCAGTCTGAAATAGTCAGCAAGGTTATTGAGGGGCCTTTGACATTGAAGTTCCATTTACTTTGTATCAAAGTATATTATGATTTAGATCCAACTTCTGATTATTCTTCGAACTAGTCAATCAATAATATATAGTTATCCAACTGCTGATCCACCATGAAGTTAAGTGACTAATGAAGCCTAGCTTGGGTAAATTGGTGAGGTGGGTTGAGAAAAGGCTGACCTCCCAGGCTCAAAGCGTTATAAGCAGCACATGAAGTTCATCTGGAGGCCAGTCCACACCAGCAGCATTCCCAAGGGGTCAATGCTATTAAACATCCTTTATAGTGACCTAGGTAATGTAACAGTTTGCAAGTTTTCATTTAACACAAAACTGGAAGGAGCGTTTGATGCACTTGATAACTGTCCTGCCATTTGGAATGACCTCAACAGGCTGGAGAAACAGGCTGACAGGAACCTTATGTATTTCAGCAAAGGTGAGTGCAAAGCCCAGGCACCAGCACATGCTGTGGGCCAACTGCTTGGGAAGCTGCTTTGCAGAGAAGCTTGGTAGAATCCAAGCTGAAGAACACTCTAGCAACGTGTCATTGTAGCAAAGGTGGCCAACCATACCCTGGGCAGCATTGGGAAGTGCATGGACACAAGGCTGAGGGAGGTACTACTCAGCTGTGGTGAGAACACAGCTGAAGTGCTGTGTTTTGGGCTCCTCTGTATGAGAGAGAAGCAGACATAGAAGGACACTCAGCAAAGGGCAATTAAGATGATTAACAGACTGGAGCATCTGTCATACGAGGTGAGACCGAGCAAGCTGTGTCTATTTAGATTCAGGAGGAGAAGGCTCAGTGGGATCTTATCAATCCTGTGTATAAATACCTGATGGCTCTTCTTCTTTATACCCTCAAATAATCTTCTCAGTGGTGTCTAATGAACAGACAAGAAGCAGCAGGCACAAATTGACAGACAAGTACTTCCATCTGAACATAAACAAAAAAAAAATGCCTCCTGGTGGTTTTATGTTTGGGTTTTTTTTCTTAAAAAAACAACAAAAGAACACCAAACTGTGAGGGCAATTGACTATTGAAACAGCCTAGGAGCTGCGGAGTCTCCATACTTTTGTATACTCAAAATCTGACCGGACACAATCCAGGGGCAAGCTGCTGTAGCAGACTCCAGTTGGAGCAGGTGAATTGGATTAAACACTACGGAGATGCCTTCCAGCCTCAACTTTTCTATATTTTTTTTATGCAAACCAAAAGAATTCTATTTGTTTGTATCTATTCAGTACCTGCCTAATTTTCATTTTCAACAAATTACACAGAGAACATTTTAATCTGCATTTAAACTCAAGACAGTACCCTCTTCACAGTAAAAGGAATAAAGTAGATCTATTTTAAAAAAAAAAGATAGGTCTGTAGTAACTGGCATGTTCAATTTGTGCTTTGGTAAATGCCGCTTAAAGTTCTCATGAACGACTAAAAGTTGCCTTTTTGTGAAAATTTATAATTCTGCATATCGCTACATTTCAGACACATATCTGGAGTTTCCAGAAACATTCTAGAGTACACTAAGATGTTGAGGTAATGCATTTTATCCTATTTTATCATAAAGTACAAATGAACAAAACCATTCAGTGTAACAGCAATTATTCTTTACTTACTTTCAAGAATGTAGTATCTTTGCAAGCAATGAAATTAACAGTTCCATTCAGTTTATCACAGAAGTTTTATTGCATGAAACTAATTCTAATGTGACTGATATACTGACTGCAGTTTCAATCAATAACCAGGGCCAATAACTTACCTTGCATCAGTTCCAGCTCCTTAAAAATCTTTTATTTTGTAAGCTTAGTTTTAATACAACTTACCTTCCAGTAAGATCAGTTGAATAAATACCTCCCTAAAGCAAACCCCTTTTTTTTTTTTTGCATAGTTACCTAAAAACCATAGAGGGAAAAAAAGGTATTAGTCATGTTCCAAATTAAAGTGCAGTCTATGTATAGGAAAAAAAACCTACATCCTTATGGAATACAGCCAAGTTTGAACTCAATTACACTCAAATACAGAAAAATGTATCGCTAATAAAACGGTGCATTTAAGTCATTAAATACATGACTGCTTACATTTTTTGAAGAACCTGGGCCATCACAACCCCATTCGTTAAATCTTCCACAGTCTGACATGGTGCTTCAACATTAAACGTCTGGATCTGTGGGAGAAAAGAGAAGGTTATCTTCTTTCACTTCAATGTCAAGAAATTTTCAAAACTAAAAAAAACCACAACCAAAACCAACAATTAAACCCCACATGCTTAGTGTATTCTGGGAATTAAGAAGCTTTAGATTTAATAGCAATCAAGAAAATGAACTACTGAGAGCACAGCATATTTGTTTATGTAAACTTGCAAATTTTGCTATAAGCAACAGCAGTACATTCTCAAAAAGGCAAATTTTCCACAGCGTTTTCCAATTTGTAAAGTCACTAGGCCTTCTGTTTGCCCACTCAAGTACTTCTTGAGTGTATATTCAAGTAACTTCTCTCAATGAACGTCTGTACAAAACTTTGCTTTTAGAAATAATACTGATCACACAAAACTCTCACAGGCTTCCAACAACCAGAAGATCAAACACAGAGGGACATACAGACTGCAAACTTAGCTATTCCCTACTGTCAGATGGAACATGACAGCACAATGCTGCTAAACCTTAAAAGGTCTAAGCAATACTGATGTTCTTAATATTTCAGGGTGTTTCCTTAACACAGTGACATACAGTAAAGTCCATATAATGGCAAGCTTCTGGTCTTCAGATGGAAGCTAGAATCCAAAACCGCTGCTATTCTGAAGGGAAATGGCAAGGAACTGAGCAGTGTGATGACAGAATTCCACATCACTAAAAATGAGCTAGTCTGTAACTCACTTCCCTCCACAGACTGCACACTAAACACACTTACTGAGACCATCCTAAGGTTAAATTTCTGCAGATGCCGCATAATATTCTGTATTACACAGCAGCAAGAATAATCTCTTAGCAAAAAAACACTCATCAATATACATAATTTCAAAGAACAGTTTAGGTTGGAAGGGATCTTAAGGATCATCTAGTTCCAACCCTCCTGCAGTTTCTGCATGGCTTCTAATCATTGACTCCATTTTCATGCACAGAGCACACAAGCTACCCGAAATCCTACCCCTACCTTTTCTCCCTTGGTATGGAAAAGGGCCTCTCTGCTTCAGTACAGTCTTTTCAACTCATCCAACCTCTCTGAACATCTTCCTAGCCCTCCTCAAGACTCACTCTAACAGATCCATGTCCTTCCCGTGCTGAGGACTCCAGGCAGGGTCTCACAAGAGCATAGTAGAGGGAAAGAACCGCCTCCCTCAGCCTGCTGATCACTTCTTTGATGCAGCCCAGGATACAGCTGGCATTCTAGGCTGCAAGCGCACAGTGCTGGCTCATATTGAGTTTCTCACCCACCAGCACCCACAAGTCCTTCTCTTCAAGGCTACTCTCAATCTCATTCTCCACTCAGCCTGTAACTGTGCTTGGGACTGCCCTGACCCAGGGGCAGGATCTTGCACTTGGCCCTGCTGAACTTCAAGGTGTTCACAGGCCACCTCTCAAGCCTGTCAAGGTTCTTCTGCATGGCATCCCTTTGCTCCAATGTGTTGCCCATGCCTTACAGCTTGGTGCCATCAGCAAAATCGCTGAGGGTGCATTCAATCCCAGTGTCCATATCTATGACAAAGATGCTAAACAACACCAGTCCCAATACTAACCCAAGCCTTGAGGTTTTATCAGTCTCCTCTCAGACATTAAGCCGCTAATCACAACTCTTGTGTGCAATCATCCAGCCAATTCCTTAAGTACCAGGTGGTCCCTCTACCATATCTCTATCTTTCCAATTTATTGACGAGATTATTGTGTAGGACAGTGTTAAATGCTTTGCACAATCCAGGTAGCTGATGTCAGTTACTCCTCCCTTATGTATCAATGCTGCAGCTAGCCAGCTATCCTGGAAGGCCACCAAATGCATCAAGCATGATTTGCCCTCAGTAAAGCCATGTTGGTTATCACCTCCTTATTTTCCACGTGCCTCAGCAGAACTTCCAGAAGGATCTGCTACATGACCTTGCCAAGCACAGAGGTGAGGCTGACCAGTCTGTAGTCTCTCAGGTCTTCCTTTTTTAAAAAATGGGGGATACATTTCCCCTTTTCCAGTCAGTGGAATCGTCATCAGACTGCCACAACTTCTCAAATATGATGGAGTGTGGCTTAGTAACTTCATTCACCAGTTTCCTCAGGACTTGCAGTTGCACCTTACCAGGTCCCATGGACTTGAGCATCCTGAGCATTCTTAGGTAGTCTCAGATCTGATTGTGTCCTACAATGGGCAGTTCTTCATTTTCTCAGTCCCTGCCTTTGCCTTCTGTAACTTGGCAGTGTGGCTTGAGCACTTGCTGTGAAGATGGAAGTAAAAGAGCCATTGAATACATCAGCTTTCTCTGTATCACGGGTAACCAGGTCTCCTGTTTCCTGTTTCCTTCCTTCCTACATTCACTATAGTGTTCCTTCTTTCACCAACGTAGCTATAGAAGTTTTCCTTGTTGCCCTGGCAGATTTAATTTTATGAGGGCTTTAGCTTTCCTAACATAGAATCATAATCATACAATCACCACGTTGGAAAAGACCCACCGGATCATTGAGTCCAACCATTCCTATCAAACACTAAACCATGTCCTTCAGCACTTCATCTGCTTCTAAACACATCCACGGATGGGGACTCAACCACCTCCCTGGGTAGCTTGTTCCAGTGCCCAATGACCCTTTCTGTGAAAAATTTCTTTGTAATAGCTAGTCTGAACCTCCCCTGGCGGAGCTTGAGGCCATTCCCTCTTGTCCTATCACCTGTCACTTGGGAGAAGAGGCCAGCTCCCTCCTCTCCACAACCTCCTTTCAGGTAGTTATAGAGAGCCATAAGGTCTCCCCTCAGCCTCCTCTTCTCCAGACTAAACAACCCCAGCTCTCTTAGCTGTTCCTCAGAAGGCCTGTTCTCCAGCCCCTTCACCAGCTTTGCTGCTCTTCTCTGGACTCGCTCCAGAGCCACAACATACTTCTTGTAGCAAGGGACCCAGAACTGAACACAGTATTCGAGGTGCAGCCTCACCAGTACCGAGTACAGGGGCAGAATCACCTCCCTGGGCCTACTAGTCACGCCGTTTCTTACACAAGCCAAGATGCCATTGGCCTTCTTGGCCACCTGGGCACACTGCTGGCTCACGCTCAGCTGGATGTCAATTAACACCTCCAGGTCCTTCTTCTCCAGGCAGCTTTTGAGCCACTCTTCCCCTAGTCTGTAGCTCTGCACAGGGTTGTTGTGCCCCAAGTGCAGAACTCTGCATTTTGCCTTGTTAAACCTCATGCCAGATACTTCCTGGCTGCTCAGACAATTCCTCTGTATTACTCCAGGGCTTCCTGCCCTTGATACCACCCTATGCAGTCTTCCTTTTTTAAGTTTAAGTTTGGTCAAGAGTTCCACAAAGGCCTCTTGGTATTTTTGCTTGACTCCCTTTTTATTGGGATACATTGTTACTGAGCCTGGAGGAGGTTATCCTTGAATATTAATCAGCTTCCTTGGCCCCTCTGCTCTCCAGGGCTTTATCACAGAATCATAGAACAGTTAGGGTTGGAAGAGACCTTAGGGATCATCTGGTTCCAAATCCCCTGCCACGGGCAGGGACATGCTACTAGAACAGGTTACCCAACGGCCCATCCAACCTGGCCTTAAACACCTTCAGGGATGAGGCATTATCCCCTTGTATCCTACCAAGCAGATCCCTGAAGAGGCCAAAATCTGCTCTCCTGAAGTCCAGGGTAGCGAGCGTGCTGCTTGTCCTCCTCACTGCCCTACGGACCTTGAACTCCACTGTTCCACAGTCAGTGCTGCCAAGACTTGCCTTGTGCTTCACATTCCCCACCAGCCTCTCCTTGTTGGCGAGAACAAGGTCTTGCGTATCACCTCTCCCCATTGGCTCTCCTATCTCTTGGAGAAGGAAGCTGTCATCAACGTACAGGAACCTCCTGGATTGCCTGTGCCCTGCTGTGTTGTCCCTCCAACAGATGTCCCTGGGTGGTCAAAGCCCTTTATGAGAACCAGGGCTGTCCATAGATGGCCTCATTCACTCACTCTGCCTGGTTTGGTGGCCTGTAGCAGACCCCCACTATAAGGTCACCTGTCCCTGTCTTCCCTTTAATCCTGACACATAAGCTCTCAATCGGTTCTTCATCCATTTCCAGGCAGAGCTCTGTACCTGGTCATTGACATAGAGGACATTACCTACACTCACCAAAATGCACCAATACCATCAGAAGGAGTACAGAGACAATTCTGAATTTGAATCAACAAACTCGGCAACATATTAGACAGGAAACGATACGTTCTAGCAAAAGAAGCTGCAGTGATACAACGGATGCTTATGCTTGAAGAAGTTGAAGGTGATGTAGGGAGAAAATATTAAAGCACAGACAATGAAATATTTTTGCTCATTTTGCATATTATACTTTAAAATAATGAAAATTTAAATCACTTCGCTGCAGAACAGCCAAATAAAAAAAATCACTTAAGAATTACTATTAAAATGTAAAAAAAATAGACAAAGTAATGTTTATTTTTAAATACACAATATTTGAGGATTAAGAAGGTCTTCAAATAGACTGCAAACTAATCAGATTTTTTAGAATTAACTTTTTATCTTGATATATGAAACACCTCCTTGACTAAATAAGAATGTGTGTAGGAGATGTGACTGTACCGATGGAAGTTGCTAAGTCTATTTCCACAAAGCAGAAAGACAAGATGGACACTGTCTCCTTTTTTGTACCTTATTTTATTATTCTTCCCCAATACTTCCTATACCACAAAAGGTCAAATCTGTCATTAAGGACCAAGTAACCAGGCTGAACACTTTTTTTTCCTCCCCTCATATGTGCAAGAGTACAATAACGCTTTTCATGTTATATGACAAAAAACAGGAAGAAATACAAACTTATTACATTACATGACTTGCTTCTTAACATTTTGTAAAAACTGCCTTTGCAGCATAGGAAAGGAACACACAGCATAATATTTCACTTAATGTGTACAATTTATGCTTTAAAATCATAGAATCAACAGCTTGGAAAAAAACAACTGGATCATCAAGTCCAACCACTCCTATCAAACACTAAACCATGCCCCTCAGCACCTTGTCGACCTTGCCTTAAATGCCTCCAGGGATGGTGAATCAACCACCTCCCTGGGCAGTCTGTTCCACTGCCCAATGACCCTTTCCGAGAAAAATTTTTCTGCTAATGTCCAGCCTAAAGCTGGCCTGGCAGAGCTTAAGGCCATTCCCTCTCATCCTGTCTCCTGTCACTCGGGAGAAGAGGCCAGCACCCTCCTCTCCACAATATCCTTTCAGGTAGTTATAGAGAGCAATACGATCTCACCTCAGCCTCCTCTTCTCCAGGCTAAACAACCCCAGCTCTCTCAGCTGCTCCTCACAAGGCCTGTTCTCCAGCCCCTTCACCAGCTTTATTGCTCTTCTCTGGACTCACTCCAGAGCCTCAACATCCTTCTTGTGGTGAGGGGCCCAGAACTGAACACAGGATTCAAGGAGTAGTCTCACCAGTGCTGAGTACAGAGGGAGAATAACCTCCCTGGACGTGCTGGTCACACCATTTCTGATACAAGCCAAGATTCCATTGGCCTTCTTGGCCACCTGGGCACATTGCTGGCTCATGTTCAGTCAGCTGTCAACCAACACCCCCAGGTCCCTCTCCTCCAGGCAGCTTTCCAGCCAGGCTTCTCCTAGTCTGTAGCACTGCACAGCGTTGTTGTGCCCCAAGTGCAGGACCCGGCATTTGGCCATGTTAAACCTCATGCCATTGGACTCTGCCCAGCGGTCCAGCCTGTTCAGATCCCTTTGCAGAGCCTCCCGACCCTCCAGCAGATCCACACTTCCTCCCAGCTTAGTGTCGTCTGCAAACTTGCTAAGGGTGCACTCGATGCCTTCATCCAGGTCATTGATAAAGACATTGAACAGGGCTGGACCCAGCACTAAGGCCTGGGGAACCCCACTTGTAACTGGCCTCCAGCTGGATCTAACGCCATTTCCCAGCACTCTCTGGGCCCGGCCATCCAACCAGTTTTCCACCCAGGAGAGTGTGCGCCTGTCCAGGCCAGAGGCTGACAGTTTCCGTAGCAGAATGCTGTGAGAAACTGTGTCAAAGGCTTTATTGAAGTCCAGATTTATATGTATTCAATTCTTAGAACAAATGAACTATGTCCTTATCATAACCTTCAGATACAAAAGTAACAAATTTTCTTCAAAAAAGAAGCTACATAAAACAGCTTTGCAAACTTATGTCAAAGTTAAACTCCTATACCATTCTTAGACAGTTGTACAAAATGTTAAATAGCTCTAAGAAACAGCAGAGTTCATTTTCCAGAAGAGAAGAATGGTAAGAATGTAGCAATGCATGAGCAGAGTCCAGCTGTGGAGACAAAGAAGCAAATATTTTTGTGTGTGTGCCTGTAAGCAGCTATTCAATAACAGCTGTTAAAACACTGCATTTCCTGTGCATTGTGATGTGTTTCCTCCTAGATGACTTCTCTCTCACCCTGCTGGAACTGCTCCTGTGTCTTGAGTAATGCTGTACCCATTGTTAGTTCCCCAAAACTATAAATGAATTCCCATTCCCTGCTATGACTCTTTTTTTCTCCACTTCTTGCACCAGTATATGGAGCCTTGACATCATGCCTGAGGGTCAGGATGCCATCCAGAGGGACCTGAACAAGTTCAAGAAGTGAGCCTGTATGAACCTCCCTCATGAGGTTCAAATAAGGCTAAGTGCAAGATCCTGCACCAGGGCCAGAGCAGTCCCAAGCATAATTACAGGCTGCACAGAGAATGGATTGAAAATAGCCCTGAAGACGATGACTTGGGAGTGCTGGCAGATGAGAAGCTCCACATGAACCAGCAATGTGCACTTGCAGCCCAGAATGCTGCATCGAAGAAGCGTGACCAACCAGTCCACGGAGGCGGTTATGCCCCTCTGCTCTTGTGAGCCTTCACCTGGAGCCCTGTGTTCAGTTCTGGAGTCCTCAGCACAGGAAGGACATGGAACTCTCAGAGTGAGTCCAGAGAAGGCCACAAGGATGATCAAAGGGATGGGACATCTCTCCACTGAGGAAAAGCTGACAGCTGAGTTTGTTCAGCCCAGAGAAGTCATCTCTTGAGAGACTTTATAGCAGCCTTTCAGTACTTAAAGGAAACATGAGAACAGAGTTTTTAGCTGAGCCTGTTGTGATATGACAAGGGGTGATGGTTTTAAACTAAAAGAGGGTAGATTGAAACTACATAAAAGGAAGAAATGTTTTACCGTGAGGGTGGTGAAAGACGAACAGGTTGTCCAGAGAGGTGGTAGGTGCCCCATCTCTGGAAATATTCAAAGTCAGGTTCGATGAGGCTCTGAGCAATTTAAACTAGTGGAAGGTGTCCCTCCTAATCGCACAGGGAAATTGGACGATATGACCTTTAAAGGTCCCTTTGAACCCAAACCATTCTCTGGTTCTATCAGAGAAGATTCTGGGGGAAAAAGGGGGAAAAAACCCACCAACCACTTAGCTCAATCACTGGCCTTTTAAGTCGTCACATCAGCTAGCATGTAACGAGAGAACTTTAATTTCATTTTATTAAATATTAATCCAGACCTCTGATCCACACGGACGTGAACATGAGCTGTCATTCGTCACACAGATCTTAAAATAAGGGGTAGCAGGTAACTGTTTAAATGCAAAGGGGGCTGACACTGGGGACTAAACAATTGCAGCAGGAAGCCAGAACCTTAGAAAATACGAGTTACAGCTCTGGATTACATATATGACTAGTACAGATTTGTTAGCTAGTAGAGACAGCAGGTAGAAATGTATGTCATGAAAATACTCATGATTTGAAAGTCAGAGAGCTATACAAACAATCAGTCCTCAAAGACAATAACTGAAGTCCAGGACGAAAGTCCTGAGGGGAATCTAGCATCCCATGAAGCTGGATTAAAACAAAAAACCAAACCCTCAAATCAACAACAAAGCCCCACAAAATAAACCCCACAAACCAGAAGAAAATAAATAAAAAAAAAAACCAAGGAAATCCAGCAACCTCTCCTTTGCCCTTCCAAAGACAGAAAAAAAGTTCTCCAGCACCTGTCCCTTCTCAACACTAAGAGTTAACAATACCTGCTCTTCACTCAGTGATTATGTGCACAGTTTGGTGTTTATTGCTGGTGTAGTTGCATAACAGACTTTTTATGTATTGTTTTGTGATAATATGTTAAATCTTTATTAGAGGTTCTTAGTAGACAGAACACACTGTGACAGGTTACATTGTGCACAAACACAACAAAAGATAATGCCCAGTTTCCAATTAGTTATTTAGCACAGAAAAAGAGCAAATACTCCCTAAACTATAAATGCTCTTTTAGATCTTTTTACCCAATATTTCCCTACATTTTTGGAACTGACTATGCAAGGTTACAGCTAGCAGCCATGGAGAACCTAGAATAATACCGTATCACCACACAAGAAACAGATCACACAGCTAAGACAGGGAAAAGTGACTAAAAGGAACCAGCCCCTCCAGCTTTCTTGTAGGCCCCATCCAGGTACTGAAGGGTTGCTATAAGATCTCCTCTGAGCCTTCTCTGTTCCAGGCTGAACAAGCCCAACTCTCTCAGCCGGTCCTCGTATGGAAGGTGCTGTAGCCTTGGGATCATCTTGAATCAAGTACTCAAGCTATTAGCCGTAACATTTGAAAGTGCAGACTGGCAGAGATCATTAAGGAGGGCTGGATATTTTTGTCCCCATACATTCACCCAATATTACCTAAGAAATCTGCAAGATCTCGGTTATTTCATTCATCGTTTAAATTTTGCAAACTAAATATTTCCTCTGCAGAAAGTAAAACTTTGACTAAAGCTACCTTACTTTTAAGTAAGGCTGTGAGATGAGAGCCATGAAAGCATAAACCGGTTATTACTGTACTGTCTTGGCATTGCCACAAAACTGCTGCTAACTGCTGGGTTCAACGATGGCACATTATTAAAGACAATGAACAGAATCTCAAGTCTGAATGCTGTTTGGTTTAACCATTTCAGAAATATCCATGAGAAGACAAGCTAAATCTACCAACCCTTGGGGAAAAAAATAATATATTCCTTCTTTCATTTGAAAGCAAGATGAGACAGGCAACGAAAAAAAAAACCTACACACTATTTGTGATGAAGATAAAATGAAAATGTCATGTGATAGGAAGCACCACAAATTAACAGTTTTTTACAAGGTTTCCTCTACTTAATTGTGTTTTAACCAGAAGTAATATTTACCATTGATATTTTCCCTTCTTTTCTCAAAATACAAGCTATTACTAAGTGCATAATTGCCAAATACTACCTCAATACACCCATATCTATAGGATACATGCATTCATACTCCACCAAGCAGCAATGAACTTCAGAAAGCCAAAAAAGTGCCTTGTACAGCTATAAACATATTCTCATGGAAGAAAACACAAATAACAAGAGTTTACAGGAGATGAACTACTGCCTTCCTCTGCTCATCAGAGTACAAGTATTTCCATCTCTATTGTCCAGAGTTGACAAAATAACACAAGTAAGTGACGTCACATTGAACAGAGGAAGTGTAGGATATCTTCTGTCTTCAGCACTCTTTGACTCACAGAAGCCTAGATGAAGCCTCATAGAACTTGGATTCAGTAAGTTTCACAAACTGAGGATAATGGAACTGTTCTCTAGAAGAAAGTGTTACATACAAATAGCAGAACATTGCCCAATAAACAAACAGCAAAACTCTTTTTATCCCGAATGATGACTGACAGGTTACTAGAAACCTGAATAGCACAAGGAAAATGTGCCCAAATTGATCCATACTAAGATAAAAGACAGGCATCAAAGCATAGAATTTTTTATGATGGCATAAAGCAAAGCAAAGTACACTAACTTTTTGGCTATGTTAGCCAGAAAAACTTTTCACACTAGTAGTCCAAACTTATACATATTTCTAATATTACTTAAAAAAAAAAGTTAACAAAGATGACAGCTTTCCTCTTTCAAAATACAGATAAAGAAGACTAACTACTGAAAGCCTGCAACTCCACCCTCTTGCAGCTCTAATTTAGATGAAAAGTACTGTCTCTATTCACAGGTGGAATAAAAAACTCCCCCCAAAGGCAGAGAAGATGAATTTAAGAGCACTAAGTTATACTGAAATATCATCTACACAAACTTTCTGATCAGTGCAGAAACAGTCTTTTGCAGGACCACAGAAGTAAGAAAGACACAGCAGTTAAAAGACAGGATTCAGAGAGACCTAGCAGTAAGTTTTCATCAGGCTAAGAAATTTCAGACCTGGCAGATTCTAGAACTGGTAATACATGTATGGCACACAACTAAATTTAGCGTATCTTGCAGTCTGAGACTCCTCCATTTCCACAATTTATATTTCAGCAAACATTTTCTTGAACTTCATTAAGAGTCTAAAGGCATGCAGAGCAATATTTTTCAGAGGCTGACCAAATTCCATGATTTCTTAAGGAAGGCAAAAGTCAGCATGGAACAGGCTGCCATCTTTTGGCATTGCCTATAAAACAAAAATAGCTAAACCATGCTGGAGTGATAAGAGTCCTGTTGGGTTTTTTCCTAATTACCAATGGAGTGGTAGAATTGATAAAACAACTATAACCTCTGTTGCAGGTAAACACAAACTTATTCCTGCTTATTCTTAACTTGAAGTAAAACTACATCTACCTTGCTGCTGTGCCAAACAAGTTCACTGCAAGTTTTATGTTATGCAATGCAGGAATGTAGAAACGGCTATAACCCACTTCATACTTTGCAGCTCTGGATTTAATAAAATATGGATGCTAATTTCCCAGGTCTAACGCCTCCAAACTGGACATCACACAGGGTGTGAATACTTGTTGTTTAGCTTAAGTATGGAGCCTTAGCTCAGAACAGTCAACAGCACTTCCGCAGAAGACAAAAAGCAATACACTTGCAGTGTAGCGTACTCTAGCAAAGAAGCTTGCAGCTGAATGGCATGTAAGAGCCCAATAAATTCTAGGGCCTAAAGATATTACAACCAGATTTACAATGCATTTTTTTGTGTAATACTTGCTCTACTGCATGCAACACTCCAAAAACATTTCCTGTGTGTGCCCCTCTTCAAAAAACTGCCACCCCTTTGTAGCACCAGCTAGTCCACTAAAATACAACTCCAAATTTGTATTCATTCAGAAGCTTTTGCCTGCTACATGCAGGAGTGGAGTTCTGGCTGGACTCCCCTGCCTTTTACCTCAGAGAGCTCTTCCCTTCACCAAAACCTTTCTCCTCCTTTCCATTCTGCTTCTTGTTCGCTGCCTCAAGCAAGAAGTACTAAGTACCTCATAGGAATGAGGCAAGTTACGTAGAGCAAACTAAGGCAGGCAGGAAAACAGCATATGCATACTCTTCAGGGCAGGAGAACACTACCAGTAGGTTAGGGAAGGAGTTAATCTCCTTTCCTTTCCTGTGTGACAGGACCTGTCAGGTTGCTGGAAACAAAAGCCACAAAACAGGATGAGAAAGACCTGGGGGTGTTGGTTGACAGCCCACTGAACATGAGCCAGCAGTGTGCCCGGGTGGCCAAGAAGGCCAATGGCATCTTGGCTTGTATCAGAAACGGCGTGACCAGCAGGTCCAGGGAGGTTATTCTCCCCCTGTATTCAGCACTAGTGAGACCGCTCCTCGAATCCTGTGTTCAGTTCTGGGCCCCTCACCACAAGAAGGATGTTGTGGCTCTGGAGCGAGTCCAGAGAAGAGCAATAAAGCTGGTGAAGGGACTGGAGAACAGGCCTTATGAGGAGCAGCTGAGAGAGCTGGGGTTGTTTAGCCTGGAGAAGAGGAGACTGAGGGGAGACCTCATTGCTCTCTATAACTACCTCAAAGGAGGTTGTGGAGAGGAGGGTGCTGGCCTCTTCTCCCAAGTGACAGGGGACAGGACAAGAGGGAATGGTGTCAAGCTGTGCCAGGGAAGGTTTAGGCTGAACATTAGGAAAATATTTTTCACAGAAAGGGTCATTGGGCAGTGGAACATGCTGCCCAGGGAGGTGGTTGATTCACCTTCCCTGGAGGCATTTAAGGCACGGTGGACAAGGTGCTGAGGGACATGGTTTAATGTTTGATAGGAATGGTTGGACTTGATGATCTGGTGGGTCTCTTCCAACCTGTTGGTTCTATGATTCTAAAACAGACACCACTACCCTCTTTCCCCTCACTTCCAGCTACATACTTCTGCCTTGACCTTGTGCTAGTGTTAGTTGCAATGGGGTAAACAACCTCACTGGGCATTTTTTTTTTTCAAATAATGATTAGGACTTGCAAAAGAAATGGATTAACCAACACTGGACTCAGGCTGCCTCTGAAGCTGGAGGCAAACTGAAGTTAAAATATTTCTAAGCTATCACAGTACTCAAGGGTCTTCAGCTCAGCCAAGAAGGCAGATAGCTGTAAATGCAACTGAGCCTTGGGCCCCTCTTCTTTTCCCTCTCCTGCCCCACAATCTAACTCTCCAATTGCTGTGCAGAAGTCAGTCACACTGCAGCTAACATTTTCATGGTTTATGAATAATAGAATACCAGAATATTATCTTCAGTTCAAGTGCCTCAAAATGTTCTCATAAACAAAAATACAAAGATAATTGTGCAAAACACCAATTTGAATCTCCTTGAAATACCTGTTTAAATATTTCAAAAAGGACATTTTTTTTTTCTTCTCACCTCCCACTTTGAGATTAATAAGCTAACAAAAAAAGTTGTTTCCTTTTTACTCTCCAAAGTTCTCAGTTCTCAGCTCCAAAATCAGTTTCTTCTCCAAGCATCTCACAATACCCTCCGAGAAAAATGAGGGGTCAGTCCTGGAAACTGAGCACATACTGAGTCACAGATCAATGGTTTTTCTTCAGAGAATTAGTGATTGTTACAAATGTAACACTGCTACAGAACAGCTCTAGAAAGAAATAACTTTAAAAAAGGCAGAATTTGAGACAATGCCCAGCAATAGGTCAAAATCCCCTTATATCGTAACAATGGTGCTAGATACCTGGGCTCCTTCAAACACAGGAGTGATATGCTCAGAATATCACTCTTAGGCAACTACCCCTAAAAGGGTGAAGCAATTCATTCTTTACTATCTTAGTGAGGGAGTCATCAAACATAAAAAGGTTGCTCAGCCTACTGGTCTGTCGCAGCACATGCAGGGGCTGTGAATTGCCATATCCCTTGACCCATGCTCCATGACTGCAGGAAAGCTCAGCATTTTTCCCCCCTCTGTCTGAACAGCAGCATATTGAAACAAAACAGTATTCCTGACCTTCTGTCATCACCAGCAAAATCAACCACTGATGAAATCATATGTTCTCTTCAAGAGTTAAGAGATGCTGATGTTATGATATCATCAAAAGAAAATGAAACTCTTCAACTTTGTGGTCAATAACCAAGGATTGAAAGAAGAAAGAGATTAAACAGGCTTAGCAAGTCTCTTACGCTATGCATCTACAAGAAACCAGAAGAGCACTTAAAACCGTAGACACATAAGGATCAAAAAGAGTATAGTCTTTAAAGGAGATAACTACACAGTACTAGAAAAAAAACACTTTCCCAGTAAATTCCAGCAGATTTGATTCTCTGTGAGGAGGGTGGATACAAAGCATTTACAAAGTTTCTTGAGGAATCAAAATCTGTTTCAGCACTTACTCACACAGTCTCTGTATTTCAAACTAACACAGGCAAATCCTTCAGTTTGGGACAGGCCACCACACAGGAGACAGAGATACACTGCACTGTGAAGACTTTTCCGCCAAAAATGACAAAAAGGTCAAAGGATTGATACCACATAAATGGCTAGAGTATTTTTAAAATGGAAGCTGCTGAAGCAAGGGTCTTGTACAGAGTTTACAAAATTCTCACTTATAAAAATTCTAACGTGTCTACCACAGGAAACATATTTGGCCTTGAGGTTTGGAAGATAAAAAAAAAGCAGGCAAGATACAGCTTGGTGGAGGCAGCACACAGCAAAATAAGACAGATTTTTCATAATGAAGGAAAGAAAGTTCATGACATCTCCACAACAATCTGCTACTTATAACCAGACAGCAGTGAACTCTGGAGAATCCTTTTGTTTACATACCAATGCTAAGCAATCTCTTTAGTATAACATAATAGTTCTACATTAAAACAAAAAACTTCTCAGATTACATAGCAAACACCTTAACCATCACACTGATTTCAGATACAGACATACTAAGCTGTAATTGCCACATGCACATCTGACAGGTCCCCATGTTTTAAGAAATGACTCAGTGATGTATCTGAGTTAAAAGCACCCCAAGACTACACGCAAGGGAAAAAAAAAGTAAATCCCTGTGTTCCCATTTGGATCAGACATAAATTTTAAACACAAAAGATGTTGTGAATCTGTATTAGATATGCAGAAACAATTTCCGTGATACTGCAAGTTTACCTCACAGCCACATTTTCTAAATTGCTTTGGCTGCAGTGCAGCTTTGATAACTATACCACAGTGCCTAGAATAGTCTCAGAAGAGGCTTGTGGGAGAGTTTTGGTAAAGTAATAGTTCTGCAATTACAGTAGGCTGCAAACACTACTAAGTATAAATGTCAACTTTGAGATGTCAGTAGTTGGGCTCCAGTCCTTAGCTCAGTTTTGCTTGAGTTGCCACTACCCTGGCTGCCTCAAAATAACATCATGGTCATCTGTTAAAGTGGTAGGAAGCAAAAGCTCTCCCAGTTGTTTAAAATCCTGAACAAAAATGATTCAGGAGCCCATTTGATGATGCTGTGGAAGAGGTAAAAACCCTGAGAATTACATCCTAAGCTAGGGCATAACACCAAAAATGGGAGTGTTGGTGAAATATTAAAGATAAATAGAAAATTTTATTATTCATAGGTAAGCAGGTTGCTTCAGCTTAAAGATACCAGAACAAGAATTGCAGGCATGCAAGGTAAAAGGCTTCAGGGAATATTCTCATTCATTAAAATCATGTGCTGGCAGAAGGAGGAGCAGTTTCATCTCACCTACATCCATCCAAGCTGAGTTTAGGCTGAACAGGTTCTCAGACTTGTGGGAAACCTTATCTACTGTACTTAAAACACAGACAAACCAGTTAAAGTACTTCTATATGAATATGAAGTAAGCAACATGGGAGGCTAAACCAGTTCTTAAGAACAGCCAGCTTCTACAGCATAATGGAAAAGACCGGCTACCCCATATACCTATACACTGCAAATATAGCTCTGTTCTCCCATCTAAATGAAAAATGAATGGTTTCCCAAGAATCATTACTCGACTTGAGAGAAAGCTAGGCAAACAGAAAAAAAAAAAGAAAGCACTTTGTTTATATGGCCTGTTTCACTGAGAACTAAGAGAGTTCACTGCTTCTTTTGCAAGTTTCATGGATCCTGGAATAAACTGAAACCACCTTTTTCATTTTAACTTGGTCTGCTTCAACGGCACATTCACACAAAAGGACAGAAATTGTAAAAATAACGTGTAACTCCACATAGTCACCTGGGAAACATGTTGACTAATTCTAATGTTGTTTAAGAAGGATTTGCCAATATTTTTCCTAACCAAAAAAGACACAAACAGTGTCTCTATTAGCTCCAGGTCTGAGGGGGTGCAAAGGTCAGAAATTTAAAGGGATTTGCTCAAACCATTACTACAGACAGGACAAGACTGCACTGGATAGATACAGCTTCAGGATCAATGATTATAAATACTAAGCACTGCTCAAACTTGATCAAATGACTGAGTAATAATTCCTACAGGCACTCAATGCTACAAGACTTTCTGTTGTAGTGAGTTCCCTCTCTAAGCTTTCTCTTTTTACGTCTGCTTTTCCAGGACAGCTTTTAGTGCCATGGTAATTTTTTTTAAATAGTTTAGCTCTTCTAAGAATGTGCAAATTATTTTCAAGGGTAATAGTAAAGTTTGCTGCACAACAAATTAATAGCCTCAACTCACAATCTCAAAAACAGCACAAAAAAACAAACAAAATAAAAAAATCACTAGTTCTTTCCATTTGTTTTTTTTTCTGTAAGAAAATCACTGGAGATTTTCACAAATGCCAAATAAACTTCATACGGATATACTTGCCCTTTTCATCTCCACAAATAAGATATAGTGACTTTTACTTTCGATCAAGACTAATTCAACTTCCACCACATTTGAATATGGGTAGAAGTTGATAAAACAATCCTTTTGAACACACATAAGCCACTGGTTTGTATTATATTTGGCCATACAAAGAATTCTTTGGGGAATTGGGAAGTAACTACTGCATTCTGACCTTGCATTTTGTGATTTTCCTCACTTCTGCACGGATGCTAAACATCAATAAAATGTTCTCATAATGGGTAGCATCAACAGTTCAAATCATTTTGAACAGGCCAATACTACTCAAACTCTTTTATTTTGCAGCAGCTTACATGTTTTGAGTATAGTAGAGTCACATGCAAAGGAGAGAGGTAGTCTGTTGGTTACTTGGAAATCCAGGGAATTAGGAACGCATTGGGACTGTGGCCACTTGCTAGGTAAGTTCTCAAGCTTATGCTTCTGCCATTGGCATGACTGTTTACTGCCAGAGAGCACAAGGGAAGCATAGTTAGCAGAGCTAAAATGAAAACACATGGAAACTAGCATCATATATCAATAGATCTCACTTCATAACTCTGCAAGTAAATCTTCCTCTTTCTCCTAGCACTGCGATTCTCAGTCTTTCTTTACCATGATTCACATACATCAACTTCCTCATGAATTTTATAAGTAAGAGGACTTTCATTCCAGACACCCAAAAAAGAGAAGGAATGGGAGGCCAAAAGCAGGACAGGTGGCAAACCTCAGCAAATACTCAAAGATGGGTGGGAATGTGAAGGAAAGAGAAACTGGGTTACTTATTGCAGACATGTATCGAGCACTCTGGCACACTCTTCCCCAAAATCTCTGCCTTCTGAACTTTTCTGGCCACTGGCTCTCCTCTAATAATTACATAATTTCCTCTGCTCATCCCCTTTTGACTTTCACTGAGAAACAGTAGCGTACTCAACACCACCACAGCTTTAGCCAACTTGGGCATTATACAGACTAAACCTATAAAGGAGGAACATCTGTTTGTCATCAAAAACGTTACTATGGAACTTTATATTGTGGGTATTTCCTTAGAAAACGTAGGTTAGGAGAGAAAAAACCCCCACAATTACGGCCTCAAAACCAAATTCAGTGGTTCCAAACCAATAAATTGGTTGATACAGAAACCCAAGTTTCACGGCTATGTAAGTCACTGTTCAAATTACGGAGCAGGGGCAAACCGGGGTTCACTGTTCACTACAGTTCGGCCGCTCTGTGAATGACAACATAACCTGAATATGTTTACGGAGCCAGCTCCGAACATTTAAAGAGGAATAACTCTTAGGACGATACTGTATAATCTTCGACTTCACCGCTGAATTTCGTCTCTCGAGGCCCAGGCACTGCTTAAAAATACAGAGAAACGAACGGATGAAAACAAAAGTTCCCAGTCAGAAAACCTGCCGGCGGGGCAGGACAGGGCTGGCCCGAAAGGGTAGGGCAAGGGCCGCGGGCGACCCCCCGTCCGCGCAGGCCCGGGCCCCGCCGCCTCCTTTGTTCGCCGGGGCGGCCCCGCAGCCCCGGCTCCGCCGCCCCCCCGTGCCGCGGCGGGAGGGGGGGGGGCTGGCGCGCGTCGCACTCACCCAGGTGAGGAGGCTCTCGCCGAGCTCGGCCCGCTCGAGGCTCTCCACGTTGAACATGGCGGGAAGCGGCCGGGTCCACCCGGGTCCAGTTGGGTCGGTGCCGCCGGTGCCGGTGCCCCTGCCTGCCTGCCTGCCCGGTCCCGGGCTGGGCCGCGGCGTCGACGCGTCAGAGCGACCTGACACGGCCCCGCCCGCGCGCATGCGCCTCGCGGCAGCTGCGCGACAGCCTGGGAGTGGGGCGGGAGGGAAGGGGCGAGCGCGACGTGACGTTAACGGAAACGCGACGCCGGCGAAGGGCGGGGCGGGGAGCGGAGCGGCCGGGGGGCGGTGTGCGCGCCGGGAGCCCAGGTACCGCCGCGCGCCGGGACCAGGCCGGCCCCGAGATCGGCCTCGAGCCCTGCGCCAGGTCCGAGCTCGGCCCCGGTGTTGGACTCGTGCGCGGTGCTTGCGCGGGGCGGCGGCGGGACCCTGCCGGGACCCTGCCGGGAGGGACCTGCAGCACCACCCCGAGCCCCGACTGCCCCGGCTTCGCAGCACCCGCGGGCGCTCCCTTGCTGGGATGCGGTACGGTTTGGCTTGTGGAAGGAGCAACTTCTCTTATTTGGAGCAGAAAACGGTCTTGCGTTCCTCTGGGCAGTCCTGATGTAGTGAAAATAAATTAACGTGTAATAAAAGCACCTTACATAGTATTAGCTGTGGATAATTACACTAATTTTTATTGTTGAAGATGAGGAATGCGTTTCACGGCCAGAGTAGCTCCCCATCGTGCTCCAAAAGGACTAGCTGGGGAGTTCAAGGAACTTTTCTTAGTTCTCAGTTTTGGCTCATCTGAAGTTTGTAATGAAAATGTTGGGCATAATGATAAGCTGTGTAGTTCCCTCCTTGTCAGACAGCAACTGTCTTGACATGTGACAACACAGAATAGCAATCACAGTGCACTGATAACAATTGAGGTGCATAAGCAAAAAGGAAGGGTTGCAGATGTAGTAACTATCATTTCGTTCATGTTTTCTCAGAGTTCTTCAATTAGTTCTTTTAGATAAGTTAGTAGCATGGACAAAATATTGAATGTTTCTTCTGAGTCTGAATTGTAAAAGTTATTAAAGTTCTCAAGTTTTCCAAGTAGCTGATCTCATTGTATAAGCCACCACTTTGATTTTTGAGTCGTAAATTCAATCTCTCTTCACTTAAAGATAGCTTTTACATTCAGGAATAAGTTTAAAAGCCCTAGAAAGCTGTGTGTTCTGCGCAATTATATCTTTCCATTCCAGGTTTTAATGTGTGTTTTAGGGCTATATGTGTTGTACTTTTGAAAAGCAGTACTTTCAGAGGTGTGTTTCAGCATTTAAGATTTTCTGCTGCATCTTTTCCTTTATGTAGGCATTTCCACCTCTGCTTTTCCTGTTGTCATGACATGTAGCTTGTGTTTAGTATTTAATTGGTGCAAGCAGTAACACTTTATGTCTTGCTGTCTGTTTTAGATGGGAGATTGTGTACAGAAACATTGCTTTGTACAAGAAAGAATTATTTGACACTTTTCTTAAAAGATAGTTAAATACTTATTTATTTTTAGCTGAAGCATCACTGTATTTCATTACACGCTATTACAATTAAGTTACATTACTTCCTTTCTTTTCCTGTCTGATGAGAAAAGTCAGATATCCAAACTGAAGCTATTTACAGGCTTTTTCTCATGTTCCTATCTGCAGGTGACTTTAGTTCAACACTCTTGGGTTTTTTTAGAACTTTATACCTTTCAGTGTGTTTTAGCCTTATGAAGCAGTGGAAAACTTTGTTAGGGGTTGTTTTACACACATCGTGCATCATTCAGACAGATATTCAAAATAGTAATGCTGTACAGATGACTGAATTAGTCTCTCTGCTTTAAGCCATCCGCATAGTTTTCAAGCTCATAACAAATGTGACTGGAGACTTTTTTGTTTTCCCAGTAGAATGGTGCATTAAGTTGGGATTATTTTCCTTTCAGAATTGCATCTGCAATTTGCATCTCTAGCATTTTTAACCTGCAAAGCATGGTTCCACCAGCAAAAGCAGAATACCTACTTTTTTTTTTTTTATCTCTTTAGGAGAAAATGTATCTTGGTGACTGCTGACCTCAGACCTTGAAGACCTGCTTTGCCAGGCAAGTGCTTCAGTTGGTCATTTAAAATGTACTGAACAAAATTATGATTTCCCTACTAAAATTGTCCTCTCCCCTGTTGGCAAGGCTCTTGGGGCTTTTTCCTTTCTCTTTTGCCAAGAGCGTGCATGCACATAAATATGGTCAGTGTGATCCTGAAAGGTGGTTTGTGGTGAAAAGATAACTGCATATTATACAGCTGAGTTTGGCTATAATTTTGCTGTACCAGCTGAGCTGATTTGTAACTCTAAAGTTGCTGCTAACTTATAATAAAGCTGTACTAACAGACTGCGTGAAACCCTGGTAAGATATTCCCGAATCAGTCTTGATACCCTTCTCACAGAATGTATCTTGTCAATTGGTGTGTTGCTATATTCAGTTTTTTTGTAAAAAAATAATCTCATAGTAAATGTGCCCTTTGGATGGTCTCCTGATTTTTAAAACATATGGAGATACTTAATACTAGAGGTTACGTATATTTTAGTCAAATGTGACTATGCTCATGAAAACGAAAAGCTAATTAATTCTGTTCCCTCAAACCCATGTTTTCAGAGTACACTGTCCAGCTTTTCTTTTAATTTTGTTTTATAATGCTATATGTGACTATACCACTAATTCAAAGTCTAGCTTTTCTACCTTAAGATTCCTAGATAAAATGTATCAGCTCAAGTCTTGGCTGGTTTAGGATTTAGGCTGGTAAAGTCATGCTAGAGTGCTCAATGCTGTTTACAAGTTCATCATGCATGCTTAGTGTCTGCTGTTGTTAATGGTTTCTGAATGTAGTCTAGGCATACTCTCATTCCTTGTGAATGAGAGTAAAAATAACTGTAGGATCTAGTTTTCCACATCAAATCCATACACAAAGTGCCATTCTTGACCACATACAGTGGCTACAACCTCTTACTGCTCTGAAGTAGGAAGTGATTGGAGAGAGGTCTTCAATATTGCCCCAAATTTAAGAATTTGTCTTTCTTTTGGGAATTAATGTTTGGTGTTTTTCTTAAATGAAAGAAAAACACTAAATCTATGTCTTAGGTATTTCAATATATGCTAAGATGCGTACAGTAAGTGGGTTACAGAATAAATATGCTCCATTTTAGTATGCTTAAATTCTTAAAAGTTGATTTCTGTAGTCTAAAGCAGATCAATCTTATTAGAAATCTGTTGTTACATATCACAGAGAATCTAAGAATCACTAGGTTGGAAAAGACTCACAGGATCATTGAGTCCAACCATTCCTATCAATCACTAAACCGTGCCCCTCAGCACCTCATCAATTTTTTTTGTTCCTTTTACCGTGGAAGTAAATTTTGAGGAGTTAAAGCCTTTTTGGTCTTAAAAATATGTCTATTTTACTACTGAAAGAGGAATTAGCTTATTCTCAAAACCACACAATCTTTACAAAGTAAAAGCAGCTTTTTCCAAGAGGGAGGTAACACTTCTACTAATCAAAGAAAGTTATTACAAGTTCTGACTCGCACCTTGGCCCACCACCATCATCTTCATTTTATAGTTGTTTTTATTTCTGGCACTGAGGGACGTTGCCAATACTGCACCAGAAAATATCCCAAATGAAAATTAATTAAAAAAGAACCCGAACCCTTTTACTCTCACCTGGTTCACTCCTAGCCCACCCCTGAAAGGGCACATGTTATCAAATGCATCTTTCATGTGTCCAGCAAATTGTTCCACACTCTGGTACAATGGATTATTTTTCCTTTTTTATGAATCATGGTGTGGGGTATTGTTTTATCTATGCTGTATGTTGAACAGTGAAAGTCTTCATAATGCTTTTCAAATCTGAAAAATGAAGAAATAATACCTCAACACTAGTATATGTCCTCATGCCCTCACATTTCCATGTGATCTGTGTGATTTTCCAAGAATAAAAGACATTGTAATTGCAGTATTGTTCATTATGATTCTCCTTTTTATTTTCTTTTTTTCCGTTTTTTTTATTTTGCATAACCCTGCATGCGTTGCTCATACTTAACTGTAGAGGGAAATGTAACTTTTAAGACCTGCAGATTCTTATTTGAAATGTGAGTAACTTCTTGTTACTTTCCATCTGTGATCACTCCCAGAAAAACTGAGAATAAACCAGTGGATAGTCTATGATGGTTTTTGCAAACGGAACTATGTGATTTTACAAGCAGTAAATTCCATTATATTTCCAAGTGATTTTGTGGACAATTCAGTCTGAGGTTGTTTATGTTCTGTAACCATCAAGAATCCTGATGCAGACAAGCCTGATCCCTCTCTAAGCATTGTGCTGGAAGGTCTAGCTGTAACTTAGCCAGCCCAGGCAGAATGCAGGAGTAACTCCTTGTCATTTTTCCTCTTACTGGGCAGTGATGTTGTTTTACTTCAAACAAGTGCCACTAGTTTGTAGACGAGATCAAATGAGACTCAAAATTAAGTTTTGGTGTGTCTTTATAGTAAGAAAATGGCCCATTTTTTCCTATTTTTTTATTTTTAAACTTTGCAACTGCTACTTTTAACATTCTGAAGTTGATTGCATAAATTTTGATGTTCATGTGAGTATTGTTAGATGTGGTTTGGCTTTCATCCGCTAATTGGAAGACAGAGTAGGGTTATACTTGTGTTTAAGAAAGCTATCCCTGTTAAAACGCTAGAAAAGGAAAAAAAAATTAAATATAACAAAAAAAATCTCAAAATTTAATCTGTTTTCAAATTGCTGCCTTTCTTTTCCCTGAAGCCATTCTATTAATTTACTGCTTTTCTCAGAGAACAAGTGTAGTCAGGAATTAATTTCTTGTGTAAAAGAATAGAAGCACAGCATTAAAAAAACCTAAAGCTCCTTTGTAATTATAAAAAGCAGCAGAAATCTACAGAGGAGAAAGAACAACTTTAAAATGTACGTCTGAAAAGCCTGTGGTGTAGAACATTGATCTAAAAAGGATTATATAATTAAAAAGGTGATGAAATACAGTTATTTTTGCATAACCAGACAAATGTAATGGATCAGTATAAAAAGGTAGAATTCAGTACAAACCACATTGACCTGCTATTAAAGGACATAAAATTATTACCAGTTATTATTTTGGGAGAGATTAGATGTCTGTGATAATGTCTGGTTTAGAAGTCATCTCTAACATATGTTTAGTCCTTTTCAATGCAGGTTGTCTCTGAAGACTGAAGGTTCTTCTTTACATAATTTAAGAATTAAGTCTCCTATAATCTGCTTATTAATTGTACCAGCTGAAAGAGCACCACTGCTAAACACATGCACTAGGAGGCAAGATTAGCTGCTATTTTAGGACTGGCTGTTAGACAGTCTGTTACGCATACAGGCCACTACAAATGCGTTCATTGTCTGTTGTGTCTGCACCTGAATAAATGTGAACTGCAAGCTTGCTGTTCAGGATATTTTGTTTGAAAATGGTCAAAACAGACTTGAGATGAGAAAAATTCCTCCCTTCAGGAGACAGTTTTCAAAGTGTGTTTTAGCAGCATTCTCCTTGTAGACATTGCTTTTACATGCTAACCCAGATTTAAGAGTAGGAGGGGATTGCTACTGTCTCTTCTGAGGCTTGGATGACTGTTCTAAGAAAGAATGTATTGATCCTTTGAAGTGAAATGCTTATATTCACAAAATCACAGAATCACAGAACAACCAGGTTGGAAGAGACCCACTGGATCGTCGAGTCCAACCATTCCCACCAATCCCTAAATCATGCTCCTAAGCACCTCATCTACCCTAACCTTAAACACCTCCAGGGATGATGACTCAACCACCTCCCTTGGCAGACCGTTCCAATGCCTAACCACCCTCTCTGTGAAGAACTTTTTTCCTAATCTCAAGCCTAAATCTCCCCTGGCGGAGCTTGAGGCCATTCTCTCTCGTCCTGTCCCCTGTCACTTGGGAGAAGAGGCCAGCACCCTCCTCTCCACAACCTCCCTTCAGGTAGTTGTAGAGAGCAATGAGGTCTCCCTTCAGCCTCCTCTTCTCCAGGCTGAACAACCCCAGCTCTCTTGGACACTCCTCATAAGGCCTGTTCTCCAGCCCCTTCACCAGCTTTGTTGCTCTTCTCTGGACTCGCTCCAGAGCCTCAGCATCCTTCTTGTGGTGAGGGGCCCAGAACTGAACACAGTACTCGAGGTGCGGTCTCACCAGTGCCGAGTACAGGGGGAAAATAACCTCCCTGGACCTGCTGGTAACGCCGTTCCTGATACAAGCCAAGATGCCATTGGCCTTTTTGGCCAGCTGGGCACACTGCTGGCTCATGTTTAGTCGACTGTCAACCAGCACCCCCAGGTCCTTCTCCTCCTGGCAGCTTTCCAGCCAGGTTTCTCCTAGTCTGTACCTCTGCTTAGGGTTGTTGTGCCCCAAGTGCAGGACCCGGCATTTGGCCTTGTTAAACCTCATGTCGTTGGTCTCAGCCCAGCGGTCCAGCCTGTTCAGGTCCCTTTGCAGAGCCTCCCGACCCTCCAGCAGATCGACACTTCCACCCAGCTTGGTGTCATCTTCAAACTTGCTTAGGGAGGACTCAATTCCTTCATCCAGGTCGTTGCTAAAGACATTAAAGAGGGCTGGACCCAGGACTGAGCCCTGGGGAACCCCACTTGTCACTGGCCTCCAGCTGGATTTAACTCCATTTCCCACCACCCTCTGGGCCCGGTCATTCAACCAGTTTTTCACCCAGGAGAGTGTGCACCTGTCCTAGTTCCTAGTCTGCACAATTCATGTCAGCCCTCCTGTGCAATAGTCTGATTCAGAAAAAGTGCTAGAGGTAACAAGGAGAATATGCATAGCACTTTTTGGCTGTCCAGAAGCAGCAAGAAAGTTAAAACATGAACAATGTCAGCCTTAAGCATCAATAGCCCTTCTTCTTGGGGTTGTTTAGCCTGGAGAAGAGGAGGCTGAGGGGAGACCTTATTACTCTCTACAACTACCTGAAGGGAGGTTGTGGAGAGGAGGGAGCTGGCCTCTTCTGCCAAGTGACAGGGGACAGGATGAGAGGGAATGGCCTTAAGCTCCGCCAGGGGAGATTCAGGCTTGAGATAAGGAAAAAAATTCTTCATGGAGAGGATCCTTAGGCATTGGAACAGTTTGCCCAGGGAGGTGGTTGACTCACCTTCCCTGGAGGTGTTTAAGGTGAGGGTGGATGAGGTACTTAGGGGCATGGTTTAGAGATTGGTGGGAATGGTTGGACTCGACGATCCGGTGGGTCTCTTCCAACCTGGTTATTCTGTGATTCTGTGATGCTCTAGAATTCAGTAATAGAAACATCTGGGAGAGAGACAGAGGCAGAGAATCCACTCCCTCCTCTATACAACTTGGCATTGTTGATATGTAAGGGGAGACCTAGTGTTTGAAGTAGTGGCATTTTATGTAGCCAGATCATGCAGAATTTCTTTTGGGCACTAAGTTTGTGTGAAAATGTTTACTGGGAAAGTCTTAGGTGGTAAGTGGTGAAGTAGATAAAAGTAACTTGCATTAATGTATGGAAAGGAAGAGAAGGTGAGGATCTGTGTATTTCTTACTCAAGTTCTGCTGCTAACCTTGGTACCGCAGTTTGGTCTTTCAAGATGAGTGCATGAGCAGAAATGGAGGAAAGCAAATGTAGTGAGTGCTATTAATGGTAGATGGAAAAGGATTAAGAGTGTTGTTGCAAGGAACATGCAGAGATGGAGAGAGAGCTCTAGAGTCTGGAAGGCCATTCAGGGAGACTGAGTTACTACTTTTGTGTGATACTGACAATGCATGTGTAGGTTTCAGAGTGCACCAAGCAAGCAGTGACACAGAAAGTCTTTAAGGTGTCAGTGTGAGGAACACTTGCATTCCAAAGATGCTTTTAAAAACATCTACATGCCGTTGCCACAATATGTATTTCTGGAAAAAAATTTGTAACAATTAATGGGGTATACTTGTTATTAGCAAGTTGGTCCATTCTAACAGAGTTGATGCAAGACAATGGAGAAATCATCACTTACCAGTTCCCTGTCACTTACTTCTTTCTGGGTTTGTTCTGAGTGGTCAACCCAGAAATGACAGTGTGACACAACAAAAATTAGTGGACTGATAGTGGTGCTAAAGTAGAGAAAACCTGAATAGAAGGTCAAAATACAAGTGTGCTGCTTGAGACACATTTGTGGAAAATGAATGTCACAAAATAATGCTTGGTAAGACAAAGAAACTTCTTCAGGGTTGGCTGTGTAATGGTATGTAGTTATACCACTTAGTTTTTTTTACAGTAATGTTAAACTATATCAGCTTCTCTTGCATTGCTGCTACAGATGGCGGCTCACACAAATGCCGAGAAGCTTAGACAAAGCTCCACAACTTGAAGGGTGAAAGTAGCTACCTTGCCAGGATGGTGATTACAGGTATGCATTGAAGTCCCTGTAACTTGTATTCCATTTCAGATTTGCAATTAATTCAGGGCCTGTCAGTGTCTGGTGGTGTTTGCTGGACATCAAGTTTCAAATTAAAACATGACACATGTGAAGTACATGAAAGCTTGTAAGTTTAAGGCATGCACGATGGACTAGGAAGTAAAGTAAAAACTATCAGTCTTACCTGACTTCATAAACTGATGTTGAGATTTTATGTCAGCTCTGTATGAAAAATACTTGAATTGTGTATGGACACAGCCTCAGTGTGACTTTTTTTGCTTATTAGCCAAAATTAGCTTAGCTGCCCTGGTTCCATAATTTTCACAGCTCTAGTTCATTTCACTTCTTGATTGAAACAGGAGTGATTTAGGAGTGTGTTAGAACTTCCAATTTGCTTGTCTCCGGCTGTAAGTCAAATCTCTAGGGTAATAAATGTTGGTGTTGGCAAGTCATTCTGATTGTTGTGTATGTGAAATGAATGTAAAACAAATTAGTCTAGCTAAGGAAGCCTGATAATTCTCTTTTTAGTTTTTCCTGTTTCAAAGTGAAGGATGGCAATGCATAGAAAATACAGATAAAATATGAAGTGATTCCTGTTTATCCAAATGGGCATTTAACACTAACACCAGCCCAGCATCAAATATCCTTGTTTCTTTCTTCATGGAAGTGGTGAAAGTAAGGTTTCTAAAAATTACACTGTCTCAGCTTAGCAGCAGTGATTTGTTATGTAATAGCTAAAATTCCTGATAATGCAGAGTTGTTGTACTTTTTATAAATGTCCTTAGATATGTCTAATTCAGCAATGACATATTCTTAGGCAAGTATATGACTCTTGTTTATTAAGAAAAAAATTTTAAATTAACAACGGTCACTACTGTTCACTACTGCATAAGACAAATGTTTTGCAGTCCTTTGTAAGAAGTTCAGAGTTTGGTTAAAAATCACCTCTTCACTCTTCTTATACTATTTTTCCATCCAGCAATGATTAATCTGTTGCTTTAAGAACTTATTGTGTGTATGAGCAGATGTGTATACATATTATTTGTATTAATTATGTTTAGAATGCATGTGTGCCCACCTGTGTTTAAAATATATATATATGTGTATGTATATATTTCTTTTTACATTTTAGAGCTGTGATGGCCAGTCATCAAGCAGAAGTTCAGAGTCTGAAGCTAGATAATGACTCAGTTATAGAAGGAATAAGTGACCAGGTACTGGTGGCAGTTGTGCTCAGTTTCACTTTCATTGCTGCTCTGGTATATACGCTTTTAAGGTGAGAATATGTTGACAGGGATTAATTGACATACCTGCATTTGTAAAATTGTAACTTTCTCAACAAATTTTTGTATTAATGTACAAGGTGACTGTGACTTTGTGGCATTACGGAAATGATCGGTTTATCTCTTACTCTGTTCAACTAATTGCTTGGCAGAGTTTCATAAGTTAGAATGAAATCATGCGTTTCTCAAAAGTTAAGATTAACTCCTCCTTATCTTTAGAGAGTAACGTTCATCATTCCTTAAGATTGAAAATGGCTAAATTCACAGGCTCTGTGTATGGCTGATATGTCATATTTGGTTACAAAGTACAGATTTGTCAATAATGGCCCGACAAAATCCCCCCGTGTATGTTCTTCTTGCAATCTCCTTCCAAAAAAAAAAAATTGAAAAAAATCTTGAAAGAAAATAAATTAATATGTTGGAAAACAATGGACTTTAATATGGTTTCCATAAAGTAAAATGTTAAGTTCAGTATTCAGTGACTTTAGTGGTCAAGTAATCAAAGCCTGTTTTTCATTTCAGAGTTTTTTGCTCCCACCACAACAAATATCATAACCTGTGCATTATGGGAAGACAAGTCTGAGCTTCAGACTGGCATTTTTTTTAAAGATGCCTGTAGACTTCTGAACACAGAAGAGTTTTGACAACAAAGAGAATTCAGTTTAGTGACACATTGGTATTATGGAATTTAGTGAAGAGGATTTGTCCATATGAGAAGTATTAGCGGAGTAGGAGGTATTTGAAAACAGAAAACAGAAGTGGGAAGGCTTGGTTGAACTGAAAGGTGCTGCTGCTGTTTGAGACCAGGAGATAGCAAAGGAATTTAAGAGAGTGGTATGCACTTCACCTTGCTTTTCTTTCCAAGGCTATTTCAGTTATTCAGATGGCTTCAAGAGTGCCTCTTTTCCCTCTGGTCTCTTATGCTTTCTCTACCCTTTATGCTGACATTTTTAGCACTTATAACTCAAATTTTAAATGTTTAGTTTAAAAGTAAACATTTTATTCTTTTAAATTTATAAAGGAAAGTAGACTGGGAGTATGAAAAAAAAGGGAGTGGAACAAAGGTCAACAGTGAGCAGGAGTTCTCTTGGGATTAGAGTTCAGGGATGTGATATGTTGATGTCTATATGATGACTGTCTTTAACAGTAAGGAAAATTGTTCCCTCTGTGCACAACCCCAAGGGTTGGAAGAGAAGTGTGAGATTCCCAAGGTCCAAGAGGAGGTGGTTAGAGACTTGCTTGCCCAGCTAGATACCCACAAGTCTATGGGGCCAGATGGAGTCCACCCAAGAGTTTTGAGGGAACTGGCGGATGTGCTGGCCAAACCCCTTTCCATCATCTTCCAGCAGTCCTGGATGACTGGGGAGGTTCCGCTGGACTGGAGGCTGGCTGATGTCATGCCCATCTATAAGAAGGCGCAGGGAGGATCCGGGGAACTACAGGCCTGTCAGCCTGACCTCGGTACAGGGGAAAGTCATGGAGCGGGTGATCTTGAGTGGGATCATGAAGCACTTGCAAGAGAACCGGGTGATCAGGCCCAGTCAACACGGGTTCATGAAAGGCAGGTCTTGCCAGACTAATCTGATCACCTTCTATGACCGAGTGATTAAACTCTTGGACGAGGGAAAGGCTGTGGATGTGGTTTTCCTGGACTTCAGTAAAGCCTTTGATACAGTTTCTCACAGCATTCTGCTTTGGAAACTGTCGGCCTCTGGCCTGGACGGGCGCACACTCTCCTGGGTGAAAAACTGGTTGAATGACCGGGCCCAGCGGGTGGTGGGAAATGGAGTTAAATCCAGCTGGAGGCCAGTGACAAGTGGGGTTCCCCAGGGCTCAGTCCTGGGTCCAGTCCTGTTTAATGTCTTTATCAACGACCTGGATGAAGGCATTGAGTCCTCCCTAAGCAAGTTTGAAGATGACACCAAGCTGGGTGGAAGTGTCGATCTGCTGGAGGGTTGGGAGGCTCTGCAAAGGGACCTGAATAGGCTGGACTGCTGGGCTGAGACCAACGGCATGAGGTTTAACAAGGCCAAATGCCGGGTCCTGCACTTGGGGCACAACAACCCTAAGCAGAGGTACAGACTAGGAGAAGCCTGGCTGGAAAGCTGCCAGGAGGAGAAGGACCTGGGGGTGTTGGTTGACAACCGACTGAACATGAGCCAGCAGTGTGCCCAGGTGGCCAAAAAGGCCAATGGCATCTTGGCTTGTATCAGGAACGGCGTGACCAGCAGGTCCAGGGAGGTTATTCTCCCCCTGTACTCGGCACTGGTGAGACTGCACCTCGAGTACTGTGTTCAGTTCTGGGCCCCTCACCACAAGAAGGATGCTGAGGCTCTGGAGCGAGTCCAGAGAAGGGCAACAAAGCTGGTGAAGGGGCTGGAGAACAAATCTTACGAGGAGCGGCTAAGAGAGCTGGGGTTGTTTAGCCTGGAGAAGAGGAGGCTGAGGGGAGACCTTATTACTCTCTACAACTACCTGAAGGGAGGTTGTGGAGAGGAGGGAGCTGGCCTCTTCTCCCAAGTGACAGGGGACAGGACGAGAGGGAATGGCCTCAAGCTCCGCCAGGGGAGATTTAGGCTTGAGATTAGGAAGAAGTTCTTCACAGAGAGGGTGGTTAGGGATTGGAACAGTCTGCCAAGGGAGGTGGTTGGGTGACCGTCCCTGGAGGTGTTTAAGGTTAGGGTAGATGAGGTGCTTAGGAGCATGATTTAGGGAATGGTGGGAATGGTTGGACTCGACGATCCAGTGGGTCTCTTCCAACCTGGTCATTCTGTGATTCTGTGATGAGAAAGAGTTACTGGGAGAGGAAGGCATACTTACTAACTACCTGCAGTGTGACAAGCTAAGTGAAATGTTTCTCTGTGGATCTTGTTACATACCTGATGGTTTATTTTCTGTAGAGGCAAACAAACTGGGGCATAAAGCTTCCTTTCTTTGGAAGTCTTGAAGCTTCTGCATTGTATGACTGACTACTGGAAGTCCAATCAGCATTCTCTTAGTTCTACACTGTGCCTTCCTGGTGCCTTCTGAAGTTGTCTATATTTGGCAGTATTATTCCTCTACTTCCTTTATATTGTCTCCCTCCAAATATGCATAGTGTAGTAGAAGTACAAAAAGTACAGTACAAAAAGTAGAATATTTGTTATTTATTTAGCACTAAAGTGGAAGTGAGTGAGAAAAGGAGTGTTTTTTTTTCTTCTGTAGTTATCTTAGGCAGTATGGTGGCCTGCGTGTTCTTTATACTGTGTCAATTACACCAATCTCTTTGCCACCTGTACTTCTCTGTGCAACAGCTGAAATACTGAAGTTGGGTAGGAGCAAGTCCTTTGCGAAAAAAATGCATGAAAGAAAGCTTTATGAGGTTGCAGGAACTGAATAAAAAGGGAAAGTAGACAGCAAGGGGTGTATGCTGCAGTAGATTTTAGAGGGTGTAAGTGGAATGTGTGAAGAACTGCTATAGGATATGGTTGCCTTACTTGTTTCTTGTAGAGAGAGTTCAATGAAGCATCACATCGGGGCTCTGTGCTTTTGGTGTAGAAACTCCTTGGCAGTAATTAACATATATAAAAGTTGCAGATGTTTATTTCAGTCACTATAAGACACTTTGCAAAGCCTGTATTACTTTGTGTTATAAATTTTGATAAAATGCAGCCAGGTTTTTTTTCATTGTCTTTTAAACTTGTGAACAGGTTGTCATATTGCAAATGAGACTGTGAATATCTAGTTTATCCAACAAATTAGAGGGAGCCTGACCCTCCAGTGTTTTGTATCAGAAATTGCCTTCTTATCCTAGATGACTTATCTAACCCATGTTTATGAATCTGCAGGTTTAGGTCTTTTTCTCTCACTTTTCTATCCTGTCATATGGTTTGCGTGTAAGATCAAGTCTGTATTTTGAGGAGAAGAGAGATCTTAATCCTTGGAAATCAACAATGGCCATTGTTGTGCAGTAATACACTGGTCCCCATGAGTACTTCCTCCTTCAGGTGATAATAGTGTGGTGGGGCCCTTTGTTATACGTAGTACAGTCTTCCTACATCATGGGACTTTTTTCCTCAAGTGATGGAGCTAACACTCAGAAGTGGGGAATTTTAAAGACTCCACATCTGACTTCATTTCTTTTTGGTTTTTGTTTGGTAATGCATTTAACTACATAGCTCCATACTGGTTTCAGTTTATGTCATGTATTTTTTTCTCACTTAATTGCATGATGGAAGTTATGAATTGGATATGTCTTGAACTCTGCCTGTCCTCTCTAGGACACTGTGTGCGGTGTTCTGCTATATCAGCATCTTATGCATAAGTGACAGGTGTTCTACATACTGTATCTCTGCAACTCTACAAATACTGTCATATATTCAATGTAGCATGTGATACCAGAAGAAGATCATATAAATGAAGTATTTGTACAAAGATGAAAAGTGACTATTGCACAAGTAACTTTACCATGTCTACTACTTTAACTTCAGCATGTAAGAGTCCTAGTGTAGCTTTTCAGTGTATAACACTTCATCAGTAAATTTGTAGTTAGTTGTTCATGAAGGAATCTGAGTAAACAGGTTTATAATTCACACCTTCCACTTGTGTGTGATTTGAATTTCAGTGTATAGCAAAGTTCTGGCAAACTGAAGATGCAAAATATGCTCATTTTAGCACCTAAACAGGAAAATAGTTTTATCCATGTAACATGTAAGACACATCTACAAAATCTGACTCATGGAGACCCATAGTGGGCAAGAAGGGTTTGGTGCCAAGAGGATGGTACACTTCCCATCGTATGACTTTCCTGTATGTCACTCAAATTAGTGTTAAATAAATTTACTTTTTTACAAGTAACTGCATAATTATTAGTATGAAGAATATGGAGTTTGTCCATACCTTTTCAAAGAAAGAGTGAAGGAGACAAAATGTCTAGGATAGAAGTAATGCAGTATTATGGTCGCTCAGTATTATGACTGAAGGAAACTATTGTGGAAGCTTCTAGAGCCATTGACGAACTTATGTAAATAGAACTTCAACCAGAAAATGTCCTAAAAATTTAGCCAGTCCTGGCTGCAGGTCTGACAGAGGGTCAGCTTTCCTAGATAATCCTTGGAAGCAGTGCAACTGTTTTCCCACCAGCCTTAGCTAATGTGGGAAGTAATTGCTCATATTTATAGAATGAAAGCATTATTCTATCTGTTTTTCTCTCTTTCTTCTATATGAACTGACATTTCTTCACTCTATTGTTTAAAAAATGTGGGCAGTAGTTCTCATTCTCTTCTGAACTTCCTCCAACTTCTCTACATGTTTTTGTGCATTTAGCCCAAAATGGAAAACAGAATCCAGCTGAGACCTCAACAGTGCAGAGCAGAATGTATCACCAGTGAAATCCATATGAATAAATAAAGCATAAAAATTCACAGAGTATTATGCTGTTGACTCGTATTTATTGTAGCTCAACACGTCTTAATTTTGTCAGCATCATTTTTAATTCCAGTTCTGTTCCCATTGTGTATTTTAACTTCAAATATGTAGTATATTCAGCCTTCTCTCTTCAGTGAGTCCCTTTGGCATCTCTAACCTGTAGTTTTATTGCCCATGTAGTCTTTCTTTTTAAAGAGTGATTTAAAAACAGTGATTTCTTTTTATATCCAGTCTGCTGATAGTTACATAAACTCAGTATTCTAAATCTAAGAGTTTGCCCTGCCCTTCTTTTATGTCTTAATCTTTCATGTAGCTGATAAAATTAAAATAATTGGGATTTTTCAACTCTACAACTTAGACAGTGAGTAAAAAAAAAGACATTTATGAGTACGCCAACAATAAAAAAACTAAAAAAACACAAAAATTAAAAATATTTCTACATGATGAATGTCAAAGCTTTCAAGCAATTTGATTTTTTGCTGGTTAATGGCTTCATTTTGTTACAGATGAAAATCTAATGTTAACATGATTTAATGATTGATTATGGAGCCTCTCTGAAGAATCTTGCTCCTGTAGAGCTTTAAATGTCCTGAGTAACTTTAGGATCTGAAATAAATATCCTATTCCCTTAATTATTTGTTTACTTCCTTTAAAATTCTTTATAGCAGGAAAGAGTGATTTTTTTCCCCCCTTTGTTCAAGTTTCTTTTATTTTCAATCAGTTATTTTTCAGTGTTGGGTCACAGTGTTTAGCTTTTCTTATTGGTTTTATGTTCTTTCACAGAAGTGAACATCAGAACATACACCCAGAAAATCAAGAGCTAGTGCGAGCTCTTCGTCAGCAGCTTCAAACTGAGCAGGTGCTGTGCTAAGTTTTGTGATCATTCTACTGTCTGGTTTGTGGTAGAATAGACTTCTCTGAAGTTCTGGAATAAGCTGGCATTGAAAGTTCTGGAAGCTTACTGTACAGCAGCATGCTTGAAATATATCAATTAATGAGATAATGTAGGCATTTAAAAATTATAAGTAATTAAATTAAAATTAAACACTTGGCTCGTTCTTGTTTCAAACAAGTTTTTGCCACAAGGTGGAGTATGTTAGATTATGTTGTGTGCTTCCTGCACTATTTCTGGGAACGTTCCTTTCCTCTAGGAGAGGAAGTCTAGAGTACAGCTTGCTGCCACAGGACTGGGGTTAGATGTTTAGACTGATAAGCTTTGTGTAGCAGAACAATGGCACAGCAGCAAGAGCCAAGCAGTAAAACTGAATGGACAGAAGCTTTTTACCAAAACCATTAGTGATGGGACAAGAGGCAATAGTTTTAAACTGGGAGTGGTTAGGTTTAGATGGGACATAAATTTTTTATGGTGAGGGTGGTGAGGCACTGGCACAGGTTGCCCAGAGTAGTTGTGGCTGCCCCATCCAGACTGGACAGAGCTTTGAGCAACCTTATCTAGTGACAGATAGGCCTGCCTATGGCAACTGAGTTGGACTATGTGATCTTTAAAGATCCTCCCAGCCCTAACTATTGTATGGTTCTGTGACTGCAGTCAGTTCTGACATGGGAGAGTCTAGGACAGGTTACTGCAAGTTGCCAAGTCCCAGCACTAGATTAAAAAGTCACACTTTTGGAGAGTATTGAGTAGTATTTCATCATAAAATGTCTTGAAATAGTGACAGATTTTTAACGACAGAGCATATTTATGTGGAAGACGAATACAGCAAAATGAAGAAAAAACATATTTCATGGCAGTGATTTGCATAAGCTGGTGTCTGTGCTTGGGCTTGGGAACATTAAATACTGCAACTGGTAAGCAATACAATTCACTTACTTGGATCTGAACAGAACTGCTTAGGATAATGACGTAACAGTCCTAAGTCTGAGTTGTAATTCATGCTTCAGTCAGTCTAACTTAACTTAAGTTGAAAGACTAAGGAGGTTCTTTCTTTGCAGTCCTAAACTGGTTTGAAGCACATACCTGTGTGACAGATGAAGAGAAGATAATTGGCGTTGTCACAAGATCTTGGCTAGCAAATCACGTTTTGCATTTAAATATGCTTGTTTTTTTAAATTTAGGTCCCTTTCTCCTTCATTTCACATGATTTTGTATTTGACTGACTTCTAGTAAATGAACGCTGAATTTATTATTATTTCTTAAAACTCAGTAGACTTATATTTCTATTGTGTTCCAGCAGGATGCTTCGACTGGTGACAGACATCGCTTCTATACAGATATGTCTTGTCCAGTCTGTTTGCAACAGGCTACATTTCCTATAGAAACAAACTGTGGACATCTCTTCTGTGGTAAGCAAGAAACACCCAAGGATATGCAGAAATATGAAATTTTTGGCACTAGAACAGTCACCCTTATGCAAAGTTTTGTTTATCTGCTTATCTTCAGTCATTTCAGGAAAGGATACCATAAAATTAAGGGTGCAGTTTAACCTATTTGGGGCTTTTCTTATTAATAGCATTGGGTCTGAGCACATTGGTTCTTGGTATCGTCAGTGAATGCTGTATACAGAACACCAGAAAAGACAGATTTAACCTAACCGCTTATACACTATTGTTGTTTTTCTTGGTGTGCAACGTATTATTTCATGCACTGGATGTTTTGACTTAGAAGCTTAAATGTGTGTAACTTGCCTTCAACAGGTTCCTGCATTATTGCCTACTGGAGGTATGGCTCTTGGCTTGGTGCCATCCGTTGTCCAATCTGCAGACAAACGGTAATATTTTAAGTAATCATGAACCTGATAGTTTGGCTACATAGTACAGCATATTGAAAAGCATTTACATGTGAACTACAATAGTGAGACTGACAGAAGAAGTCTGAGAAGCTGAAGGAATATGGATATGCGAGACGTAGATGGTCGGCGCTATATTTTTCTGAACTTTTTTCTTTGCTGAATAGTTAAAAAAAATACAGATTGTTCCCGCAACTCAAATTAAAGTGAACAGCACTGATAACTCAGCTCTTTTTCTGTAAAGGAATATATGAAACCAGAATGTAGACCTTAACTGTGATTCTTCCATGCTTTCTGTTTGGGATGTTACATAACTTCTTTACCAGAACTTGCTTCTGAAAGTCTTGGCTGTTGTGGAAGACTGCCAATAGGCAGTATATACTACTGGTTTCTGAGAAGTACCCTCTCCCTTCTTTCTCTCCTTGCCAAAAAAGCCTATCCATGTCAATTTCTCTTTTGTCTCTATTTTTAGTTTGTATGTATTATTAATTTGAGCTTTGTAGAGCAGGCATTAACTTACTTCCTACGCAACTTACTTACATTGTCAGTTTGAAATATGTCCCTGTAACTCATTAACGCACAGAATCTCTGAGTCTTATAGTGTATGTTTTTACAAAAGTACATCTTTATTTTAACAGTGCACTGACTACAGAGCTAATAACTGCAGACGAATTATATAACATGCTTTATGCCCTTGCCCCAGTGTCATAGCCTGCTTTGATTGTATGTAACTGCAGGACACATAACTGCAAGAAGACAGAGGAAGAAAACAAAAATAGGTATGACTAGAGGAAAAAAACATGTTTAGAGTGTAGCCAGTGAGGAGAGAGAAACAGAAGACAAAGGGGAGGAAGCTGAAAAAGGGAAAAATAAGTGATACTTTTAGTGTCTCACAGATATTCTGCCTTTCTCTGAGAAACAAATAATTGAGGTGGTACGGTCTGTGTGGTCACGTGCTCATTCTACCCGTGTGAATGAAATAAGAACAGAGAGATCAGATTTATAAATGAGGAATGGAAGTACATACACATGAGCAACATGAGTCATACAGAAGGTTTGTGGCAGGGCTAGGAGTTTAGAACTGCTTGTGCTGTCATTTGCTAAATGTGATTGCTGCAGGGATACGAGATGTATATTTAGTGGCCAGGTACAGAGGGAATTTTTGAAGGTTATAATAATTTAAAGTACCATGCGTTTTCTGTTTCCTATCATAACTTGCATTGTATACCTGAACATCACTTCCAAATAGAAGTTTTAAGTTCAGAAACTCCTATACAGAAAGATAATGTAACATAATATAACGTAACATGTATGTGAATATAACCTTATATGTTTTTCTGTGTTTGCATGAAAGCTAACTGAAGAACACAGCAGAATTCTCTATAATTACAGAAAAATTGAAGGTTACTATTTTTAATCTGTTAATATTATATTATTCTCCTTGGTCTTGGTATGAGCATCCACATGGAAAAGTATGAGTTTTGCTGCTCGTTCGCTGAAATGGGAGGCCATTCTAAAGATTGAAGAAGAACAGCTTGCTTCATTACTTTATTTGATTTTGAATTTAGGAAACAAAACTAGATTAATTCAGTGAACTAACTTTATTCTCAAAAAAAACCCATCCCATATTTAAGTGTTTAGAAAATTGCCTGTAAGCCACTCTTAAAGGGCTCTTATGCTTGTTTTCAACAATCTTTTAAAAAATTAATAGTCTGAAATAGTTGTAAGCAATTAATTTGTTAAAACTTAGCAGCAGTATCCATACTATTATTTTTTACTTTATTTTACTAATAATATTCAACTGGAATGAAGTTTAGTTTATGTTACTGACTAGAGATCACTGTTTTCATTTATAGTTCATAATGCCTGCATTTACAAGGCAGTTCACATGTAACAAAATCTCCCTGCTGTACCTAGGTAACACTGTTTTTACCACTCTTTGGTGAAGATCAGCAGGGTGCAACACAAGTATTTCAAGATGTTAATGATTACAATCGGAGATTCTCAGGACAGCCGAGATCTGTAAGTTTTGGATAAATTTGTGTAGAAGTGAGTGATTTTATATGAGATTCACAGCATTTGCTGTGATTTGCCTCCCACCTTTTTTTTTTTTTTTCTTTTAATGGGATATGATTTTTTCTTCTCGATGCTCAGAGACTATGCAAGGTTTCCTTCGGAAATTTTTGTTTATGTAGTTAGGGTAAACCCGTGACCTTAAAAATATTTATTTCTAATTTATGGAAATAAATGGAAACTTGCATTTTTGTTCTGAGGTCTGCTAATAAGCCTTGGGTCCCCTATTTATGTATTAAGCTCTTTTTAAATTATTACTCATTAATTTGAAAGAATTTATAATTAGTTGGTGAAAATTCTTAATGAAATACATAAGGTGCAAGGCAGAATATTCACTGGATTGATCTCTTTACATCAATTAGAAGAATTGGAAGTTCCATTCTGTGCCTTTCTTCCTCAGATGTCAAGCTGTATATGTTCATCATTTTAATTTTCCTCCTATATTATAATACAGTCTTTATTCTGCTCTCTAGGTGAAGAAAACAAGATTTTCTTTTCTTTTTGATAAATAGTTAGGAGAGATTACTGAAGTTCTACAAACTTTAGAAAGTTAGCCTCTCTTCTATATGTACATTGTGATCTGCAAGGTGAAAAATGCATACACATGCATACTAATAACTTCCCTTATTGTTCATCTTGTCTTCTTCTGTTCATTGGACTGGATTTGGATATAGTAACAAAGCAAGAGAAAATTATAGTCCAAAGAGACAAAAGAGGTGTAAGATGGGATTTTTGTGTGTGTGTGTTCTAAACCACAAAATAGTTACGCTTTTGATTCAGAATAGATTGAAACTACCTTTCAGGCTCCATTGAACCTTTCTGTGGGCTCTGTGTGTAGTCCACGATAACCTGTCTGAAGTCATGCCAGAGGTTTGCATTAAGGCCATAATAGGACTAGATAAATTGTCTTTGATTTATACACAGTGTATTGTAATAGCCACACATAAAAATCCTTTCTAGAGAACATTTTCAGCCCAGGCAATAACTCATTCTAATGCCGTGGCTTTGTGTAGAAACTGTACAGCAGAAAAGGAACCAATATAAAAAAACTGTCAAAGTTCACCCCTCCCTGTGCCTCATAACAAAACCCAGATATTTTCTGCTGACCAATCCCTGATTAAAATAACAGAATCATGGTAGGAAAGTGGAGAGGAGCCAGGGATGGATTCATTTAAAGGTTCGTTAGTTTGCTTGATGTTCCCTTTGGGAACTTCTGCGAATCGCTGGTTATATGCCAGGGGAGGGAGTTCTCTGTTTCAGAAGAACTGCATCCTATTCTACTTGACCTATTGTTGTTTTTTTTCTTACTTACAGTCCCTGGTTGTTTTCCATTTTGATCAATAATTCACTCCAGTTAACCTGTTAGATGTTTCTCATTTTCTCAATCATTTGTTTTACTCTAGTAGTCACTACTTTTGCTTCTTAATAGTATGTATGTAGTAATGTATGTTTACAGTATAGAATAACACAGTTTAACTGCTTCTTGGAAACATACTTGTTCTAAATCTGTATTTTTACCTAGCCTTGATGTCTGGTCTACTTTCTTTTTTTTTTCCTCTTGTTTTAGAGTTACAGATTCCAAAGCTGTAGAGTATAGAAAGTTCAGGCTGAAGAGAAAGACCATTAAGCATGGTCCTGTTGTAAAAGCAAAATACTAACTTTTGGTTTCTTTCTTTGTAGATTATGGAAAGAATTATGGATCTGCCTACTTTATTGCGGCATGCTTTCAGGGAGATGTTTTCTGTTGGAGGCCTCTTCTGGATGTTTCGCATCAGAATATTCCTCTGCTTGCTTGGAGCATTGCTCTACCTGGCTTCACCTCTGGATTTTCTTCCTGAAGCCCTGTTTGGAATTCTGGGGTTCTTGGATGATTTCTTTGTCATTTTTCTTCTGTTGATATATATCTCTATTATGTACCGAGAAGTGGTAACACAGCGGCTGAATAGATGAAGTGGGCAAAAATGCAGAGGCAGTTGTGGAATGTCTGGAGAACTTTAACATAAGTATGATATAGAAAGGTGCCTGTGTACACTTTCAGTAATTAAAATTTCATAGCTGGTCATCTTTTACAGATATGAAGGGTTAGGGTGTGGTGACGCTTAACTGGAATCTTTAATTTGTGTATTGCATATGCTTCATAAAGATGAGGTTAGTTTTATGATGTAACAAACCATGTTCATCTACTTCCACCTGATGAATAACTGTATTTAATCACAGCAGAAAACACATTTTTGGGGTGTGTGGTTTGTGGAAAGAGAGTTCCAGTAAAGAACTAATAAAAAAGTCTGTTCGGGTAATCTATAGATATCCATAAGAAAATTCAGAAATTCTTCACAGTACAGTTTTCATGGCTAAATTGCTTAATGTCTCCTTGTTTGTGGGCTAGAGTTTTTTAAAATAGAAGTACTTTTGTGTGTGTCTCTGGCGGAAGAAACCCAAGGGTCACATTACAGTTATCACGCTACAGTTTGCTATTGACCACATGCTTCACAAGGAGAACACCTCAGTGTTGTTTGAACTGCAGTATGTACGGCTGCATGCAATTTGTACAATTTTATTTATATATTTGGGAATATACACACAGTATCTGGACTAGAAAGAGAAACTGATATTAAGGGCACCAGCCTGGTTAGTCCTCTGTTTAAATGGGAGCATGGTTTTTCTCTCCAGGCTTGTTTAGCTAGGTTTTTATGCTGCTTTGGGTCAATGCAGTGTATCTGGAGTGAGACTTTGCATTCCTTTAGTTGCATTAAAGCATTTAGCCAATAGAGAGAACCCTCACATTTTAGATATAGGAGGAGGCAAAAAAAAAGTCAGAACTGGATGTTTACAGAACTTTACCTGAATGTATATTCTGCAAAACAAGTATTACACAGATATTGAGGTTTTTGATTTTCAGTTGGAGTTTGCTTGATTGGTTGGTTGATTTGGATGTGGATAGAGGAGATTCTGAATTACCTTCAAGAAAATCTCTGGTAAGGGACCACAGAAAAATCCTGGAAATGTTTTCAAAAACACCAGGATATTAATTATCTTTAGAGTTGATTACTTTTATCATGATGAATTTCAGTATTGGCTATCATAGCTACAGAAGTAATTGAAATACAGAATATTTGAAAAAAATTACCATTTTAAGACATGAATGCTTCTAGAATGGTTGAGGATATTCTAGATCTACGTACTCCTTAGCTAGAGGAATGAAAATTGCCATTTTATTTTAACTTCCTGAGTACTTGAAAGACAGTGATCAGGCAGGTGATTAGTGTGTTTACATATATGGGATGAGACTTAGAATGAAGGGGACCTTTTCACAACGTCTGTATTTTGCCCATGCAGGCACCTTTGTGTAGCTTCTAGGACCTCGACATGTGCTAGAAGATGATAGAGCTGGCACCTGTTGTGTTGTGGTTGGGCTTGGAGATTGTTCTTTGGTGTCAGTGTTTTAAATGACATTCATATAAGAGTAAGTTCACTGATTCTTCATTAGAAAATTTGCTCTTGAAAATCCAAAGGTATTTTACAAATGAACTGGAAAGCTATTTTTTTTTTCCTTGTTGCTATGTGTTAGAAATGGGCAAGAGGAGAAACAGGAAGTGAAACAAGGGTAGGAGGAGGGGAGCAAGACAGATAACGACATTTTTGGAAGCAAATGCTATTGGCTTGTAGAAACTAACTTCTTGAGCATTTTAGCAGAACTTTTGCCTTTGTGTTGGCATTGCGAATGTATGGTGATGGTTTAGTGGCTACCTCTTTTAAAGGTCATCAAGGTATTATTGAGGAAGCATGGGATATTCATAAACTCTTAGGTATATTTACAAAGCAAGATAGTAGTTTACAATCTTAAGTAAGACAGGATTTTGCAGCTTTGCTGTAAGCACTGTTTTGGGTTTTTTTGGTTTTTTTTTCCCCAAGAGACTTTACTGTGAGCGAACTCCAAAAAAAAGTATTTTTTACTGAGCAAATTTAACATCCCCTTTTCTCCTGGGGTTTAACTTATGGTCTGCTTAGAGAAGAGTATGAACTGCTGTTGTAGAAAAGCTGGAGTCTGTTCATGGAATCTGTTGATCTAGTACCTCCTCCATATCTTTATCCTGTAATTGTGTTTATACTTTTTCCCATGGCTCTTTAAACCCAGAGTGAGTATATATGTACATGAAGCTGCTTACCGTTTTCATTGAGCTCCCCAATTCCACATCCTACTGTGAAATTCATGCAGAAATATCCATTTAAGGGATCTGCTTCTGAAGAACAGACCTTCTTGTGTACCTGAAATCATATAGAGCCACATCTGTGTAGCTATATAAAGTTTACCTGTGTTCTGTTTCTTCCTTCACTACAGTTCTAGCCAGAAGGGTTTCCGTCAAAGGCTCCTACTTACTTTTGAATTTTGAGTAATATTCTAAGCTTAAATTCCACACATTAAGTTCATTACAGGATTAGAACCACCCTTCTTTTTTGCTAGTTTGTGTGCTTGCTTGTGAAGACTATATTTGGTCTGCAAGATACTGCTGAACAGTGTCATGACTTGCTCAGACCTTTCTGTGAACAGTTGTAATGTGCAGAAGCAACTGTCCTACAGTGTCTAGCAGTTGTTCCTTTACACAAATCTGAACTATCTGTAAGTTAGCTGTCTTGGGTCTTAGCTTGAGCTTAACTTAATCTCTAGAGCTCCCAAGAAGCTGGAGATTAATTCATAAGCATATAGTGTTCTTGAACTGTGTGCTGCCAGGTTGTCCAGGTAAGTGCTAGAGCTGAGTGCTGGTGTGAGAACATGAAGGAAGTATGCGATACTTGTGTAGAGTGACTGCAAACATCGTGGCAGTTCTGTCTCCTAGAGTGGTGTATCAGTGTCTCTAAGAGGGGCAGAGGAAAAAAAAAAGGAAAAATTAGCAGCAAAAAAGAGATACAGGGAAAAATCACAATTCTTAAAAGATTCTTATGGCTTCACCAAAACCTGTGTGAAATATTTTATTGTTCCAGCAATATTAACAAAGGAGAAAGCTAAAGGTATACCTAATAGCTCTTACAGAATAACTTGTGTCATCTTGAGGCCTAACGATCATCCTTGTGATAAGTGCTGTATAGAGCAATCTGTTTCTGTGTTGTGTGTGTCACACGCTGTTGATGTCTCTGAGGATGAGACAGAGCAGTGTGATTTGGGGATAACAATTTTGCCATAGGTTTCCTAGAACTGTAGCAGTGACCTGTGACACTAGATTTTTAAGACAAAAGGATTTAAACCTACTTGTTGTTACTTTTAATGATAATAAATTGCTATTAAATTGATAGATTATCTTGGTTTATTTTGTAGACTTACTGGGTGGGAAGTTGTTTTATTCCCCGTTTCCCCCACTTACCTGGGCTGAAGTTGATGGTAGCTCTTCTGCAGTCCTGATCAATTCTTATTTTGGTGTCTGTGAACAGGATGTTCAGAGATAACACAGTAGTTTTCATCTTTATTAGTGCAATTATAAGGCTTATAAAATTTCTTAGATCTTAGTCCCAGAAGTATATTATACATTAGATATCTTTTCCCTGAGCAGTCCAACCAGCACCTTCAGATCCATGGACATGAAGCATTCTGGATGATAAACCTGTGCAGGTGATCAGTTAGCATCTCCACATATCCATCCTTCAAGCAAACAAAAGCATAAAGCAGGTGGATAAGAATCCAGTTAGTGAAGTAAATTGAAGGAAACAGCAGGTTTACAGGGAGGATGAAGGTTGTGGTGGGACAGAGAAGAACTGAGTGTAACTGGTCTGTGGTGAAATCCTGTGCTTTTCCTGACCTGTGCCATTAAAGGCCTCTAGGTATCAGATAGACGATCCATTTTGGTAAGAAATGTCCCAAAAGACTTAGCTGGGAAGCCCAGGGCCAAGTCTTCTGGACTCGGAGCTAAACTTTATAGCCTGCTTTAGTACACAGTTCCAGTGTTTATGGAAAAACATGTAATTACTTATTTGCTAAGAAGCTATTAAATCAGCTTGAAAGTTTGATGGGTACAGACTTGTTCTTCAGTCTGATGCTTCTGTGTTTGCTGTGGGAAGCTCAGCTAAACACTCAAGAGTTCCTCAGCCCAGGCTGCTAGACTCTGTGGCTGGTTTAGGATGCCTGTTGTACTGTTGCAGTTGTCTGGAGGTTTTCTGCACCCAACTGCCCGTTAGTCACCAGTACTGGAACTCACATGGGCATTTGTGATGAGACAGAGTGAGTCTCATCCCTTTTCCTTTGACATCAAGCATCCTGGTGAGTTGCTTTCTTCCATGTTGTGAGCAGTGGGATTTTGACCTGGAAGAACTTGCTAAATTTTGTCTATGATATCATCTATTTCTAATCCCACCTATGGCTGCCTCAGCTCAGGGACTTGTGGATGTTTAGGGCAGAGACAGGGCTGCAGATGGGTGTTCCCATGTGGACAGCACATCATTAGACACTGTGACATAGGTAGAGTTACTTTCTGTAAACCAGGGACTTTATTCATTCAGGAAGTGAGAAGTCAATCCAAGTAATAAAATAAATAATTGTTACCACAAAATGAGGCAGGCAGGAGGTTAGAGTTGAGTTTCCTCTGCTTGGATCCAGTCTCCTTCTATGCGCTCCCACTCTGTATCAGATTGTCATGTAAGATCCATGTAAGAGTCTTTCATAGAAACACTTTGTTTGTGCTAAAGTAATCTCAGATCTGGCCATGGATGCTTCTGTTGCAACTTCCATGGCAAGTGTTAGAGCTGCTCTATTGAGTGGATTAAATCAAAGGGTCTGATAGGGGGTGGGGCAGTAGGAAGATAAAGGGGTCCTCTTAAAGAAAACACCTAATTGTGTGATCTACTCCTATTGGTACTGTATGGCCCTGTATGAGGACATTGAAGTATCTTGTCTCCCTTTGTTTATGCTAATATTAGGTAAAAGGCACAAGAATGATAAAAAAAATCTAGAAAATATATGCATGAGGAATGATTGGAGACACTGGTATTTTGCCTATAGAGAAAACTGAGGAAAACACCAGTTTTTCAATATGTTAAAAGGGGAGATAGTCTCCACATTAGGTATTACTGGAGGAAACAGCAGTGAGCTTTAATTGCAGCACACAGAGACTTAGATTAGGAGAAACTTGCTAAAGTGGAACTGGAAGAGGATATTGTCTGGGGTGCTGGGGGAACCCCTGCTGGGACATTTCTGAAGGCAGGCTAACTTCTGTGGGGACTGGTTTCTGCACAGCTAGCCCTGCCTGAGGAGGGAGCTGATGAATGAAAATGTGTCTGCTTTTGAGGCTGCTGATCTTGGCCTTAACAGGCATGGGACCAGAGAAGTCTTGATCTGACCCAATCTGTCTTGCTGCTGGTATTTCTGAGGCGTTACCTGTGTACAACAGCCAGCAGACCTGACCAGTTTACCTTTCACCAGGAGTTTTGTTAAACAACAGTGCTTAAAATCTCTGGTGTAAATATATGGCTCCACCTTATTTAGGGACACCTTAATGATTATTTACAATAATTTTATAATATTCCATTTTATTACAAAATCTCATTGTTTGTCCCATATTTTTGAAGAGGAGGATTATTTCTCATGATTAACAGATGCTTAATTGGTGGGAGGGAAGGAGAGGAAAAAGGAATATAATTGATAATATTGAGTCAATTGCTTATTGCTGGCAGGTAACTGATGGGGAGCCATGGGTGTTATCAGGTGTTACTAATACTTTGGCTAGAATATGTTGCTTGGAAAGCTGTTTGGCTTAACACTAGCATACCTTGTTCTTCACAGATGAGAACAATTTCCTATCCCCACCCCACCCTGTGCCTTCATTCGGGGAAACGTATCTCTTCTTTTACCAAGATGGGGAGGCAGCAGAACCTGAAAATAATCAATGCCACACTTTCTACAGGACAGTGCAAGTGCACTTTTCAGGGAAAGGCCTACCATCATCCCACTGGACATGTCCTTACTCTCTAAAGCACAAAGTCATGTTTTTGTCTTAATTGCCCTCTTCAGAGTCGGGTGCCAGGGGTTGGTGTTGCTTTATATTGTTGCCTTTGTACTGGGCTCTAAAGAGGGTCAATTTAATGCAAGTTGACTCAAAGTAACTGTTATAATATGCCTTTTCAGTGAGCTGGTCTATGACAGTTTATGATTTGTGTTTTCATTCTGTCTAGGGTCTTCAGCATCCAAAGAACCAACCTGAAGCTACTCTAGTCTCATTTCTCTTTTCTGCTGCAGATTTTTGTAGTTCTGTTCATTCCTCTCCCACCTTCTTATTGTGGTGGGTAAGCACTACCTTAAAGATCACAAAGAAAATGTTGATAACTTATTTACTTATGTACTGCAACCGCTCACACCTTACCCGTGAATATGCCTTCCAGCCAGCCCCTCAGCTGCCTTGCATCTCACAGACCTTGCACCAGACAGGAAGGCAAAAATGTGTCTGGCTAAATGGTTGAATTCCTCAAGTAGCAACCTGAAGAATATCATTCAGTACAGCCCCATGGTTCTGCCTCCTACCCACGCAAGGAGCTGGGGAAAGACCAGAAGCACAACATCAAAGCAGAACTCCAGTTAGGCAAGACTGTATTTGTGCCTGGAAGGCTGGAGAAGAGACCGTGTACTAAAGAGGTATTGCATACATTTTCAGTTATGTCTGGAGAGACTGGTTTTCTGTGTCGCTAAGGCTGTTGGGTACAAGTCTTTTCTTGATGAAAAACAAGGCATTGCTTTGAAAATAATCTCTGTGGTGTTACCCTTTATTTACATACAGGTATTTTTGAGCCCCTGGCATTCTTGTTCTCATGGTTTTGTTCACAGCTCCCACGGCAAATAGCATCTCAATGTGAAAGGAAAAAGAGAGAACTCAGTAATCATATTGCAACTGCAGAAGCCCTAGAATAAAACCCACATATAAGACACATGATTAAAACCACAAGGACTGGCAACGTGGTGTTGGCTAAGTTGCTTCTCTGGAAATCCTGTGAACTTCCCATTCAGAGCTGCTGGGCAAACTCTTTCCTCGATTCAGATCTTCACTATTGATTAATTTCACCTAGCTCAGGAGAAATAAGTGTTTGATAGCACTAATTTTAGATACTGGATGTCAGCAGATATAGCCACACTATGTGTACCCCAGCAGACTTTTTCCTGTCCTATCTCCTGCTCCGCTGTGGGCTGCTGCCCCCACTGTGCAGCTCACTGACTTGCAGGGGCACTGCAGATGCCACAGTAGATCTGGTATAGAGAGGTGTAAGAAATAGCCTACACCTGAGCCAGGAGATTGCACCATGGGTGTTACATGGTATAGAAATGGGAGAAGGAATTAGGCAGGTCTTTACCGTTTGGAGAAAGGAGAAGAACAGAGGGAGCCAGAGGACCATGTGCCTGCCAGAAAATGCCAAAAAGAACAGCCCTCTGAGAGGTACACTGCCTTGCAAAGGGCGGTGAAATAATATCATAACAGAGGCCCATGTTGATTTTATGAGGAGGGTGAGATACCCCAAAAGCATGGCAGCTGCAGCCTGGGCAGCAGGTCATGGTGAGCTGATAGAGAGGAGGCTCAGCAAGTCAAGACCTGCCTCACCGGATCTTGTGCACCACAGAACAGCTTCACCACACACCGGAGAGGCAAGCTGATGGCTGGGCCCAGGTCTGAGCTGGAGGCAGCAGCTGGCCTAGCACCCCTAGGAGTTAGGAGGCTGAGTCTTGTCATGCTGTGCTCCAGCTCTTTTTGAGGACCGCTTGGCTTCTCTGATCATCTGTTGCTGCCTTTTCTTTGTGCTTCTGCAAACAGAGTGATCTGAGCTCAGTGGTGGTTAATTAGTTGCACAGCTCTTTACAAACTGGCATAACATCACATTGCCTGTGTACCCCCAGCCCAGTGGAATGACTCCTGGGTAATGCTGTTCCTGGTAAAGATGAGGGCAGGTATGCAGTGGCTGCTTGGCTTGAGCTGTCGCTGCCATTGTGGGAAGACTCACAAATAGACCCAAGATAGGTGGGTTTCTTGCCACTGTGCACCTAGTCTTGGTGTCTCTCCTGACTCTGTGTAGGCAGTTGCAGTAGTTTCTTCTCAATCTGCTCTTGCTGTGTATTTTCCTGAAGTATGTACAATTTCTTAGAGGGGCTATGTCCCATAACCCCCATTGCTTTTACCATAAACTTGGGATTTGCTTCTACGTGCAAGCAGTATTAGGGTACTGCCTTAACGCCAGCCTTTGTAGCATTTGAAAAATCAAAACAGGTAGACCCTAAAGGGTTAAACTTTATTAAGTACCAAAATCTAGTGAAAATAAAATAATCCGAATGGGAAAGGGGAATCAACTTGGAGCTTAGTCATTACTGAGTAGGATTTACAGAGGAGTAAAACTAGCGTAAAAATGTAAACTAGCTTTGCATCCACCCACCATACCATGTTTGCTTGCTAAGAAACACCAAGCAAGAACAAGTAGGCACACCATGTGATTTACTGCAGCAAAGGTCCATGGGTCAAAATAATCTAGCAAAAGAATGACATCTCAGACAGCAGATGTACATGCCTGAGCTGGGAAAGCCTGCTTACAAACACAATGCCTGCTGGTGCCTTGACCATAAGGGGTTCTGCAGCCTTTGCCCAGAACATTGTCTGCCGATCTTGGTGTTGCCTGTGTGCCCACTCTCTGAGTGATGTTTCACTGGGACTGTGGTAATCAAAAATATTTTCCACCCATAGCTGTACTCTGCTCCTTCCTGTTGGCACAAGGCAGATCAGATACTTGCCCACAGAAAGTACTGCAGCATTGACAAGGTTGTGGGCAGATGTGATACCCTGTGGAGGGCTCATTTAGCTTAGGAGTTAGCTTTGGAAACTGTCCCTTTGCAGGAAGAATGCAGATGAAACCCCCTGTGTCCCAACAGCCTCCTCACATCCTCTTCCGACAGCCCTCTCCCACCAAGCCCTAGCCACCTCCCAAAAGATGGCAGCAGCCTTGCACATTGCCAGTGCATGAGGCTTGACACTGTGATGCTTGTGTTTGGCAGTTTTGGAGATGTTTTTCATCCCTATTCATCCAAAGACATTTTGCCTTCCAGGTAGGCCTTAAGAAGCACCTCTTTTTATTTTTTTTCTTTCTGACACCTCTTTTTATTTTTTTTCTTTCTGACAGCATCTGCACTCCTAAGGCAAACCAAGCTGTCGGCACACTTACAGTCCCGGCTTTGGACATCACATGAGCTTGGGAAAGTCCTGGATTGTATTAACTGTACTGCCCACCAATTTCTTGAGAAAAATTTGATAGCTGGGAGACAGTGCCTACAGCCTTGTATGCCAAAAGAGGAACGAGAAGAAACAAACTGTTGAACTCATGTTTAGCTAAGATTTACTTTCCTGAAGCACGCTTGTGTCTTTGTAGGACTTGAGTCTGGCTGTTTTTGAAGGTAGTTTGTCACCACTAATGCTTCTGTTCTTCCCTCCCCTCCTACTACTGCCCATAAGTCTTATTTCTTTTTGCTTTTGTCTTTCTTGCTTCAAGAGCTGCCTTTCCTCTCCCTCTTATACAACTGGGAAAGTTTCTGCTTTCTTACTGCTCTCCTCTCTACCTGCATTTTTAGTGTGACATCTCTTGACAGAAGGCAATGGATGGGTGAGAAAGGTCTTCTGCTAAAGACCTCAGCATTAGCACTGTAAAAGCAAAAAAAAATAGGCTCCAGAAAATGTGTGAAGTTTTAGATACATTTCCCCCCTAATTTTAAAAAAAATAATTATGCCAAGCCATCTGTTGCTAACATAAAAAAAGATGTAAATAGATGATACATAGTGTACGGAGTGTCACATGAGTGCTCCATCTGCTGTGGGGAAAGTCACCATTCCCCAGCAACAACATCGGGTGCTGAAGTGCAATCCAGGGTTTGGAGCCTTAGGCTTTCCAAAGGTGTAACCAGCTTCAAAGGCTGCCTCAAAAGGAAAACAACTCAAGAGTGGAGGGAGTAGATCTCTGCGTATCAATCCTTCCTCTCTGTATTTCTGACAAGTGGCAATAGTGGCTGCACTGGGGATAAGGTAAGTTATACCTTAGTGCTCTTGTTTCAGACTCTCTGCAAACTCAGGGATCCTGCTCCCTTACTTGGGTTTTCAAGGTTTACCTGGCAGCCAGGAATCAAGCAAGCTGTATCTCCTTGTTCAATGAGAGCAGAAAGCTCCCACAAACTCCCACAATATCAAAGTAATTGGTCAATAAATTGGCAGATGAAAAAGCTTTGATGAAGATGAAGTAGTGTACATGGGTCAGACGGAAACCTTGCCTTGGCTGGGATGAGGGTTTCCACATCAGCTGTTGCCACTCAGGCACAGATCCAGCAGGTGCTGCAAATGGTTCACAGCACTCAGTAGTAGTCAGAAAAGGAAATAAAATATTCATAATCATGAGGGAGGCAATAAAGGTAATTAATTAATTCTCTGGTTTGTGGGCATCATGAGCCTTCTGCCTAGTTCTGGTCTCCCCATCTTAAGATGGATGTGGTGGAAGGATAGGACAGATTCCTAGGAGCTGGAAATATGAAATAGCTCTGTGCTAGCACATGGCAAATGTACTAGCACTCTTGCTTTGCAGAACAGAGAAGGTACAATAGGGGTCTAAGTAACTAGGACTTAAATAGGAGCTGTGAACAAGGAAACCACTATTCACTCCTTCTTATGCCACCAGATCTGGCTTACACCCCATGGAGTTTGCAGAAATACGTCTTAAACTTAGCAAAAGGATGAGCTGCTTCACAAGACGCACAGTTAAATTCTGCTGCAGGAGCTGTCAATGTCAGATGTTGGTGCAGTTTCCAAACACTTCTAAACAAATCCATGGCACAATTTTCAAGCGGACTGTTAAATGTGGAGACCCCAGACCAATGCCTCTCTCTGAAATTTCCCAAATTCTCATTGGCAGTGGATGGAGGAAGATCTTTTATCCTGCCTCACTCTTTTCTGAAGTGCCAGGCAGCTGTGTCAAATGACCCTATGGATTCACCAGCCTTAGATCAGCACTTTCCCAGAACCCAGTATCATGTTTTCAGTTTGCAAAAGGTTTGGGACAACAAGGGAGAGCAAAGCTAGACAGATAAAAATTCTTTGCATCACCCTGCAGCAAGCACTGCTTGGTTGAGAAAATGGTCTCCTTCCCCATGGTACCAACAGCTCTTCCTCCCTGGGACGCTCCCTGTGGTGGCATGGAGTGGATGCCTGCAAAGGGCAGGCTTTTTCCTGAGATCGAAGCCCATACTGCCACAGTCTGTGTGCAGCCCACAGCTGGGGAAAAAGGCAACAGTGGAAGATGGCAGGGCAGGTGATATTTGCTGGACCTCATGTAGGGTTCCCCACCTTCCTATCGCTAGCAGTTACTGTAGGGAGGAGGAAACATTATCCGATTCAGGAACAGAGGGTGAACCATCTGTTGTGGACATGAGTGAGTGTTCTTCCTGCTTTTCAGGTGTTGGAGTGCATTATACTGTCCTTCTTCACTTCCAGACAGGCCAAGAGGCTTCTCTTCAGCTCTACAGCTGTATATCAACAGCTTTTCACTCCTGAACATGAAGGTGGTATCTAACTCAATGCAGACTTTCATAGTAAAAGGGTGATGGGAGAAAACTAAGGAGAAACCATCAGAAATCTTTTGGGAGAGGGACAGTTTGAAACAAGAGGATGCCCCTGTGCTCCCTGCCTGGCCTGGAGACCAGGCTCCTTGCACTGGTGCTGTGGGGGGCACAGACATAGTCACATCAAGACACCAACTTCTGGGGACAAGGCAGTTGTTACCACCAGGATAAAGCTTTCCCTGTGTATCAAAGGTGTCTGATGAAGCAGCTAACACACATGTTTTTGAAAAAGCCAAACTAGGTACAAAAAAAGAATGTCACCTCCTCACCCCAACCCAGACACCGGTGATCAGGACAGAGCCTGAGTTTTGCTATTGCACAGAAAAAGACACCTCAAAAAATTTTCTGCCTTTCTTTAACTGATTCCTTGAACATAAAGAGGGTCGAATTCTGCCAAGTTCAGTGTTTTTTGGTGGGAGGAGGGTAAGCAGGGTAGTGATGTGTGACCTACCCTTGCAACTTAGCAGGTATCAGAGAAGTTCCCAACTGGGTGGATCTTGAAACACCCAGTGCCACAGGCCCAACAGGAGGTAAATTCTGTTCCTTTGACCATGAAGTAAGCGAACGGTGGGTTTGGAGGCTTGAGATGGGGGCAGGAGCTGGTGCTAACTGTGTTCCCTGCTGCCCTGCATCCCTCCCCAGCCAGAACTCAGTTATGAGCAGCTCCTACTGCAGATGTGGAGGAAGACAGATGGCACAGGAAGGTCTTTTCCTCCGTCTTCTCAAAAAGTTGTTTCTCAGAGGTACGCACCAGCAGATCAGAGGCAGGTGAGCCATCACTGAGATGATGCTTACACTTGTGCTTGAAGGGCATTTACGCACATGTAGCCGTGACTGGTCCATTCCTGTTTTTCTCCTTTTACAGCTGCCTGAAAGGCCTGGATGGCCCTGGTGTTGCATTTATGTCCTCTGCATGGCTGAGCAAACAAGTAGAGCCTTGTCTCCACTGGACTTCTCCACTGTGTGCTGACTGCCTTGCAGTTATCCGCCAAAGTGCACTGCAAGCAAATATTTGCTCTGTGGTCTGAGACGCTACCTCACTCCTGTTTGCCCATGTTCTCACTTCACTGCCTCGAACATGGTGCTTACTCCACCCACGCCCTGGCGTGTTCAAATAAATACCAAGTCACAAGAGCATGGGCTTTATGCACACTGGCCTTGTGTGTGCCTTGCTTCCCTGGTGCTGGAAAATGTGGAGGAAGAAGAGATGGCTAAGAGACAGAGATGACCAGGCTGTCAGTCCTATCCTGGAGTCTATGAAAGCATATCCTTTCTGGAAAGCTCACCAGCCATGCCCAGCACTGCAGTAAGCAGGTGCGGACACACAGCCAACCCGTGGGCAGGGGTGGGCTCAGGACCCTCGTGAACAGCCTGTCCAATTAAAGCAGCTGCAGGTCCATTCTTCCTGGGATTCCCTCAGCAGGGTGCTCAGTTTGGCTGGGTACCCTGTACTACCTTCAGAGAAGTACTGACATAGTACTCAAGAAGCAAGAAGAAAATAAAATTATCTTTTTTTTTTTCTTCTTTCTTATTTTCTTCACTCTCTTGAGCTCACAGCCTTGAAACCTCAGAAGTGCAGCTAGACCCTTCCTGTCACATGGCAGGGAGGGAAAGACTTCCAGAGTGCTCCCTATGTTCCGTAATATCACTGGGGAAATTTAAGCAGGACTCACGCAACTGCTGATGCAGATCCTGAGGACTGTCAGGGCAGTGGCTTTGCAGAAGGCTCCAAATGGTTTTAATATGGCAGGTACCTGTGACGGGGAAAAGTACATGGAAATGTCAGAAACCAGTCATTCAGACAGGCTCTACTGCAGGATGCCTGCTCTGGGGAGGTGATGCAGCTGCTGCAGTTCCACAAAGCAGTAAGAAGGAGCACGAAGGGCTATGTGATGAGCCAGCCAGGATGCCATCATTGCAGCACCCAGCTGTTACAGCCACAGATCTGTTCAAGAAGGAGGGACTCACCTTCTCTCAGCTTCTTGCAAAGCCAGTGCCTATAGTGAGGAATCAAAATGTGTGATTTTAATAAAGCAATGCCAGCATGCAGTTTGAGATGTAGCAAATTCTTCCCTTCAAGCCATTTATTGTTCTAGCCTAGCACACTGACTTCACATAAAGGCAATGCAAGATGAGGACACTAGAGTGCCTCTCTTGGTTTTGGCTGTCAATAAGAAAGTAATGATGCTAATTTTGAAAGTAGAAAGGAAAAGGAGTGAGGGCAGGAGGCGGCTGCACATCGATCCCAGCTGCGTGGCACAAGGCAGACACTCCCCTGGGCCACGCTTTGCAAATCTGTCATTTCCAGAAAATGAGAATGAGTCACATTTGCCCTGTGTCTCATTTAAAGAAACTGAAAGGATTAATGGGTAAAGCATTGGGAAAGACTTGCCATGAGTCATGCTGCCAGAGCTAGAGCTATGCAGGCACTGGAAAGCCCACGTGGCTGTTGCTGAACAGTGGCCAAAGTGTCATGGGCAAAGTGTCATTTAAAATCCCCATAATGTGTGATCAGTGGGACTGCAGCACATTCAGAAAGTCATGGGATGATCCAAGGGGGATATTGAGGGTTAAAGATGTTCAAAGATTTTAATGAGATGGCCTCATTTGCACAGCCAGGTTTTAGCTTGCACCTGTCTTATCCACAGTGCATGCTCTCAGGTAGCCTCGAAACAGACTTCAGGATAGTCAGTAAGCAAGCATTTTGCTCACCACCCACTAAAAATAGTGACACTGCAAGAAGTGAAATTATAGGTGAGGAGGGAGGGTTGTAAGTCTCTCGAAATTAGCCTAGCTGGCCAGTATCTGGAGCTAAATCTCCATGTATCTCCAAAAGAGTGCAGTGAGAAGAGAAAGACACTGCCATACATTCCCTCCCAGCCAATTCTTACTTCCCTCTGCAAATGCTTCAAACTGCAAATGCTGGAAGCCTTGCCCTGTGGCAAGACATTAGAGGTAATCTGGCACCTTTGTTCTGCTTTCTTAATTACATTCAAATTGCTGATTTTCGAAAGTGGGTTTTGGGGAATAGTTACAAGTCTCCCTGTGCTGGTGTTTTATCCCAAATTGTTTACATCAGTCCCAGTTTTGTGTAATTTTCTCTCTGGGGTTTTCCTTCATTTTCTTTCCCATTTAAGCATGCTAAATACAAGAGAAGTGAGATCCAAGAGCTCCTTGGAGACAAATGGCAAATCTGCAAAGCCTACCCAGCTTTTAGGGCCACATTCTTGCTGTGGCTTTTCCCGACTCCTGCTGAGCACAGGACAGAGAGGCTGCGCTGACCCTGTGGGCTCACAGTGTTTGCACATCAGGCACTGCTTCTCCTTTACAGCCATGGTTGTTGGTCAGGTTATAGTTCAGATGAAACAGTGGAGGGGAACACTCCTGCACTGATAGGCACTCTCTCGGACTTTTTCTCTTCAGGAGGGTGCACTCACTGAACTACAGAGAAGAGAAGTACCCCCATACACCTGGGCAAGGAAGGCAAGGATTGAGAGAGGGGGGAGCTACGGAGTCTGCCAGCTGCAGCCGGAGGGAGCATATGGAGATGCAGAGTTAGGATTAGAGAAAAGCTGTGAGTAGGAAGCACCAAAGGAGAGCTCAGTCATAGAAAAAGGATGGGAAAGGGGTGGTGAGGAAGGTAGAGTTTCTTTATACAGCTGTGTGTAAGCATCAAGACTTGCAGAGCACTGGGAGGTCCAGTTGTTTGCTGAGAAATCGGGCAATGCAGGGGCATAGCTGTTCCATTACAGGTCACAGGTATCTGGAAACCTCCTTCAGGGTTTAAGATTTGCCCAAGGTCCCTTACTAATGCTGCTAAGCAGATATGTGAGAAACACTCATTCACTGGTAAAATATTAAAAAGGACAAAGTCTTTGAAGCAAGGATACTAATTTTTATTATACAATTCAGCCCTGAATTGGATGCCCTTCTAAAAAAGGCATAAGATCCTACAAAAACCAGCGAGTATATATACTAGTTTTGAACAAAGAATATAAATATCTTCAAGGTTGCTCATTATATTTTTTTCTTACGTATTCAACCATGTCCGGAGACGTCTGTCAGGTTACAGTTGCCAACTATATCTTGTTAGGCAGCTAAGCATCATGTCTGGATATTGTCTACATATTATTTCTCGATACATGACAGATTTATATGACAAGATAATTAAACATGCATACCAGCTGCAGCAAAACTTATCAACTAATTCCCACAATTCACCCTCTCTTACTTATTACATTTTTTGCTGAAGCTTATAGTTTTGCTCTGATTTACATAATATTGATTGTACTTTCTCATCTTGTTCTTTCTTTTGGTCTCGTTTCTTCAACACCGTAATTTTCTCGGCCATCTCACTCTGGCCTGGGGTTGTCATCTGTGGATTTATTGGTGTGCTGGTTAGCTGCATTCCTTCAACTACACTGGAAATCAGTCTTATAAAACATGGTATAAAACATGGTAAAAAGAGTAACCCAGCAAATGAACACAACAAAAAGAAGCCCACTTTTTTCCAACAAGCTACCCCCAAGAGATTATACCACCATCCAGAATCTAACATAGACTTCCATTTCTGCACTGGGACATGTGCAATTTTTCGAATTTCAGTTGCAAGGTCCATTACTGCTTGACCATTATCATGTATTTTAAGGCAACAATCAGAAGTGTTCCACTGCCCACACACGCCTCCTTCTTCTGCCAATAAATAGTCTAAAGCCAGTCTGTTCTGATATATTGCCCCCCTCATCTGTGTTTGCTGCTTAGCCAACAACTGGAGGCTGACTGCTATCTGATTAGTGATTAATTCTTCTACTGCCTGCAACCTAATTATTCTGTTTAACATGTAAATAGGTGTCGGATAGCCCCAGCTTCCATCTTGTGGCCAAGTAGCTGGTCCATATGTCTGGATAATTCTTTCTGGGGGCCATTCCTCTTCTCCCCAGGTTTGAGTTCCTCCAGCTTCTATGTCTGACTGTTTTTCCCTCTTCAGGTTCTCAAACAAGGGAATCCCTAACTCATCGCCCTCCTTTAGGGGCAACATAAAAAAAATCCAGGCTGAATCATCCCTAATGTACAGCTCACTTCCCAATTACCAGGTAACTTTGAATAAGCCTTTTTACCAAAAATACAAAATAACCCATCAGGGGCTCTCCACCTGTTCCTAGAAGTGTTTCCTGGGTTTTTCCAAAATTTCAGAATCTTTGGTAACCCTTGAAATGGATTATTTCCAGTACAATTAAAAATTCCTTCCTCAGTGGACTTGGCACAATTGTTATTATTTTTGGATAAGTACCATAGAGGTTTTTCAGGCCACGAGGTCCCATGAGTGGCCTTGTAGGTGTACACCCATTTACAGAGGGTTTCTCCTACCCATGCTCCATACCCTATACGACTTATGCATTCTATACCAATTACTTCAGAACTCAAGACCCAGCCCAGTGGTCTCGTCTTTTCCTCTGAGCTGAGTGAATGATTCCATTTTAATAGTTGAAGAGGATCCAGACTGATTTCTTTCCAGGGCCATTCTTCACTCATTAAAGGACCTCCACATACCCAACAGCCAGATACATTTAGTTCTTTGGCTATTCTTTCAGCCAGATCTACAAATAGATTCTTTCCCAGAGTGACGAATCCTAGCTGCTTTTGCATTTACTCTCTGACTTCATTATATAGCTGCTTACTATCCTTTGATTTCCTCAACTAGACTTTTGTCTTTCCCAATTGGTACTTTGATTTCCCCAACTAGTCAGAGTTTGTTAACTGTCCTGTGACATCCTTCACTAGTTGTTCTTTATATTGATCTTGGACTCCCTCACTGTCTGATATATCCCAATGTCCTTCCTTGGTAAAACATATCCATTCTTTCCCCTTAGGATATCCTACTCCCAGCCTTGTTCCTCCTTTTCCAAGTTTTTCCCTACCCACAACTGTATTTTTCCCAAGTCACAAGTGGTTAAACTTTGCAAATCATAACAATACCTACTTACGCGAGTGTAGTAACTAAGACTGGAAGCCCCTCTAATATGTAGATGTTGGTAACATTTAGAACATTCAGTTAGAGATCCTGAGGTACAACTGGAGGTGAGCACAACCCGAAGTAAGAGAGTCCAGGCAGCCATTGCAAGCCAATGTCTGGTATAGCATATATCTCTGCCACTCAACACCTATTGGGTTGCAGCCAACAGCGGAGTTTTAGATTCTTCTTGGCAGCAAATATAGAGGCTAATCCAGTCTTGCCCTTGGCTTAGTGCTTGTCATATGCCTGAAATCACCTTTCAGATTTTTCACAGGGCTGCCACTTTCATCACGCTCCACAGTACCACCAGCCTCTGTTGTGGTAATTCAATTTACCCAGTCCTTTACTATATGCCTTACGATGAGAAACAACAACATGAGTAAATATTCCTACAGAATTTGCCAACCAGTTTTGCTTATTTTCCTGTATTATTCTGACTTATCTCTTAAATGTTAGTTTCAAAGGATCATCTCCCGGTTTCACAATCCACTCTCTGGAAAGTGGGGCCACTGGTCCCTTCACTCTAGTGGCAGGAGTCCACCTCTTCTCTTTAGTACTTATGGCTGCTTCCATTGCCAGGAGTACTAGGAAGGGTCCTTCCCACATCAGGGCTAGAGTATTCTCCTTCCAGAATTTCACTAGGACCCAGTCTCCATGTTGTATCTTACGTAGGCTGAAATCCAGGGGAGCTGTTTGAGGTAGCAAACCATGCTTTCTTAGATCTGTAACAGATTGAGTTATTCCATGCAAATAGTTTCTAAGATACATATCATTGATCTCAGGGATTGGTACACCCTCTTCTCTCCCTAAAAATGGGAGACCAAACAACATTTCATATGGAGACACGCCCAGATCTTTCCTTGGGGCAGTCCTGGTTCGTAATAAAGCCAAAGACAGACACTTGGTCCATGGTGGCTTGGTTTCTATCATTAGCTTGGTTATGTGTGTTTTGAGGGTTGCATTCATCCTCTCAACTCTACCAGAGCTCTGAGGATGCCAAGGAGTATGGAAATCCCATCGTATTTCCAAGGCTGCACATACCAATTGCAGGGCCTTGGAAGAAAAATGTGTTCCCCTATCAGAGTCTATTCTTTCTATCACTCTGTATCAGGGAAGGATTTGTTCTAATAAAACCTTTGCAACATTAGAAGCAGTTACTGTGGTAGCAGGGAAGGCTTCCACCCAATGAGTGAGGTGGTCTACTATTACTATCAAATATTTCCATCTTTGTACCTTTGGGAGTTCTGTGTAGTGCACTTGTATACTTTGAAATGGTCTAAGACCTAACGCTTGTCCCCGATTGGGACTTTTTCTCATCACCTTTCTGTTAATTTTCTGACAGACCAGACAGCGATCCGTTATTTGTTTAGCTACTGTATGTACTCCCAAGCAGCCATACCTTCTTAAAAATTGATCACACAGAGCTTGAGTTCCCCAATGAGTTTCTGAATGTAGCCTAGATAGTATTTCCCTGGTAACTACTTTGTTTAACGTTAGTGTCCTATCTGACAGGATCCACTTAGCTTCCTGGGCTTTTACACATCCCATATATTGGAGAGACTTCTCCTCCTCTTCTGTAAATACTGGCAATTTGACTGACATTTCTTTACCAGGTATTAAAATTTGCACCGTGATAGCCCCTCCTTCGAGTGCTGCTTCTTTTGCCTGTTCATCAGCTAGCCTATTCCCTCTAACTTCCAAAGTATTCCCCTTTTGAGTCCAGTTACATGTACTATTGCAATCTCTTCTGGCTTACTTAGGGCATCCAGTACCTCCAATATTAACCATTCATGTACTAGTTCCTTTCCCCTGGAGGTAACCAATCCCTGTTCCTTCCATATTTTTCCAAAGGTATGGACAACTCCAAAGGAATATCTGGGATCTGTATATATTGTACCATTTTTCCCTTCTAATAATTCCAGAGCTTGTTTGAGGGCATATAGCTCACATGTTTGGGATGACCAAATGTCAGGGAGTCTCTCTTTTTCTATTACATTATTCTGTATGCATTTATTATTTCATACCCACTGTGATGTTTTCCATTTAGGCATCATGATGACCCATCTATAAAGACTCTCTCCACTTCGGGTAAAGGTTTCTCTCTCAAATACTCTCGCACTTTAGTCTGATACTCTATGATGTCTAAGCAGTTATGTTCAGGCATTTCTTCTGTAGTTTCTCCACAGAGATACTGAAAGGAGTTGAGGCTTTTGTTTGTAGTCAGGACCAAATCATCTTTCTCCATTAGGATGGCTTCATATTTCAAGATTCTGGAGTCTGTCAGCCACGTACCAGACTTTCGACTCAAAATTGTTCTGACTACACGAGGGGTAGACACAATTAGTGCTCCTCCAAAGGTCAGCTTTCTACCTCCTTCTACCAGTAAGGCTGTGGCCGCTACTGTCTGTACACAAGTTGGCCAGCCTCGTGAATCTTGATCTAGTAATTTGGACAGGTAGGCCACCGGTTGCTTTTGCCCCCCCCATATCTAGGCTAACACACCATAAGCAATCCCATTCTCAACATTTACATATAAATGAAATGGCTTTTCCAAAGAGGGGAGGGACAGAACTGGTGCCTGCATTAATTTCTGTTTTAACTCTTTAAATTGCTGTTGCTCCTCCTGTGTCCACTCGTACCTTTCAGTCTCCTCCTGTAATTTCTCATATAAAAACTTAACATGTTGACTAACATTTTCAATCCATAGTCTGCAATACCCCAGCAAACCTAAAAACTTTCTTATCTCCTTTTTGCTCTTTGGAAGGGTAAGTGCTATAATGCCAGATATTTGTTCCAGATTTATTCTCCTCTTCCCTTCACTAATCAGATGCCCCAAGTATCTTTCTTTCTTTCCCACAAACTGTAACTTAGTTTTTGTTACTCGAAGACCCTTTTCCCCTAGAAAGTTTAATAGCTGAATGGTGGCAGATCGAACTTCTGTTTCCTTTTCCCCTGATACTAACAGATCATCTACATACTGGAGCAGTTTGATTCTGGGAGAAAGGATCATTTCCTCAAGGACATGTTCCAAGACCTGTCCGAAAATGTTGGGGGATTCTGTGAATCCTTGGGGCAGAGTCGTCCAGTGAAACTGTTGCTTTCTCCCTGTCATGGGATCCTCCCATTCAAAAGCAAACAGATCTCGGCTTTCTAATGCCAAAGGGCAAGTCCAAAAGGCATCTTTAAGATCTACTACACTGAACCATTTATGGTCATAGGGAATTTTACTTAACAGTGTGTAAGGACTAGGCACAACTGGGTGACAAGCTTGCACTATCTTGTTTAATTCCCTTAAATCCTCTACTAATCTCCAATTTCGATCTTTCTTTCTGACTGGTAAGATAGGGGTATTATAACAGGACATATATGGCTCCAGGAGGCCATCCTTCAATAGCCCTTCAATTACAGGCTGAAGTCCCTTTCTCCTTTCTAGTGATATGAGGTATTGCTTTACACACACAGGCTGACTTTCCTTCCTTAATCCCACCTTCAAAGGGGGTATATTTAACCCTCCCCTGTTTCCCTCTGCAACCCAAACTATGGGGTCTATCTCTTCCTCATCTTGAAATGTTAATTTGAACAATCGAACTACCATTCTATTATCCTGTGGGACTATCCTGATCCCTACTGAAATTTGCAAGTCTCTCCCTAGCAAATTCACTCCTGCCTCTAGTACCACTACTAAATCAGCCATAACTTCTCTGTCATTTCCTTGGACCATTACTTGTTCTACAACAGGAACTGGGAATCCTTCCTCTTTTATTCCGACTATATTAGTTATAAGTCTTCCTGTTTTACATCCTTAAGGGATCTTTATAACACTTGTCCTTTCCTTTCCTGAGTCTACTAAAAATATGTATTCTTCTTTCTGGGGTCCTAATTTTAAATTTATCAGGGGCTCAATATAATGGTTAGACCCCAGAAAATAGAGCCCCTGACACCCCTAGTCTTGAAAATGATCACCCCGTGCCATCATTTGGAATGCTCCATTTTCTCTTTGTTGCACTGGGCACTGCCTCTTGAAATGTCCTTCCCTCCCGCAGTAATAACACTGTCTGGGGCCTCCTATCCAGCTGGGAGAGGCTTCTCTTTGCCCTGGTGTGGTCCTGGCCCTCCCTTACCTTGATTTATAATGGGGCACTTGACCTTGATCAGATACCCTTTCCTTCTTTTTCTCCACTTCAGGCTGTCTCTTTATTACCTCCTCAACAGTCGCTACCATCAACTTAGCTTTTGCCTTCTGCTTTTTATCAACCCTCCTGACATACACTTTCTGAGCCTCCCGTAACAATTCATTCAAATCTCGATCATGCCAACCCTCCAGTTTTTCCAACTTTTTCTTTATATCTGGCCAAGCCTTTATCACAAAATTCACTTTTAACAATTCCTGCCCTGCATCACTCCCAGGGTCTACTCCTGAGTATTGCTGCATATCTTTCCTTAGCCTCTCCAACCACTCTGTAGGTGGCTCCTCTTTTTGCTGTTTGCTTTCAAAAGCTTTTTCAAAATTCTATCCCTTAGGGATGGCTTCCCTTATTCCTCGGATAATCAACCTCCTATAATCAGACATATTATTTCTCCCCTCCACATTATTTTGGTTCAAACCAGATCTAACTACAGGAAATTTTTGCTCTACAGGAACTCCCCGTTGAGCACCTGGGGGTTCTCCCACTCCCAGATCCTGATTCCGGCTGTTCGTATCATTTGTCTCTCCTCTGTTGTAAATAGGGCCCTGAGGATAAATTGCATTTCATCCCAAGTATAGAGATTGGGGCCTAGGAACTGATCAAGTTGTTCTGACAGTCCCAACGGGTTTTCTAATAACCTCTTCATTTCCTTTTTAAATTCCCAGACCTCAGTGCTGGTCAGGGGCACATTCACAAATCCCATTCCTCCTGGGGCTTCTAACATGGGTACTTCCCTTAAGGGAAACATTCCTCCTTTAGATGCCTCCTTCAAGGAAGGCAAAGGGAAATTCTGAACATCCCTTTTAATCTGATCCAATTCAGTAGCCCGAGACCTCTGTACTTCCCCTGTCGAGAGGGCAGATGGTTCTACAGGACTATCCTCCCCCTCCATACTACTTTCTTCACTGTTTGCTTCTTTAGTTTCCCCCATTCCATTTTGATTATTGGATACTTCCCTAGGATTGTATGGGGGTGGTAAATGGTCTAAGGGTTTCCATTTATTCTCTTTCTTTTTCTCCTTGTCCTCTCCAAGGTCCCTTGTAACATATATGGCATGGGACCCCTTCACACATGCACTATAAGCACTCTCCTCTTGATTTACAGGTTCTTTACTATTTAAGTATAGATTCCAAGCCTGACAGATCCAATCATCTGTAGACCCAAACTTTGGCCAGTAAAGCGGGTCAGGCCTAATGGGTTCCTTTCCCCACTCAAACATACAATACTGTATCATCTTTTTCTTGTCTTTCCGCTGGGTGCTACCTTGCCCCCATTCCCTGAGCATCACCCTTAAAGGACTGTGAGGTGGAATGCTTGGAGAAGAATCCACAGATTCCTCTCTCTTTTTTGACTTTCCCTTACTGAGTCCGTTTCCCATTACACCGTTTTCCCCATGGGACACCGTTCACCTGGAACCCTTTCGCTTTGTCCCTTCACCAGCCAGTCTTCTCGCGGAGATATGTAACTGCGGTTAGAAGGACTCCACAATCGCTTCACAGGGAACCCTGCTTCTCACTCACACACACTTTCAGTCCCGCTCTCCCAGCCGCCCAGATAGTACTTAACAGTCACTTTTCTTACCTGGGTCCCGTGTACAGGATTACTCGGCTGCTGCACACAATTCAAATCCATTAATTCATTAAGTTACCTTCTTCCCCTTCTTTGCTTCGAGAGTCCTCCGCCTGGACAAGGCTCACTACTCCTCTCAGGACAGGACAGTAGATTGGAGACTGCTAAAAGCAGCAGGGTGCGCCTCTCCGCTCCTGCTGTCCAGTCCCGCAGAGACAGGATCACTTATCCCGGACAAGCCCCCAAATTGTGAGAAACACTCATTCAATGGTAAAATATTAAAAACAACAAAGTCTTTGAAGCAAAGACAATAATTTTTATTATACAATTCAGCACTGAATTGGATACCCTTCTAAAAAAGGCATAAGATCCTACAAAAACCAGCGAGTATATATACTAGTTTTGAACAAAGAATATAAATATCTTCAAGGTTGCTCATTATATTTTTTTTTTACGTATTCAACCATGTCCGGAGACGTCTGTCAGGTTATAGTTGCCAACTATATCTTGTTAGGCAGCTAAGCATCATGTCTGGATATTGTCTACATATTATTTCTCGATACACGACAGATTTATATGGCAAGATTATTAAACATGGACACCAGCTGCAGCAAAACTTACCCACTAATTCCCACAGATCCAACAGTTGCAGCTAGCAACCCATTTCATATTCCTTTCAGTTGGACCCACAGCTGAGGGCCATGAACATCTGAGTTGTTTGCTGTCCTGCCTGCCAGCCAACAGGGGCAGCAAGCTTCCTACAGGAACTGCAGGCAGACTGTCCTACCAGGTGTCAACTGAAGAATCTTGCTTGATTAAAGAAAAACAAACGAACAAACAAACCAACCAACCAACCAACAATCAATGATTTGAGCATTTAATCCCAGGTTTATTTAGCTTAGGTAGTGTGCTGTTCAGAGCTGCTGCTGTGTTGTGGGTTATGTGACTCTGTAGCTACAGGTACACAGGAGCTATCAGGTCCAAACAGAGGAGGAGTCCATTTAGTATAATAGTACGGCTTGGAGAGCAGATGAGAACAGATGTGTCCACAGACAGTAAAAGCTGCACGAGGCAGTCAGAAATTAACTGATTTAGCTGCCCTATTTGTCTCCTCCTGCACATCCTGGTCTGAGTTACTTTATTGCTGAAGAATAAACTTTGAGATACCCGCCAAAAGTTAAATAACTAGGATGCATTACCCATAGCATTCAATCATTGGCCGTGAGATGTACCTGGGGAGCTGTGACTGGCCTTTGCAACTTGGACTCTCAGCAACCAGGCCTCCAGCCCTGCTTGACGTGCAGACTGCAGGCTGATGGGATGGAACAGCCTCCATCCATCCAAACACCTGTCTGAAACAATGCACCCCTCAGTTACAGTTGTTAGTTACCCACATCCCCTGCAGCAGGATCTTTCTGGGACTGACATTTGAGAGCTGCAGTAAGAATGACAAAGGCACATATGTCAGATTCAGCAGGATAGCTCAGATGGTGAGACATGTGCCCAAACGTACCGAAAACTTTATAATTTGCACTTCCTGACTTCATTTACAGTTGGTGGGGGGAAACCCACTGCAACTTATGTGTCATATCTTGCACATTGCTACATCACACTAAAGAAAGGGAAAACTTTCAAAAATCACTCTAACGCAGGCAGCTGCAGGTGAAACAGAAATTAACCAGCCCATGTCAGAACAAGCAAAAGAGCATCACAGCTTTTGTGTCACCTGCTATTTGACTTTTGGCAACTGATGCATGATGCACCTGAAGGGTGTGTGCCAGAACCTGAGTCACCCAAGCTGAAGGAAAAGAAGTAGCAAGGAGCACAAGCACCATTGGGCCTTTACCTCACTCAGCCTAGAAAACAGGCAGTACCCTGGAATATGTGATGACCTGTTGAATTACTCCCTTAGAAAAATAATTTTGCAAACTGCAAACAGGGCATGTCTGTTCCACTCTTGCAAGGAAATCCCAAAACAACAGGGGAGGAGAAAGAGATCATTGCAGGAGTAAAAAATAAATTGAACATGATCCTGTAAGTTATTCAACCAAAGCAAAGCACCCAGCTTTTACCCCACACCCTGTGGGTAATAGAGCACTATCAGTCTGAACTATCTTCTCCCTGAGCCCTTCTGAAGGCACCACTCTGAGACACTCAAGGTCAGAAGAACTGAAAGCTTTAGAGAGAACCTGTAGGTCGGTTCCTATTCCACATATGCAAAACACTTTTCTATGGAACTAGGCCCTGAAGCTCAGACTGATATCCAAAATTTTCAACAATATCCTTACGCACCTATCAAACTATTAAAGCTCTCACCACCTTGTTTTACTACCTCCTCTCCACATCTAATTTTGTAAGAATCAAGATCATTGCAAGATCATTACAGATTCCAAGGAAGAAATCCGTATTAGAGTGGAGTGGAAATCTGCAAGAAGTGGTCTCACTAGCATGTGCGAAACAGCCTGCAGCCATGCACAACATGGAGCTGAAACGGCATTAAGTAACTCCCAGAGCACTGGGGAAGGCATGGTTCAGGTTTAGAAGTCACAGTAATCCCGCACCAAACTGATTATGTGGTCATAAACAATAAGTGCCAACATACAACAGCCTGAACTACAGCGAGCTCACAGCTTCCTTTTCCCCTCCCCCTATAGCTTTTGCATGCTTTTAAAATCTTGATACTCGTATCAAGAAGAAACCAGTGCCCATAGCCTCAGTGTCAGAAAACCTCTAATAGGATGATCCAGGGTCCAGCTGTATGCTGGGGTGTGAGCTGGCGTACCCAACACTGCCAGCACTGCCGCACTTCTCAGCTCTTGCTTGAACTTGGCATCCTCAGAGCATTCTTGGTGGGGCCTGGCACTCAGTACTTCCCCCCGCCACTTGGTTTGGAAGGATGTGTCTGGAAGGCAGGGCTGCCTTCCCAGAGCAGGGGAGCTTTCAGCTGGGACTTCTTAAGTGTGTTTAGCACGTGGTGATGTTTACTGAGCAGTTCTCCTTTGGGAATAAGTCAAGATGTAGCAATGGGCATAAGAATGATCACAGGAAAGAGAGCTGCCTTATTCAAAATATTTGCTCCAGATGTGACTTCAGAAAAGTTTAAATGACAAAGAAAAATGACACAGAAAAGTCAAGACAGGCAACTGGAGTTCTGTCACACATGGCTGATGACTCCAGTTGGCTTTGTGTAATAATGGCCTGAAATTTGATGTCACCAGAGCTGGACTTTCTCTTCTCCTCTTTTGCTCTTCTTAGAAGTCTACTTCTTGAGCTGCATCTGCACTAGCATATAGGAGAGTTATTCAGAAGAGCAGCATTTTTACACTGAGAAATTCTTGCTTCCTTGGACTTCAAAATATTGACACAAACAAATGCAGCAGCGTGCTAAGCATGATTATAAAGTATTATAAAATAGTCTGGATCAACAAATTCTTCTAGGATTTTCCAACAACATGACAACCATGCCTTAACCTGAATTTTAAATTTCTTGCTGAAATAATGAAGGACGCAGCCAAAAATATGAATATAAAGCAATTTTAATTTTCCTCTAGATATTTATATCAAAGAAATAATACTCATGTCCAAGTACTGTACATACAATATCTTCCTTATAAACTCTTTAGTTTAAAACACATGTACAAAATTGCACATTGCAGTTTCCAAAAAATCATAAATACCTTTTTGCATGTAAACAATTCCAGCACAAGGACCAATGTTATACATTCCAAAATGTGTCTGTTCAGAAACAAACAAAAAATCCACTGTGATCTCCATAAAGGTCCTAGTGTTACAAATCAACTATTAAGAGATTTCTAACTGATGTACTACACACAGGGATACATAAATGAGCACAAGGCAAGTCGCCTTTTAGTCATAAGTACTTAAGACAAAGGCTTGGAATACAATTCTGCTGCCATTTAAACCCACGGTATACATCCCACAGTATTTAACGGTAGCAGCATTGACTTAGTTTTTCCAAGATTGTGAATTGCAGTATGCCTTACTTTTAATTATTAAACAAGTTGGCTACCACTGAACAGTAGGAATTGGAAAATCATTGTAAACACCGTTATCACTGTTGTATATTCAGTAAGTTACAGTATTTTTCTAAACACATCACTAAATTAAGAAAATGTTTTTTATTTAATCAAGTGCAAGATGCCACTAATATCGTCCACTTTGTCTCAGAAATAAGTATTTCGTATATAATACTACATAGTTTGTAAAAGCAACATAAAAATACTACAATGGACATAATCCTCAGCTGTATATTATTAAGCCCTGTAGCTTCTGTTTACATAAAAACGAAGTATCGCCGCATCAGAAAATAAGCTGTCAGAAGTGTTCTTGATATACCTCTCCTGACCAAATCCAGCAAATAAGTAGCTACTCATTTTTTTTTCAGTGTTATTACTTCTGTATGTGTGCAATGTCCTTGATAGCACACCTGTTTGAAGCATTCCCTAAAGCAACCAATTTAAAACAAAAGGGGGAAGTATTTCTGTACCCATACCAAGTCATTAGCTTTGTTGGTTTGGGGGTTTTTGGTTTGTTTTCTTGATCTCTTCAAATATTGTAATTTTAAAAAATTCTTCCCAAAGCAGAGACTTAGAAAGGGTTTCTCAGAGGCTTCCTCTGTGCCAGCTAATTTAATAAGGCAGAATAAGAAGGTACATTTAAACCCAACTCACAAGAACCCAGGAAAGGATGTAGGCAAACAACCACCCACCAGCTAGTTGCATATAAGCTACTGGAAGAGCAAAGCCAAATCTGCACTGCTCTGTCTCCACCTTTCGTTTTGAACAGCTATCCTGAATGAGAAAGTTTCAGCACCATGCCCAAAGGCCTGGGAAGAACGAGTTTGTATTTGAAAGCTGCAGGAAGCGGCAGTTTGCTCACACTTCTCCTTTTGGACAAAAAGAAAGCTTGGGGATGCTGGTCGCTACCCAGCAGGGAGGGTCTGCTTTTCCTTTTCAGGAGATCCCTTTGGTCTGTTGATGAGCATGTGGTGCAACTGCAATCCAAATAAGGACCACGGGACTTGCATGATCCTAGCAGCACCCTCAGCATGATATCGCAAGGCTTATGATACTGCATGGCATTAAATGTTTTCTGCATCACAGAAGTTCAATAAGAAGCAAGCACCAGAAGCCACTGAGTACTTTTCAAGCTGGGTCCTGTTGCCCAAGAGCTCTCTCCTTTTTAGCTGATGGAAGCTAGTTGCTCTATTTGACTGATGCAAAGACATACTGCTCAAAGAACGATGGATTTCATCTGTCCCAGTCTGCACTCATCCAGAGCTGCTTCTTTCTCAGGGGAATGTTTTGAATGATGCAATATTAGCCATTGTGAACACCACACAGCAAGGGCACAAGCGTGGACCCCTAAACTTCAGAAAGATTTTAAGTCTAGGCAGAAACTGCAGGAAGAACAAGTCAGCCTTAGATGACGATTTCCAGGAAAGAGAAAGTGCCCTGGAAGAATGTCCTACAACTCTACAGACTAAAAACCATAGAATACCAAAGAGCTACTGCACTGTTGCGAGCATTACAAACCAAGACACCTTTCATGGCAAGGACCTGCATGGGGGTCTTAAGGATTACCTTCAGGCATCATAACCTAAGCACTACCTGACAGATTAACTTGAGTTTTAAGATCCAGGAGCCTCAGGGCCTTTCACAGAAGAACACTCCTGATACTGCCCTCTGTTAAGATCTCTGTTCTCTCCTTTTGACCTTCTGGATCTCATAGACCCATTGCTAATTAAGAGAGGGAGTGGTAAGAATCAGTGGCCAAATTTTGCTGGGTGAGAGGCCCATACACACTTGCTCATCATTTTCTATTTGAAAGCCAGGAATTGCACAATATTTTATTGCAACATTTATTCCCCTCCCTTCATCCCCTGTAAAGCAGCTAAGTGCAACCAAAGCAAAATCACTGGTTAAGTGTTTACACTGATGGCTCACATGCAAGAACTGAGCTAAGTGTCACTGTAATTAATAAACAGCACTTTGCAGCAAAGCAAAACTTTCTCCAGAATTTGCTAGTGTTGGGTCTTTTGTTCTGGGTTTAGTTTGTTTGGGGGGGGGGGCAAGGAGGAAAAAATTAAGGAAGCCTGCATATCTAATATGTTACATACAGAGGAATGCTCAAGGCTCGCAAGAACTTGTTTTGCTACATGTTGAGCAATACCACATGGGAAAGCCTTGAAATTAGAGCAAATGCTTGAAGACAGGGCGTAGCTGCCTTATGGAGCTCAACCTTCACGAGTCACATTTTATTAGAGAGCAAACCTTTGCATCATCAGTCAGTGTTCAGATCCAGACTTTACCTGATGACATTTCAGTACAGTGGTTGCCATGGCTTTAAATAAATAAGGCTAAGTGTGAAATTACCAGTCATTAGGCCAAACAGGGAGGGGCACAGTTTCCAAAGAAGAGAAGTTTAGAAGACATTTAAACATTAATAACAAAACAAAACAAGTGAAAAAGCATTCCGAAGAACAATCTCAATTCTCAACCACTTAAAAATACAATAAATATTGCCATTAAATAGAGTATTGGTGATAATTTTTTCTTCCTTGAATTCTTCATTTTTTCATACCATTGCAGATTCCTCCAACTATCATGTCTAATAACTGCAACTGGGAAACAAAAAACCTAGACTTTATCACACACTTTTTGGCCTGCTGGGAAAGTGGTATGACATCACAAAGATACAACAGACATACCAGCTTGTGCTGTGATTTAATTTTCAGTGTGCCCAGAAAGGCTAACACCACAGTAACTTACAATACCATTTTAGTAACTGGCACAAACCAGTTTGTACTGGTAATGACACTTGGGTAGCATTTTAGAAATCCCTGTTCTGAAGGTGTCATCTTGCAGAGTGCAGATGTCCTAGCTACTTACGGCCATAGCTTAAGCGACATATTACAGATAACAGGACTATCTAACTCACCAGAAGTCAATATTCTCCCACTATTTCTGCTGCCCTTCCATGAAGGATATTAAATGACAGATGGTAAAAGTTGGAAAATTGCTAAGCTCAACTATGGTCTCTCATTAAGAAAGGCAAGTTTTATAACAGTATTGTCTACTGGTAGCTTTCCTTAGCAGTTACTAGGGAAAAAAAAAGGAAAGGTATCCCTGGAACAGGCCGTTACCTTTATTCTACACTACCACATTGCTTTTGTCCTGCATTACACAAAAATGTGGGAATTATGGAGTAGAGGTGCGAGAAAGGTTATCAAGCCCAACATGTTGTCCTTCAAAAAGTTCAGGGTGAACCACAAGATTATCTTTATAAACCTTCTTTTTTAAGACTGTTCATTCTTAAAGTTCAATTTTCTGTGTCTGGCAGGAGGGCCGCATGTCACTCATGGCAGTGGGAAGCCTTCTGGAGGGGACAAGAAACTGCTAGCAAACAGTTCTATACAGTTCAAGCTACTGGCTATGATTTTTGGAATGTTCAGCCCATGGCCTAAGAACAGGGATGCAGTGAGAAGCCTGACTTTTAACCACTTCAGCTTTCTCCATCTATGCCATAATTAACACCATAATCTCCCTGATTCTAACTGAATAGTTGCAAGAGATGCTTCAAGGTCCTTAGCAGAAAGGTTTATTTAAATTTATTTAAACAGCTTTCAAAGGAAGAGTAGACTCAGATTTAATCTAGAAAATCTTGCAAAACAGACCCCAAAATGACTGCAACCAAAGATTATTTTTCTGGAAATGATGGAGCATCTGTTACTGATCTCCAGTGACACAGGTCCCCGGACTGTGTGGAATTTATTTAGGTGGCTTACAATTCCACTCTGAAGTAGTCCTTAACCAGTAAGTAACAGCAGAAATAAACCTTTTGAGCAGTGTACTAAATATCGAAACCTAGTAGCCTGTTAGTGCACAGTGACCTGGTCATACCTATTCACTCTGAAACATTCCTGCAGAAGTTATAATTCCTCCAGAAAAGCCATTTAGCCAGCACACATACTCCATAAACTATTGCAGACAATGTTACTAACAGTAGAAATTTAGAGCAGAGGTCAATTTAAAGCTAGCCATGCTGTGGATGCAGACTTTTGATAACAGACACAAAAGCAAATGGCAGGCAGGTAATTACTTAGGGCAACTCCTTCGCAAACATTATCTATAACAACCGTCCCTTTACTTTGCAGCAAATTATACATAGAAAGTGCATCAGTTCAGATTGCATTAAGGCTACATGTGACTTTAAATAAATGATATTTCTGTGTTAATGTAGAATTGCAGGATTTGACAGCCCTCCAATTTGCCTGAAAATCTAAAAAAAAAAAAATCACCTTGCAGTCATACAGAGAATTGCAGCTTAGTTTTCTTCTGGGAGAATTCATCCATGACAAAGAATATGAGGATGCCTCATTGTGTACTGCTGCAGCTAAGAAAATCACACTTCCACCCTTTGGCCCTGACCTGCCCAATGCATGCTAAGGTCTGTGCACAACACCTTGGCACATGTTTAAACGTATATGTGTGTGTCAGTAGAATTGTTCATAAAGGTTGGATTTGCTGGCTTTTCCAATATCAGTGGCTGGCACTGAGTTGAGATGGTACCACCCTAAGCAGAACTCCAGCAAAAAAACTCATATTCCCTGAAGGCAGGTGACCAAGATTCAGTGCTTCTACATTAGTGACACTTTTGTCAAGACTACTCAACAGAAAGTTTCATTTCAAAATACAGCGTTGGTGTGAAGATTTACATTCTAGGCCGGTTTCCTTCCTCTCCCCACCACTGTTTCCTCAGCAGGAACCTGCAAAGACAGTTAGAGCATGGTATTTGTTGACCTACATGCAGTGGACCGTTTCAACATCCAAGCAAAGATCCGGTTTGTGACTATATTGATGCAGAAAGTAATTAAAGCAAGAGAAAAAGCAGACCAAAGCAAGGAGTGAGGACCAATGCCTGTAGTAAGTCAACAAGATTTGTGTCTTGGAAAGCTGCTTTTGTTATAAATTAGGTATATGCATTTTTGGACACTCTTAGGAACACACGAACTGTGCACTCACTCACTCTTGCAGTGTTTTGCAGAAACCTACATTTAGTTTGTCATATATGACCACTTCGGTAGAAGTTGCTTCTGCCTCACCTCTAAGTTACTACTAGCCATTATGAAGAGAGATGTTTCAAAGCACAAGCAGCTGCAAGCCACTTCATAGGAAGAATAAAAAGAGGGAGATCGTTGAAACAAAGGACAGGAGTATCTAAGAATTAGTAAGGCCTCCTGTCTCCCATAATGTACCTTTACAGCCTAAGTCTCCATAAACTCAGATTTAATTCATCAACACCTTCACAATGAAGTTTCACATGCAGCGAGACTAACAAGTTTATAAGAAACTTAAGGTTCTGCAGTTTCTCACAGGAACATTTATCGTATTGCATCATGTACAGTAATCCCTGATGCAGCCCCGTAGCAAGTGACCATGACATTAGGAAGATGAATCGAAATCTGCAGGATGATTATGCACTGTGAAAGCCTTCTGTTCAAGGCTTTGTCTGCTAATGTAGGTCTTGCCAAATGTTAAAAAAGGTGAACCCCTGAGAAATTTTACTGTCTACCTCTGCTGGAACATGCACAGTCACTGCATACAACACTGATGAAGTGAACAGAGACTACCAAAATGCCTAGGAACTCTTCACCATTCATTCTCAGATACAGTATAAGAGCAAACAAAATACTTGGAAAATGGAACTGGTTTTGTAGAAATAAAATATGTACACAGGTATGTCATGCTCCAATTTGTCTACTTAACAAACATAGAAACTTAAGAGAATTAAGTAAGGAAAGAGCAAAATTATGCAGCAGCAGCTACAGCTGCACGTAAGAATAAAGAAAGGTCTAACGCACTGCTTCTTCTTTTACAACTTAAGTTCCACAGGCAGAATGACATGTAAAATGCATTGAAGAATTATGTACATTATAAGTAGATGCATTTTTTATTCTGGCATATTGATTCCTCTAAGAAGCTATTGGATTCAGATAGCCAAGTCTCAGGTTATGGCAGCCAAACTAGCATTTTCAGTGCAACTCGTAGTACAGATATAGCATTCATCTGTACTGCAGACACCACTGAACAACACTATACAATAATTTGGCAAGTATCATTGAGCTGTGTAACTGACTTAAAATTAGTTGCCAAATAAAATTCCCACTTTAACAGCTGCAAACTGCAGAGTCCCTCAGGGCTTAACTTTGGGACATCACTCTTTTGTCAAAGGCAAGGTGAACACAGTCAGATATTAAAAAAAAAAGGGATACTTCATGACTACTCTTCCTTCCATAATGATATATACCTGAACTGAGATAATGGAGAATTGTACTAGGGCCACTCTTTGATCTTGAACAGTTCATGATGGTCAACTGTGATTTACGATATGCAGTGGAGAGTACAAACCCTTTGAGGCATTTGCCTCTTGCAAGACTATTAAAGGCTCATGAGAAAAATGTAACCATCTCTGTCATAAGGACTTACCGCCTTTAAATACCTGCACTTCTCAAAGTACCTGTGTTTTGGGAATTGTTCTGTAAGTCTGCCAAATGGGCTCAACCTGGAGTGACAGTGAAAGTTTTAAGAACTACTCACCACCCACCCAGATGTGTCTGGATAGCTTTTGATACTGAGAGATTTCACTGCTTGTTCTGTGCTGGGGAGCAAACCAATCAACTTTTCTAGTAATGACATCATTGGAGTCAGTCAAAGCAGAGTATTTTCCCTGCACTCACAGCAATCAGGGGCAGATCTGATGGGAGCTCCTCCCTCTGCAGAATGAAGGAGTGAACAAGACTTCCTTGACCACAAACACTCCTACTCCCCAAGACAGAAAAGATCTGACAATTCAAAGAAATGAAAGTAATTATGACTCGAACTGCTTTGCTATAGCACCTAAATAGGAAGGCACTTCACATCTAGGTCAAGACACTGGTTCAAGTGCATTACGAATCTGCTGATGAGCAGCAAGCAAAATGTGCACAGAACAAGCTCCCACTGACCAAAACAGACAAAGGAAGGGGCTGCATAATCTCCAGGGCAGAGATTACACCTAAGGCAAACAAAGAGGGATGTTTATTTGTCATGGGTTTGCACCTGGAATGCAAAACCAGATCAGAGGGACATGAGGGTAGCCTGCAAATCGTCATGCAGTAAGAATCTTTGCAAGGACTATTGAATAGCATGTGTAAGTATAATGAAACATAGTACAGTTTCAAAGGATGAAGAAAAATGCTAGTAAGTACTGAGACACTGAGCCTCCACTGAACGTAAAATGATTTTTTTTTTTTTGTACAGTGACACTTGCACTGCAAACTTGCCTGCAGTTGCTGACAATGAGCTACATTGATGCAAATCCTACTAACAGTATGGAAAATTTTTACCCAGTACCCATGTTTTAGCGTCTCACAGTGACCAAAGTTTTACGCAGAAAAATCAAAGCCTAGAATAAATAAACATGAAAAATCCTGCAACAAACTGAAAAAAAAAGGCAGGATAAAAAAAAAAAAAAAGAAGCCATATTTAAAGATCTAAGAACACTACAGGGGCAAAAGTCAAAGTACTGACACATTTTAGAATACAGTAAGAACCAAACGTGGCAGCTGCAGCAAGCAAGCACTCCCGAGTCTTGTAACATTGGTTTAAACTGCTAGGTGCTTAATCTGTCCACTCATACCTCTGCTATGGTGGTGGCATCAGGATCAACAGGTCCACCCACCCCACAGTATCCTCAGGTTTTGGTCACATCACTGTTAGATCTTGTGTCTAAACACCAGAAAAAGTAAGGTATTTATGAAAGTAACCTGTCACTCCACAGAAAACACATTTGTTTTGGACAACTCAACTACCAGAACAGCAGCCTCCGGCAGAGAGCTGGAGCCACCAGCCTCACTAGTAACCTCTGGTCAGTCATCAGGGTAACACAGCTGGCCTGTCAGCACTTCTGCCTCCTAGCAGATGTCAGCTAGAACATACAGCAGGCTGTCAAAGAAGCTACCACACGAGATATTTTAGAAGCTGGATGCAGGACTCTGCTCTTGTGCAAAGTTCAAATGGGAGAGAGGTAACGTGTGGTGATTTCCAGCTTTAACATTAGCATTCTGAAAAGGGTGAGGTCTTCATAACCCTAACAGGTTACAGCCCTGTCCATGGCTGGGAAGGGGAATGCCACTGATTTCCTATGTCCTACGGATCCCCCCACTTCTCTGTGGGCATTGCCAATTTATTCTAATCAGAAATGGTAAAATGAGTAAAGAAGCAGCACTACACAGCTGCACTTATCACTGTCTTGTGCCCTACCACAAGGTCTTTATCTAGTCATACACTTCTCTGCAAATACAAGAACCGAAACAGCAGTGTCTACCAATGTTATTTCTACATATTTTTCCAAGATTTCTTAAAAAAAAATCCAACCTCACTACACCTATCACATCACATCTCATTCAGTATCAGTTTATCTGCAAGGCAGCGTTACCCCTCTCACTAGGGATAGTGTGTTAAGTGTGTGGGAGCATTCAGTCCCGCAGCATCTTTGCAGGTAACGCGATGCCTGCCACACACTGAACCCTAGTTATTTTATAACAGGCAGTGCTACAGATTGTATGCCGTCTGGCTTTGAATGCCTTTAAGGTGTCATTAACCTACGTTACGATCAGAATAGTTTTTTACCTGTTCATTAGTATTTCCAGCAGCAGAAGGTACTGTTACAGGCAATCATTTCAACCCCCAAGAAAGGCCCTGGTGACATGATTAAACAGCGATACAATAATTAACATGGCTTCTGCCTAATTCGCATATGCATTAAGAAAAGAAATGTCTTCAGCTACAATAACACAATTACTATCTGAGGCATGTCATGTCAATCGACACGTGTGCCAAGAATGACTATGCACTAATAGAAAAAAAACTTGCACACCTGACTGCTGCACTGCTGGTCAACTCTCTGAACAGATAGATAGCACTCACATATCCCCAATAAAAGCAAGAAAAACTGTGAGTCTATCCCACTCTTCTTGAATTTCAAAGCATCAAGTGTAGCCTCAAGAGGAAATAAGAGATGTTTAACAGCTCCTGAGTGGGTTTAACAGATCTGAGCAATGGCTTAAGCATATAAAGATGTCTATGCCCGCTTGGCTCTTCGTACAATCCCCCATTTTCACCAGCTGGCACAGACACATATCCCCGTATCAGTTTTGCCTCTGAGTTCAAGCACAGTTTTGAAGAGGGGAGCGGTCCCCACTCTGCAGCTGGATCTGCTCAGGAGAAGCCCTGCCTTCCCCCACCGGCAGGCCCAGCCCCCGAGGGGCTCTTGTTGGGGTGACCATCACTCTCCGACAGACCCTCACCACTGCACCACGCCACAGGGCTCCACAGCGCTGTGTTAAGCGGCTATGCTCAAAATACACAGGTGCAGCAGAAGCGAAGTAGGCAGTAGTACTGAGCAAGGGATCCAAAGCTTTCAAAAACTTATTGAGGATTATGTCAAATTAGAGGAGATAGCTCCTTCGCTATTCTCTTCTACTAGCAAAGTCTTGACAAAGAAATAAATCACACCAATTCTTCCCAACCAGGAAAAAAAAAGCATTTCACGTTCTAGCAGTAACTCTCTCAGTCTCTAGAGTATTGCAGAAAGTAGACTTAGAAGCAAGATACACAGATTTCTACTGCAAAATAAATCTACTCCTCCACAATATTTCTGTGATTTATTCAAACAGAATACTATGGAATTACCACCTTTATAGCCAACCCACCCCAAATCCGAGCCCTTTTCTGTATAGCACTGAATTGTTACTATACTCCATAAAGAACAAACACTACTGGAATGTACACAGTGAAGGAAATAAAAGTAAAGCTCTTCTTGCCAAAGTAATCGTTTTCACCAGTAACATGTTATCTAGAAAAATAAGGTCTAGGCAACATCCAAAAGTGTTCAAGTTTCAATAAATAACTATCAATGCCCCAAGTCTGCACTGGTACAAGAAATATGGAGCACAGGGTTTAGAAAAGTATTTTCATACGTCTGAGTCAGCAGTGCGTTTCATCCTCAAGATTTACAACAAAAATCATTTCCCTCCAGGGTTCGATTTTAAAATCAAAGCCGCATGAGCGCGACAGCACTCACACAGTTGTCTTAACTCTCAATGGCAAATTAAAGCTCTAGAGAAAGACAGTCTTTTTAAAAAAGTTCTTTATCAATACCAAGAAAATATACATAGCCGTGTTATGTTTTAAATATATATATATATACACACACATCTTTTCAAAAGGGTACGATTCTGGCTTTTTTTTTTAAGTTTGAAAAGCTTATCCATTGCTATACAGTTCAGTAAGGTGTATTAAGAAACACGCTTTTTATATCCCCCATGAAAATAAAGTTGAATCTTTCTGTAAACAAGAATTTCCTCAATTTCCGAAATCTCTGCAGATCTCAAGTGCTTCGTTTAACAAAAACACAGCCGCCTGCCCCCCCCCGACAAAGCCACCCGCGGAGCCCCTCGCCGCCGACAGACCTCGGGGGGCGGCTCGGCGACCCCCGCACCGCGCGGACGCCTTCTCCGGGTGGGAACGACACCGCGGGAGCCGGCAGCGAGGAGGACGTGGAGGAGGAGGAGGAGGAGGAGGGGAGCGGCGGGTCCCTCAGCAGGCGCCGGTCTCAGCGGCGGCGGGCGGGTCGGGGGGCGCGTCCCGCGGGGCAGCGGTGGGCGCGGGGCCGGCGGCGTTGATGTGGCAGCCGGAGGAGAGGTGGCTGCGGACGCGGCCCTGCAGCTGGGTGACCTGGGCGCGGAGGAGGTTGGCGGTGGCGGCGAGCTCCGCGTTCTGCCCCTTGAGCGCCTTCACCTTCTCCTCGAGCCGCGCGATGCGCTCCAGCTTGCGCCGGCGGCACTTGGAGGCGGCGATGCGGTTCCGCAGCCTCTTGCGCTCCGCCTTCAGCCGCTCCTGGCTCTCCGCGTCCAGCGGCGACAACGACGGCGGCGTCGGAGCCGCGCCGCCCGCCTCTCCGCCCGCCGCCGCCGCCGCCGGCGGCGCCTCGGGCACGGTCTGTGGCTCCTCCAGCGGCCGCGCCGCCGGCAGCCGCCCCCCGCCCGGCCCCGCCGAGCCGAACGCCAGCCCGGGCGGCGCGGCGTTGGGGAAGGCGGCGCCCGAGGGGCTGAGCGGCCCCGCGGGGTCGAAGCCGCCCAGGTTGGTGTAGACGGCGGGCGGGTCGGCGGCTCCGGGGCGGGCGGCGCAGCACGGCCCCGGCGCGGACAGCAGCTGGTTCTGCTTGTGCAGGTCCGCCAGGGCCTTGACGAAGCCGTCGGCGAAGCCCTCCTGCTCCTGCGTCACCGGCTGCCGGTAAAGGAACGGCCCCGCCGCCGCCGCGGCCCCGCCGCCCCCCGCCCCAGGCGCCGCCGCCGCCGAGCCGGGGCTGCCGCCGCCCAGCCCCGCGCCGCCCTGGATCAGCAGCTGCTCCAGGTCGGCGGCCGGCGGCAGCTTCAGCAGCGGCAGCTCGGAGCCCCCCGCAGGCTCGGCGGGCGGCGGCAGCAGGCGCAGGGCGGCGGCGGGGCCGCGGGCGGGCGGCCGCAGGGCGAAGGGCCCCGGCGGAGGCGGCGGCGCGGGGCCGGCGGGCGCCGGGTCGCGCTTCTTGGCGGCGCCCAACAGCAGCTTCTGCCCCGCCGCCGCCGCCGCCGCCTCGGGCGCGGGTCCGCCGGCAGCGCCGAATCCCGGCAGCGGCGCGAAGTCGGGGAGCAGCTCCAGTCCTTCCTCGGGGTAAAAAGGCGCTTCCATCTTCACGGCGGATCGGCCGCTCCGCCCGCCGCTCATCCTGCCGCCCTTCGCCCGCCCGCCGGGCGGCTCCGGTACGAGCCGAGCCGGGCCGGGCCGGGCGCCTGCTCCGCGGGGCCCGCCGCCCTTCGGCTGGCAGCGGGGACTGAGCCGCCTCCCGGCGCCGCCGGCCCCACGCCCCGCCCCCCGCCGGTGCCCCCGCGCCTTCCCCCGCCCGCTCCGGGCGTGCGCGAAGCGGCTCCCGGCGGGGCGGCCGCGGGAAACCCCGTCATCGCCCGGGGAGGCTCCGGCCGCGGCTCCCACCGGGAGACGCGGGGCGGGACCCAGAACCGCACTCGAGCGTTTAGTTTATTACCTATGGTGCTAAGGCTATAGCATAAGGTTAAGTCCACACCGATATTAGCATCCTGTATCGGTCCGTGAGGGACTACGTGACCTGTCTGGAGTTCAGCGGTAAAGTCTTTTTTAGATGTTCCCACCAGGTTGCTGCAGGTCGAGTTTTGCTGACACTGAGGTGCTCAGAGGGATTGGATCCATGATGTTATGTTGATGTCAGTGGTGGTCTCAGACCAGCTGAGAGGGAGCTCCAGTTATGACCCACTCCTCTAGCCCTCTTACAGTCCCTTCTGGAATGGTAACATCTAGGGTATCAGCCAGCCCAGCTCCTTATCTTTACCTTTTGGCCAGTGGCATTGCTGGTAAGGGGACATGGTGGGTTGCTTTGGCACCCCTGCCAGTGCAACCTGAAGCAGTGTAGGGATCCAAAAACACTCCAGGGTCATACAGCACACAAAACTCACAGTTTCCACATCCACAAGTCATCCAAGTACAACATACATTGGTTTGTATTTGTAAATCTTATTAATACTTCTGTTTTCAGGTTCACCTCTGGTTCTTTGTTCTGTGGCTGTGGTGTAACTATGCAGACCTGAGATGGTATGAGGGACCAGTTTGGTCATCCTGATAGGCAAACAAGTGATGGAGACATAGTAGGCTTTGATGTGTCTGCTGATGTGGAGTGGCCACCAGACCTCTCGCTCCTCTCCACCTAGCCCTCTTTGGCAGCTTCAAGGTGGGGGAGGGACATGTCACAGAGACTCATGTGTGGGGTCTGTGAGACACAGGGAAGTGAGAGTCTTAAGGGTTTATTCTTCCCCACTACGCAGGCCAGGGGAGCATGCCGACTTGTCAAAGCAAAAGCCAGGAGGAGGTGGATCCAATGTAGCTTTCCTTATAAGTAAAAAACCCAAAACCAAAAAAAAACCCCAGTTGAGATATCTTTTAGGAGTTTTTTTCAACATTACTGATACATTCATTTCAACAATACTGAAATTGCTTTTCAGATTGGGGGTGGTATTTATTGTCACTTGAGGGAATTCCCTCTGACCCTCTTGAAGTTTCCCAAATTCTTAAAGGGTGAGGAAATTGCTTTCCACCCAGTCTTTTAAATATCTCTTCTGCTGGGGATACAAATGTCATCGGGAAGCTGGAAGCTCTCTTTTTAAGTTGGCTTGCTGACCGAAGGTCTTAGAGGCTCATCAGCATAACCTCAGTTATGTGGTGCACATCGAGACCAAAAGCCTCTTCTCCCAGTGTCGACCAACACCGCTGAGATCTGCTGTAGCTCCATCGTGTGCTCGGCCCTTCTGTGCCCACACTGTGCCTTGGATCATTCAAAAAAAAAGTGGTGGAGGGACTGCTTACAAAGGTTTGTAGTGATAGGATGAGGGGCAATGGGTATAAACTGGAGCGGGACAGATTTAGACTAAACATAAGGAAGAATTTCTTCACCATGAGGGTGGTGAGGCTCTGGCACAGGTTGCCCAGGGAAGCTGTGGCTGCCCCATCCCTGGAGGTGTTCAAGGCCAGGTCGGATGGGGCATTGAGCACCCTGATCTAGTGGGGGGTGGCCCTGCCCACGGCATGGGGGTTGGCACTAGAAGATCTTGAATGTTCCTTCCAACCCAAACTAAACTATGATTCAAAAACTGGGAGCTCGGGTGAGGGATGGGCAAGGAGGAGAGAGACACTTACATCAATTCAGGGAGGACTTTTCCCAGACACACCACTTAAGATCCACAGGGGACCTAGAGTCTAAATGCACTAATAAAGGCCTTGATGAGTTTGACTCACCTGCCTTGGGGACTCCACCTACGTACCCAGCCCATGGAGCAGCAACTCCATTTCAGCTCAGCCTAGGGCCTTCAAGTCCCTGCCCAGCTACACTGCAGGTATTCCTCTCTCCTGCCCCATCTCCTTGGTGGACCTTGGACCTTTGCTGACAGTCCTTTTCCTGGCACCATCTCCTGCTGCTCCTGCCTGGCTTCCCTGGGTGGACCTTGTACCTAGTTCATCACTTCACCTCATCAGGGTGTATCAGCGGGTCTGGTCACTACCGCCTGCTCTGCCTGTCCTGCTCAGGACGCTGCAGGACTCTGCCTGGGCTGATGAGGGACAACACCTAGGCTCCAGCCACCCCCAGCTCATCTTCCCATGGTGTAGCCCAGCCCCGCCACTCCCTAAGGTTATGGCAGAATCCCTGCCCAGAAAACTGGTGGCAGCTGGCCTCCTGCGAGAAAGAAGCCATCAGGCAAAAGCCAGAAATGGAGGCACATGTGTGGATAGAAGAAGAGTAAGCATGTCTTTCTTGGTGAGGAAGGAGGTGCTAGATGGAGCTTGTTTTTGTTTCCTTGTCTTCTGGCTGACCTAGCAGCACAGAGGCAGAACTAGCAGTGCTCAGCCAACATGGAATATGGAAAACTGCTAAGGCTAGTGGCTTTGTGAAAGTATTGTTGCAGTTGCTTTTCCTGTCATATTCCTGGGTGAGCAAATGGCAGTGACTGGTACCTCCTCTGCAGCCAGGCAGGGTGCTGTCCAGCCAGAGAAGCTGCAGCCTCCAAGCTAAAGTCAGTATGGCTTCTCTTCTTTTCCTTACAAAGTCTGGGCAGAGAGGAGGAGAAAACATGCAGACTCGAGGAGAAAATGAGGTCGTGGGTGGGGACAGAGAAAAAGTTGGCAAGGTTCACTTGGCTCTGGGGTCACCGTCAGAGAAATTCTCGACATGTTGTGGTAGATGACAGAGATTACACTTAGAGCCAGGTCCCTTCATCGCTCCTCTGACAAGACTCCTTGCTCAGTTACATAGGATGCGTTTACTTGCTGATCTCATGCAAAGCTGGAAGATGAGACGAACGGGAAAACGCAGAAGCCGCTTGAAATAAACTCATTTGTAACAAGACAGCAATTTATTTAGGTTCCTGCCCAACACTTGCCGATATACCTGCGAGCCAAGTTTTGTTGAGCGAAACGGAGCTGTTGTACACATCCTCCGTGCAGCTGCGCGCCATGGCAACGCGCCCTTTTCGTTCCTTTTTCTTCTCTCCCCGCTCCCTCCACTTCGCTTTTTGCAGCAGGGAGCCTGGAGCCAGTTCTACCCCTTCGCCTCAGGAGCAGCCTCCAAGGCTGCTCCGCGGGGCTCCCGGCGGGGGGCGCCGCTGCCCAGATGTGGCGGCGCGAGGGGGCGGGGCCCGGGAGGGAGGGAGGAGCGGGGGGCGGGGCCCCGTCTCGCGCTCGCATGGGGCGCCGTGATTGGCCGCCCGGCCGGGGAGGCCCCGCCCCCGCGCGCGGGGCGGCCAATGGGCGAGGGCGGCGCTCGCCACTACCGCGAGAGCCGCGCTGAAGCTGGCGCCGCCATCTTGGAGTTGGGAGAGGCCGCGTCCCGTTCCCGTCCCTCTCGGAGGGTCACGGGCCAGGCGAAGGGGGGGGAAGGGCGGGGGACCATGGGCTCCCGCCGGTGAATTAGCGGCGCCCGCGAGCTCGTCTCCCTGACCCCGGGACGCGGGGAAGGAAGGATGGTGCAGTCCTGTTCCGCCTACCGCTGCCGGAACCGATACGACAAAGAGAAGCCCATCTCCTTCCACAAGTGAGCGCGGGCCGGGGGGGGGCCCGGGGAGGGGCGGGGCCAGGCGGGGACGCGCGGTGTTGGGGCGGGGCCAAGACGAGGGGCGGGGCCGGGGAGAGCGTGGGGGCGGGGTCAGGGGGCGGGCCCAATCCTGGGGGTGGGGCCGGGGAGCCGGGACTCCCAGCATCCCTGTCCCGGGATCTCTGCGAGGGAAGCGGTGTGGGGTTTGCCGTCGAAGGGGACCCCCTTCACCCTCCAGGTGCTGGGGGCCGCGGTCTGGCTTCCCAGGAACGCTGAACGTGCTTCTCCTTTGCAGGTTTCCTCTGACTAGACCCGATCTTTGCAAGAAATGGGAAGCTGCTGTTAAAAGGAAAAACTTCAAGCCGACCAAGTACAGCAGTATTTGTTCAGAACACTTTACTCCCGATTGCTTTAAAAGGGAATGCAACAACAAGCTTCTGAAAGAAAATGCTGTGCCCACAATATTTTGTTATACTGAGCCCAGTGAGAAGGTAAACCCCAAACTTCCCTGCTTTAAGGTACTGGAATTCATGTACTTTACTCATACTAGCCTAGCAGGGCTCGATGTAGCAGAGCATCTGAAGGAAGATGCTTATTGTGAATAATACCAGCATGCACCTGTAAGCACGTGAAGGGCTGTGTGGCTGAAACTCACAGCTGTTCTCATTTGCTTTGACAAGAGCAGAAATATAGGCTGTTTGAGGCTCTGGAGCATGAAGGGTGTTGTAATGATGTGCAGTAGCTCTGATCTGTTCTTCTGTGCATACACATAAGCCTAAACAGTGTAACTTCATATAAAATCTTGTGCTGAATTGAAGTAATGGCAGCAAAGTAAAAAAAGTATAGCCTGTACTTAAGTTGTTCAACTGTATGTGTTGCATGTTTGGACTTTTAGATAACCTTTAGTAATACTTGCAGATTGCACTGTGTTCTCCCACACTGACTGGTGGCTACAGCTAACAGTGAAGAGAAGATGGGACTGAAACTTAGCTGGCCTTTCTAAAGGACTCTGTCCTCTGGCTTTGAGGAGTCCAAGTAAGATGCAAACAGAGGGGCAGAACAGTAGCTACATCTGCTCTCTGCCTGTGCTGACACCATTTCTGTCTTGTGTTCCTAAGTCAGGCTGGTACCTATTTTCTGTCCCTGAACTGCTGATTGTAGTCTGCTCTGAGGCATGTTGTTTCCTGCCAAAGCAGCTTACTGTGAAATGCAAGTCAGTTATTCCTTCTTGATTTAATAACTGCAAGATGAGAATGGAAAAGATTGATTCCTAAGTCCTATAAAGGATAGAAGATAATACCTGCTTTGCCACTTCGCTGTAGAGGAGGTGTAGAGGATGAAGTCCATGGAGGAAAACTTTGACTTTTGCTTGTCTGATCTTTTTATATACAATATTGGATTTGGTGCAGAAATAAAAAGTGGATAATAACAGAGAATAGAATGTTAGCAGAAGGTATATAAGGAGAGACAGCCATTTCTAGGCAAATATGGCTGTGTTAAGGTTTTTGTCCAATTGCTCTTCCTTACTGTGCGTACAAGAATTGTTTTCTTTGGCACATATACATTTTTTTCTATGGAATGAAAGCTGAATGGGACTGTTGGGTAATCTGCAAAAATATGATTGGTGCAGCAGGATTAGTGGTGAGCCACATTCCCTATTTCAATACCATACCTGGGTCTACAAAGACATAGAAGAGTGTCTTAGTTATGGAGAAGGATTTAGTGCTAGTCATATCTGTTTCAGGGCAGGAATGAACTATAATGAAGATACTTGAAGTATCTTCAAGAAATAACATAGTAACAAAGAAGAGCAGTAGGGGTTGTTTTGGAGTTGAATCCACACTAATCTCAAAAGACATCTTTTTGTCTTTTGCATTATGTAATTTGAAGTAGTTTGATTTTCTTTGCTCATGTCTTAGGAGAACTGTTTTTGCCATAAGAAGTAATTGGAATTCACTAATGATGCCTTAGTGATACCAACCATCTGTCTCCTGTGCTTCATTGTGAAAATAGTAACTACAGGTAGCATGTACTGGATGAGCTGCAAATGAAAGTCTCTGTGAATTCAGCTGTCCACGAATGATCTGATATTTGCTTTTGCTTCCAATAAGGGTGAATTTCTCTTTGCTGATTATATCTTTGCCTTGTATTTTTTTTAGTAGAAAAGTTTTTAAGTGATAGCTGGTAGGGTCAAACTTTTCAGAATATTCATGTGCAAATTACGTGGGCATATTGTTAGCAGTGACTTCTTGTAACTGAGAAATGATAGTGGTAGTTAGCTGCTTTTGTACTTTAAAGTGATCAGTAATGTTTGAGCCGTTATGAAACTTACCTTCAACACCAATCACAAATCTGCTTTCTCGGTTACTGTCTGCCAAGTGTTGCAGTTCGTATAAGAGGTATATCTGGGCTCCGCAGTATCACATATTAGCTTGTTTACAAGTTAAGTAAAGGAAGTTAATGACACGACCTTCAGATCTGATGAGCTTGATATTTAGATGGTGATGATTGGCAGCTGCTATTGACTATAAAGTCAGCATTTTCCCTGTCCTTATGCTTTTATGTGTGGTAATAATATTGTCAAGAGGTGGGTAGTTAGAAAGTTGGTTCAGTGACTCCTTCACCGAGAATGTCTTTGGCGTTCCTTTTGTCAGGCAATATGGAAATTCTCTACTTTATACAGTGCTTTTTTATCATCATGTGTACAGAAGCATTTCTGAATTATACTGCATTCCTTTAGGGCAGAAAGAATCTGATTGGCTATCTGCTCTGGCCTATACTCAGTGGTGAGGGATCTGTGTTATCCTGGAACCATGCAAGTGAACCTGTTGAGAGCAGTATGATAAAGACTGCAGTTTCATGTGGAGTTGAGCCAGTTGACATTCTCTTGCTGCCAAAAGGGAGAGTCATACTTCTCCCTTCTCCATCCAATCTGCCAGCTGTTTAGTCCTGTTGTCCTGTTTCTTACTCCTGCCATACACCAGTGCAGGTGTAGGTCATACCTCATGTTGCATTGCTTTGACTTTTTAATAAAGGACAGAAGATTTCTGCAATGATGGTGGGAAAACGAATACCTTTCTGTCATCTTAGCAACTTACTGTGCTTAAGCAAAGATTAAATACCGGGGCAGAGAGGGCTGCTTGTTTTGGCTCACTATTTCTCTTGAAATGAAACCCTTACACTGCAGCCTGCAACCAGTGACACACTCAGTCCCTTCCAGTTGTTGAGAGACAGGCTTGCTGTGTCTGCCAGCTTGTCAGCCCCTCTCATTAGATGACCTTTATTCTACCTCTGCTCTGTGTTTGATTAAGTGAGCTGATAGGTTCAAAGTATATAATGGTAATGCGCAGCTGAAAGAAGGAGGGACCAAGGGGAATGGGATGGCAGTGATGAGTTATTATGGCAAGTGAACTCCATCTTATGGAACTGCAGCCTGTGTTCTAGCTTCTTCACTAACTATGACTACATATTTGACCTAAGTCTTCCAGTGAGAGTAATTTCTATATTCTTCTGTTTTTGATTTATTTGAGACACCAAGGGCTTGAGTTTCAAATAGCTCAGTTAATGAAGCTGCTTAGAAAAATCTCCAGTGTAGAAATCAGACAAAACGGACCCAGCATTAGTTGTCAGTTTTGAAAATATAGGCTTTGAAACTTATTTTACTACTTTCAGTCCTGGATGTTTATGTTGCTGTGGGGCTGTAGAAAGGGAGTTGTGTTGTAAACAATGTTAAGCATGAAAATGTACTTTTCTTTTCTTGTTGCTTCTAGACGGAAGAGTTTGCTGAACAACCAGAAGTTCCATTACCACCTCCTCCACCGCCACCACCACCGCCGCCACCACCGCCACCACCGCCAGCAGCAGCTCCAGTACTACCACCATCTCCATCAACACCTTCTTTTCATTTATCTCAGATAGATGCCAGGTTTGTAGATCCAAGTATTGGATTATTGATGCCTCCTCTCCAGACCCCTAGCAATCTTGCTGTTTTTTGCGATCATAACTATACCGTAGAGGATACAGTTCATCAGCGAAAAAGAATTCAGCAGCTGGAGGAACAAGTTGAAAAACTGCGGAAGAAGCTCAAGACAGCGCAACAGCGATGCCGACGTCAGGAAAGACAAATTGAAAAACTGAGAGAGATTGTTCAGTTTCAGAAAGAAAAGGATATATTGGCAGGAAAAGGCTATGTGATTCTGCCCAATGACTATTTTGAAGTTGTAGAAGTACCTGCCTAGAAATCATAAACATCAGCTTTCACTTGCCAGGCCAAGAAATTTAGTTTAAAAACTAAATGCTCTCTAATTCTGTAAGACTCTTCAAAATTCTAGAACAGCAAATAAGCAGTCATGCAAATGAAATTACTTTATTTTGTTGTTTTCATTTCAGTTTGACAAACATTTAATATCTTGAAAATGCAAGCATCTCAGAATTAGGATATGCATTTAGTTTACAAAATCTAAATTGCTTTACAGAGGGAAAGGATGCAAGGTTTAAAATCTGGTTTTGTTTTTTTGGTTTTTTGTTTTTTTTTTTTTTTACAATGGCTGTCTTATGCTTAAAAGGGATGGGGAACTGAATCCGGCTGAGAGTGAAGTTGAGGTGGTTGTACCCTTAGTACAAAGCTTTGTTAAGGCATTTAATGTTGGCTTTGGTGATCCCCAGGAAGCAGTTTTCACTGATTACAGAAGAAGCAGGATTAGTGCAGCTAAGAACACCTGCAACTGCTGCTGAAAGATAGAGATAAGATACACATTTCAGCCTGGGAAAACTTTAAACCTCAGTTTGCTATGCCTTCAAAGCACTGCAAAATGTCTAATTCCTGGATCCTTTTGGTGAGTTATGTAAATGAACCTCTTATTCTGGAGTAACATTTCACCATGTGTGTTGTGAGGGAGATGAGAATTCATTAGCAGAGCTGACAAGAGCTGTAGAAGAGGCTTTGGTTTTGAGGGCGCTTAAAAATACTCCTGCAGTGCAGTTGTGCACTGAACATGTACATTATGGGACTGTTAACGGGATCAAGAAGGCAGTCTACTATTTAAGATGACTGTTTTCCAAAGTGCCCACATAATATGTAGTCCCCAGTATGCTGGAGTGTGACGTTCCCATCTTTGAAATTCTTGGTCTTAACTCACATCTCAGCTGTCTGTAGCTTCAGGAAATGAAGTTTTTTTCATGCCAGGGTGGCAAGCATTTGTGACTTTCATTGCAGAACGCTCCGATTTTCTTTATTATTTTCCCCTCTTTCTTTTTCTCCCCAAAAGACATCCACCAAAGGGTAGTCATGGAGTTAGACTTTAGGAGTTGCTTGGTGCTAGACTGGTTTTTAATATCTCTCATGCTGCTGCATCTTCTTCAGCCTTATTAATACTCTTTCTAAAAATGCATTTAGCATGACTAAGTAGTGCAGCAGTTTGCACTTACTGTCTAATTGTTGAGGCAATGAACTCATTCCAAGTCAGAGAAAATGTCATCATGCTAACCCTATTGTAGCCTTTACAGCTGAAATTCCTGGATATATTAGACATGAAGAAAATTACTTTCTCAGTCATGTCAAACTAGCTCTGACATTAATCGAGCCCCGTTCATGACAGCTTTAAAAGCTTCCCTTAATACTGTGTGAGCATGACATCTTGAAATGTTTTGAACCAGTCTTGATAATTCTGACCTCACTCATGCCGTGTATCTGCTTTCCCTACCATTTAATATACATAGGATGAACAAAATGCGGATGCATCCTTTTGTGTACATTTATTACACTTGATTAAAAATAAAAAGCAAATGGTGTGTTAGATTTTTAATTGCTCTCTCTCCTCCTTTCCCAGGACTTTGCCAAAAGTAACTTGACATTTTGTACCTTTTTTCCTAAAACAGTTTCTGGGTTTAGGTGCTAGGTTTTTCTCACAGTGTTCCCGAGTCTCATTGCTGTTACTCTTTATACTTAAAATAGTCTTGAAAATGCTCAATTTCAAAAAAATAACAAGGAAAAGACATTTAAACAACTGTTGCTGTGCTGTTGGCATGTATGGCCAGATAGCAGATTGTTTTTGTTTTCTCTGCAAAATGCCCTCTCTTCTTACTCTCCAGGAATTTAAAATGTGAATTCCAGAGGCAGGGTGGGTCACTGCAATACCACAACCATGCGGCTGAGGTGTTCCTGCCGTCCCCTTCTTTCCTTCTGCTGTTTGGCTGTGTACTCCCATTAACACACTCCTTTATTTGTCATGGTTGTATCTTTCTATGGGCAGTAAAGCAACAGGTTTGGCTCATAGTGGAGAGGCAGAGGAACAGACCAACAGTATCAGATCTGATACAAGAAAAAGGCAGTCAGAAGATGGGAAGGGGTAGAAATAAGTTCTCTTCTCCAGCTGCAATGAACTGTTGTATTATGTTAGCTGCTTCTGAAAACACAAATGTAACTTCATACTCTTAACTTTCAGCACCTTTTCCTTCCACCCTGACCAAAGATCCCCTTCTCCTCCACCTGAGGCTTTGGCTGCTGTGCTTGTTGCACCCTTCTTTTGAGCGCTGTAGCTTCATAACCCTCCAGAAAAACAGCCCAACCAAAGTAAGTCAGCAAGCTAAACTTAAGGCACACTGATAGATGGCTGATACATAGAGTTCTCGTGTGCTAAAGCTTTTCATGTAGAAGTTGGTGTAATGGCTGATTCAAAATACATGTTCCTTCCATTGTAAGGAGCGATTATTGCTTGTCTTAAGAGTTTCAGTAGCATTATGTTACCCAATTTCTGATGCTTCCTATCATCAAAAGATTTTTCTAAGAAGAAATGAAGTTCATTCTGACAATGGGCTTGAATTTCTCCAGCAGCAACTTTTCTTTCCCTTTTCTTTAAAAACTTCCTGGCTAACTCCTGATGCAGCAGTGTTAGGGCTAGGTATGGATTCCACTGGGCCCATGAGTGCTGTCAGTATCACAGAGCTCTGAAGGGAGAAAAAAGACTGGCATGGAAACAACTGATTGTATTTCAGCAGATGACTTTTTCTGCACTGTGCCCTACGCAGCACTATACTGCAATCTGTGATTGATGGCAATATAGGAGGAGAAAATGAAGGCTATCTACTACTGGCCAGGATAGAAAAGGCATTTTTAATGTCAAATTAATAAACCAAATATATGTTCCCCAAGCATTTGTTCATTTCCTTCCTTCCCTCCTTCCTCCCTCCCTCTTTTCCTCCCTCCCTCCCTCCTTCTCTTCCTCCCTTCCTTCCTTCCTCTCCCTCCCTTGCTCCCTCCCTCCCTTTCTCTCTTCCTCCCTTCCTCCCTCCCTCCCTCCCTTCCTCCCTTTCTTCCTCCCTTCCTTCCCTCCTTTCCCTCCCCTCCCTCCCTCTCTTTCTTTCTGCATCACTTACTGTTTGTGTTGGCCACAACTGGTGGGTGGTCGCTGCACATGCCGGAGTTTTCATAAACATCTATAAAAACTGTGATTGGAAGTTAAAAAAGCAGAGGTAAGAATGTAGAATGGCATGTAGTTGTCCAATTGTGCACAAAGTAGCTGAAGCCTGTTTCATAAAGCGAACAACCCAAGGAAGTTAGAAAGTAGCAAAATGGCAGAAGTGCTCCATCCTTAAAATCTAGACCAACAGGTTTGTTTTGAAATGGGCTGATGCTTCAATAGGCAGAAATTAGAGCTGCTAATTCTAAAAAAAGAAGCGTTGGCTTACTTCCCCCTGTTGCCTGAATTTCCCTTTTGCTGTGGTAGGGTATCTGACCCTTGTGTAGTGTTTACTTCTTTCTCCTCACACCTCTGCACAGTATTAGATTTCCTTACCTAACTGGAACAGTTCAAACCCAGAGGTTTGTTGCATGGGGAGAAAACGAATATTTAAATACTTGTGATACTGCTTGTCACACTGGGGGAGTCCTTTGTTACTGCCCTTTTTTTCTCCTTTACTTCCAGTTGGCATCTTGTTTGTATTGTTACTAGCATGGTCTTAACAACTGTGGCAGCAAAATAATCACAGAATCACAGAATAACCAGGTTGGAAGAGACCCACCAGATCATCAAGTCCAACCATTCCTATCAAACACTAAACCTCCCCTCAGGTAGTTATAGAGAGCAATGAGGTCTCCTCTCAGCCTCCTCTTCTCCAGGCTAAACAACCCCAGCTCTCAGCCATTCCTCAGAAGGCCTGTTCTCCAGCCCCCTCACCAGCTTCGTTGCTTTTCTTTGGACTCGCTCCAGAGCTTCAACATCCTTCTCGCAGCGAGGGGCCCAGAACTGAACACAGGATTCGAGGAGCGGTCTCACCAGTGCTGAGTACAGAGGGAGAATCACCTCCCTGGACCTGCTGGTCACGCTGTTTCTGATACAAGCCAAGATGCCATTGGCCTTCTTGGCCACCTGGGCACACTGCTGGCTCATGTCCAGTCGACTGTCAACCAACACCCCCAGGTCCTTCTCCTCCTGGCAGCTTTCCAGCCAGGCTTCTCCTAGTCTGTAGCTCTGCACAGGGTTGTTGTGCCCCAAGTGCAGGACCCGGCATTTGGCCATGTTAAACCTCATGCCGTTGGAACTGACATTTCCAAGAAATCTTCTGACTGATGAGATTTCATTTATTTCAGCATTACATAATGTTTAGGGTACAAGTACCTTGTGTGAATTTTGAAGGAGTTTTCTTGCAGCTTAAGAAAGTGCACAGCAAAACCCAGTTAGAATGTAGGAAAAAGGAAAGTGAAGTAGTTGCTGGGTAAGAGTAAAACCATAACAGTTTCTAAGCCCATTTCAAAAGGCTTCTGCTTTTACATGCTTCTCTGAAACCACACAGTTATTCCTAGTTGCCCTTTTGCTTTGTTTCTTTCCTGAGATCTGTTTTAGGTTTTAGTCTATAGGCTGTTTCCTGTCAGATTACACCTTCATGAGGTGGCTTTGGCAGGATGGAAATGGGTGTTTTGAGTTATTGTCTAACTTTAACAACCAAAACACAATCTGCCAAAGCATGTTGATGCTTTCAGTCTGTTATGACTGCAAGTCTAGGTCTGCAAATCCTGCTGCTTTGAGCACAGCAGGTTATTTGCCATATTTTAGACATGATAATGATTTATTAGTAAATTAGAAAGAGCAAAACAGGATACATGATTGAAAAATATGATGATAGTAACTGCTATTACAGATTTCACTTTGTACCTGTTCAATGCTTTCAATGAAAAAATTTTCTTCTTATAGGGAGATCTTTTGATGCAACTGCAGCATTTTATTGTGCAAAAAAGGCAGAAGGCCTTACAGTGTTATATAGACTGAAGGAGTTTAAAAGTGTACAGACAAAATGTGTTGCGGAGTTGTTTAATCCACTATGAACATCTTGAAACAATTCCCAAAGGAAAGTAATCTTACATATTCTTAAGTTAAAGAAAACATTGATATCAGTAACTCGGAAATTTTTGACAACCTCCCTTGAGATTAGATGCATCATGTTGTTATAATTAAATCATTGCAATAATTAAATCCATCCACAGTCCTGCCACTATTAATTCATTTAGTAAAACGACCTAGTGATCCTCCTGTAGCTGACTCCTACCACTCTACAGGGAAAAATACACTGTAAAATCTGTGTTCACACATTCCTGGAACCTCTGAAAGCAGATTGTCCTCTGCATCTTAACTGGTTCTTGTAGTCAACTAAAAAGTCATTTTTTTAGTGGTCTATTTAAAGGTCTTTTATTGAGGGAGAAGCATGGAGAATACCATGAGGCTAGTTTTTCAATTATTCTTTAATTTTTTTTTCTTATTTTCAAACTCACGAAGAACTTGAGCAAATTGAGCAGGTTTCACTGGATGTCACTGCTAAAGATTCAGAGTCCGTGGTTATACTAGTCATCTATGGATGAACAGACCTTCAGTATTTATGTATATGAAAGATGTGTGGTTTCCTATTGGAAGGACTTCAAGTCAGTGACCTGGGACAGGTAATCCAGAAAAACAAGGAGGTCTTGCTTTCAATAGTGGTTTCTTCTTTCATTCTGGGCTCTTACAGTCCCCCAGACAGGGACTTAGATTTAGCAGAGGGATAGAGCCATATACTAAAACCACAGCCCAAGCAGAGTATAGCAATTGCAATGTGCAATGGAATCACAGTACACATGTAAGTAAAAATGTACTTTATTGGTTTCTAAAACCTTGCCCTTATGACACTGTGTTTCCCCAGCTGCCAGAAAGGAATATGTGGGTTAAACCCAGCTCAGTCTGGTTGCTCTCTTCCAAGCTGGTATTGTGAGTGGTTCAGTTTTTATACTTTATATTGGGCTGATTCACATACAGGCTGGTCTGGCTAGCTTAGGAAAACATTACACTCAGCTAATTATTTAAGGAAAGGCTGTTTATGCAGTGTGATGACTAAGTGATACAGCTGTACACCTAGAACAAAAGTTACCATCCAATTCCTCTTGTGTTGAGATAATTTCACCGTTCTTTATGACAACTTGTTGTAATTCCTTACATTCTTCTCTGAGCTCATCACTCTTGCCCATATCCTCTGGGCCTTCTGTGTCAGGAGTCAGTCACATGTCCACACACTGTCTCTTTTCAGAGGTGTCCTCACACAAGTCCTTTGCAGGGAGAAACTAACTTTTTTTGGCTTCAAGTGCTTTACAATCTAGACCTGTGGCTTGGAAAGGAGGGAATTTCCAGAGGGAGTACTTTTCTTATGTTAAGAGGAAGGGATTTTGTTCTGGGCTTGAGAAATCCCAGGACTTCCACCTGCATTATCAGATTTAGGATAATAACCAGAGCAGTTGCTTCTGCTGTGAAGGATATTTGGGAGAAAGAAGATTCAATATACTCACTTTTACAGTTCTTTTTCTTATTTCCCCTCTTCTTTTTTATCTTACATTGATAGAATCAGGTCACTGCTGTTAATACTGTTGTGTGCAGGGGGAAGGAACCTGCATGCAAGAAAATCTGAATGCTGAGAGTCTTGTTCCCAAGCTGGCTGAGAGATACCAAGGTGGAGTCTTCTGCTCTTGGCAGGGTAAATGCCATGTGAGTTCAGGCCACAAAAGCTGGTCTTACTGATAAAAGTTTCCATTTCTAATATTTTAAGCTTGATCTACACTTGCAGATTTGTCTTAGAGGTGTCCCGAGCTGATATGGTGTTTTATCAAGTGATTTTGTGGCGATAGTTTATCTGAGGGACTCCAGGAGTCACTGCTAGATGAATGAGTATTTGTGGTGTTACGTCCAAGGACTGAAAAAGAATTTATTTATCAGTAACATCAAATTCTGTAATCTGTACATACATCCAGTTCTTAGCTTCACTTTTGTCCTTCTGAGTTCAGACAGAAAAAGCTTTTTATTACTTTAGTTTACTTTGACTGACAAAGAAATGAAACTGCTGAAAGTTTATTTATGTGTCCAGCACAGTGAAGAACTGGGCATGTACTACAGCATGCTACAGCCGAAAATCTCCTGGTCATGGATAATTGAAAACTTATCTATTCCCACAAGTGAATGAGCATGGTGCTATTTCAGCTTGAGGAGTTCTAATAATTCATAAATAATCTATTTAGAATATACACAGACATAATCCACAGTTATAGTGTCAGTGGAGTTGTCTTTCTTTGGTACTGCTGTCAACTGACAAAATCCACCTTCCTGGTGGTAACTTTTCATATAACTAAAACCACACAGATATATAAATATATCTTTCACTCTTGAATGTTCAAATAAGTTTATGATGTCATTATAATTAATCTAACAGTATCAGTCTGTTGATAACCATTCCTCATCAATGTAGATGTTTAGCTCTTGGCCTGCATAGTAATGTTGTTATGACTTAATTTTTTTGCTTCAGGATGTACCAGCTTAATAGCTGTCAGGAAATTGACATATATACAACTTCAGAGTTAAGTAGTACTTAAATTAAACTCATATCTGCAAATGGTGCTTTCTTGTGTTGTTCCCAGTGCTGCCTGACAGACTGGATTTCTACAACAAACCTAAAAACAACCTCCTTCAACATCTTCTAGTTCCTCAGTCACAGAAGAAATCATAAGCTTATACATACAGTAGATGACATTGCCCTTGCTTGTTTTCACAGTACAATCACCACAAAGTTTTGTGAGCATGCTGACTACTGAACCTGTCATCTCTGTGATGAGCTATGACTGTAGAAATAAGACTTCTCTGCCCACTAGAAATATTTTCTAATAATGAACATTATCTCATTCTCTCTGATGTTTCCTCGTGTGCCTTGCTTTGCTTCCTTTACAGTATCACTCTTCTCTTTTACTAAAGACTCATTTGATCTTTTCTACGAATACTTTGAGAATTCAAACATCTGTGTTTCTTACTACATTTGCCTTTCCTATCTTTTACAAAAGGTGCTGAGGCACTGGTGAGATATTTTCAGAAATTGAGAACTGGGATATTTGAAACAAGAGGCAGTTACGGATGGGTAACTGTTTCAAGCTATGAAATGAGCAGAGGGATGAAAATGGAAAACACTGTTGGAAAGAGCATTGGAAATAAAAGCATGTCTCAGATGAAGTCTGCTTTGGGTAAATGGATGAGTTCAGCCTAAGGAAAGAGGTGGCTTGCTTATTATTTCAATGGATTTTACTCTCTGTGCTTTCATGCTTTTAACCTGCCTCCTGATTCCTGTGTATAAGACAACATATAAGTATAAGAGATAAAAATGAGCTTAGTGATTCTTAGAGGAGCTGAGATTTTTCTGAGGAATATGTTCAGCACTGTTGTGACTTTCCCCCCACAGAAATCAGCAGCAGAAGTCCTGCCCAACTCTGAATATTTTGGCCAAAGCCTTGCTGAGTCACACGAGGATGGGATTTCTTCTTTGTCTTGCTGAAAATGTTATCATTTTATTGTTGGAAAGTCCACCATCATTTTTTCTCATCAGCCTTGTGCAGAAAAAGAGGAACTGAGGCAACATCATAGTCTCAGATAAAACTAAGCAGGATAGTTCTTTGGCAACGAAGTTGTGAAACCATGTATGGCTTCACTCTCTAAGCATTTGCTCATTATGTGACAGCAGTTCAACAGCCTGATGCACTGCTGAGAGATCAAGGTAAGTTAAAATCCAGCTAAAATGATAGATGGTTATTTACCTGAATGAATAAAGCATCTGATAGCAATCCTGGACAACAGTATCACCTGCAGTCTTGGTTTTTTTTCCTGCTTTCAGTTTTGCTGATTTTCTGATGCATCCAGAGGCAATGCATCATCCTGTCTTGGCTTGCTGAGAGCCTCAAAACATTGTAAACCTTATGAAACCACTCTGTTGGCTGACTGAAATCTTATTCAAGGCAGGCACATTGCATTGAAGTGAATGCGACAAGTTGCCCTGCTGAGGACAGATATGGGTGATAACTTGGAGAAGGCTGACAGCAGCCCAGTTTGTTTGGGTAGGGCCTGAGGCAGTTATGGAGTTTAGTGTGGGTGGCATTTGTTCCGCAAGCTCTACAAGGGCCATGGCAAGTTCTGTCCTGGCACATTTCCTTGTTATCCATCAGCACTTCAGGGTCTGGCTCTGCACTTATCAGCCTGCCTGCAGAGAGCTGGACCTCTTCCCAGCCCCAATCTCCCTGCACCTTGGGATCAGTCTGTAGAGCATTTTGGCAGTGGTCCCACAGGTGCCTCCTCCTACTAATGCACACAAACTGTTGGACTGTGCTCCTAGTTCAAGGAGTTATACCAGCCTAGCCTTTGTTTGCTATTGGATGAAGTTGCTTAGGTACATTTAAAGAGGTTAATGTTTCTGACCAGGCACAGGCAGGCCATTAAAACAGTTACAAGAAATATGATATTCTGGCATGGTACAAAAGGCAAATCTAGTTTTACATATATTTATAAATTATGTTTTCTAGTGAGGTGAAGCTGTAAACATTTGGGTTTTATATTCAGCTTCTTTAGCTTTTTGGAAGCAAGATAAGTGTCAGACATCAAAGATCTTTTCCAGCAGAGACAGCTTTTTAGGTCTCAAAACCTCTCAGTTAAACTATCTAATGGACTTATGTAGTTTTAATATCTATCCATTGGTTACACATGCCACCAAATAATTATGGGACATTCTACTAGCTAACATTATGTTCACATCCCTTCTGTTCTATGTTGTGTAAAAGTTCAGTTTTGCAAATTACATAAAAAACCCATACTATGACTTCAACAAACTGTGAAGTCATCTGATATGTTGTGCTTTGTTTCCACTCATGTTTAATATCAAGTATTTGGACAGTCCCAGGCTAATTGATATTACTCAGAACTGTTCTGTTGTAGATACAGGCTATTACACATGCACACGTGTTCGAGGTCTTTATTTCTTCTGTACTCAGTACGCTTAGGTGTCTAGTATGAAAACTGAGAAAACACTAAAAAAACTCCTAAAATCTGTTGTTTCTTTTGTACTATTCAGAAGCCTAACTTGATTTTGTTTGTATGTATTCAGGAGCACAACTGTGAAAAACTTTAATGTAACAAGCAGATACTGGAAGGTGGACAAGGCTGAATTTTAAGAGCATAGGTAGACATTCAAGGGGATTATATCTCATTTTGAGCTCAAAATAATGGTTTTACATAATAAGTTATTATGGACAGGAAATTCCAGAAGCTATTGTATGTGAAAGCTTGTTTCTAGGACTACATTTAAGTGTAATACCAGTTCATAAGCCAGTGACAATGGGAGCCCAAAATACTGTGCTACAGCTGTTCAAAATGATAGTTCTACATATTGTATTTCTTCAGTTCTTACCTACGTAAATTTCTATGTAATCTTTAGAAACCTTTAGAATGAACAAATATTATTCTTCATAAATTATTTGGCATTAACCTGAACAACACAGACTCAGCACAGCAAGATGGCATCTCTGGCTAGAAGGCTCATATCCCAGCTCAAACCATCGGGAGGTAGTCTTCAGAACAGCAGTAGCCTGACTTGAGCACTGCTATGGCATGACTGGAGGGCAGAAGTAAGTTAGTGGTAAGTATTAAATGAAGAAACTCTGGTAAACTCCCCCTCCACTGTTTCTCTGCAGAGAAGTTGGCTTTATGACGCTAGTTAGGGTGACCACTATGACAAAGGCAAGCTCTGGTCCACTGACGGGCTGCTGTCAGAGCAGTCTCTGCTTTTTAACCAGGGGTGATCCAAAGTAAAACACATGCACATCATCAGAGCTGCCCCGTTCAACTGAGCGTTCTGATTGCTATTTTAAAATTCCCAGTTTGTAGAATCCTTGGCTGAAATGTAGCCAACTTATCTCTCTGCACGCCACAGCCTCCAAAACTCGAGCCCAGGCTGGGTTCAGCACAGCGCCCAGACCATCTTCTTCCTGGTCAAGAGTTACAACCATTTGATATCATACAAAAGATGAGAGTACCTCAAACATGAGAGGTCTTGATCACAGGAGGACTAAAGAGCCTGGATCCCGTGCAGTTGAAGATACCTGTCATTGCCAGTGGCTTCTAACTAAAGCAAACCCAGACACCAGTTGGAGAGTGAGCATTACTCAGTGGAACAGGTTCAGTTTCCTGTTGGAGGACTTCAGCATCTTCTCATTTGGAAATTCAAGAATGTAAAATCTCAGGAAACCAATGCCTGACTAAGGTGGCTGTATTGTTCTCGTATTGCCAGTCAGCCAAACAGGGAGCCTTTCAACATTTCTAGTTCTGGTTTTGAGAGGGAGGGCATGTAAGAGTTGTTGAGGCATGCTGCTGCTGAGCAGTAGGCAGAGAAAAGAGGCCTCAAGGTGAAGGGAAATGGTCAAAACAAGTCTAAATAAACCAGAGAACAGCTGTCTTGGTGCCCAAGCAACTATTTAGCACTTGTTTGTTGGTGGTTTTTTTTTTTTTTTGTGATGGTAATGGTGGTGTTTGTTTGTTTGTGGTTTGTTTCATTTTGTTTTTTCCCCTCTGATCATTTTCCTTTCTGAAAGCTAGCGATGAAAGCACAGGCATCTATCCTGTAGCTCAGTGACCCATGTTGAGAAGCAGTATTTCTCAGCACCTGAGTTTTGTGAGACTGAATGTGACTGAGACAATTAGTGCTGCTGCTGAGTTTTCTGTAAAAATGGTAACTTTCAAAAAAAAACCAAAGGTAGATCAGCTCACAATACATAGAAATTTGAATATAACAGTTGTTTTCAAAAAGATCGTTTTGGTGAGGTTATTTTGTACTTACAGATTCTATTATGTAATATATAACAATTTCCTATGGAAATGCAACTTCTAATACACATACTGAAAATGCACATGATGGAGAACTTGTTAACTGTGGAAATTACAATATTTCTCAAATCCAAGCAAACAGCAAGAAGTATAGAGCAGCAGAAGAAAACGCACAACAATGATTGCATTTCTTTTTATTGAGACAAAAACTAGGGACCACCAAGCATTCCTAGGAAATATATTTTCTTCTTTTGGACAACAAAGAATTGTTATTTATGTCAAGATATATTTCTAAAGCTAAAAAGAAACCTCCTTATGAATGGTGTGTGGACAATGTGGACTCACAAAACAACCATCTCCGCTAACTCAGGTAAAGATTATAAAGAACAAATGCCCTCAAATGCAGTCAGGAATCAACAAAGCTTGTAAACCTCATCCAATTTCTAACAAAGCATCTAATTTTGCTATGGTATGTCCAAGGGAGTCCCTCACCCTCCCATGTGAGACCCAGCAAGTCAAAGCATGGCAGCAACTCCAAAAGGAAGTCTGTCTACTACCACCAGTCAGGCTGTTTGATACGGTTGCTGCATTAGAAAAACAGAGGAAATTAACAAAGCTGCCAGGATTCTGGTAGCTTGTTAAGGCCATTGGATATGGCAGGAGTTGTCCTTTGGGTTTTACAGTTGCCTCGGGAATAAAAAATCTGTATTAGGTTAGAAGGAGAAAGCAGAAAAGAGGACAATAGTGCTCCATCTTGCCATGGAGTAAGGGCTCCCAGCACCAGATTCTGCCACTGAAAATGGGAGGCCAAGAGGTCATTGCAGAGATAGAACCAGGCACTTCTGTTGTTCCCAGAACAGTTGTTTTCAAAACAGAGTTTTCTCTTATACCCTGCAAAACCTTGACCATTTCTAACAGTTTGCTTATCCCTGAAGCCTTCCAAGTCTTGACATCTGAACAGCAAGTCCATGACACTGCAGATAAAATTTGGGCTGTCAGGAAAGTTTACCAAAGTGGAGATGAGCTTGATAAAATGGAAAGAGAAGCTGAGAAAATAGCAGAGTGGAGCCAGATTTTCATTTACAGTTATCATTACAGACCAAACAGTTATTTCAGAGCTAGCTAGTGTCACCAAAATGCAGGAACTGATCACAGAGCCCAAAGACATGGTGCCATATCCTGAACGAGACCTCATGGTAAAGTTAGAACTGAAAAGGAAAACAGAACCTAATGCAGAGGGTGATGTATGATCTATTACAAATATTAACATGCATTCTCTGGTGAAGAGCCTGTGTACCTCCAAAAGGTTCATCTCACAGAATGACAAAATCACTAGGTTGGAAAAGACCCGCAGGATCATTGACTCTAAACATTCCTATCAATCACTAAACAATGCCCCTCAGCACCTCGTCCACTCATGCTTTAAACACCTCCAGGGAAGGTGAATCAACCACCTCCCTGGGTAGCCTATTCCAGTGCCCAATGACCCTTTCCATGAAAATATTTTTTCTGATGTCCAGCCTCAACCCGCTGGCACAGCTTGGGCCATTCCCCCTTGTCCTGTCCCCTGTCACTTGGGAGAAGAGACCAGCTCCCTAGTAGTTGTAGAGAGCAATAAGGTCTCCCCTCAGCCTTCTCTTCTCCAGGCTAAACAACCCCAGCTCTCTCAGTCGCTCCTCATAACACTTATTCTCCAGCCCCTTCACCAGCCTCATTACTCTTCTCTGGACTTGCTCCAGAGCCTCAACATCTTTCTTGTGGTGACGGGCCCAGAACTGAACACAGGATTTGAGGAGCGGTCTCACTAGTGCCGAGTACATAGGGAGAATAACCTCCTTGGACCTGCTGGTCACACCGTTTCTGATCCAAGCCAAGATGCCATTGGCCTTCTTGGCCACCTGGGCACACTGCTGGCTCATGTTCAGTCGCTGTCAGCCAACATCCCCAGGTCCTTCTCCTCCGGGCAGCTTTCCAGCCAGGTTTCTCCTAGTCTGTACCTCTGCTTAGGGTTGTTGTGCCCCAAGTGCAGGTCCCGGCATTTGGCCTTGTTAAACCTCATGCCATTGGACTCTGCCCAGCGGTCCAGCCTGTTCAGGTCCCTTTGCAGAGCCTCCCGACCCTCCAGCAGATCCACACTTCCACCCAGCTTAGTGTCGTCTGCAAACTTGCTAAAGGTGCACTCAATACCTTCATCCAGGTTGTTGATAAAGACATAGAACAGGGCTGGACCAATCTCCCTACATGTCTCCAGTTCCAGTGGAGCAGTGGAAGGTTTTTACAGGGAAATGGGTAGTGGGTAGTTGCATGGACTGCACATTTTCAGAAGGCACAGGGACTCAAAGCTGACTCAAGACTGCATTTATGTAAATGAAGTGGGAGTGGGAAAGACGGCAGGCAGGAGTTTGTCACTGTAGGAAAGCACCAGGGAAACCCAGGACTGGAATGGCTCTTGTTGTGCCTGTATTTGCAGAGCCTGGTCACCACCAAAACAACTGTCTGACAGCAGCTTGGTAGTGAGCTCCCCTCTGTCAGGCTCTGCTTAGGGTTCCCATCGGCCCTTTCCCAGCTTGTTGTGCTAAGTGGCTGCTTGTTCCCTACCTGACACAAAGACTTTTTTCCCCTCTCCACTGTGTGAAAGAAGTTAAATCTCTTGAGGCAAGCAGTAAACGCTGCCACGAACAGGCCCACGCACAAGTGCCAAGTTCATAAGCACCTTTAGAGCTCATCCCACAGAGTTCCAACTACCAAGGCATCATTCAAAATACGCCTTTTCAAAACCACAGGGCCAAATAAGGCTCTCGCAGCGGCTGACCCGCGCTGTGTCAGAGACGAGCCCGAGGGAGCGTGGATGCTGCCTGCGCTGCCCGGTCCTGCCGGGGAGGGGAGCTGGAAGTGCGCGAGAGAGGAGCCGAGAGGCGCCTGGCCCCGGGCTGGGAGAGGAGAGGGCGGAGAGGAGGTGGGAGGTGTGAGAGAGGGGGAAAAAGGAGGAGGGAGTCGGCGGCTGTGCTGGGGCTGAGCGGGAGAGGTGAAGGATGATGGGGTGCTTTGCAGCTCCCTGGGGAAAAGGGTGCGTGGGGGAAGCTTAGAATGGTTTGGATTGGAAGGGACCTTGATGATCGCCTAGTTCGAACCCTCCTGCCATGGGCAGGGACATCCCACTGGATCAGGCCGTCCAACCTGGCCTTGAACACCTCCAGGGATGGGGCAACCACAGCTTCCCTGGGCAAAGGAAGTAATTTCCAATGGCATCCTGGCTTGTATCAGGAACGGCGTGACCAGCAGGTCCAGGGAGGTGATTCTCCCCCTGTACTCAGCACTGGTGAGACCGCTCCTCGAATCCTGTGTTCAGTTCTGGGCCCCTCGCTGCGAGAAGGTGTTGAGGCTCTGGAGAAAATCCAGAGAATACCGATGAAGTTGGTGAAGGGCCTGGACAACAAGTCTTGCTGAGAGAGCTGGGGTTGTTTAGCCTGGAGAAGAGGAGGCTGAGGGGAGACCTCATTGCTCTCTACAACTACCTTAAATGGAGCTAGTAGAGAGGAGGGTGCTGGCCTCTTCTCCCAAGTGACAGGGGACAGGACTAGCGGGAATGGCCTCAAGCTCTACCAGGGGAGGTTCAGGCTGGACATTAGGAAAGAATTTTTCATGGAAATTGGTCATTGGGCACTGGAATAGGCTGCCCAGGGAAGTGGTTGAGTCACCTTCTCTGAAAGTGTTTAAAAGACAGGTGGATGAGGTGCTGAGCAACATGGTTTAGTGACTGATAGGAATGGTTGGACTCAATGATCCTGTGGGTCTTTTCCAACCTTCCGAGTCTATGATTCTATGAAAATATGCCAGTGCCTCATCACCTTGACGGCAAAGAAATTCTACCTTATGTCTAGTCTAACTCTGCGCCTCTCTACTTTACACCCATTGGCCCTCATCCTATCACTACAAGCCTTTGTAAACAATCCCTCCACAGCTTCCTTGTTGCCCCTTCAGGTAGTGGAAGGTCGCTGTAAGATGTCCTTGGAGCCTTCTTTTCTCCAGGCTGAACAATCCCAAGATAGAGGAAGGGAAGGAGAGAAAATAGCAGGGAGAGAGATTGAGTGGGGTTGTGCCTGGTGATGCCTACAAGCAAGCCAAGAGAAGTGACAGCAGGAAGGTGCTGGTTCAGTGGAGGGTGGGGTAGTGGGGTTGAGATGGGTGGAGGGGGTGGGGGCACTGGAAGAGAGGCTTCAGGGAGCATGGACAGGTGGGTGGTTGGCTGCAAACTTTGTGCCCTCTGGAACGTGAAAGTGTCTGGTGCTGAAAAAGGTGCTGGCAAGCTGGGCTAAAACCACCTGTCACCTGAAGAAGATGCGTGCTTTAGGAAGTTGCTGATGGGGAGAGATGTCCTGCTGACGGCAAGGACCAAGAGCAGAGAGAATCAGAGGGGAAGTACCAGGGCAAAAATGAGGCTCCAGGAGTGTTGCCCTTTCCAACCCCACTTTCATTCCAGAGACTGCCCTTCCCCACTTCATGGCTGGTGTTTGCCTTCTGGCTCCGTGTGTGGCGTGAGCTGGTACAAAGTGAACTTACTTGTCCCTTGAGAACTCTGGGGATCCTGGTCCATCCCAAATACTGGCACCCTAGGCATACTTCCCTTGGCTCCTGGCATGCTAGCCCCTGGGATGAGGGAGGCTGATGTGGGCTGGGGATGGAGAAGGCATGCACACTTGAAAGGGGAATCCTTCCTCATATCTGCTGCAACAGTCTCACCACTGAAGCCTTGCTTTTCCTGCTGCCTGCAGCTAACAACTCTGGTGGCACTACAAACTCCTCTCTGGCTCTTGGTTCTGGAAATGAGGCCTCTCGGTTCTGGTTTACAGCACCTCCCATCCACATCCTTCCTCCCCACCATCCTTCTTGCCTCAGTCTAGGTTCCCCACCCTCTAGTTGCCAGCAGGCATTGCCATGTCTCCCTGGAAAATCTATTTTCCACACTTGGCTCCATAGTGCCCAAATGTTACATGGCTTGGACACTCTCCAACATAACCTCAAGTTTTAAATCGCTCCTATTATTAAACATACGTGCTCAAGTGATGGATTTGTGCCTGTAGGTGGATTTATCATTTTTTTCTCCGGGAGTTTGAGCTGTGCAGTGAGTGAGGTCCAGTTCCAGTGCTGCTTGTGCTCAGGCAGCTCTTGCTCTGTGCAGCTTGGAAATGCAGCCTTATGTCAATTACAAATCCTGTGAAACCTGTAGAACAGGAAAGGCAGATTCTCAAAAGAGAAGATTCAAATTTTACCCAAGAATTTCTGCTGTCTTAGGGTGGATGCTCCACATGCTTCATGGTTTGGCTGGTAGAATGGAGTATTCATGAATACCACCTTTTCCAAAATGTTGGATAATATGGCAAGATGAAGACTTCAAACCAGAAAACATCATCAGCAAGCAAACAGAATTTATTTCTCCAATATCCCCTTCTGGTTACCAGATAACTTTGGAAGCCAAAGACCAGGCAAGCTAGGTCCTTACCTCATTATCTAAGCAGTGGGTGGAGACAATGGCAAAGCAAGTAAAGCAATGGCAAAGCATCATATTTTCCTCCAAGAAACTGAAGTAGTGGCAAAACCCCTAGTCCTATAGCCACCTAACAGAGTAATTTAATTATCTCAGAGCAGCAGGCTAAATCCTTTTTAAAACAACTTTCTTTCCAGTCTGTGATACAGCATTACCTAACAGATCAGTGCCTGGCCTGACTTCAGGCAGTAATTACTATCACAGGTGTCAATGAGTAAAGACTGTAGCTTGCAGTCATGAAGCTGTAGATCAGCAAAGGTGATGGATTATGCCTGACAGTGCTGAGCCTTGCACAGGACTAGAAACATACTGGAAAGCATGTGGTAGTCTGCACAGAACATTTTTAAGAGGTGGGGTTTTTTTCAGAAAAATTTACATCAGGCAGTTTAGTTCACACTTAACTTTATGGCAGATTGAGGCACTGTCTGTCTGCACTGCTCCAGCCAAACGCCTGCAGCACTTTTGATGCCAGCATAAAAAAAAAGACCCTTACTGCGCATTTTGATGAGTTGTGTGCTTATTCCTGGTCTGGATCTAATGGGTAAACTGAGCAGCCTGGTAGTGGTAGCAGCTGGTGAGAACAAGACACTTCATTCAAGACAGTCTCTTGACAGCATTGTTTTTGAGTTGCTTTCTGCATCTGTGATGAGGAAAGGTGCAGAGGAAACCAGTTGCTCCTCCAGCCCTGCCAGGTGAATGCTGGTAGAGCTGAAGAGCTAATGAGGGTCCTTGCATATTTCCCATGTGTACTACAATAGCGGTAATGCCAAACCCACTAAGTTGCCACTAGTGGCCTTCCCGAGAGCTATGGATGAGGCAGACTGCAAGTCTACAGCCTCACAAATAAGGTAGCAGCACACTACAAGAAAGTTACTTGTATAGGCAATTGACTTTGAACCACACTGAAGTGACATCTTTTTCATTACAGGAGCTGAATGATCCAGTAGGGTTACAGCTCCCAGTCAATCCTCTGTGAGGACATCAGATAAGACAGATCTGAATCACATAGCTTATGACCAAAATCTGAACCACTGCAAGAAACGGGCCCAGCTGTTGCTGCAAAAACAGGCTTTCCATGCAAAAGTTGCCAAGCAATTGAGTTCCTTTAGGTTCTGAATGTGCATCAGTTCAGAGAGAAAGCTCCTCAGTGGAGGCAGATGGTGAGATGGCTTTCATTTGAGAAGAAAACTGACAAGATCCTGAGACCCTTTGGTATTGGAGCAGCAGAGGGACAGGAAAAGAGTAACCCATTGCTATCAGCAGTTTCTGGGCTTCTGAGAGGAGTCCTGTCCAGGGGGTGGCTGGGGAGGAGTGACACCTACAGAGGAAGGGGATAAATAATCAAAGGACTCCTCACTCTCATTGCTAAATACAAGGCCCTAGGGCAATATGCTCTGTTAAGCTGTGCCAATAGTACTGTGCAAGGATTTCTGTCATGTTTTGTGTATAAGTGATGAGATATAAATTCAGAAATCAGCTCTGTTTTCCTCCTATATGTTACTTTCTTTTTCCTTCCAAAATCCATTTATCTGTAAAAATGCAAGTATAGTATGAAAAATGAATAAACTAAGTTGGGTCTGTAGGGAGCCTGCCTCTTTTATTAGACCAACCAAGACAGCTGGAGCAAACAGACAACATTTCAGGCATGTGATCTCTCTTTGGGTCTGATCTGCTGCCTGTTTTTTTCCTTGGCTATAACTGGCAGCATAACAAATGACATTTCTCCTCCTTAAAATCTTGCCTCACTTCTATTCCTAGACTGCAGTGGCTATAGCCACCCAAGTACCACCACAAACAAGTCAGTCAGAGTTTAGGACCCAGAGTCCTGTTTTTGGCTTATAGGATGTGACAGCTGACTGAAAATCAATGAAGTGTGATTTACAGAGCATCATAATGAGATAGATAAGGCTCAAAAGGTGCTGTCTTCCGTTGCAGACTTGTTTGTCTGCCTTGATTTTTTACTAGATTGTTTTAGTTCTCTACTAGGATGAGACCGATTTTCTCAGGAAAACAAAAGATCAGATTTAAAGGAAAAGCCATTGTTGTGCCCATGCTTTGCCTAGTGCTTTTTGCACTGTGTCTGAGCCACTCAGGTAAGTGCAATTTCTTCTTCTTCCAAGTCAAGAGATGGTTCTAAAAGATTTTTTTTTTCTGCTGGACAGTTAGCTGCTGCTTCCTGGTACAAGGTTGATGCCAGCTTTCTTTGGTCCTCTTCTTAACGCTTTTTGACTAGGAAAAGAGGTTTTATCAGCTGCTGCCTTTGTGTTGCTGCCACAGCCAGTCTGGCAATAGAGTTTTAATAAATGGGGGGTGGGTGGTGGTCGCTGGATAAAAGTTGACATGAAAATCTTAAGCTCGACTCTGACTGTTAATGGGAGTTACGGGAGAATCTCCATCACCAGGAGGAAAAATGAAATACTTCAGGTGAGCTATTGAAAAAGGCTAAAAGTCCTGTCTGCATTTCTTGGGGTGTTTTGCATGTTTGTTCAGCAGACTCCCTACTCCAACACTCCTGCTCTTGTGCCTGTGGCAAATGTCTCCTAGTGTGGACTGCAGAGAGAAACTAGAACCTGGGGGAAAGGGGAGGTTGCAAGCAGTGCTTGGTTATTTGTATGTGTGGTAACCTGCCAGGGAGGTCCCAAACTTTGCCTTCTCTATGCACTGTATGGTAAATTCAGGGATGCGTCTGTCCTATGGCCATGTCTCTGTTTTCTCAAAGGCAGTGCTACTTTGTTCCATGTTTTCTCCTGGCTTTATCGAACTTATTATTCAGGTATGGCTTGATCAAAGGGGCTGTTAGGCTATTGTTTCTACTTGGTATGTCTTATTTGTCATAAAAACTTATGCCTTTAAACTGTGGTCCTGCAAGTACTGAGGATGTCTTAGAAGGGCACCAATCTTACTTTCCCTTTGGTTTTATTCTCTGCGAGACATCTTTCCAGTGGCTTCCCCAGTGGCTGAGAATTAACAGATCCAGTCCCCAAAACAGCTTTATCACCTCTCTGCTATACCCTTTTGGAACATTAGGGCCCATGGACTTCACGTGCGATATGGGCTCTGAAATATCATTGTTTTCCTGTGAGGGCTTTCATACCCAGCCATGGCCCTTTCCTATGGGGTGTGCAGTTGTGGATATGTGTGCAAGGATTTATACTCAAATAAGTGCAGAGCAATGTATTCCAGCGTGAAGACAAAGCTGATTTTGATCCTGTGTGTTTTGGGGTTGTGGATTTTTTCTTTTCAAAGGCTTTCTCATTAAATTTCCTGTTTTTAACAACCATGCATGTGAAGGGAAAGCCTAAGGGCTGTGAGCTGGGTTCTCTGCAGAGATTCATATGTGTCAAAGGACTGGACCACTGAGGTTGTGAGTAGTGAGTGGGGAGAAGTATGTCCTTTCTCTTAATTTGGCTGTGGATGCAGTGCTAGTTTGGCATGTCTGGGCAGACAATCCAGTTTCCTAGTACAGACCCTTGACTCTGTCCCCCATTTGCTGTGGTAGAGCTATGGTTAGCCCTGATGTGAGAAAAAGTCCTGGAGCACTCAGAAGGTGCATTTGATGTTTCCCAGCTGGTAATAGCAGACCTCAAAGGACTGTGGCAAAATGGCAAGACACAGGGTGGCTACAGAGGCTGCTGTAAACTGTATTGACAGCTGCATGACCCTATCTCTGGCTGTGGTGTAGAACAGGTGGAAAGGAGTGTGAAAGCTGTGGCTGGTTTCCACCTCCTCAGGGTTTGCCACAGCTGCACATCCAATAAAAGAGGGTAAGAACAGGCTGTGCTAGAACACATGAGAGTAAAGCAATTGTTACTCTGTTAGTGGCAATCCGTAGGCTTCAGAGTTTATGGCTTCAGATTTTACAGCTTCTCAAAGAGGAATGGCCATTTGCTGTGGCTGGCAGCAGGACATGACAGTGCTGCTTGGACCTTGCACCATCCTGAGAGAACCCAGGCTTAATTGGGGAACAATTTTGTCCAATGAGAAGCTCTGAAGTGGGAGCAGGTTTTTGCTTCAGGCAGACTTTTAGCTGTGCCATTTCCTGCCAGGTCTCCCCTCACCCACAGACTCACACAGACTCCACTGAGTGAGAGGAGGCTGCACAGCTGGTTTCATCCAGGATTTGGGCAGCACCTACCCTGTGCTTTCAATTTTCTCTCTGGAGTGGATGCTGGGCTTGGATGACCTTTCTTCTCTCTGTGTGGCATGGGGATCCTGCTGGGGGCTGCCTTACCTCTGATGTTTGCTGCACAGCATGTGTGAGTCCCTCAGCTGTGCCCACTTGCCAGGGTTCTCCCATCCTTCGTCCTTGCACTATCCCTTGCCCATTACTGTCTACCTGTGAACTGCTCCTGCAACTCATGGCTGGCAATCCAGGCACAGGTGTCTTCCTCGCACTGGGCTGGCAGGGCATGGTAGTGAAGGGACAAGGAGGGGCCCAGGCAGCAGCCTGTAAGGTCCTATTTGACTGCTCACATAGCAATATCAGATGTGACCCTGTAGCACAGGGCTGATCAGCACACTCCTTTTTCCTCTGTGGTACCTCTGAAGAAAGGTGAAATCTTTCTTATTCTTGTGTGCTGTGTATATGCACAAGGGAAGAGGTGATGGTTGTGTCATGACCTCAGCATCACAGATAGTGGGGCTGGTGTTTGGGAGAGGGTGGGGGGTCTGAACTGCCCTCCCCCTTTCATAGCAGTGTGGGAAGGGGGAGCATGGTGGCAAGGTCCAGCAACCTAGGTTTTGCAGGTACAGACCATGGTGGCTCTGTGCTTGGTTGCAGGCAGACGGGGCTCTGGCTGCATCACTCACCTCCTCCTGTTGCCAGATGAGCTCCTTTTTCTTTTTCTTTCATTGTTGCTGTTGCCCACCCAATCCATCCCCTGATGGGGAGAATTCTGCTTTCTTAAGAATTTGCTGCTATCCTCTGGTCAACAGCAGGAGGATTCGTTTGCAAGCACTGCGTGATGCTCCTTCAGATCTGGCTTACTGGCCCTGTAGTTTCCAGCAAGGAAATCCACCCCCTGCCCCTGATCTTTGTGCAGAGCGGACTCCATCTCAGAGAGGCCATAGAAACCAAGCAAACACAAGTGAGATCCCTGGACCCTGAAATGCCCACAGTGTATCACTACTGTACCTACTTGCAAGTCAGCCAGTGAGGGACTGCCTGCCCCAAAGTGATCAAATTGCCCCTATGGCCCCAGCTTTCTGTGGTACACCACAGGTGTCTGAAAAACAGAACTTCTCAGGGTGGCATTTATCAGGCTGGATATTTATTTCTAAACACTGAAAGAGAGCTCCTGATGCTTTGAACCGGTGATTTTCTACAGAATAATGAAGAAGAAAGACTGGGCAAGAATGTTGACTGTATACAAGAAGGTCACAGAAAGCAGACACCTACTACAAAGTTATCATTGCTCTGGTCTGGTGACTTTTTTTGTGTGTGAGTTTGGCTTGGGCTTGGGCTGTCTTGCCTTCCTTGCCCTCCCTTTGCCCTGAGTCTGCAGAGAGTCTGTGCATCTGAATTAATATAGATTTTACTGACAAAAGCCACCCAGAGGCAAATTTGTCTCACATCATCACTGTCACACTTCTTCAGGTCATGCTGTTTTCCCTGTCTGCTTTCTGGCACTCCCCCACTCTCTGTTGCTCTCTTCCAGATGTGTCTGCTGTCAGTTCAGTTGCGGAAAATGAGGATGCGCTCCTCAAGCACTTATTTGAAGGCTATCAGAAATGGGTCCGCCCAGTGGAAAACTCCAATGACACTATCAAAGTTCTTTTTGGATTAAAGATTTCACAGCTTGTGGATGTGGTAAGTGTGGTGCTGGACTTGTCAAAACATTACTTTTCTTATAGAGTCATTCATCCACCTGGAAGGACTGGTTATGCTGTTGGCTTTTGCCTCCTGACACTCAAAATGCAAAGTAATAGTCAGGCAATGAAAGGCTGAGTGTGATGCAGTGCTGGTGATGTGGCCTCCCACCCCATGCACAGCACAGGTCCTAAGACTTGTTTGTTTTGCAGTAAGCCTGAAGGTCCTTTTCCCCACCACTGTTGTCAGTTAATAAGGCCTTGCAGCATTAGGTATTAATTAAATAGTCCAAGACAGACAGTCCCTGGCAACTAAGCTTTCAATTTAATGACAAGGCAGCTACAGGACTGGTGTGAGGAAGTGTAGAGCTGGCTAAACATAATTCACTTTAAGAAAGCTTGTATTCAGGCCAAAGTCAGCTCCTGTCTAAGTGACCTACCTGGCCACTTAGATAAGACACTAGAGGCAAAACAGACAATCCCATGTTTTTACTGATGGAAAATTTCCCTTCCCTTTCACCTCCATCACTGCAAAGCACAGTGAAATTTGCACACCAGACTGGGCTCCTCTCATCCCCTGGCCCTTGGCAGTGTCCCCTTGAAAGACTGACATGGAAGGCAGCGTCTGTTTTGTGCTTTATTTACATACTCAGGACAATGTTTCAGCTTGTATCTTCCAAAACTCACTCCAGGCTGAGCAGTGTGGGGAGATGAGCTATCCCATGAGCCCACAACAATGTGTGTCCCAAGCCTACTTGCTGCCTGAGCCCTGCTGCCTTTGTGCTTTCTGTCATCTGTTTCCTTTGGGCTGCTGTGAGGTGCCAGGCCTTCACTTCCCAGCCTCAAGAACTCCTAACAAGAGCAGGGACAGCACCTACAGAACGAGTTCACTTCCCCCAACAGTGACCCAGGATATGGGGAAACAGGACCACAGAGATCTCCTCTGCTTAGCGCAGGTTTGGTCTTAGCAGTCACAGGGTGTTTTTCTGCTGGCTATCTTGATATTGCCGTTCTTTCTACCTTGTGTCATCCTAGGATGAGAAGAATCAGCTGATGACAACCAATGTGTGGCTGAAGCAGGTAAATTAGACCATATCAGACCTATCCTTTAAATGTGGGGCTGCTGAGCTAAATGATAATCCTAGCCTGCTGCCCACTGTGCCATCTGTCCCCTTGCATGATGCTGAATGGCCAGGCAAAAGTAGCACTGTTACCTTGCCTGAAGTTTTTATTTGTCATGCTTCAGCAAATTCATAAATGGGCAGAAAGGCAAGCAAATGGACCTTCAGGAAATAGAATACTGTCTTCTACTGGCCTGCACCCCAGCTGTGTGCTCAAGCCAGCTGTATTTCAGGGACACAACAGCTCCTGATACGCAGCGCCCGTCCCAGGGATGCTGTGTATGCCCTGAGGGACTATCCTGTCTCAGACTTAGAGGTCACGCAAGTACTGTCTCTCTTGCCTGAGCAAAAAGAAGTGCCTTTGATAGGTTTCTTCTTTGGCATAAGTAAAGAGAAAGAAAAGGCAAGCATGTTACCCCCCAAAGCTGGTATCTGTGACAAATTAATCAAGTGTTTCTAACATAATTGCTTCTGGAAATGATGGTAATTCATACAAACGGAGGAAAGGCTCAAGTTGAACTGTTACATCTCTTTTCTTCTTCACTCCCGAAGAACACTGCATTTGGTTTACATTGCACCAGTTTATTGACCTTGTGTCAATTATTTTAAATATCTCAGCCATGTGAGTGTCAATAAACATGTCAGCTCATCCTAGGCAGAGGATATAAAATCTGAGCTGTACTCAAAATGACACCCTAGGAAGTGATTCCCAGGTGTCACTACACTGGTGGAGGAAAAATGTGGCTCAGTTTTTGTTCACAGTCTGGTACCGGTACTGCTGCAGTGAGTGTGAGCTTCTGGGGGAGCCAAAAGGCTAGCAGACATTATATGCAAAGATGGTTTCTCCGTTGTAGAGGGAGAAGCTCATACTTCCCCTTGCTGTAGGATGGGCAGGAATTACCCCTTTTTCTGGGGAAATTTGTCACTTATCTGAAACCAGGTGCTGAGAGCTTGCCCTGGAAGAGCTGTGGTGTTACATTGCCCCTTTCTCCAGCTGCAATTGCAAAGGCAGTCATATGTACAAGGTTGGATCTTGGCTTCCTTGCTTTGTTTGAGTAGCCTCTTGGATAACCAGCAGACTCCTTCTACAGAAGTAACCCCTCGCCCTCTGTCTGTGCTGTCCCCATTTCCACTCACTCTCCTTACAGGCCACAACACCTACTCCCTGCTGCAATCAACTCTCTTCACCCTCACCTTTCTCTCTGTTCCTGCATGCATCCCCTGGAAAGACTTTACACCTTCTGCGCCTTTGACAGGATGTTCCTGGTTCTGAGTTTCTTCTTCTTCTTGACTGCTTGCTCCATCTAGGACAGCAAAGTCTTCTATGCCCTGGGATACCTTTCATCCCTCTGGCTGGATGACATCCTCACCCAGGTTACAGTGACTGCAGAAGAGAGGGACCTGAAGTATAGACTTACATTAGCAGGCCAAATGTAACACCAGGCTGCCCAGGGCATCAGGCCTGAGATGTTAATGCAGACAGGCACCTACTGATCCTCTCTGTCCAATGCTTCATGAACATTTGTGGGGATGTTTTGGGTTGGCCCTTCTGCTCTAAGCACTCAGTTTGTATTGCAGCATTGAGCTCCCCTGAGTCATAGCCCAGAGCCTATGTCACCACTTTTGCTGTGGAAAATCAGGTTCTGATGCACATTGCTCCAAACATGCTGCAGGAAGTAGGGACATGCCACCATCCACTTATTACCTCTTGGATATGGGGCAGGATGGTGATAAGGGTAAGAAGATTATCCTTTTATGTCATGCTCTGGCTAAAAGAAGGACCTATCCAAGGGGCAGCACTGTAGATCTGCTGATTTCTCTGGAGGCTTTTGGAGACTATGCTCAGGTTTTAGCCAGGGTAGCTCCCTAAGACAACACAGCACTGTGGTTTTCAGAGTTACTGAGTTGGGCTTTCACTAGTTGCTACTGTTTCTAATACCCTTTCTTCACCTGTGGGTCTGAGAACATCAGGGCCCAAATGAAGTGCAGACAGCAGAGGTGAGACACTGATTTTCACACATTCAGATACATCCTGGAGGTCAGGCTGAACACTAAATACCTGTGGCCTGACCCCAATGCCCTGCTCTGGGAGTCATGCATTCTTGTAGGCTTAGTGTGAACCGGTCCCACATGCAATTTGTTACTTGGGGGATTATTAGAGTGCATAAGCACGACATCTGGGAAAAGGTCCACAAAGCTAAGCAGAATTAAAATATTTTTTTCATTTGGGTAGGGAAAAGTGAAACACTAGACCAAACCATAGGTCTCCAATGACAAAGATTCTGTTCTTCTGCAGGAGCTGAGGAGGTCAGTGAAGTCTGATCCTCACCCTGGGTATGTGAGGTTGATGAGAAATCACAGTCATAATTTCTCTGCAAGAGTCTGTGTTTTCTAAATGAGCAAAGCTTAAATCTAAGTGTTTTCTTCCACATGCTCAAGATGGTAAGAATTGATGATGTGCAGACAGACAAAGTGAAAAGGAAATTTTAGTGATTGCTGAGAAAGCATCTGGGTTTGGGTAAGCTGTGAAGTCTACTATTAAGGGTTGAGAATGTGTCCAGTGTTTCTTGGTCCCCTTGCTGTAGGTTAAGTAACATTCCAGACATGGGAAATGGACAGAACTAGAGAAAGGGCAAAGTAGTGGAGGAGTCTGGATCAGCTTGGAAGAAAGGGAGAAGAGAGGGAAGGGCCCTTGGTATCTGCTGCTACAGTTCATGTTAGCACAGCTTATCAGGAGATTCCTGTTATAAACTGCTCATCTTCAAAGTCTGCTCACAGTCTATTTTCTGCTCTAGTAAGAAGACACGCAACCATTTGCCTTGCAGACATGAAAGAGCACTTTAGCTGGGAGAGAAATCAATGCAAGGGAGGGGAGATGGGGACTATTGCAGATGCAGCAAAAAACCCAGGCCATGAGGCTGCTCCAATTCAGCTCCAGAGGAATGGTTTTATCTCCATGTGGCTCACAGGGTATTTGCCTCTATTGTGTAATTGCAGGCTATGAACTGACTTTGTTGGCTGCTGCTGTCAGTTCTCTTACATAACAGGTATTTTTCCAATCTCAGCCCCTTGCATCTATTACAGGAGGTGTTTAGGACAAATGTGCATCTGTGCCCATCTAACAGCCCAGGCTGCTGTAAACATCTGGCATATACCCATCCACAGAGAAAATTTCACGCTAAAAGTGCTGTGTTCTGTCCATGCTGCTCAGGTAAGAGCAGCAACAACATCTCAACACCTCCCATTCCTGCTTTGGTGGAAACAGGGGGTGAGGTCTATGCCTGATAGTTGATGCCAGACATTTGGGCAGTCGAGAGGGTGGGTTCATATCTCTACTAGTGCAGGTAGTGGAGCCATTATTTCTGGCAGGGTACCTCAGGCAATCACCTCCTTTGCTTGTGCCTTGGGCCAGATTTTAGGAGGGGTCTACCAGCTACCTGCCCATGACCTTGAGCCTCTGCCCTTGACTGTACCTGGAGGAGAAAGGCATTTGTCCTCACTGTCTGTGTTTAGGTCTCTACTGAGGTTTGGGTTGCTCTCACACTGTAATGGACTGCAATAAAAAATATCTGTAGGTATAGCTGTAAAAACCATGTGGAACCAAAGGCCTTATCACTGTCTACAATTCTCTGAAAGGAGGTTGTAGCAGGGTGGGTATTGGTCTCTTCTCCCAAGTAACAAGCGATAGAATGAGAGGAAATGGCCTCAGGTTGCACCAAGAGTGGTTCAGATTAGATATTACAGAAAATTTCTTCACTGAAAGAGTTATCAGGCATTGGAACAGGCTGCCCATGGAAGTAGTTGTCACCATCCCTGGAGGCAGGTGAGGTAGACAAAGTGTTCAGGGATATGATTTAGTGGTGCACAGGTATGGTTGGACTTGATGATCTCAAAGGCCTTTTGCAGCCAAATAATTCTATGATTCTATGATTAACTAACAGTGGAAGAGAAGCAGAGAATATAGCTTTTTGGTTTATCCTGAATGCATGGAGGAAATTACCCAGACAAGTCTGAGGCCCCCTCATCCCTAGGGAGCAATTAGTGCTGGAGCTTGATGGCAAGTGGTTCATCTTATGTTTCTTGGTATTGAATACAAACTATAGCTCTTGCTTCCTCTTGCTGCTATTCCTGTCGGCGAGTGGAGTCCCCATCAGTAATGAATGGGGATCAGAGAGCTGCTTTTGCACTGCAACTCTGCGGATATCTCCTGGCTACTAGTGACACTTTGCTAGAATCTCCTCAAGTGAAAAAAAAAAAAGAGTAGAGAAAAATGATTCTGGAGTTCAACATGGTGAAAATGGACAAGACTTCCTCTGCTTTTGCCTTTTTATAGTGTTATCTCTTCAGGATCATAACAAAACACTTTACAACAGTGTCATTATTTTTCCTGTAGTACTGTGCAGGTCTTTCTCATGAAAGAATAATGATTTGGTCTGCAGGGACAATGTACAGATACAAAGTGTTGTATTTTGTTCACTGAAAAAAGCCAAGTCTCCACTGAAATGTAATTAAAAGCCACTTCTCTTTCACTTGGGTAGTAACAGCCATGTCAGTTAGCTCTGCTATGGTGTCAGTGCCAGCCAAAACTACTGTACACTGATTCTCAGGGGGAATAAGAGGTGCCATACCCAAGCAAAGTGCTGCCTACTTCTGGACTACCCCCAGGTGGAATGTGCAGGGTGGTGAGTCAACTGAGAGTCAGTGCACGCTGGGAGTGCTTCCCTTGAGATTGCCTACAAAGAGATGGGTTGATGCGGCCCACCTGGCTGGAGGTGTAGTGTTTGTAGGGATTAATGTCTTGCAGCCATGCCTGCCTGCCTTCCTCTCAGCAGCTAAGTAGTCCTGCATCAAGCTCTGCCCGATTTGCTGTGCAATGCAGTCCCTCCGAGGCATGCGGTGGGAGGAGGAATGAGGCTGTTGTGTATGAGTGGGCAGAGGACTCTGCTGGCTTGTTACAGGAATGGATCGACCACAAGCTCTCCTGGAATCCAGAGGAATATGGTGGAATCACCGCCATCCGTGTCCCCTCTGAGTCCCTGTGGCTTCCTGACATTGTTTTGTTTGAAAAGTGAGTAGCACGATTCCTTGATCTGGGCTTAGGCCAGAGCTTGGGCCAAGGCATGTCAGCCATCATGAAGCTTGTGTGTGCTCTCAGAATGCTGCTTCTTTAGGTAGTATGAATGTTGGCATCACTTGTGCTCCAGGTGATGGGTAGAAAGCAGAGCTGTGAGGGGGTAGGACTGTGGCCAATGGAGTCTTGAACTTGGTACTGTTTCTTCCTGTCCAACTCCCAGTGCTGATGGACGTTTTGAAGGATCCCTGATGACCAAAGTCATAGTGAAGTACAATGGAGTGGTGACCTGGACACCACCAGCCAGTTATAAGAGCTCCTGCACGATGGATGTGACCTTCTTCCCCTTCGACAGGCAGAACTGCTCCATGAAGTTTGGGTCATGGACATATGACGGCAGTATGGTGGACTTGATTTTAGTGGATGAAAATGTAGACAGGAAAGACTTCTTTGATAATGGGGAGTGGGAGATCTTAAATGCCAAAGGTATGAAAGGCAACAGGAAGGATGGGCTGTACTCTTATCCATTTGTCACTTACTCCTTTGTGTTGAGACGCCTTCCACTGTTTTACACTCTTTTCTTAATAATCCCTTGCCTGGGATTGTCATTTCTAACTGTCCTGGTATTCTACCTACCTTCAGATGAAGGAGAAAAGCTTTCATTGTCTACATCAGTTCTAGTCTCCCTCACTGTTTTTCTTTTAGTGATTGAGGAAATAATCCCTTCTTCTTCCAAAGTCATTCCTCTGATTGGTGAGTACCTGCTGTTCATCATGATTTTTGTGACACTGTCTATCATTGTGACTGTGTTTGTTATCAATGTCCACCACCGATCCTCAGCAACTTACCATCCTATGGCTCCCTGGGTTAAAAGACTCTTCCTCCAGAAGTTGCCTCGGCTGCTGTGTATGAAGGGCCATGTAGATCGTTATTCATTCTCAGACACTGAAGAAAAGGAAAGCACCTTGAAATCAAAGTTCCCAGGGAAGCAGAAACACAAGCAAGCAAAAGATGGAGAGAAAATTGTTGTTGCCTTCCTGGAAAAGGCAGCTGACTCCATTCGATACATTTCCAAGCATGTGAAAAAGGAGCATTTCATCAGACAGGTAGGTGAAGAAAGGGTAAGGAGAGATCATGTTTTCCTTGACAGCAATGGCTTCCAAGCTGTTAGCTTCTCTGCCTGCCTTTCCCTTTGCTCCTGCATCTGAGACATGTCCTGGGTGCTTCCCCTGCTTGATAAATACTATGGTTTTTTGGGAAAATACATTGTTCAAGGAGAACAGTATTGTGCTGTGAGAGTCCCTGCTCTTCACAGATGCTAGAGGCTACAGCAGACCCTCCTGGAGGAATGCCTGTTTTGGGATTATTTGAATAACCTTGTTCTGCTTAAGTTGGGCATAGACACAAGTCTGGAAAAACCTCTATAGGCAGACTCTATGGCAGTTGCTGGGTCTCAGTCCTGGCCTCCAGCAACACTGATCAGTGTAGCAGCCCTGTTTTGAGTGGGAGTCTTCTAGATTTTTACTAACATCAGTTCAGATTAGTCCCTATATACCATCTTTCTCTCCCTCCTAACAATCCACCTGGCAGTTAAAATGGCAGATTACCGTGTGCATAGACAATGCGTCTCATGCAAGGGTAGAGCAATTCACCTAGTAGCTTATGAAAGATAAAAGCTTCAATCAGCATCCTTATAGCAAAACCCAAGGTTCTGTTTAAACTGTGCTGAAAGAACTTCAGCAGAAAGATGAACAGTAAACCAAAGATGAGGTATTTGAGCATATAGTGTCATGATTGAAGCCTTCTGTTTGAAGTTGAAATAATAAGTCCCTTGAATTGCTTCTATAAATTCTCCTGAATGCACACAGTCTGAGCCAGAAGACTACTTAAGCGAACAGGCCAATAGGGCCACTTGTACTGGAAGCAACGCCTACATCAAAATCCTTTGCTAGAGCCAAGTCCTAGCACTTCAAGAGAAATGCAGTTCTGTGTAAAAGGACCCAGTTCATTATAAAACCATCGCCAACCTTGAGTCTGTGCACTTTCACATATGCACTTAGCTAAAAGCTTTTGTGCAGGCTGAAAGAATTCTGATTGTCTTGTGTGCAAAAGCATGGAATCGGTGTTTTGAATGACTTTCAGCTATGGGTGCTGAAAAGATGATACATGTTAGTTTTAGCATACAGTACAGTACACAATTCTAATTTTAAAAACAGATTTTTGGAGCTGAAATGTGTGTAGTAGTAAAAACAACATACTGGGCTCATTATTCTTTCTGTTTGTTCTCCCTTTCCCCTTCTTAGGTTGTCCAGGACTGGAAATTTGTAGCTCAAGTCCTCGATCGGATCTTCCTGTGGTTATTTCTGGTAGTGTCAGTGATGGGTTCAGTTCTCATTTTCACCCCTGCGTTACAAATGTGGCTGAACAACACTTTATAGAAAATTTTCCAACAGTTGAATACAACAGGTACAGTGCCAAGGGATGGTGGTGCCTTTGAGCTTGGTCTCTGTTGTACAGGGTGGGAAGTTACAGCAAGAGTGAAGAAGGTGATGGTAGCAGTGGATACTGACTAGTGCTTTCTGTCTTCATACAACTCCATCAGTTACAGATTTAACTGAGATCAGAGAAAGGCTTGGTGCTCAGCTGAGTCCTAAAGTGAACTAGGATCCCACAACTGAGTGATAAGTGCTAGTACTATTTTACTACTAGTTTTGTTATATTAGAATAAAAGCCTAGGTTATTAGTTAAAATTGGCAATAGTACTTCTGGCACACTGATTGTACTGAAAACACAGATTTGTCAGTGAAAATGCCACTTCATAAAATAGGTTATAGTAGGAACACAGATCAGTTTACCTACATTTCCAAGCAAAAAACAAGAAGTCCTTACAAACTGCTTCATGCATATGTCAGAACTAGCAATTGCACAGCATGCGCATTGGAAAAAGTACAAATACCTTTTAGATGGGATATCTGAAACCTTGACTCTTTGGCCTCTCCTTGCTGCAGGATCAGCTCAATAGTGGCAGAAGTTACCAGTCTGGCCACGTGCTACCAGCCTTTATGGCATGCACGCTCCATCTCTCCTCTTGGGTGTTAGAAAGCTACAAAGTGTTAGCCACTTTTCAGCATATCTACAATTTTGCTCGCTACTCTGTAACATAGCAAAAGACTGAACAAGGACTGATTTTTCCCATGCTCTGTATTTAGAAACTATGATTCTTGCATCTGCTTATTCACAAGACTGGAAGTGGAAAGTCACCTGAAGCATATCACATGCAGAGAGGTGGTTATGCTACTCCATAAGGCAACAGTGATCCTTCTAAATCATTATGTTGGAGGGAAGCTGCCGACATTGTTTTCAACTTGTGAAACTTGTGGTTGGTGCAGAAGTGGAGTTTCACCTGAGAACTATGGGGTGGGCTGGCTATCAGGAAGACACACCTTTGGGTGTTGACTGGTTTATCTTTCTCAAGCAATTCAGAATTTAATTCCTATGATTCATTTAAATGAGTTCTTTCTGCATGATTAGAAACAGCTCTTGAAGTGTAAATGAGACTTGGTAGAAAACTCACAGGTGAAATTCTCGTCACTTTTGCTGGGGCAGTGTTTTGCACATGTGGACTGCTTTAGAAAATCCCATTCAGAACTAGCAGAGATTTTCAAAAATAACAAAGAATTTCGAGATGCATTTTTTGTCAATTTAAATATATATCTTGTGTTAAAGCTTTTGCTAGCCTTGAAAATTTCTCCCTAGGGATGGAGGTCAGAAGGTGTTAAAAATGAAAGGAGGTATGCTTGTGCTTGGATTATATGTGCACACTGGACCTCTGTGAGTTAGTACCATCCCTTCTTGTTGTGTCAATGTGGAAAGTTCTGTTCATTTGTGCAATCATTATTAATAAAGATCTAGTCAGTAAAAGATTCCTGCGGTGAGAGTGCTCTTATGCTGTGTTTGTTGTGTTTTGTTTTCAGCAAATTCTAGGTTGTAGCCCATTTTAAAAGCCTTGTCCCAAATTTATTAAAACAGAGGGTTTTCCACATTTTTGAAAAGTCCTCATAAGATTTTAGCTCTGTGTGTGATGAGGTAGTGTTTGGATCTGGTTATTATACTGCAGAAACCTAGAACAGGCCCATTTAGTTTAACACATACAGATAGATGTCTCAACATAAGATACTACTATAAAGGTCTTGCATATTGACCTTACTACCAGCTGATCCTCTCTTCTTGCTTTGTTAAAATCAGTTTGCTCCCCTGGCCAGTACTGTGAAAAACCCATAGGAAAATAATCAGGAAGCTGCTCATTGGAGCATTTACAGACTCTTGAAATCAATTAGTGATAGGTTTTCCCTTTGAGAGCTGGTGCCAAGAGACTGCATGTTAGCCATGACAAGTGACAAAATCCTCTCCTGGGCAAGTGCTTTAGGTACTCAGCTGGCAGATGATCGTGTCCTCACCTCCTGTGATATTGTTGTTGCCTGCCTGCAGGCACCGCACGGCTGTGTGTCATGTGGCTGTGTCTGATGCTGAGCTGCCTTGATTTCTGGGCACTGGTTTGCCAGCGATCCACACTTGGCACTGCATGGCAGGACCATGTGTATCATCCACTCACCAAGAGACAACTTGGTAAAACTATTATTGACTTTTTGTGGGGAAGGTAGAAAGATGGTCTTCCCTGAGAAGAGAGTGTAATAAGCTGGCTGAACTGTAAAACAGTTTCTGTGCTTTCAAAATCAATTTATAGATGCCATCACTGTAAATGAAAGGAGATTTCTGGCTGCCAGGACTGCATTTATCACCAGGACATACAATAAAAGGTATTGGTGATGTAGCTATGGAGCTGATGGGGTGGAAACAGGCACACCACTCTGTGTGCTCTGCAACGAACATGGGTACTTTACCCATACCTGTGTGCAGTCTGCAATCCAACTCAGTGTTCAGGATGGCACCAGCTCTTGTTGAAATTTTTCTTGGTATTTCAGTTAGAGGGCCCCCTTAACAAGAGCTGAGGGAAGCAAAAATGTCACTTCTATGTGGGCTGTTCAATGTCTGAGGTGGGCCCCTACAGCAGTTTTCTGCAAGGTGAGATGTTATTGTGTCCTCCACCCACAACTTCTCTAATCAGCCAACCACTTTCACAAAGCTCACAGGATTACACAAGGCTCCAAGTCTTGAATGTGTCAAACAGCTGAAAATGGCAAAAAAGGGATCCAAAAGCTACTAGGTGGGGGGAAGGAAAGGGAAATAGTTCTTTTAGAAAGAGACAGAACTTGACATTGTAAATCTTACGTTCTCAGACTACCAGACTGATGAGCTAAACCGTCCAAACCCTTTGTTTGGTGTTCAGAGGCAAGACTAAGGGAAGGGTAGTACTGCAAATGACAAAGACAGGGACCTGGTGCTGGGGCACTGAGGCATCCTTATGGTAGATGAGGAGTTGTAAAATTGTGAGTTGTTTGACAAAAAGCCAGGGATTTTGCTTAAGCCAGCTTACTGACTGCGAGGTAGTAGCTATCATGTCTAAGACACCAATGCAGTACACCTTGAGCATATGTTCACTGTTTGTACAGTCATAGACTGCAACAGTGAATAGTGGAAGTCAAATGTCTCTCCTGTAGAAATAAAGCTTTGGGCTCAGAATGCAGCTCTCCTGTTTATATCCCCTTTCTTTTCCCTCCTCCCCTTCCTGATTAAAGAGCCAGCATAACAAACGTCATTCGTCAGTATCTATAAACACATTGTGCAGCAGGGAAGTTTAAAAAAAAATCACAAATTCTTTGAGAAATTATATCCCATGAGCGATATTTAATTGACAGGCTGACAAAATAATCCATGCTTGTTCATACATCTGTCTGTTGCACATAATTATGGAAAATACAGGGAGGTTACAGAAAATAATGTTTTCTTCTAGAAAATCATGACTTTACGTATTTCAGCTACTGGTTTAAGACTGTTATATTCTTGTTGCTCCATCTCTGACATATACATTTGTTTTCTCCTGTTCTCCTTATTATGGAACATCAAAACCAAGTAAAAAGCCAGTCAGGGACTTCAGAAAGAGGGAGCCATTCTTTCCAAGGACTGGTAATGTTCAGAGAAGGAACTGATAACATGGCAGTCACTGAAAATATTACATTGACACTCCACAGTTAAATTTATAGCCTCTTGTAAGAAAAATGGATTTTTACTCCCAAAGCCATTGGCTTTAATTGGAATGGTGCCTTTTAGGGAATAATCTTTCAGCACAAATATAACATGAATCTAAACAGACAGGGACCTGAAGGTAGTGTCTGCATAGTATAGAAATCACAACAAGTTACACATCCACAAAGTAGTCCAAGATTAAGCACACTAGGGTTAGGAACATGGTTATATAGCAGCAACATCAGCCCCAAAGGAAGTGTCCCTACTGTTACAGGGTTGCACACACAGCAGTGACCTCTGAGGACCCAGAAACTGAAAAAATGCTGCAGAGCTGTTTGGTTCAAGGTGCCCAGCTTTGCACAGGATTCATGACAGCCAGCCTTTCCCTTCTGTGATGAATCTGTCTTGAGTTTTAAAAATACAGGAAAACTCAGACTAGTCCAGTGCTGTCAAGCCAGTTTGGTCTGTGATGTGTAGTTCCTCAGTCCCTGTTGACCTTACATCCAAGCCTCAGCTGTCAGGAGTTTTCAGAGCAGATCCTGTGGAATGGGATCACTGTTAATCTGATGAGAGAAATATGGCTTGGAAATCCTATTGGAGCTCACTGAGGTCTTGGTACTCAGTGCTTTTTTTCACATGTAAAGTTAGTTACCTATCAAGTAGTTTTTAAAGGTCTTAGAAGTATGTAGATTTCAAGTGTGGATGCTGTACATGGTCACCACAGATAGTTCAGGTCTTTTCTGTTTTTCCATAATACATCCATTTTGATGACTCTAGGTTGTTTCAACTGATATCAGCAAGGCTATGTGCAGTGCAATATATTAAACAGGTTTGTCTTCTGTTATGATTAAGTGCTTAAGACCTATCTGACTTCAAACAAAAACATAAACGTGTGCTTTGTTCATCTGGGATCCTCATGTGAGTACCTATATTGCAGAAGATGAGGACCACTTATTTTAGATTGTACTAAAAATACTACAAGGCAAAGGGAATACTTTGACTGAACTTTTATTTTGATTATTATTCTGCCACAAGAACACAATAATGAGCATTGGTCCAGTCAGTAGGACTGCGGTAGCTCATCTAAATGCTGTACCAAAGGCTAGCTGTTATATAAGGAGAGAAATAGAGAGGAAATGTAAATTAATTCAAAGCTGAGGAAGAGTTATGATCAGGAGATAAAAATAAATTCAGGTAGAGTCATATTTGGCAATGCACTCAGAATTGCTGAAACTGTCCTAATAGTCCCCTGCACTGAAACAGAAGGAAAAGCTCAATAACTTCAATCTGCTTCTGTGATACTCAGTGCTATTGTTACTGCTGATCTCACTGAGTGAAAAACAGGCAGACACTCAAAAAATCCCAGATGTTCTGCCTTAGAAAGACATCATGCTCATCTTCCATTTTCAGTCCTCTTCTCATTCTGTTTTGGGTTAATTGCTTTCCTAGAGGCTCCTTCCTTCTTGTTTCCTCTGTGGCTAGGTGTTGAAGAGGCAATGAGCAGAGGATTTTTGTAAGAGGGGAGAAATATAGGGGACAGTTCCATACCAAAAATGGATAAAAAGTAGTGGATCAAGTTGTTATGTATCTATGTATTTGCTATTAGTGGCTGGATAAAGAGCCCTGCAGTCCCAAACACACAAAGGATTACAAATACCCAGAGAAACACTCTATCTATCATCATAGCTATGTATTTCCAATCGTCTTCCACCTGCAAGAGAAAAAAAAGGAAAAGGATAAACTACCTGTAATGTAAGATGCATTTGTGAGTTCATATTATGTAATAGAAATACACCTTTTGTACTTTTGAATGTGAGGAAGAACATATGCACAGTCTATAATGTTGCTTGTCTTACTTAGAGTTGCTGCAGCTTTCAAGTGTCCTCAGGGAGGGCTAATTTTCTAACATTATTTATCACTTTTGGCTAAGAACATTAAACAGTGTGCTACTCTGCTTAATTTTCTTAAATATTCAAGACTGTTGGTAACCTATATCTGATTCTGTTGTGCGTGCAGAGTGAGGTGGTTTAACAGTGGGCAGAATCACCATAGCTGCACATTGCTAGACCCTGTCAAAGGATTTAAACTGACAGCCCCCACAATAATTTGCTCTTCTGGCATGATTTGCCACACTGTCACTCCAATCTAGCCTTACTGATCGCAGCTAACTGGACACGTAGGCACAGGCACTATAGTAAAACAAGGGACCTGACTGAGCAAAACACAGTGTTATGTGCTAAGCAGACCAGAGTGGATTTTGTATGTCTGAGAGAAATGTCTCAGAACCACAATCAATGAAGCTCCTGTCCTTTAAAATGTACCTACATATAGTGACAACTGTGTTAGCAGAACATTCACTCATATTAAAGTAGTGACTGGTTAAGAGCTCTCTGCTGAGTGATCTTCAACTTGTTTTTCCAATTTCTTAATATTCTCTTTCAAGAACCTGCTGCTGTACTTCTTGTGAAAGAAAATGAAGCAAGAACTGCTGTAAATATTTCCACAAGGACTTCTATTTATATAAGACTGATGCATTATATCGCCTATATGGATTTGTATGTCTGGCTGAAGCAAAAGCAACCTGCAGAATAATTTCTTTGCCTGAGAACAAACCTCTTTTTTTCCCCCAAAAGAGGATTTTTCCCAACTGAAAAATTCTGCTTCCCATCCCTATTATGTTTCAAAAGGTAGGATGCAGAGCTGCTGATGCACACACCAGACTAAGAATACAATTTCATGTGGCAGGGAAGATTTGCTAAATGCATATCAGCAAAATTGGCAACACGAGGCTTATCATGAGCTATATAATCAAGCTAGCATGTTATTCAGACTGCTTCACGCAAAGCCTTTTTTTTTGAGTGCATTGGAGAAATCAGCTGAATACAGTACATGGATATGTTTTATACAGCTGGCATGGCAGTGAAAGCAGGGCTAAAATACTGAGATCAAGGAAAACATTAAGGACATAGGTACAAAGCAACTCTTAGCTCAGTCCTCATCCTCCTCTGTCTTTTGCTTTGGGCTGACATGTACTATCCACTCATTCTATTAACTCAGCCATCAAGCCTTAACTGTAGCCCTTTATTCAGAAAGTTATGGGCTTTTTTTTTGAGATGAAGTTTCTTGTTCAGGATATAAACAAGGGGAAAAATGTGATTTTTGGGTTGCACAGAAGTTACATGAATTTGTGCTGACTTCAACAAAATATCCTGATAGAAAGAATACCTCTCAATATTTCCCTCACAAAGTATTTGTGTTTTGCAATACAAATACAACATTATTTAACTTTGAAACAGATTTCGCCATCATGGAGCATCTAAAAAAACTTCAAACCCAAACATTTTGTGACAGATTGAAGATAAATGTTTCATTAGGTTCTAAACACTTCCTTAAAACATCTTTAAATGTCAGAGATTCCCTGTTCCTTGTGAGGTCTGGGTGCTGAGTGGGATGTCAGGTAATTTTTCTTAGCACTGCTTTTAGATGCTTGTGATTACGTCTGAGGATGTGGCTGTAGAATTCTCTAAATTCCAACATGCATAATTCTCTGTGACAATAATCCCAGTTAGGATGAAAGATTTATAACCTCACACAAACAAATCCATTAGTTCAAACGCCGTTTCATTTCTAAATCCCCTCCTCTCTTTTTTTAGTCTGTTTTCACTCTTCTGTTGCCTGTTTCTACTCATCTGCCTTTTCCCAAAATTAAACTTATATTTCAATGTACATTTGCCATAGCTGAACATCCTGTATTGCTGAAGACATAATTAGTCAAATAGCTGTAAAAAATTCAGAACACACCAGACTGAAACAAAGCACAGACAACAGCATTCTAAAGGAACATCTTTACCTTATTTATCACTGGCTGAGAATAGTTTATCTTCAGATCAAATACTGTGATGCTAGACAAGCCCTGTTCTTTAAAAAGCAGTTCCCAAATTTACATATTCCATTACCAGCACAGAAGAGCACCCTGCTTGGCAAATGGCATGCCCAGTACTGATACATCACTGCTTACCAGCACCATGTAGTTGGTAAGCAGTGGAAGAGGGTTGCTCCTGAAGATCTACAGAAGTAGGGCTGGAAGAGACCTTGAAAGGTCCTATCTAGTCTATCTCCTGACCCACAGCAGGGTCAAAACTGCCTGTACCACTGCTGATCAGCATTCATTCCTCATGGTGCAACAGGCTGATGCTCCTCTTCTTTTCTTTTGAAGGGTGAGCCTCATGTCATACTAAAGCTCTCTTGCTGTTTAAATTATCTACTAGGGATAGAAGGAGAATAGATGAGACCACTTTTCTTGTTCCATCCTCAATAGATGATTTATCTCCTCCCTTTCTTTAGGGAACTTTGACCCATTCACAGGTTTCAAATTTTTGTTCTCTGGACTCAGCAACTCCAATTCCTCTGGGCTGCCCTTCTAAATCATGTTTTCACTTGCTTTTCTCTTGTGGAGTGCTGGAAGTACAGCCCCATTTCCAGCTAAGTGGCTACCTCCCTTACCTCTTTAGTTTTGTTTTGAGACCTCATGTTCTCTGCGATGAACTGAACGCTACTAATAACATCCTTCACTTCTGGGGAGTACTCCATGTGCTCTGTCATCCATTTCAGTGACTGGTGGCTCAGTTGTCCGGTGGTAGTGAGTTCAGTTGCCTTAGCACAATGACTGCACGACTGCTCCTTGTGTGATTTGATATCTTTATGTTTGCTGTGCTTTGACTTGCCTGATGTATTGGCTGATAATTTCTTGGTTTTTCTGAAAATACTTTTTCTCTTCTGCTCTTGTGGCCTCTGCATCAACAGGACTCTAGGGAGCAGCCTAAGAAAGACGGTTTTTACCCACTTGGGCATTGTGTGTGTGGTTGGAGTCCTGTAATGTATATTCAGAACAAAGACTGTGATGACAATTGACAGAGTCACAAATATCATAGTGAAGAGTAGATATTCACCTACTAGGGGGATTACTAAAGAGGTGGATGGGATTGTTTCTGTGATCACCAGTAAAAATACAGTCAAAGAAAGCAGCACAGAGATGCAAAGAGTCACTTTTTCACCACAGTCAGATGGCAAGTAAAAAACTAACACAGTCAGGAAGGAGATGAAGAGGCAGGGAATGATCAGGTTTATGGTGTAAAACATCGGCAACCTCCGAATATAAAAGGAATATGTTATGTCTGTATATATCTCTTCACAGCAATTATATTTGATGTCATGTTTGTAGCCAGAAGCATCAACGATTTCCCATTCACTGTTTTCCCAAAAGTCATTCATATCTACTTTGGATCCAATGATGAGCAGGTCAATTTTGGCTTTGTCATAGGTCCATGAGCCAAATTTCAGTGAACAGTTCTGATGATCAAATGGGAAAAAGGTGATATCCATAGGACAGGAACTTTTAAAAATAGCTGGTGGGTTCCAGGTGATCATTCCATCATAGCGAAGCAGGGCTTTAGTCTTTCCTTCAACTTGAAAGTCTCCCACAGCACTAGAAAGACAAATGAGATCAAGAAAAAAAAAAAAAGAAAATTACCATGAAAGTAAAATGCCTTTCATGGACACTGCAAGAGGATACTTCTGAGAGAAAGGGTAAAATGAAAAGTGGCCATCATACTTATTATACAAGACAATATCTGGTTTCCAAATTTTATCTGCTGGTACTCGAACAAATTCAATTCCATCGTATTCTCTAGGATTCCATCGCAATTTGTAGTCATTCCAAATCTGAAAGAATGGACAAGGATTTTAAAACCATGTATTATTAGCAAATATCTTCTTCTCCAATCTTCCTGTAAAATGACAAGCTATGATAAATACTGAGAGTGTAACGCGTCTAGAAGGGGGCAACGAGCCAATAGACAACAAAGCCATGACCTGGAGAAACACTGGGCATACATTGCTCGCATTGATTTGCTACTCCTACCTCTGTGAGGAGATGGGATGTAAACTGTTATCCATTGCTGACATGCTGAGTTCTCTCTTCTGTCTAGTTACATCAGTATAGACCCTTATCTATGGAAGGTTACCCCACCACTGTGGAGGGGAAGTTGGATTGTTTCTCTTGGCAGTTCCGGTCCTCTAAGGATGTATGTCTATGTATAAATGTTAAAAGCATTAGGAAAAAAGAGGCATGTTTTTTGCTAATAAATATTTTAGTAGTAATTTTCAATATGGAGATGACCCTGGTCTGCTGAGCTGCATGCTTAATCACTTTTTAGTGGTTACATCCAGCAATTTACCAAGTAAACCAATGATCATGAAGTTGCAGGAGACTATACCACACAGGAAAGATGGGAGATATACTTCTTGGAATAAGAATAGTGAAATTCTAAAATACAGCTTTGGGTAACACAGCCTCTCCTTATTCATACTTTTTTGTTGCAAAACAAGCACTTTTTCTATAGATGTAGCTTACAATGTAAGACATATTTCATCATATCAAGGCAAAATACATGAGAAATGCAATGCAGTCACTTACATGTCTTAGCCACAAATTTGTTTCCATAATCTGATTGACTTCATCCTAGAAAGAAACACAGGCATGCACATCTTCACTCTGTAAATCAGTTACAGTATCCTGAGATGGCCACAAACTTATTCTGATAAAAATGGAAACCAGAGTTCCATGTTAACAGATACCAGATTTTTTTTCTGGCTACTTTCAAGGTGCTAAAGTATTGTACAGAGTCACATGAATCTCTAATGAAAAATAATGCACCACAAATATCAGGCATACAAAGAGCTGCACTGTTGGGCCAGGAGCCTGAGTACCTAGAGAAGCAGCAGAGGAATAAGGTTCTGCTAGTGCTGGTGCGTTTTGTTGGATCCAGCGTTTAAAAATGTGTGTTTATACAGCACAGTACTGGTCATAGAATCCTCGAATGGCTTTGACTGGAAGGGACCTTAAAGATCATTTAGTCCACCCCCCACGCCATGGGCAGGGACAGCTGTCAGCAGACTAGGCTGCTCAAGGCCCCATCTAATCTGGCCTTGAATGCTTCCAGGAAGGTGGTATTCATAACTTCCCTGGACATCCTGTTCCAGTGTCTCACCACCCTCATTGTGAAGAATTTCTTCCTCATGTCTAATCTAAATCTTCTCCTTTCCAATTTAAAGCCACCCTCCCTCATCCTATCACTACATGTCCATGTAAAAAGTCCCACTCCAGCCTTCTTGTGGGCCCCCTTCGGTACTGGTATGTCTCTATAAGGTCTCCTCAGAGTCTTCTCTTCTACAGGCTGAGCAACTCTAACTCTTCCTGCCTGCTCTCAGAGCAGAGGTGCTCCAGCTAGCTGATTGTCTTTGTAGCCCTCTTCTGGACCCATTTGAACTGTCCATATTCTTCTTACGTTTGGGATTCCAGAACTGGATGCAGCACTCCAGGTGGGGTTTCATGAGAGCAGAGTAGAGGGGCAGAACCACCTCTCTCAACCTGCTGGCCACTCCTCTTTCGAAGCAGCCCGGGATCTGGTTAGCCTTCTGGGCTGTGAGCACACATTGCCAGCTCATGTCAAGCTTCTCATGAACCAGCACCCCCAAGTCCATTACCACAGGGCTGCTCTCAATTATGTTGTCCTCAATCCTGTACTGAAACCGTGGATTGCTCCAGCAGAGGTGTAGGACCTTACACTTGGCCTTGTTGAACCTCATGAGGGTCACAAAGGCTCGCTTTTCCAGACTGCCCAGGTCCCTCTGGATGACATCTCATTCTTTTGGTGTTGCAATTGTACCACTCAGCTTGGTGTCACCTGCAAATTTGCTGAGGGTGCACTTGATTTCTCTGTCTATATCATCAATGAAAATATGAAACAGCACTGGTCCCAGTACAGACCCCTGAGAGACATCATTTTTCATAGATCTCTATCTGGACATTGACCATTGACCTCTACTATCTGAATGCAAACATCCAACCAATTTCTGAACAGTCCACCCATCAAATCCATATCTCTCCAGTTTAGAGAGAATGACGTTGTGGGAGACCTTGTCAGAGGCTTTACAGAAGCCCAGATAGATTACATCCATTGCTTTTCCTATGTCCACTGATGTTGTCACCCCACTAATCAAGGAAGATGGCATGTGTACCACAGTGCTCTTGCTTTTCTATAAAAACCTCTAGAGCAGATGTATCAAACCAGAGTATGTCACTGTTACACAGAGACCTTTTTCCAGTCAATTATTGCCATTGTCAATGAGCAATTAATAACTGAGGTGCTGCAAGGGTCACAAAATTAAAAGAATAGAACCTGTTCTAATGAGCCTTCTGCCTAGAAGTATTCAGAAATACTCATATTACATACATTTATGAACACAGGCTGACATTTACAATGAAAATACCTGCATGAGTACTGCTGTGGGTAGTTCTTATTTTTTAAGCATTTTAAAGCAAATTTAAGATATTTATAAGCCAAAGGTAGAAAATGTTGTACGTGGATTTTCAACATTGCATACTAAAGGTTAAGCAAAAAGTTAATTCTGAAAGGCCTGTACTGTTCCTCCCTCTCATTTAAACTGTCAAAGTTCTTGTAAAAATCTTGAAACCTTTTTAAGAAAATCAAACTTATTTACTTAGGATGTTCCTTCTCTTTCTCCAAAGACAGCACTGGGAGCCAGAGGCTGCAATGTGAGACAGAACTGCTGGAACCTATCATGCTACCTTTAACGTGGAAATAAAATACTTCAATAAAGAACTCTAAAAGGTGACGACTGCCTTCAACATGAGGACTTAAAATACCTTCATTTATACTCTCAGATAATGTAGCTCTCTGGTTGCTGTTGAATATTACTTCTCATTGCTTGCCTGTCACTTCATTATGGACTCAACTAGGTACCTCAGAATCAAAACTCATCCTCTGTTCAGTGGATAATTTGCTTCACAGAGCGCTCTTCAGTAAGGGTTAAGGTCATGTTTTGCTTCTTCCACAGTCCCTCTGCTGTGCCTAGCAGGTCTGCCTCCTCAGACACTCTAGTATTACAGTGCATCCCTGAACACACAACACTCCTCCCCACCTCCACACTTCAAAACACCACTCTGCAGGGTGCATGTCTCCTGTATTAATTTGAAAACTGAAAAAGCGTGCAACCCTCTCAGATTTTATCTCTCAGGACCCCTAAAAAATGCCACTGGCCTCACAGTAAAACTAGACCACATGCTACACAATGCTGACACAACCAGGTGCGTCTGGAGCAGGCTAGTCCTGTGGAGAGTAGACTTGAATATTTGGTACTGCTGCTCTGAGTGCCAGAGGCTGCTGCCCACAGCAGAGGGGTTTGATACTACATAGTAAGAGTATTAATCTATGTATTTTGAACTGCTCATTTGAGCAACTTGAGTGACTCGGCTGACAGAAAGAACAGCAAAAGTCTCAGCATCAGCTATCACAATTACAGCTGCTGCTTCGGCAAATCATGTGTATGTGTGTTTGCAACCCTCCCCAAATCCCAGCAGTATGCCAAACTGTCTTACCACATTTGTGAGCTGGGTAATGGCCACTTCAAAGTACACTGTGACAGGATCAGACACATTTTCCACTGGCCTGATGAACTGGTTGTACTGGGAGAAGAGCTTGTGAAATAACCGTTCCTCTGATTCACAGGCTGTTGTATCTGTGTTCATAAAGAAAAAGAACAGCTATGTCAGAGGTAAGGAAGAGGGGAAGAAGGTGCTGGATAACATACTAGCCCATGCTATATTTCTGGTTCCTGTGCTTGTGACCATATGTGAAGACACAGGAGCACAGAGAGAAGAGTACTGCCAGTATGTTGTCAGTTAAAAATATTCTCTTGCAGGACATCACCCACTGCTTCTTGTCTCCTCAAAACGTAAGATAGTAGCCTGACTTGAAATTTCTTCTAAGCTGGATCTAGCCTATTGGCCTCTATTTGGCCCACCCTGAAATCAGACCAAAGCAGAATAAGTAAAAAAAGTAAAGTTAAAAAAAAAAAAACATGGAGGATATAATATTTGGGAGTTTTTATGGTAAAACTGAGAGATTATGAAAAGTACAGCTACTTAGAAATTAAAAAATTGAGACTGCAGCTATCGGATAAAAATCTATGTCAAAGACTCTGCTTAAGTGAATTTAATGATGCCTCCTAGTCTTAAAAACTATGATCCTTATGTTCATTATTTCAACTCTTCAGATAGCACAATTTTTGCCCTGAAGGAAGGCCATTTATTAAGTGCCCTGAGGAAAAACAGTGAAAATATTGAAAGTTCTTACAGAACAGCATTCCTCTTTGTAACACAGAGCTGTTCTTTGGGAAGGAGCAGATCATAGATGTAACCCCTAATCAACATAGGACAGACTAGGTGGCTTAGCAGGAATATGGTATGTCACAGACACTGAAGAACCAAGAAGAATGCTCTTAAACTGTTACATACAGCCCAAATGTGAAACAGTTATTATTACAATGCTAAAACTTACAAACTTTGATTTCAAAAGGAAAGATTAAAGCATGGACTCTGGCAACATCAATACAGAGAAACACTTTCCTTGAATGATTTTGCTGTTTCAACACACTACTAGAATTCAGCACATAAATTCAAAATACTTTATAAGGCAAATATTTAGAACTTCTCCTCATATTGAGGAGCTCATATTGAATACAGCTGTGTAATCAAAGCTATATGAATCTGCCAAAGTTATTACTGATATGACTGAGAAAAAATTAGTTTTTCAGATACATAGTCATAAGTTATTGTACTAGTCCCAGACTGCACTGGAACATGCGAGGAAAACAATTATTACAAGCTTTTATAACTTCAAAATCTGAAACACAGTAGCGGTTTGTGTCAGACGGGGTGGTCTCTGGTACAGCGTAGGACATAAATTTGTAGTTTACATTTGCTCAGTGAACACAAAGGCGTGTGGTTACACAGATGTCCTACTCAGAGATGCTTAGTCTCACCATACAGCACTGTTTTCTGGCTCAGGCTGTCCTTCCCCTGTTTTTGAAAAAAATGACATTTCTGCCCCTAAGGTGATGCAAAGCATGCTCAGGTTCAGGGGATTATGACAACTGAAAGCAGAAATGTTTGTTATTGATGACTTACATATATGGAAAGAAAATTTTATTAATACTTCCATGACTTGACGTTTTGCTTTACCTTTCTAGCATCATTCAGAGAAAATACGAGTGTCTGCAAAGTCTGAGTGTTTGTACTTCCTGTTTTATGCCATTCAAAAAAGGAAATTTCCTTTCTGGATTTCCTCATCATCCGCCACACAGTAACTAAAGTACCCTACTGCAGGAACATGAACTTCTCTACTGTTTCTTACTAAAGTCTCCTGACTAAAGCTGGTGAATCTAAAATCATGTTTCATTTGAAATTTTCCTACTGGCTTCTTTAACGCACAGATGCTTTAAAATAAAGTAACAGAAATAGAAAATCATTTAGGTCTTTCATTTTTATACTTCAGTTACAGATCCTTATCCATTTAGTGCCGCTTTAAGATAATGCCTTGTGCCCTGTTAACACAAGCACTATAACTCTTAGGTGTCTTTGTTGCCAGCAGAAGAAACATTTTCTGAAAAGATGTAATGCCTTAAAAGCAGAAACCCTGCTGAACCACAATGAAACTTGTGCATGGAAATCACTCCAGCATATTTAACCATAAATCACAAAAAACAGTAAACAAAAATGTATTGATTTTTCACTTCTGAAGGTTTGAGTAGCAAGCATGCATGTCCTTAGCCTGCATTATTTAAGCAATTGCAATATTAAAGCACTAAGCAAAATTACATCTATTATTATTATTTCATTTTCATTCTTTGCTAGAAACAGTTCATTGATTAGTCATCAAACCAAATGAAAAGTTTTACATGTGAAAACAAGTATTGCTTTAGCTTTCCTAAAATACAGTTGAAATGTTACAGATCTCAAGTGAGAAATAGCTGGTAGAAGCTTTATATTGAATTTATTCCAGGAAAACAAAAGCAGAGACTGTGACTAGAAAATATTTCAGACACCAGTATAAAGAGAGCCTACCTTTGATCAAGGATGTGAACACAAATGTCCACACACTGAAAGCAGGGTAACACCGACATAGCCACCTCTCAGGATGCATTGCTAGAGTAGAATAGCAGGAGAATAGAGCTTCCTTTTGAAAAGAGAAGCTTTGGAAAGAAATAGAAAGCAAGAAGACACATAAACCCCCTGGACACTAAGTAAGCAGTCAAAGATCAATTTCAGTTTTGCATTTTTAGCAAACTCTGCAGTCTGTTGAGCTGCGTAAAACCTTGCAGAGGTGCTTCCACTATCACTAAGCAAGAAGAACTAATGCTGTGCAGAGAGAAGGCAAACCGGCAGCATCCTATCAGGTGACTTTTCACATTTCCAGTCGCCCGCACCCTTGCCTCTGGGAGAACGTATAAGAGTGCAGGAGAGAGGAGGAAAGCAAGACACAGGCAGCCAGCATGGAGCAGAGGGGAGGAATTCACTCAGCCCTCCACTCACTGGCTAAAGAACATTCATCCAAGAGGACCTGCTTTAGCCACTGCCTGGTGCTCACCTGAGTGAGTCTATCAGAATACGCAGAGATGAAACAACTTCAGTTTATTGGCTGAGAACTAGTTGTGCAGCAGAATGAATGGATGCTATAATGCTATATGGTTTTACCACCTCTACCAGAAACCATCCAAACCTTGTAATAAGCAGAGCATCATGTAATGTTGTGTTCAGTGTTCTGAGTGAAGAAATCTAAGGCAAACAGATTTATTACTGCCATCTGACAGGAACAACTAAGCATACTAAGTTCTTTCCTGACAGAAAAGTCAGCTCACATAGATTTTTTAATCTTTTGTGTGTATATGTGTGTGCAGTGATTCCTGTGCCAGTACCTTGCTAGTGTGGAAACAGAGCTGTAGAATAAAGGAAAATCATTAGGCACTGTTACTCAAGTAACTACTAGGCCAAGTTAATTGGGAGAGATCATTACCCTTAATCACAGAACATAAAATCAGAGATCATAATATTAGCATGTGTTCACTCCTCAAGTGTTTAGTATGCATGTCCTTGCAACAGGAATGCCTGAAAAGGATCTGTAGGCAAAATGTCTGAGAAATTAAGTGCTCTATTTAACGGCAGAAGGGTGGAAGGCACCACAGATTACTTGGTGTCATCCAGGCTCCACAAAGCAATTAAGATAGGGAATATCATTTCTGTGTGCTCAATCCAGCATGAATAAGTCTGAGTGACTGAATGGATCCGATCAAAACAGAGATGCTGCTGATTTCCAGGCAGTTAAATAATTGTATTGATGTACAGAGAAGAGACAAGCCGTAAACAGAAGAAAAGACGTGCTTCAGACTGCAGAACACAGAGGAATGCTGCAGCTCAGGATGAGAAAGTACTTTATCTTCTACACAAGTTTTTACAATGTGCCTACAGAAGAGAAGAGGTTTGTCTAGAAAAGAGAGACCTAGGAATGAGTTGCCTACATAGAGATGTCTGAAGTGGACAAAATTGCCCATGACAAGTTTTGAGGGATGAAAAGGCGGTCTTAGAGTATTACTAAAAGAAGTCCTACTCCAGAGCTCACTGGAGTCAGGGAGATGAGAAAAAAAAAAATCAAACCACAAGAGTGTTTAAGGGGCTGGAGCTCATCTTGCACTCCCAAAAGCAGCAGAAAACTAAACATAGTTATGAGTGAAGCAGAGATCACAAGGCATGGCTATAAGGCACCTCCAAGCTGAAGCTAGAGATAAATTCTCTTTACAAAATATTTTAAGATGAAAATGTGAGTTTTAAGCATAATGATTTTTCTTGTAAATTTCTTTTTTGCCAACATTTTCCAAGGGATAAAAGTAAAACTGTTTTCCCCAAGTTGCAGTGTTTGTTAGAATGTTATTATCAGTCTTTATGGTTTCCTTATGTTATCCCATGAAGCTTGTACTTCCTACTTATATTCTGCTGTTCATGACGCACTGTGGCTAACAGAACTATGCAACCATGTCACATCACAGGATACCTGTAGCTGGCTGCACTAATGGCACATGCAGTCCAGTTCTTATAGAAAGATGACATATGGTAACATAGATTCAATTTGAAAACAAACCAACTCTGAATTAAAATGTTCTGACATTCCCAAACTTGTTGTTCTTCCAAAAAACTGATGGGCAAGGGAATTGGGTGTGAGAAGTTAACATACTTGCAAAAGCATATCTGGGTTCAACCAAAAAGTCTTCAGAGGTGAGGGTAATGAGCACACTTCCCCTCTGTAGAGAAGGAGAACAATGCCAAGCCATCTGGAAGGTGATCTTTACTGTCATGCTTGAAGTAAAGAGATGTTTTTTTATGGTAGGAAGGGACTGGGTAACGAGGCTGAGTTAGGAGGCAATAAAAATCATTTAGTTAGCAGATGGTAGGAGGATTTTCTCACACCTGCCCTGCTGGTAGGACCCTGATGGAGTGGGTGTTTACCTTTAGGGAAGGCTGAAGGGGAAAGCAGAATTCAAACTGGCCCATGACAAGCAGCTGATGGGGCATCCAGATGGAGAGGCTAGAGACAGGTAAGGTATTGCTACAGCAACAAGGAAGCCAGCTGGAAGTGAAGCTTTATGTTCGTGTATCGTTGCTGCTAAGGAGGGTGGCTAATTGCATCTAATATGAACCGGCCTTGGAAGGTGTGAGCATGCCAGGCTCTAACAGCAAGTTTGACATACTGACATACTTTCACTCTTCCTTTGCTCTCTATATGTGGAAGAAGAGCCTGATTTAGACCCTTTGCATGAGCTTTTACTCTCCAACAACATGCTGATTCAGGGCAAAATCTACAGGTGCAGTGGCTTAGGAAAATGGGAACTAGCAGCCTGCAGGCATGCACAAAATCTGTCAACTGTAAGGATCCTAGCACATGGATGCACTTCACCACTGGAGCCTGACTTTGCAAATGTGGCATAGTGTCGATTGTGAAAAAAACATAAGGATCCATTTGGAGGGCTGTCTGTCTGTCCTGTAACTCCAGCTTAAGGGATATGCCCCAGAAATACTGGGAACACTAATGACAGATTTTTGGAGTTAGGCTTAGGTTTGAATAGCTAATTTTTCCTTCCAGAGCCAAGGACTTCACTCCTGGAGAGCCATGTCTGAATTGTTTGCAGGCTTTACAATGTGAATAGGTTCATCTGCAGCAGGTCTAAGCCTTTTCCAGGGGAGCCACCGATACACTGACTACGCGCTGAAAAGCCCCAGAATCTAGTGTGGGGCTCACTTCCCAGACCTGCCAACTGTTTGCTAACTACTAGTGGGCAAGTGAGTTTGCACCTAGGGACACCTGTTCCTCATTCCATTGCTGGTCTAGAAGCATTGTAGGGGAATGAGCTGCTTCTCACTGTTTTCTTGCTCAGGGCTACCTGTACATTGGCTTGTTACAGCTGCACTGAAAGTGCTGTGAAGATGACTGGGATCACAGCAGCACTGCATGTTATGCCTACTCTGTTACTTAACTGGTTTTGCAAACAGGCAACTGTTAAGGAATCAATCAACTCAATTACTGCTCACTCCTATCTGGGTGTTGACACACAGCACTTCCCTGGGCATGGGACACTGCTAATAAAATGATGCCAGAGGAAGAAAATGGTAATTGGATAGTGAAAGAACCAATAGAATCCTACAGCTTTACTGACAGTTCTGTAGCCACCCTTGGATGGCTTGTGCATTAGCTAAGTTAAAGTATAAAGAGGGAACTTGCTAAAGCTCACAGACAGAGGGGAGATTTCTCAAGGTGGGAGACACTTTAACTGTGTGGGCAAATGAGGATAAGCCATAAAGGCTGGAATATGAAGCTGCATTACAGACCCTAACTGATGGAGTTAGGCTTGCAGAGGTTGTTGGGACTAGTGCTTTTCATGCCTGTGCTGCATGGACAACTCAGCTGCTTGTGAACACAGATAATTTACCATAAGATGTTCTGTTCTGATTTATGGTGACTGGAGATTGTCTTCCACATCTTTCAAGCTAAGCTGTAATCCTTTGTAAAGCATAACTCCAACTGACAGTAGAAATAAAGAAGGCTTTTTAACTGTTCAAGGCATTGACTACCTTAGGTAGGAAAGCAGAGGCTGTCTCTGGGACAATGCTCTGAGAGGAGTGCTCTATCCCAGTGAACTCTGGGCTTGAAAGCACCAAGAAACATTTCAGTAGAAATCACCAAGAGACATTTTTCACACAAGTAGTTGGCTGAAATTGTTGTCAAGATTTCTATGTTCTGGAGGCAAAACTTAAGAATCTATTAGTTGTGCTGTCAGAGCAGATGTTTCTATTTCTTCTTTTGAACTCTTTGCCATACATGTAATTTCTTCTTAATCCCAAAATGGATATCAAGACCTATTTTGAAGGAACCCTGAAAGTATATAATGGAGATAGACCAGCAGGCAATCTCTTTGTTTATGTATGCAGTAGTGATAACACAAAGACCACACAAGCTTGAGTAGGATCTCTTGGAAGCCCCCTAATTCTACATTGACATCTGTGGTGCCTCCAGGTATGCTAGTATAGCCAATATTTTACTTCTAAGAAATTTAGCAACTTGTAAGCAGTGAAAAAAACAAATCAAGCAGGAGAGTAAATGGAAATGCTTAAAGGGATGTTATGACACAATATCCTGAAAAGATGTATTGTTGGATTCAGTGAGTGTAGGGGCTCCTCTAATATCCTCTTCCTGTATGGAAGGTAATGGGTATAGAGGCAATATTGATAGGGAAAATATGATAGCAATGAGTATGATGACTGGAAAGGGTAGGTGTCTTGGAACAAAAGATACAAAGTCAGATTGAGTGAAAGAATGACAGGAGTATAACTGCAGTAAAAAGTCCCAGAATGAAGATCTGTAATTACCTAGCCTAAAAAAGATAAAGGAAAAGAATAATATCAGAGGGTTTAGCACTACAGGGAGAGCTGCTTAGAAATGGGGAGGAGTATGATGGCCCTAAAAAAGAAATATTGGCAGACAATGTAGCTTTTTTGTGTATAGATGTGAAGCCAGATTTCATCTGCATTCACATTTCTTTCTTGGAAGAATCAACTGAATTTTAGGCTGCTCAAAATGATAACGCAAAGGCTCAGTTTTAGCCCTTATGAGTTCATTAAGTAATAGAACATTGCAAGGAGCAGACAACTCCACACCATATGAACAGAACCACGCAAAGGTAGTACACCAATCTGACAATTTGTGAACACACTCATACACTAGCTAAAAACTTCTGAGGCCACATTCTAGTGGACTGAGATTTCAGACTTAACAAGAATTTTTGTAAATTCATGAGTGTGTTGCAAAAGAAAAAATAAAATCTATGGCTGGAAACTGAAAAAAAGGAAAAAGAGAACTTAATCAGTGTGAAAAAATACTAGTAATTGAAAAAAGTTATCAGTTGTCATGAAGGAAATGGGCTGGTCAGTGATCTGAAGTGACCTTATATGTTGTGTATATATTTTTTTGTCTCTAAGATTTTCTTACCTTAACAGCTTTAACTGTTCTTCCTGCTCCCATCTAAATCCCCAGGGGGTACAAAGCAGCATGTGTAGAAGGTAGGCAGGAGCAATGTATATGCCGATTAGTGGCCTAATGTATATCGCGGTTGGGCCATGTGGCTACTTCTAAATGAAGTCTGTCTGTTGCTCCTTCAGACAGAGCAAAGTGCAAATCTCATTTGGATTTTTTACTTTGTGATGTTTTTGATTCATGCCAAATCTACAGAAGCTTAACATTATTTAAAATTAATTATAAATTTGCCTTTGGAGGTGTCAGTGAGTAGATAGAAAAAAAAATGTGATGACAAACATATTGTTTGAATTGGAAGTTTGGATGAAATAAATGACAGTTTTTCTATTCCTGCTGTAACTATTAACAACATATATTAGAAAATAAAACCCTCTGACAGGAGGTAAGCAACATACAGTACCTTTCCCAGTTTTTCTCCCAAAATATGGAGCAGGAAGCACACAAAAAACCTGTACAAGCAGAAGAGAAGGATACAAAATAAATCTTCTCAACACAGGTGTATCACCTGGAAGCTTACAGCCTACCACATATCCAAATGCAGCAGAGGTAACAAACACTTGACATGTGGTGATAAACACGGTATCCATTCATATCACATTAAATGTCAGATTCCACCTGGGACAGAAACCTCAGAAATGCACCACATCTGGACGAGGGAGCTTGACATTCCCAAGTCACATATTTTTTCTGTCAGAGGATATAAACTGAAGTGAAGCTATGTGAGGAAAAGCTTTTGCCAAGTTGGAAACCTAAGTAAACGCTTGTACCCTGCAGATGTTGGAGGAAGGCCTGCACTCGGTACTTTGAAGATCTAGCTCCCAGCTGGCACCCCAGCCAACACTAACAAAAAGCTATTTGAGACAACTCGTACATGCATGAGGTGAAAAACCCATGACAGGAGGAATTCTGGCACTCACTTCTCAAACTTTCCATGTGATGAAACTGAACCAATGCCCCTTTAAAAACACCTATGGTACATCTGCCTGAAATCTGAAATATTTTCCAAGGTGATGAAGATATTGAAGGACACAGTTTCTCTGTTGATCGTTAAAAGGGCATAAACTTAGTTTGAAAGCTGTTGGGGCTTCAGTCTTTATTCTGGAACACTGGAATGATTTACAAATGTTTCTCTTAAAAATTCTCCATCTACTAGGGCTTTACAACATTTTAGTGGACATTGAAAGAGTGTTTGCATATGGCAAAGCAGACTATTGAAGAGCGAGAAAGATATCCTTTGGGAAGCAATATAGATGCTGCAGTATTTTATAAGGGCTCAATATATTTAAGACATGCCTTTAAAACTCTATGTGGGAATTTGCCATATTAGGTGCAAATCACTGGAAAATATAAAGCATTATGAACTTGTCTTTCCCATCCTTATTATGTTGAGCAAGTGAGCTGAAGAGGTTAAGTAATCCTGATTGTGTCAGAGTCTGTGAGATGCTCTCATCATTAGTGTCCTACGGCTTTTGAAAAAATTGCCTTGCTTGGGATTATCTGAGCTTGCTCTTGGCAGCAGTTTTGGTCCCTTCTGATTAGTAAGTATTAGTGTTATTTTTTTAACCTAGGTTATTTCCTTTCTGCTCCTAAAGACTAAATCCTTACTCTGGAATATAAATAGCAGTAGTAAAAATTTTCAGCTCTGAGGGAACGCAACATTTCTCTCTCCATCACTAAAGGTTTCTGCAGTTTCTCAAAGCCAGTTGCCAGTGAAGGAGCAGTCCCACAATACAGGGAAGCCAAACACTCCAGTGTCAAAAAGATCTGTTTTGCATGAGCTCTTCACAAACACACCGAGAGACAGTCTATCTTCAAAGGAATCAATATTCAAACTGGCATAGGAGAAATGGCATGAAAGAAAAATATCCCAGTGGTCACATGAAGATTTGAAACAGCCAAAGCATTGAGCAATCATGGGAGTCAACAAAAACTGAGAGTTCAAGTCACTAACCACAAAGAGATACTCTCTGGACAGTCAGGCATACTCACAATCATAATTTCACCTGAAACTAAGCCTCTATTTCTGTTTTTCAACAGATTTCACTGGAAATTGGTCAGCAGGAGCCCTTCTGGCAAAAAATAAAGACATAAAATCTTGAGAAATTTTCGAGTAAAATGAATGATGGAAACAGGCAGGAATTCAGTCAACCAGACCGCAATAGCCCTGTTAAAATTCCATGTGGAGCTGAGAAATTGTGTAAATGTTTTCCTTTAAACATCATGAAAACCTATCAAAGAATGTGGGCTTAGAGCAGCATTGATGTCAGACTCTTGTCATGAAATAAAATACTTTACGTGTGCTTAGACTTCCCATCAGCTGAGAACTCTGGTTAGAATTCTTCTCAGGGGACATTGTTCTTCTCTACAGAGAACTGGTGCAAGCCTTTGGTGAATTTCCTCCTCTTTGCAAACAAAAACTGTTATCTCAGTGCTAAAACTGAGTCTGCCACAGAACTTGTACACAGATTGTGCCAACATGTCTTGTTTCAAATAGGCCGGAGCTACCTTTTTTCCTGAGCTATTTTTATTGTTTTCCATACAATTGTTTTCCAATTAAAATGTCTCAAGAAAACACACATTTTCTTGAGACATTTTAATTTCCTTTCAGGTAAAAAAAGTAAAATTATGAAAAGAAGTATTTGACCTCACCTAAACTCCCTGACAGAGCTCATAGTAAGGAGAGAACAGGCATGCTAGGAGTGTAGTGACAAACAGCATCCTCAAGCACAGCCATGTGACATCTCCCATGAAATCTCATCATGACATGCCTTTGTGAAATATTTCAATTTTCAGTTGATTTATATGGAAGTCTGGGAGAGGACAGTTTTGCCCTTAGAAAATGGTACTATCTTTCTGCCAACAGAACCATCCAGCCAAAAATCCAAACTTTAGTTGAAAATATTTTTAATTTACTTTATTCATTATTTAATTGTTTGCTCTCAAGGTGTACTGAAAAAGAGAGATATTGGACTGACAGAATTTAAATCAATGATCATTTATGCAGGCACAAAAACACTGCAGTATAAGCGACCAAAGCTCCTGTGCTCTTGAAACATGTTACTTTGGGATGTGTGAGTTATGATTTTTAACCTTTCTGGGCTGGCCTAAGTTTACCTGTGTAAGGGAAGCACATTAAGGCTGCCCATTCCCATTTAAATGGATGACAAATTGAGATCCAAATCTTATGGTAATGCAGAAAGGAAAAAACCCCAAATTCTATACTCTGCTATGTTAGGAGCAATCTCACTAAGAAAACAGTAACCCTGTAACTGAAAGCATTCATGTTAATGAGCCAAGTGGCAGGATCTTTGTTTTGGTAGGTTAGTGGACCTGTCTGTTTCTCCTACAAACACCTTGGTATTAGTGAACGAAGTATGGAGGCCATCGGCAAAGCTGACTGACTTTCTTCATGTAGAAATGTTTTATTTTTGTTAAATGACTGTCCGACAGCTACAGACATACACTTCATGTAATGCATGGTTTTGTGAACCTTATGAGTTCAGACATTTCTAGGACAAACTGAGCCATCAATACCTCTTGTGCCTCTGGCCAAACAGTGTAAGGAGAAAGCCTGATGTCATTATGGTCAGAAACCATGTTGTGCTCTGAAAGAGTATTTGTAATGAAGAAAGGAGAATAAAAGCAACTTCATTGCAAGTGAGAGAGGGAGGAAGTAGAAAAAGTAATTAAAACAGAATCTGCTTTAGTTACACAAGTATTGCCACTGAATTTTAAATGTGAGTAAGGAAATGTCTGAAGGGAACAGGCTTCAAGTTTTGTGCATAGGCTTGGGATTAGAAAGGAGTGTTTGGTGAGCCGTTGCCATTTATCTTCGTGATGCAGTCTTGGGTTTAGGCTGAGCAGAGATATTCCTGTGTTTTCTTCAGGCAAAAGTAGATGAACTGCTTAATGGGGGATTAATTCTATCTAACTCTAGCTATCCAGAAATGAGGGGTACATTTCAAGGCTTTTTCTGTCATCAGTGGAAGAAGATGTGTTGTTGCAGAGCTTGACCTAAAAGAGGGACATCTTGTAGTCTGTCCTGCAGGGACTAGATAACTCTGCCTTCTGTTTAGCTTAAGTTAGGCCAGACAGATCCCATGCTTTTCTTCCCCTTGTTCTATCTAGCACAACAGGATAAAAATACTTTGCCTCTTACATCTTCTCTAAAGGAATAAAAATAATTTGCCTCTTAGACCTCTAGACTCTGCAAGTTGCACAGATTTTCCATTTGCTGCATACTTGTACCACAAGAGACCCCCTAAAGTTAGCAAAGTAAGCAGTAACAGGGATGATGTTCAGGTGCATAGTAATTAGGGCAGACTTACATGAATGATGACAAGGGTCTTCTCTTTAAGGACAAAACTGGGTGATGAAAGTGAGGAAAACAATAACGGTTCCTTTGCAGGCCTCTAGAGACTGTGCAGGAGGTTCTGTGTTAGCTTTCTGTGCTACATGCCTTAAGGCATTGTAATTATAATATTGTACATATTTGTATCAGAGCTCATGACTCAACTATATGGATATCTAATGAAGCAAACATTGGTGCAAAGCATATGACAGTAGACATCAGAATACTTGGGCAACAGAATGTTGTAACTAGCTATTGTGATTTAGTTTTTGGCAGATCCTGCATATTATTAAGACTATCTTAAATCAGTTTGCATTACCTGAATAAGGAGTAATATAAATATGCAATCACACAATCACAGTCAATGCTGAAGCATGTATTGAGCTGGGATGTGCAGAGCAAGGTGAAGAGCAAGAAGTGACACAAAAAGGCACCTGTGATCCCCTGGGCATCACAAAACATTGGTGTCATGTCAAACATCAGCAACAAGACAGGTAAGAGTGTGTCAGTGCTTGCAGAACATATTTATACTGCTAGTGAGATGCAGCTTGACAAGGAAGAGCAAAGGGTGAAATCCTCTAACTAGACCCATGAGGAATAATCTGGAGCTAAAATATTGCTGGCTTGCCCAACAGGACCTAGTTTAGATATGGCTAGAAGCCTTACAATTCAGACAAAGTCAAAGCTTAAAAGAAGGCAGAAATGGAAAGGAGAGACAGTGGGTTTTTTTTGTGAAGACTCCTCATTTTCCTTGGCTACCTCTATGGGGTAGCCATCCCCTTTTCCAGAATGCTTTCAATTATCCTTATTTCTGAAAACAAAAATGGATAATTTTGGAAAGGAAAAAAATAAATTAAAGACAGCCTGATAAACATCTTTAGATTTTACAGCCTTGGTAGCTTGTATTCACAGAATGCACAACTACTTGTCACATAAAAAGCTATTAAAGAGATTACTGAGTTCTATTTTGCTTCTATAATTTCTACAGTTTTTTTCTATAATTTCTATAGTTTGTTTCATCCTTCTCCTTTAACACAAAATTCCAATGTTTCTGAAGAAATTCATGTCAGTTTGGCAGAAGTTTGCAAAATACAAGCCAGAGAAGGGGATATGGTTTTGAAAGTAGAGATTCCAGTGTTGCTCCTTTGCATCCCTTCCCCTCCTCTAAAAAATCTACATCCTTTCTCACCCATTTACTTTGACAGAAACTGTGAGGAACAACATGGAAATCCAGGAGAAGAAAAAAACCTCTGAGACTGTGCCTGTAAGTCTTTTTATTTAACAAATTAAGAAAATCAACTATGATCACCTTCAAAATACTTCCCTTTTGAGTTAACACACAGCTTCATATGATGCTGCCAATGTTCAAAGGAATTCTGCAGATCATTTTCTGAAAGGCTGTTGAGGAAGTCCATCATTTTTACTTTCACATCTTCTACCAACAGAGAATGGGTTCCTATGAGTGCTAATTTTGTCCTCAGGAAGAGGGAGCCAGGTCTGGTGAACAAGGTGGATGCTCAAGCACAGTGATGTTATTATTATTTAAAAACTGTTTCACAGATGAAACTTTGTGGTCTGGTGCACACCAACATTTTGTGACTGAGGGACGTTACTAAAAAGCTCCCTTCCCTGGTCAAAGACACCGACTACTATCCGCTTTTAGTTTTTCAGTTTGGTAATGAGGAAATAGAACATAGAAGGCCTAAAGCCATCAAAAGGGACTTCAAGGCACTTGGGAGAATGATCGAGGGCTCTGGGGCACAGGTAATATTCAACTCCATCCCAATACTAAGGAATCAGGAGCATGAAATGAGGAATAAGAAACTAGTTAATGAATGGCTTAGGGACTGGTGTGAGAAGAGGGGCTTTGGGTTCTTTAATCATGGGGAGGCCCATGCATCCCCAGGCTTTCTTACCAGGGATGGGACATGCCTGTCTGCTAGGGGGACAAAAGCCCTCACCAAAAACCTAGTTAAGCTCATAAATCGAGCTTTAAACTAGATGTGAGGGGGGAGGGGATGGAGGCCAGGCAGGATGGGAGTGAGCCTGGAGGTGAGACTTCAGAGGCAAAGGGGTGGTGTGCTGGTGATGCCTGCCGGTATATCACCACTAAGCAAGAGGGGGTGAGTGCAGCTGAGGATGGTAGGCAGCAAACTGGCACTGTGGCCTTAGTTAAGTCAAGGACCGCTCAGTTGGGGAGGAGCCCTATTACGAAGGCTGTAGCTACGCCTGCCCAGCTGAAGTGCATTTACACCAAAGCACACAGCATGGGAAATAAGAAGGAGGAGCTGGAAGCTGTGGTAGGGCAGGGAGACTACGATGTTGTTGCCATCGCGGAGACGTGGTGGGATGACTCGTACGACTGGAGCGTACCCATGGTGGGGTATAAACTCTTCAGGAAGGACAGGAAGGGCAGAAGAGGAGGCGGGGTAGCCCTCTGTGTTAGAGAGGGCTTTGATACCCTCGAGCTGGACTACGGTCAGGATGGGACTGAGTGCCTGTGGGTGAAAATCAGAGGAGCCCATGGGCAGGAAGGGATTGTGATGGGAGTCTGCTATAGACCACCCAGCCAAGAAGAAGCAGCTGATGAGCTCTTCTACAAACAACTGAGTGTAGTCTCAAAATCGCTACCTCTAGTCCTTGTGGGAGACTTCAATTTCCCAGATATAGGCTGGGAGTATAATACAGCAGAAAGGAAGCAGTCCCAGAGGTTCCTGGAGTGTGTGGAAGACAATTTCCTCACACAGCTGGTGAGCGAACCGACAAGGGACGGTGCCCTCCTGGACCTGCTGTTGGTGAACAGAGAAGGACTGGTGGGGGATGTGAAGGTTGGAGGACGCTTGGGGCAAAGCGATCATGAGATGATAGAGTTCTCAGTGCGGGGTAAAATGAAGAACGAGGTTAGCAGAACAGTTGCCCTCAACTTTCAGAGAGCAGACTTTGGGCTGTTCAGAAGGCTGGTCAGAAAAGTCCCGTGGGAGGCGCTCCTTGAAGGCAGAGGTGTCCATGAGGGCTGGGCGCTCTTCAAGAAGGAACTCCTAGCAGCTCAGGAGAAAGCCGTCCCCAAGTTCCGGAAAAGTAGCCGGAGGGGTAAGAAATCAGCGTGGTTGAGTAGGGAGGTCCTAAGAGACATCAATAGGAAGAGGAGGGTCTTCGACCTTTGGAGGAAGGGGCAGGCATCCTGGGTGGACTACAGGGAGAAAGTGAGAAAGTGCAGGGAAAAAATCAGGAGGGCTAAGGCCCAACTAGAAATGCAATTGGCCAAGACTGTGAAAGACAACAAAAATTCTTTCTACAAATATGTCAACAGCAAAAGGAGGGCTAGGGAGAATCTCCAGTCCCTAGTAGATGCAGAGGGAACAACAGTAACAGGGGATGAAGACAAGGCTGAAGTGCTCAATGCCTACTTTGCCTCAGTCTTTAACAGTAAGGAAAATTGTTCCCTCTGTGCACAACCCCAAGGGTTGGAAGAGAAGTATGAGATTCCCAAGGTCCAAGAGGAGGTGGTTAGAGACTTGCTTGCCCAGCTAGATGCCCACAAGTCTATGGGGCCAGATGGAGTCCACCCAAGAGTTTTGAGGGAACTGGCAGATGTGCTGGCCAAACCTCCTTTCCATCATCTTCCAGCAGTCCTGGATGACTGGGGAGGTTCCGCTGGACTGGAGGCTGGCTGATGTCGTGCCCATCTACAAGAAGGGGCGCAGGGAGGATCCGGGGAACTACAGGCCTGTCAGCCTGACCTCGGTACCGGGGAAAGTCATGGAGCGGGTGATCTTGAGTGGGATCATGAAGCACTTGCAAGAGAACCGGGTGATCAGGCCCAGTCAACACGGGTTCATGAAAGGCAGGTCTTGCCAGACTAATCTGATCACCTTCTATGACCAAGTGACTAAACTCTTGGACGAGGGAAAGGCTGTGGATGTGGTTTTCCTGGACTTCAGTAAAGCCTTTGATACAGTTTCTCACAGCATTCTGCTTCGGAAACTGTCGGCCTCTGGCCTGGACGGGCGCACACTCTCCTGGGTGAAAAACTGGTTGAATGACCGGGCCCAGAGGGTGGTGGGAAATGGAGTTAAATCCAGCTGGAGGCCAGTTACAAGTGGGGTTCCCCAGGGCTCAGTCCTGGGTCCAGTCCTGTTTAATGTCTTTATCAACGACCTGGATGAAGGCATTGAGTCCTCCCTAAGCAAGTTTGCAGATGACACCAAGCTGGGTGGAATTGTGGATCTGCTGGAGGGTCGGGAGGCTCTGCAAAGGGACCTGAACAGGCTGGACTGCTGGGCTGAGACCAACGGCATGAGGTTTAACAAGGCCAAATGCCGGGTCCTGCACTTGGGGCACAACAACCCTAAGCAGAGCTACAGACTAGGAGAAACCTGGCTGGAAAGCTGCCAGGAGGAGAAGGACCTGGGAGTGTTGGTTGACAACCGACTGAACATGAGCCAGCAGTGTGCCCAGGTGGCCAAAAAGGCCAATGGCATCCTGGCTTGTATCAGGAACGGTGTGACCAGCAGGTCCAGGGAGGTTATTCTCCCTCTGTACTCGGCACTGGTGAGACCGCACCTCGAGTCCTGTGTTCAGTTCTGGGCCCCTCACCACAAGAAGGATGCTGAGGCTCTGGAGCGAGTCCAGAGAAGGGCAACAAAGCTGATGAAGGGGCTGGAGAACAAATCTTATGAGGAGCGGCTAAGAGAGCTGGGGTTGTTTAGCCTGGAGAAGAGGAGGCTGAGGGGAGACCTTATTACTCTCTACAACTACCTGAAGGGAGGTTGTGGAGAGGAGGGAGCTCTCCTCTTCTCCCAAGTGACAGGGGACAGGACGAGAGGGAATGGCCTCAAGCTCTGCCAGGGGAGATTTAGGCTTGAGATTAGGAAGAAGTTCTTCACAGAGAGGGTGGTTAGGGATTGGAACAGTCTGCCAAGGCAGGTGGTTGAGTCACCGTCCCTGGAGGTGTTTAAGGTTAGGGTAGATGAGGTGCTTAGGAGCATGATTTAGGGATTGATGGGAATGGTTGGACTCGATGATCCAGTGGGTCTCTTCCAACCTGGTCATTCTGTGATTCTGTGATTCTGTAAGAAAACATCTTTATTTCAACAAATACTCATACCGAGCATATTGATTGAGCTGAGTCTCGTCTCACGGTGACAGACTAGTACATGTTCTATAACTATCCCACTCTTCATTCCCAAGCTATAGGGTTAGTCTCCTTATTACTTTTTTTTGGTGTCAGACCTCATATACCCCAAGAGACAAAAAGAAGCTACCATGTAGAAAAATGATAATATAGGATGTTATCACTCCAAGGGAATCTCTTTGCAGACAGCAACCTCTCATTGACAGGAAACTGAGAACTGGCTCCTCTTGTAAGCAGGACATATATCTGTGCACCTGTGTGTGTGCATGCAATGTATGTTTTTAGTATTCATGCTGGTAGGTTGGGATGGCCTTAAGAGTGCAAAGTATAATTGAAACTGATGCTCTGTGCTAATCTAAACTCTTTAATACAGAAGCATATACCCATAAAATGCCAAATAAGGGAGCAGCACTCATGTCTTGTTGAGCTGCTAAAACTGCTTTGGACTTTGGAGGAAAGCAGTTGCACTCCAGTTCAAGGAATTTGCCAGTTCACTTTCAGAAAGTGGTACAACTAATTGTACAAAGGAAGGGAGCATCTGAAATCTGAAGATGGAAGACTCGATGATCCAAGAGTTCTTTTCCAACCTGGTGATTCTATGACCTTGCGCTTTGTTTTAATGTATTGTTTGAAATTCAAAAAATGCCCATTTTAACATTTATTGATTTAAGAATTCTGTTCCTTGGAGATGAGTACATGGTTAACTTGGGCATATCCACTCCACCACTGTGCAAACGGGAAACCCTCGCCTAAGAAGTTTTCCCATCAATTATCTACCTACAAGTACAACCTACACCTTATCCTGGGACTGAAACCTGTGGGCAAGTGTAGCAACAATCTTTCAGCAATGAAACGAGTCCTTCTTGCTTTCACATGGTTGTCACTATGCACACATACTTTTTGGGACTTGTTTCTCTCATTCCGTATCAGATTAAACATGAATAAAAGCTTCAGATGCAAATCCTAAGTTTTTCTTTTCATATGAGTGCACTTTGTGTTTTAGCAGGCTCCTCTTGCCATACAGGAAGACTCTAGAGAGCAATGTATAAAAATGGTGGAGTAGCTGGGCAAGAGGCTGTTGCCCCAGGACTGGCATGAATATTCTGCACTATCATCTAGAATGGCAGTGAAATGGGGAGGTTATCACAAACTGTCCCTGTCTATTTATGGCTTGTGTACAACTTTGACCACAGGTAAATCTATCTGCTATGTAGTGTGAGGGAAGGGATACGCCTGAAAATTATATATAAGTAGCTAAAGAGACCTCTGGGTTGCACAGAGGAGAGGCACAGCCATTTCACAAACACCTAGAGATTATCCTCTTCAACAGTCCCGGAAGGCTAAGAGCACAGACGTGTTCCTGTTTTGCAAGGCAATGTGCTTGTATAGCTGCCTGACGGCCGAAGTTTTTGGCACCTCTTTCCTTTTTTCTTGCTGTTGCCCTACCAGATGATGCCCAAACACTTGGAGAGTGAAAAAAGGCATTATCAGCCTTCCACAATGCACTGTCAAGCAGAAACAGTGACAACCCACGACACAAAAATATTACAAGTTCTACACTGCTGAGGGGATGTCTCTGAAGCACAGCTCCTCTTCTAATGCACTAGCATTAAGCCTTTGCAAAATAAAGTAAAAATCAATAAATCATTAGGCTTTTCTGAACTTCATTCCTTCAGTTTCTATGTATTACTTAGTGGCCTTTTATTCTCCTCTGTTCTGCAGTTCCTGACTAAAATAGAAAGGATGGAAAGCTGCGGGGAAGATACTGATGGACAGCTTTACAAATTGTTCCAGCTGAACCATAAAACTGTCAAACAAATGATACATGTTAGTTGTGATGGCCCAGTGCCTCCCAGAAATAGAGTGATTCCCTAATGGAAGACTTTGGTAAGGAATGAAACATTAATTAGGCCTTATGCAAGATGGATATAAAAAGGATTAGAGACAAACCATAGGTTTGCTGTAGCAAAGGCAGAATGAAAGTCAGAGCATTCAATTCTGAACTTTGGTTTCTTGACTGATTAGAAGCAATACAGACCTGCACTTGAGATCATATGGTAGAGGAAAACATCGTTATTCCTTGTGTTGAAAGGGCTAGTGTTCCAATGCCCATAGTTTTCTTTACACACTTCACAAACCCAGTGCTGGGAGAATACTTCTGTTCTCAATTATTGACATGGTTCCTAACAGGCAAAGCTAATGGGTTGTCTCATGAGCTCATGATGATGTCCACAGGAGGTCTAATATGAAATTAAGGCTATACTTGGAGTGAAAGTGGCAAATAGCTTTTTGAGTACAGCGCATTGACTTGTTTAGACACAAAAAGCCAATGAAAGCTTTCAAAGGACTCAAAGAGCTGCCAATCTGATTTCTTCTAGAGGGCTTTATGATTTGTTATGGTTTTTTCCTCTGACTTTCCACAGCCTCCACAAAATATCAGTTACAATCAATATCTTGTGGAACAAACAAGTGAAATCTTGTGTCTTTCCATTTTTCAGACATGTTTCCAAACTAGTATTAATTAATACGTTGCCTGGCATCTAACTTGAACTTAAAGTTCAGACCAGGAGCCATCATTGATATTAACACAGCCAGCACCACAGATTTCCAAAACTTGCTGTCAAACCAAATAAAGGCAATTTTAATTCTAATTCACAAAAAGCCTGTGTCTGGTGGATTCTGTTTAACAAACATTATGACAAATGATAAGTTAATTGACCCATTAAGGACATATACATAAATAATAAAAATTCCCTCCTGGATTAGCTGCAAAACAGAAGCTGACACAAATCTTGAAGCACCTGGGGGCACCTGGAAACTGTATCCATATGTCAAAAATTTGTTCTTGCCAAACTACAACTGCCTGTTCTTAAACTGTGAAAGGTCCACTGGTTAACACTCTTTGAATGGTAGCACATACTACTACTACTGCTGGACCACAGAATTTGAATGTCTCTCTCTGTTCTAACTCTTGCAGAAGAAAGTTGCTGACAGAGTATAAAAGAGATTCACAACCCCCTCCTGTTCAGACCCAGTGCACATAAGGAATCAGAGAGTTGCAGACAGTGTGGTTTCTGCCTACAGCTAAACCAAAAACTTCTTATGGGCACTTCTGCATGGCACTTCTAAGGCCACATATCTTTTCCTGTTCCTGCACTGCTACCAGAAGTACTGTGCTCCCCAGCATAAGGTCTTCAGTTAAAGCTAACTCAACAGGGTTCAGTCTGGTTCTTACACAGACATGAATCGTTTCTCTTCCATCGTGGTAGGCATGTTTTCCTCCTCATATTCAGAACAGAGCTTATTGCAGTCTTCTGAAGCCTTGTGGCCCTCTACCTTCTTTTGGATAGCCACATTTTTGTGCATCCAAAGCCATGGCATGACTGTGAGAGAGAGTTGTGTTTTTCCCTTCTAATTTCAAGGATTCTCTGCATGTACATTACAAACATTATTTTGTACATAAGTACAGAGAAACCTTTGCTGAGCAGAGCAGAAAAATGAAGTAAAAAGAATAGGCCAGAGCCCTGTTTTCAGCTACATCTGTGTGGCTCTCAGTGAAGACCATTTTGAAAAGGATAATGTTTCTCGGAAAGGTGCCCAGGAAATCGTCATGTCCGACTTGGAAGGGTACCATCTACATTGTTCACAAGCTGCCTGAGACATGCTAGATGATCACAGATTTGAGGAAAAACTTTGTAGGTGCTCCAAATCAAGGACAACATAAGTAAGAAATGGGAGTTGTCACTGAATGTGCTCTTCCAAGGAAACCTGTAAACAGAGATTGAAACAAAAGATACATCTTTTACCTCTGCACAAGACTTGGAGAAGTTCACTAAACACTCCTCCAACATTTCAGCTCTTTTTTCCCATGTGCACTGTGGAAATCAACTCCCAAGTCCCTGTCCACCTTGTGTGCTGATGTCACTTCCAGAAGCACCAAAGACTGTCTGAGTTTTGAGGGATAGAAACATTCCTTCCTCCTGCCTTAAAGCAAGACCTGGAACATGCTTTGACCATAGGTAGACACATTCAAACCCTCACTCCCCAAGAGGACCTAAAGAAGCTGAAATAGAACTGACTGATGCTGGGCACCAAACAGATAAATGGTAATTTTTGGCTGATGCAGCCAAAAGGAAACATATGGGATAAGGTGGCTTATCAGAATGATGCAAGGCAGTATATCATTCTCGTCTAGCCAACACAATGCTGTCTTTCCTACACATGACTACAGTAATAACAGATGTATAGAAAATGACCGACATGTAACATCAATACTATTCTTTCTGGTACCTCTGCAGTGCTCTTCATATGTTATAAAACAAATTTTGCAGTGGGCAAAAGGGGGGAGAGATCATATGCAGAGCTCAGAATTTATTGTGAGTATAATTATTTTCTTCACAGCCAAACTATAATTCAGGAGATCATTAGTTCAGTTACAGTAATATCAACATCCTGAAAAGAAAACTAAGACTGATGTACATTAAATTCCTAGTATGTATCCCTTTTTCTGCCCTTATGTTTAACTGTCCTAAGTTGCAGGGAGGACGTACACTCTTCCTAAGCAGAAAGTGAATAACACACTGGGTCCTTGGCATACAAATTTCTTCACCATAAGTAGGGTAGTGGTGGTTGTGCGGTGGTGGTTACCTGCTTGTGGCTAATTTTGCATGTTTTCTTAATAAAGTCTTCTTTGTTTTCATTAGTTTTCAGCTCAGTTTGTATAGTTGGACACAGGATAACTCTTCACTCAGGGACAATGCAGTTAAACCAAAACTTTAAAACTGGCAGTAAAATCTTTGGGATTTATTTTGGGATTTATTTCCCTCCCATAGTGGCCTGTTATTCTCCTCTGTTCTGCAGTTCCTGACTAAAATAGAAAGGATGGAAAGCTGTGGGGAAGATACTGATGGACAGCTTTACAAATTGTTCCAGCTGAACCATAAAACTGTGTGCTCCCTAGGGAGCACACACTAGCAACAACCCCATGACTACAATACTACAGAGGAAGAACTATATAACCCGGCACAGGAAGAACATTGGCCCTTCACAGTAGTCCTCTCCATCAACAAAACATGCATTGCTACTGTTCGCAAACCGGCCTCTCCCAGCTTCAGTTAACATAAGGAACTATGCCACAACTGTCTGTATTGGCAGATGTTTGTGTCAGTCCTGGGTGCATGAACAGTCCTCAACAGCCCTGACCAGCTTCCTCGAAGACCCTCACCTACAACCCCTGCCCATGAGCCCTGAACCCCATTTCTGCTCAGCCTGGATCTTTCAGCTCGTACCACAGCTATCTCATAGAACTGCTGGTCTCAGCACTGCCTACATTTGGCCATGGACCTTGTTGATCTCGACAACGATCTGTAGACTGACTTCCCAGCTCGACCTCAGAGCTGTCATCTCACTGTGGATTTGCCTGGTCCAGATTTGATGATCTGGACTCTGTGCTGACAACATCTCCCTCTTCAGCGCCTGCCCTGTTCCCCAGTTCAAAGGCAGTGGTTTGGGCTAGCGAGGCTTCCGTCAGCCCTACTAGCCCCCTTAGCTCCCTGAGCCCCAGAGAGCAGCTGCCCTCTGATGCACCCTGGCACATTTTACCCCCAATGGTACTTACTGAGCTAAGCAGAAAAAATCTAAGCAAATGTCACCAAACCACCAAACAAACATTACCACAACTAAAACAAGCTCAGGTCAAGACAACATTCTGTCAGGTTAATGTAAAGCCTAACATTTGTAGCAACAGAATTATATGTATTATGCTACATCTAAAGATTAGAAGCTCAATTTGAGATGGCAGTATGTGCTTACAGCCCACAAAGCCATCCATATCCTAGACTTCTCTTGAGAAGTGTGACTAGCAAGTTGAGGGAGAGGATTCTCCCCCTCTACTCCACTCTTGTGAGACCTCATGCATACTACTGCATTGAGTTCTGGAGTTCTCATCACAGGAAGGACATGAATCTGCTAGAGTGAGTCCAGAGGAGGCTGTGAAGATGATGGGAGGTCTGCAGCACCTCCCATATGAGGACAGGCTCAGAGAGTCGGGATTGCTCAGCCCAGAGAAGAGAAGGCTCCAGGGAGACCTTAGAGCAGCCTTTCACTACTTAGAGGGGATCTACAGGAAAGGTGGGGAGGGGCCATTTATCAGGGAGTGTAGAGACAAGACAAATGGGAATGGTGGTTGTGAGACCCACTCATTCTTTCCCACTCCTGTCTCTGTGCTTCTTCTATTGTGGACTGCTTGGTGCCAGACCCACACAGGGCAATGTCTCTACAGCTTGCTAGTCCACAAGAAAACAAACTGCCCCAACAAAAGAGTTTCTTCCCATCCAGTCAGCAAGCTGAATTATCTTTCCTTCAGCAAGAACAGGCAAGGAGCAGCAGGAAGAAAATCAGGACCAGCCCTTTTGGCAGGAGCCAAAGGGAGGCTCTGCAAAGGGATCTGAACAGGATGGACTGCTGGGCTGAGACCAACGGCATGAGGTTTAACAAGGCCAAATGCCGGGTCCTGCACTTGGGGCACAACAACCCTAAGCAGAGGTACAGACTAGGAGAAGCCTGGCTGGAAAGCTGCCAGGAGGAGAAGGACCTGGGGGTGTTGGTTGACAGCCGACTGAACATGAGCCAGCAGTGTGCCCAGGTGGCCAAAAAGGCCAATGGCATCCTGGCTTGTATCAGGAACGGGGTGACCAGCAGGTCCAGGGAGGTTATTCTCCCCCTGTACTCGGCAATGGTGAGACCACACCTCGAGTCCTGTGTTCAGTTCTGGGCCCCTCACCACAAGAAGGGTGTTGTGGCTCTGGAGCGAGTCCAGAGAAGGGCAACAAAGCTGATGAAGGGGCTGGAGAACAAATCTTATGAGGAGCGGCTAAGAGAGCTGGGGTTGTTTAGCCTGGAGAAGAGGAGGCTGAGGGGTGACCTTATTACTCTCTACAACTACCTGAAGGGAGGTTGTGGAGAGGAGGGAGCTGGCCTCTTCTCCCAAGTGACAGGGGACAGGACGAGAGGGAATGGCCTCAAGCTCTGCCAGGGGAGATATAGGCTTGAGATTAGGAAGAAATTCTTCACGGAGAGGGTGGTTAGGCATTGGAACGGTCTGCCCAGGGAGGTGGTTGAGTCACCATCCCTGGAGGTGTTTAAGGTTAGGGTAGATGAGGTGCTTAGGAGCATGATTTAGGGATTGGTGGGAATGGTTGGACTCGACGATCCAGTGGGTCTCTTCCAACCTGGTCATTCTGTGATTCTGTGATTCTGTGATTCTGTGATTCTGTGATTCTGTGATTCTGAGCCCTGGTTAGAGTGGATTACATATGATATGAAACTCAAGACTATTCAGCTGAGTCTATATGCCCAAAGACCAGCTACTTCCATGTGGGAATGGGAAGTTATTCAAGAAGTAAAGACTGTCTTAAGCCCTGGAATGCCATTATTAATGCTTAGTTAATACAAAAAATATCCAGGTATATGTCCATCATTTCCTCCCACAGCCAAAAGCAGAATTCAGGCTCTAGAGGATTTTCTAGGCTTCAGGTTCCATATGTTACAGCAAAATTCTTGTTTCTGTCAGTGTGATTAGGTGGTTATGTGACAAAGTAATCTGGGCAGTTCTAGGGGTGCTCTTTGAGGCCAAATTTATAATTCATTTAAGTCCTGAGGGAGTTGGAGGCATCTAAATGGAAAAGTGTGCCCCTCCTGGCCCTGAAAATTTGCTGTTCTCAAGTTTCTTCAGTATTGTGCAAGTACTTCCTGATAGAGAAAAAGAAATGCATCAGGAAGAGCAACCTGCACTTTGATATGCCTGAAGGAGTCTGATATGCCTCTGGTCCAAAAATATCCGCAGGCATGCAGCAGAGAGAGCAGCTGAGGCCAAAGGGTTTCTACAGCCTTTCTGTGAGGTGTGACTCAACTCAGGTGAAACAGGTTTTACAGCTTTCCTCTGCCCAGCTTGAGACACTGGAGCCAGGCATATGACACTCAACCTGGGAAGGGTCAGCCTCAGCATAATGGAAAGAGCTATTGCACAGTGCTGCTCTCCTGCTACTTTCCTTCAATTCTCCCACCATTTCCAATGCCCGTGTACCTCCTTTGCACAGGAAGAGCTTCTGGGCTGTACAGGGAGACAGGTGGAATCTGCTATAAAATCCCCAGTGTCCTCTGGGGATTTATCTGCTATAAAATCCTGGCAGTGTCATCTGTGGGAAACCTCCCCAGTAAAATGCTCAAAAGAAACACTCCTACTGGGCACTCCTGAGCCCTTGGAAAAAAGTAAGGTCAGAAAGTCAAAGGTAATTGTGGATCTTCCCCCTGGCAAGGGTCCTTATGAGGGTTCTCCCTGACAGTCTCTAGAACTATGTTTACAGCAAGCTGGACACAGGTGTTCAGCTCTGAACCAAGCTTTTACACTTGAGAAATTGCTTGCTGGAGGTGATGTGTGGTCACCCTGGCATTTGCTGTGCCTCTGGGAGAGGAGGCTTGGGAGAGCTGCAAGGCAGGCCACTGAATTCCACTGGTGTAGCCTGGCATTTGGCCTGCAAATGCTTCCAGGAACATGTTGGTCCCATTGACTACCTTGTTCGGGAAAAAGCAAACCATTTGCCCCAAGCTGCTCTCTCTGAAGCATCCCTGCAGGTGTTTTGGGAACGGAGGCATATCAGGTCCTTCACAGGGAGCAGGTAGCTCTTTCTGCCTCATTTTCTGTCTCCAGCAGGAAGTATCAGGGCAGCTGTGGTGAGCTGGAAAGTCTTTCTGCTGGGAATTGCAGTGCTTCAAACTAAGTACCTTGAAAAATCTTGTTAGCTGCTTTCTTAGATACAGAAAGAGAAACATAGACAGCATGTTAGATGCCTCCAGTTGTCCATCTCTCCTTTGGCTATGGTTTTGTCTTATTTTCTGTTTCCCAACTTCTGGTTTTATGTGGTTAATATGCTAGATGAAGCTCTTCCCCATGTCTTGGGAGAAGTAGTAGGAAACAAGGGTGACAGTTTCTTTAGCCACTACCCAGTCTCTGAGAAGGGACTTCTTGGAAATCCTCTGTAGAACATGGTCTTGCCAGATCCCTGGGAAGAGTCTTTAACTGAGCTCTGACTGACACTTCTTTAAAATGCCAACAGAGCACAGTCTGCATCGATGGTTCTGTTGTATTTCATGACTTTCTACAACATGCCTGATACCACGTCTGAGAAGGGCTTAGATTTCCTGGCCAAATGGACAAAGTTTTTGTTTGACACCTTGTTTTCCAGATGTGACTTTGAAATTAGCCAAGCTGAAACACAACAGCTTGGTTTTGGCTGTTTCTGAGGGAAAGTGAGGGTGGTCTCCATGGCTCAAGCCTTCCTAATGCCAATGGGGACAATTTGTGGCAGGAAACCATGGGCTTCATGGGGTTTCTCCCTTGTAAATAACTTTTTGCTGAAATTTGCTGGGAGGTCTTTGGTTAGGAGGTTGAGCTTTTGTCTCATCTACAAGAGATAGTCCACACCCATTGCAGCTAGGTCCTGGAGGTGCTGGTATATGTGTCTGCCCCACAATGAACCCTCCACATTTGAAAACAGTGAGGTGCAGGCTTGCTGTTAATAAGCAAAAAACCCACAGTAAGACACTTGGCAGTCAGGTGTGCTCTTCCTTGCACTTATCCCTCTGTAGGAGAAGCCACCAAGAGAAGTAACACCAGTGAGGTGCTTCCCCATGCACCATCATTTGAAGCTGGTAAAATGTCTACAGCCCTCACTGAAGCAGCATTCATCTCAAAGGCAGCTGTTGTAGGGAACAGCTGGCAGCACAGAGCTAACTTCTCTGTCTATTGGCCTCTAGGTTGCCAGATCCCACTTGAGCTGACAATTCCACTGCCTGTTCAGTACCTTCCTCAGGTCCTCTAACAAAACAGAGTCTGGAGGAGACACATATCTCTCTGCAGAAGCACTACCTGCCAGACTGGCATTGCATCTAAGGATAAAGGCAATGTCTTATACATCCTGCATGGAAACATCACTAGAGCTCAGACTGGGCCTTGCTGTTCTTCCAATGCTTTGGAGTACTGGTGATAAGTCACAGCAGGAACAGCCCTGTAGAAATAAGAGAAATGCCCCTTGCCAAAGTCAAGACAAAATATTAGATTGTCGTTCCCACCGGAGCCTCCAGGAGTCAATGCTATTGCCTGAATTTTGGGTGTTAGCCTTGGAAGTTCGTAACAAGACTGTGCTGTTCTGTGCTGTACTGTGCTGTGCTGGGCTGTGCTGTGCTGGTCTGCTCTGGGCTGTGCTGGTCTGTGCTGTGCTGTTCTGTGCTGGTCTGTGCTGGTCTGTGCTGTGCTGGTCTGTGCTGTGCTGTGCTGTGCTTGGCTGGGCTGGGGCTGGGCTGGGCTCAGCTTCGGTGTCTCCACATCTCATGCTGCCATGGGGCTGCTGCTGGTCCCGTAGCTGAGCGCAGGCTCTGTGAAATTCATGGTGTCCATGGATGTCCCGTGAGCTGAGCAGCTCCTGCAGCACTTTTGGAGGAGCCTTGGCTTGTGGCAAATGCACGCAGCCCCGTGGCAGCTGCAGGCCACATACTACTGGTTAGATGCAGTGGACTGAGAGCTGCTGCCTCTGCCTCTCTCAAGCCAAGCATCCCTGGAGGGTGAAGGCATGGCCTCACTGAAGGAACCTTTGGTTTTCTGGGCTGGCTGCTGTGGGGTTAGAAGGCCTTGTGCCTTGCTGCCTGCTACTGGTCATCCTCTTGCATGTCACCTGTGAGCAGCAGCTCCTGGGACATGGCCAGTTAAGATAAAGGGAGTAGATCAGGACAGGGCCACTTTACATTTGCTCTCTGACTTGCTACCTCCCATCAAGGGCCTTCAAACATGTGAAGCCCTTCCTTTTATCCAGACAGCACATCTGTTGGCTCATTCTCTTCCATTTCCAGTGTTCCTGTTGTCACAGTGCCTAAGTAGGCTCAGACAAAACTTCCCTGGCTATTAGTTCTGGGATTTTGCTCTTGCAAGACACTTCTGATATGCACCATCTTCCTGATATGGCCAGTGAGTTCAGTTGTTCTATGTCAGGGGAATTGGTGGGACTATGCATAAATTCCAGCTCCACCACTTCATATCCCTTAGTACTTCGCTTCTTGGAGAAATCCCAGTCTTGCTGAGCTAGGTGAGGCTGAAGAGTCTTCAAGTTTATGGCTCTCTAAATGGTTCAGCAGCTCTTCAGTTGTAACACCTGGCCAACACTGGTATTTCTCAAGCTCCTAGCTCCCTTGAAAGCTCACACTGTGACAGAACTGCATTCCAGTTGTTAAGGTTTCTTTTTTTTATGTCACAATTTCAGACAGATCAGCAAATGCACAGCTGTGGATCATCAGCTGATAAAGCTTGGAGACTGCAAGGCTTGAGGTTCTCTTGGATGAGCACTTTCCACTTAGAACAGGGAAGGACATATACTCATACTACCAATACCAAAACCCACTGTATTGACTGCTTTCTTTTGGACCTTATCATGGTTTCTGCTAGTTTTCTCTTTGGCAGAGTATGAATTTCAAGGTGTTTATTCAGTGTGCACCAAGAAAAAATATGTAAATGCTTTATGACTTGCGTTCCACCTTTGCCACTGCTTGAACTGCTGCAAGTTTGAATCTCAAGAGTAGTAGTAAGTGACCCCTCCAAAAACCAACAGTTAACAGTCGCTGGAACAATTAAAAAGACCCAAATGATGGATACATTTTTAGTAATACTGGCACTGGTAACTTCTCAGTCTTACTTATGTGATTTGAAGCAATGTGAGGGAGATGCTAAGTGCCTTGTATGCTGGTAAAGTTGCCAAAAGGGCTCATGTGTGCTGGCCAATTTGTATGAAGCACTACAAGGTTGTAATCTGTGTCAAGACTTACATTTTCACATAAGAATGCAAAAGGCGGGGTAATAGATGAGCAGTGTCTTAGGACTAAACCACACCAGGTTCTCATCCAGGTGGGGCAAGCATGCTCCTTGGACCATGGGATGAGTATGTGGAAGGGGACAGAGGAGGAGAGGATGAAAATATGTCTCTCCCCAGCATAGTTAGCTAGCATAGAGCTGATCCACCCATCAGAGGAGTCAGATCACTGTAGGCAAAGCATAAACTATTCTAGTTTATCTTACATTAGTTCTTCACTTCCACAGCTAACATGCAGTCTGTAGTTTAGAGCACAAGTATACTTTCAAGTATTTTACAAAACCTTGGGGACAATGTTTTTTGTCTTTCTTGTAATACAAGTACTTTAACACTCAGAATTTGCATATTACCAGGAGTCTTAATAAGAGTCTCTAAAGATGTGCAAAGCCAGTGAACTGTGCAGCCTTGTAAATTTCTGTCTTGTGGAGGGTGGAGGTGAGTTCTCCCTCTATCTCACAGCTCTGTCTGTGGAGACAGAGGTGTTACGTTAATGTCAGTGGAATTAGTAGACACCAAAGTCATGTTACTATGATGAGTTCTATACAGACATAAGTGGGTAAAACTGCTTGCAGCATCAAGCATAGAAACCTCAAGCCATGTACTCCTGTGCTGCCTTATGCTCAGGGGTGAGTTGAACATGGCTGGAGAATGTGGAAGCTCTAAGAGTCTAATTCTGGTTTTAACAAGTGCAGCTTCCACAGCAGTGCAAGGCCTGATGCCATTGCATGGACTTCAGCACGAATATCAAATTCTTATTTGCCTTACAACACACCTGAGCAGGTCTGACTTCACTCCAAAGCCTACAAAACACTGAAGTGCCTTTATCATCAGTTACTCAGAGAGAAGATGACTTCATTGTATGACTTCTGCAGGCCACTGCTGCCTTAGGTTGCTACCTGTGCAGCAATGACTGCTTGTAATACTTTCCTTTGAGCGTGGCAATGAGATGCCCCGAAGTTTTGTCCTGCTTTGTTAAACTACATGTGTAGCCAGATAGCATCCAAATAACCTGAAACTCTGTTTTGCTTCTATTTTGTGTTAGACAGCGCTCCTCATGCCAGGAAGGATCTTGCAGGTGGTATAGGGGCCTAACACAGGGATTTTCAGATACCCAGTGGAGCTGCTAGTTAACGTTGAAAAAAAAGTATGGTTTCTTTTCTGTCCCTCTTTTCCTGAAGCTCCCCTTTACCTCACAGTGCTGACCTATTTGACCTGAGAAAAGACCGAGAGACGGACCTTGCTTAAATTTCTTGTTCCACATGGTGCCATTGAAAAAGTTCAAATTAACTGGTTACTGGAATTAATTTCTCACTAAGTAAGTAAGTAAACACCTTTGGTAAGTCAAAATCCAGAAGAATGTGACACATTAAATTGTACAGCAAGTGCTCACTTTGATATTTATCTTATTATAATTGCAAACTGGGTATGGCTTTGCGTCCTTAGAAGTCAGGTAATTACCAGTGGAGGTAAATCAGTTTTGGGGTGTATAAGATTAAGAAAGAGAGAGCTTGTATTGAGAAAGATGGGCCTAACGTGCATACATTTCAACCCAACAACAGCTCAAGGAGCAGTTTAAGGTTTCCTTTCATCTGAAGCGTCTTGTGGGTGTGATGGTCAAGCAGCAATGGGTTTTCTGGACTATTGCATGTACAAGGTACTACTGCAACTTTTTTTTTTTAACTGGGTACATCCTTTTAAAAATACTTCTTCTCACAACTTTGAAATGACAGCTCTAGAGGAGTTTCCAATGTCTCCTTAAGCAAGGAAGAGTTCTGCTTTTCAGTCAAGGCATCCATTGTTAATGTTATGGGAGGAGCTCTCAGCTGCATTTGACACAACAATCATTCTGACTGTTTTCAAGACTGAGGGTTATCACTGCTGTTCCGTCAAGTCCAGCAGAGTTAGATTAACACCAGCAACTACTCAGAACTGCGATAAACTTCTAGGCGAAGCCACACTTTGAAAGTGCAGTCCCTGTCTGTATCTGGTCTGTCCAAATGTGTGCCTAGAGCCCCCCCTGGCTGTAAGTCTGGAGTTAATGTAATATTCAGATCACAGTGTTCTATCCCCTTTCCAGGTAGACGAGTCTTTGGCGAAAGCGAGGAATGGGACGGAATTCCTTAACAAGGCTTTTCAGGTGGCAGTACTGCCACAAGCCTGACTTCTCACCCATCTTGCTACGTGCTTTGCTAACCATTAGCCATTCTAAGAACAATGCTGTGGGACCGGGAAGGTGGCTTACTTTTTCTGTTTAATTTAGGAGACATGATAGAGCAAAAGAAGTCCCATGAAGACTAAAATGAGTCTAACTTACTGAGAGGTCCAAATGGAAGCTGCCACTATTTTATTACTGTTTCTGACTTCCTTCTACTTAACTTAGGGGTTTCTTTTTGCATCCTGAACCCACCTGTGCGCTGCGTCATGACAGATAGTGACAACTAAACCAAGGTGGCTTTAGTTAATACCAGTCAATACCATCTTCCAAAAGGACTCATAAACATAATAACATTTCTATTTCTAGGGAAATACATGTCAGTCTTCAGGAGGACAGCACTGGAATTCCTGGCCTTTCAAGTCCCGTTTAATTCAGCTTGAACACACTCATACCAAGATGACCAGCAGAAAGAACCTAATACAGATGCCTAGAACAGGAGTGAGTGCTCTGTGTGGAAAAACAAACCATAAATATCCCACCAGATGGTGTAGTAGCTTTTGAAATTCTGCCTAGCTCAGGGTCTTACTAAGGTGAGCGTATTTAAAAAACACATCATTATTGCAGGTGCTATCCCAGACACAAACAGATGAGAATCTACCAGTTGTGTGAGGAAGCAACAAGGGAAAGAATGGTCAGAGTCAGGAAATGTGATGTGAGCAGAGGATTAGTGGGGTTCAGAATGTTCATTAGGAACAGGGTATGTTTTCTTCCTAGGGATGAGAGTGTGCTTGAGTATGTAACTTTGTTTGGGAAGGTGTTTAGAGGTTCAGCACACAGGTAAGTATTACATGTGTACCCCAGAGATGCCTCTGTACATACATATCCTGTGAATACAGGAAGTAAAACAACTCCTTCCTCCTACCTTTCCCTGTGAAAGTTTCCCAGTAAACACTCTTTCCTGTGCTATGTCTCCCTCTTACTGGGCTACAGGTTTTATAACTACTCTTACAGTGACCTAGCTTCAGCAGGAACAAGGGCAACTGTCACTGCTTGCCACCAGTGGAGCCCTTGGCTTATATCTTAGAGATTTGTCCTGAGAGATTGCTTGAGTCTTCTGAATTTGTGACCAATTGATTTACAGAAAAATCTGTGAGTGCCTTTGAAAAGAAAGTAGCCACACCTACACTCAAATCCAAAGTTCCTCCTGACACCTGTCTTGGCTGTGCCCTATCTTGGGTTAGGCTTTCCAAATGACTGAGGGAAGAGAACGTATCTATTATGGATTCTGCACAGCCGCTTTAGGGAGTGAGGCACTGAGTCCTTTAATCGCATACTCCTTAATGCAATCAACATTCTAGAAGCACGGAAACTTAGCAGTCAAGCATGAAGCCCCAGAAAAGATATAGTGCATCAGGGCAGAGTTCTAACTCACCAGCCTCAATATTTAGCCCAGCTTTGACATGTAGGAATTAGAAACTTTGTTACTGTTTAGAACAAAGGTAAAACTGCTCTTTTTGCAAAAATGTGCATTTTTCACAAATAAGAATACATCTAAGTTGTGGAAGGACAATCAGTGAACCAAGCAGCAGCAATAGTCTGGAAAGGGAGAGACCGTGGAGCCTGTAGACAAACACTGGGACTGAAAGAAACATCAGGGGCAAGAATTCAAGTCCAAACAGGAGTTCAGTGCTGATGCTGGATTCTGTGCATGTGCCATTATCTTCCTGAACCAGTGATTCCCAGAAGGATGTAAAGAGATTTTGAGTGAGGATCTTGTAATAGCAAAGCTGTGTGATGTCATGGGACCAGTGTGTAAAGATGTCTTGGAAGGTGATGGTAGGTGCTTGACTGAAGAAGAGCCCTTCAGAAAACAGAGGACTACAGAGGACTAGGAGATACCCCCACCGTGGAAGGCTAAGAGGAATAGGCATTGCTTTTACTCACTATTGTGCCAGCTGTAAAAAGGTGCCATAAATATTCCTCCCAAGAACCTCTGCTATGAGGACAGACTGAGGGAGTTGGGCTCCTTCAGTCAGGAGAAGAGAAGGCTCTGGGGAGACCTCATAGTAGCCTTAGAGTACCTGACAGGGGCCTAGAGGAAAGCAGGGGAGGACTGTTTAGAAGGGCACATAGTGATAGGAGGAGGGGGAATGGTTTTAAATTGGAAGGGGGAAGATTTAGATTGGACATTAGGAAGAAATTCTTCCCTATGAGGATGGAGAGACACTGGCCCAGGTTGCCCAGGGAAGCTGTGGCTGCCCCATCCTGGGAGGTGTTCAAGGCCAAGCTGGATGGGGCCTTGGGCAGCCTGGTGTGCTGGGAGGTGTCCCTGCCCATGGCAGGGGGCTTGGAATTGGATGGGCTTTGAGGTCCCTTTCAATCCAAATCACTGGGTGTATCTTGGTTACAGACGTGGCATTCCAAGCAAACTAATTATCCTGACATGGATGAAAAAGAAAGTTCGTATCTTGGACGATGTAACAGGGCTAAAAAGAGAAAGAGGTGATCACCAAGCAGCGTACAGGAGAGCAAGCAGTGTAAACGGGATTTTGAAAGTTGCAATGGCTCTAAAAAGACAAATAGATCAGCACGTGGTGCACAAGAGACGCAGCACAAAAAAAAAAATGCGTCTTGGAAGAGGCAAGAGGACTAAAAAGAGAGACAGATCAGCAAGCAGTGCGCTGGAAAAGCAGTGCTACAAGCCAGATCTCAGAAGATGCACAAGGGCTACAAAGATAGACCAATTAGCAAGCGGTGCACCAGAGAACCAGGACTGCAAGCCAGATCTCAGAAGACACAAGAGGGCTACAAAGAGAAAAAGATCAGCAAGTAGTGCACCAGAGAAGCAGCACAAGAAACCGGATCTTGGCAGACGAAAGAGATCTAAAAAGACAGACAGACCAGTAAGTGGTTGACCAGAGAGCAAGCGCAAGAAATCAGATCTATGAAGAAGCAAGAGTGCTACAAAGAGAGAGAGATTGGGAAGTGGTGCACCAGAGAACGAGTGCAAGAAAACAGATCTTGGAGGAAGCAAGACAGCTAAAAAAGAGATGGAGATCAGCAGGCAGTGCTCAGGAGGACAAGCGCTGCAAACTGGATCATAGCGGGACAAGTGCTCACAAAATGGAATTGCAGGCAAGACCCAGTATCTATGAATATTTGCAGATACTTGACCCATTTTAATGGAGGAAATTTTATTTTATGAAGATTAATTTTATCTGGGCAACAGCCATTGAGTGGAGTGAGCATAGGGAGCTGAGTTGGTAATATTAGTAGTTTATTCATTTTGCTGATACTAGTGGCTTATTCTTTTTGCTGGGTTTTGATTTTCGTGAATGAAAATGTGTAGTTTGCAGGTACACTTGTGGCAGCACACAGGACAGTCTTGCTGTTTGTTCTCAGGATATATTTGACTAGATTAGTGAACAAGAACCATCCGTTGGGGTGCCTGAAACACAGGCATCTCTCTCATGCCATCAGAATTTCCCTGGCGACAGGCATTTATTTCAACCCTACTCAAAAATGCAAGCCCAAGTTTTTAGACTTGCTTTTGACTTGGTATTGTCTAAACAGGAGATCACATCTGAATTTTACTTTTGTAGAAATATATTTACTAAGACGTTCTAAGAATCGCTAAATAATCTGTACAGTCAGATATGTAAGACGTCTGCCCACTAGTGGGGCAGTTGTTCTGATCTTTAATATCATCCATTTAACACTTTACAAAGCTGCAGATAGGATTTATAGTGCAATGCCTGCAGCTGAGACGGCCTAAAATAAATGCATATGCTGTATGCGATATATCAAACAATTCCTATCAAAAATGCAGACTAGTGATTTAGTGTCAGTTACTTTAAAGGGGTACTTTAATGTGGTGAAGAGGTAATTTTATATAGAAATATAGCAGATCGTTCAGACCTCTGTCTCTGGAAGACACATCTAAAAGACACCTTTGATGCATAAAAGAGAATTCTTAAATGCTTTTGTTTTAAATAAGAATATGGGCACTGAAATGCTGAAGGAAAATTCATGGAACCAATCTTGTAAAAAGAAGACAATAGCCTTATAGTTTTCTGTTGCCTTGCCACTGCAAGTATCCCACCTGAAAATACGTTCCTTGCCACCTTTCTGCCCTGGAACATAAACGATGTGCCCTGTGAATTGCTGGGGGCTGAATTGGAAATTGTTCGTGTCTAGTGCTTGTGGCCTGGTGCGTATCTGAGTGCCCAACTGCCTCCCTGCTGAATGCATTTTGTATTCTGAGATTAATTCACTCAGGTTTGTTGATTGGTTGGACAATCTTGGTGTCGTTCCAGGCGAGTTGTCAAAGAAGCATAGCCAGGCGTGGTCACCTGATCTGTCAGAGAGGAGACATTCTAAATGAATGATGTATAGTATATTTTTCCATTATATATATTTAGCTTTTCAGATAGAATAAGTTCTTTTAGTTCAAGAAGTGAGGGGGCTCTCAAGACTTTTCTTTCTCTCTTGATTGTTTCATGTGTGGAGTTGGGACTGTTATTTTTTCACAATATATTATGATATATATTAAAAGTATATTTCATTGTTTCTTTTCCCCTTCTGTCCTCCCTCAAAAAATAGTCAATATAGTTACTGAACCCATTGAAATGGAATCCCTGTAAATGTACTTTGAAGACAGTTGTCCAGTAACATCTCTCAGACCAGGTATTTACAATTTAGAGCAAAGCCTAGAACAATCTTCACTAATAGTATTTATTCCTTCTGATTGTTTGTTTTATCTCTGTTTATTATTTGATAGTCAATTTAATAGATGAGTAAGCCTATCACTTTGGTGACTAAGAGTTCTTTTCTTTACTGTTGCATCATGACAAACACCTCCCTGTACCGGACTCTCGCTCCTCCCCGGCGAGGACCATTGAGAAGCAGACTCTAATATAGAGGAAGCTCAAATGGCACTTTATTGATTACGCAGTCTGCCTTTATAGCCCTGTCCCGCAAGAGGCCCTCCTTCGTGAGTGGTCTCTAACCTCTACTGTCACATCCCGTGTTCTTCCACATCGTCATCCCTAACTTGTTGACCTACTCTGCCCACAAATCCCCCTTCCCTTGCAGGAGTAGCACATGTTGAACAGCAGAGGCATACTGCATGCCACGCATACATGAAAGGAGACATTGAAATGGACAACTCAAAATCATTGGAAGCAATAATAGAAGAAGCAAAGCTGCAACACCCCATAGGATCCTTTCCTTTAAACTAAATGATGCAAACCAGTCCCATACACCCTGCAAAGCATCAGCCAGCGCATCCCAGCCCCCCCCCCCAAATCGCTCCCCGGCCACCAAGCTGCGATAGCCAGAACTGTACCTATCCCCCGTTCTACAGTGTATTATTGGTTAAAGATAACTGTCCATAAAGCCATTACTAACATATTAGTGGCTAAACTACTGCACATGCTAAGAAACCAAGTTACAGTAAAATTAACTATGTTGATAGTTCTCTTGAATTGTTTTTCTTTCAGCTGGTACTTGTTCCCACTGAACCAGCTCTTGTATTCCTTCCAGCTGCTTATCAGAAGGCTGTCTTTTCTCCTCACCGAACTAGCCTTTGTTTATCTTTCAGTTCTCTGTTTCAAGGCCTTCTTCTCTGTAAAATGTTCCCACAATTCCCCCTTTTGTTTTTCGATGACTAAAGCGGTCAGGTGAAACATATGATTGACTTGATGTTGTATACGCTGTAACACACAGGATAATTGTTAAAGCAATTAACATCATCAAAAATAACATTCCTTCTCATTCTTTTCAACTGCTTTTGTGGTTGAGGCTTAACAGTTGTCACACAGCAACGTTGTTTGATCCATCTTGCAGATGCCCAAAGTGGTCCTGTATCTGTGAAAACACAAGCATAACCTCGTACCATGTTAGTAGCTTATACAGACCTGTCCATTGCCCATAATAACTGGTTTTCAATAGCACTTTCACATTGTCTTGTACTTGCTTTAATTTTGACGACATGGTTTGCATATGCTTCAACATAAGCACAATTTTTTGCTAATTGCAAAAAATTCATTATATATTGCACCTTCATCAGCCTGTTTTGTAGTGTCTCTCCTGATTGCTAACAATATTTTTACTACTTGAGGAGTATGCTCAAAAATCGCATGACTTGGTAAATGGATATCAATACTTCCTGGATAATCTGTTAAATCTACTTGTAAATTCAAAATATTTGCCATGCACCACTTAGCATATTTTTTGTCATTGGGATATAAATGATTGTTGAGTCTTGGCCTGAACACTTCTTTTTCTTCCCTTGGTGATTATCACTGTAATAATTTTAAATCTAGTGACTATGTTTTGTTTGTTTGTTTGTTTTTAAGGCTGAAGTGGTAAAATATCCACTCAATAATTTGTAATTAATTATTTGAATTTTCCTCTATCATTGGCTCAATTATCCCTAAAGGTTGTCTGCACTAGGACTCAGCAGTTGCTGACAAGTGACCCTGGAATGCAGAGTGTTCTCACAAATTGGCATTCTCTGAGAGAGATAACACCGTTAACTCCTCTGGACTTCTTCAAAGCTGAAAGAAAAAAAAACTTAGAAAGGAAGGAGAAGGGCAGGGTGGGGGGGGACGGGGACTCACACACATACAGCTGCAAGGTTAGGCTTTATCCTTTTTTTTTTTTTATGTTTTCCTAGGTATTTAAAACTTTTTCATTCTGAAACCTTTCATTCCAAAAATCCCCAGGTAAATCTACCTGTTTGCTGGCTTAGTGGACATTTGAGATTGAAAGGTCCCAGAGATATATTTTCAAGATTAATCAAAACCAATTTGTAAGTCTTACGAACGTTTGAAGTACTTCAAACACACACATATGAACACTCATTTCTCAGCTAGCTGAATACACTCATACAATGTTGGTTATCACTATTGGATCCACAATTTTTCCATGCTATGGGTATTTAAACTACACACAGTACCGGGAACATACAATACTTAAAGTATGTACATGCATTATCTGATAAGGCTTATATCGATTTCACTTCTGGTAAACTTGTTTTTTTTTTTTTTGTAGTTTCTGTGTTGATAGAATCAAGGACTGGTCAGTTGAACCACAGCCTCTGTCTCCCCGTATGCAATTTCCTTCATGGGGTACAATTGCTGAAAAACAAATTGGCTGAGTGATTCTAGTGCCCTTTGATATAAAGTCAGGAGGCACAGGCATCCAAGGTATTACTTGCATTGCTCTCGTAAAGTCGGCATCAGTCAATTCTGGTAAAACAAACAATCTTTGTAACAGGTGATCATGCAATTAACAGTGCACTAAGTCCGCTTTTGCATTCTCTAAGGCTAATTTTTAAGCAACACTTCTCTAGCGGCGATATTGTCTGCCTGCTTATTTAAGACCTCTTGTAGTTTGTCTAGAAAAGTCATGTAATAAACGCCATTTTCCAGATTTCTTTTTTATTACAAATACAGGTGTGTTCCAAGGACTATTAAGTGGGACTATATGTCGGTGATCCAGTTGCCCCTCCACTAAATTTTGCAATGTACCCAATTTTTCACTCGTTCATAGTACCAATGCCTGTTCCCATTGCATTTAACACATCTCTCCCCCACAAGATTAGTGGAATGTGCACAACTAAGGGTAGAGCCATTTTAAGATGTTCTGGCTTTCCCCTTTTGTGTTAATGTTCACTTCAACATAAGAGGCTGAGTTTGTAGGGACTAAGCCAAATGTATTTCAGGGATTCTTATGGACTCAAATCTTTCTAAGCCATGCTCTACAGAGTCAGCTAGGAACACAGCCACTTTGAACAAAATTAAATACACCATCCAGCTATCCTTTGATATTAATACTAGTGGAAATGGTATTCATAACATTAGTGAAGACCCTTGCTTGAATGATTCCAGGACAGCCTGCATCAATGACCCCAGGTAAAACAAAGATTCCCAACCGAATTATTGATAATCATTCTAATTACAAGGCAGTAAAGCCAACCCCAATGGTCTTTTTATGTTCCATGTTATTGTGTGAAGGGCGGACGATTGCAGCACTACTGTGATGGTGGTGATCACGTCTATCTCAGAGCTGCCTCTAGTTCTTGCTCTGAGATGAGAGCTCCTGCTTGCTGTGGAGGCATCTGTGTTGGTACATGCCTCTGAACCGTGCTTTGCTCCTTTTCTGACAACACTATCCCGTTCTTATCCCATGGCAAAATGTTTACTCTTTTCACACCAAGGGCAGATTTTAGGCCCTATATCCTGGCATTGCGTGTGGCAGTCTCTTTTAAAATGTACTTTCTTGCTGGGTCTCTAAGAGAATGTATTTCTGTCCCAGATTACAGTCAGGGCTGCAGCCACCAGCCGTGCCTGATAGGCAAATGATCCCAGCTGCTGTTACAGGAGTTTTTAGACTGCACTATATCTTTCCATATTTGTCATCAGGATTTTTTTTTTGTTGCAGATTGCAGAATTAAGGCCTCTGTAACTGCTCAGCATATCCTTTGATCTGTTTATAAACACCATACACAGGTCATGCCTGTCTCAGCTTTCCAACATCCGGTATCTTTATAAGTGTTTGATAAAATAAAAAGCTGCATCTGTTGTAAAATTGCATTATTTAAACTGTCTTGGTTCTTGAGTTGCTACCAACGCCATTCAATTGAGCCATTTCCCATTGCATCTGCCAACTGTCCCCTCTGCAATGCCGAAATTGTTCGGGCCCTGCAGTGGCAGCGAGCGGCGAGCAGCGCCCCCTCCAGCCCAAGGCAGTGGCCCCCCCACGGCGAGCAACTCTGCAGGAGCTGGAGGGGTGGAGGCAGAACCCCTCGGCCAGGCGGCTCTGCTCCGGAGCAGCCAGCACGCTCTCTTCTGCAGCTCCTGGAATCCCCTTCATCACCTCATAACTAATTAGCTCCCAGCGCAGACTGCCGTCACGCGCACAAATCAAAGCTTGCAGTATTTCAACTTCTCCCTGCTGCTGTGCCTCCCTCCTGACTTGTGCCCGTTGGTCAGAGGGACAGGGGGTAGGTGGATCAGGCTTCTTCTTGGTGTCTCTCGGACCCGGATCAAAGGGATTGTCAGCCCTCCCATTGATTTCACACTGACACGCCACTGCCTGGGGACCCTCTGTAGCCGTTACTTCCAGCCTGAAGTCAGCCTGTGCTTGCTCTATAACCGACCTTTCCTCTCTCATTACTGTTATCAGTTTCATAAGTTTTCCTACAGCCTCTAACTTCTCCCCAGAGCCAGACAATGACATTTCCAGCATCTCCGGCTTCGCTGCCTCCCACATAACTAAACTAAATATCTCCATCGGCTGGTGAATCCAGCCCTCCTGCTGCATCCATAGGATGATCGAACGCACTCTTGCGGACTTCACCCGCACATCTGTACAGCGACTTTATTCCTTCAGGGCCCACACAACCACTTCTAACGTCTTTTCAGCCATGCCTACTCACGCTCCCGATGCCAGTTGGGGCCGTCTGAGTATCACGCTGGGGTCACTACTTGTTGCATCATGACAAACACCTCCCTGTACTGGACTCTCACTCCTCCCCGGCGAGGACCATTGAGACACAGACTCTAATATACAGGAAGCTCAAATGGCAATTTATTGATTGTGGAGTCTGCCTTTATAACCCTGTCCCGCAAGAAGCCCTCCTTCATGGGCAATCCCTAACTTCTACCGTCACATCCCATGTTCTTCCGCATCGTCATCCCTAACTTGTTGACCTACTCTGCCCACACTTCACAGACGAGATTGTTGCTGTGTTGGGTCAAGGCACTTATGGAAAAGTAGTGGAATGCATTGATCACAAAGTGTAAGTCTTTCAATTCAGTGCCTGTCTTTTTTCTTACTGAGACTCTCAGTGTGTAGTTCGGGAATTGCTTTCTCTTTGCTTCCTTTTGTGCTGCTCTCTCTTTTCCTCTAAGGACAACACAGTCACCAAACAAAAGTGTACGTTGGTTCATGCTGCCAAAAGCAGCCCTGAGACACGAGGGTTGTGCAGGGCTGGTGGATGAGGCGAAGGCTGCGTCTTCTGCAGGCACAGCCCAGCCGGGTAGAGGTCAGGGCTGATGGGGAGAGGTGGCCTGGAGAGAGCGTGGGATGCAGCTGCAATCTTCAGTAATAATACTTATTGGGCACCAATAGTACCATTGAGCAGTCTTGGGGCCTGTGTTATCAAAATCTAAAGATTCAGTTGTCTTGGTGCACAGATGACAATATCATCTTTGTGAAGTCTGACTACATAGAAAAGTACAACCCCAGACTGCTAAGTAGCTGTCCCCTTCCCCACTTTCCTTCTCCTCAATCATCCTCTGCATTTATTTGGTCACTTTCTTCCCATCACCTTTCATTTCAGAAACGCATGGAATGCAGACTAGGAAAACCAGACATAAGGCTTGTGGACTTTGGGTGTGCTACATATGATCATGACTATCATGAGTGTACAGTGACTGCGAGAGCTTACAGAGCTCCCGGAGTGATCCTAGGTCAGTGGGAGTCTGTTGGTTTGGCTGATCTTTCACATATGAGATTCGTGTGCAAAAGAATGGAGCTGGAGAAGTGCTTGGTGTCTTGCTTGAGCTGTTGAATAGTTCACAGTCTGGTCTAAACATGAACAACCTGAATCTTTTTACAGGGCTCAGATGGTCACAGCCATGCAATGTTTGGAGCATAGGATGTACTCTCCTGGAATACTACCTTGGAGACATAGTATTTGAGGTAGGGAACTCTGAACCCCAAATGCGTGCAGCATGCATAATGCTCCCCAACTTGATCAACATAGGCTATGGAGAGGTGAGGACTGAGAGGAATGGTCTGCACAGGGAAGTAAGCTGCATTTCTCTGTAATGCCAAGTTGAAGAGAACGGGAGAGGTAGGCACCAAGGAACTATCTCAGGAGCAGATTTTGCTGAGTTGCTTCCAGTAGACATTTTGGCAGCAGTTTAAAGGAAGGATCGCCCTGTTAACATTTGGAATTTACAAGGTACCCTAATACCAGATATGGCTTCATCTATCACCATCAGCAAATACTACTCAACGGCCTGAATTCTGTCCTCTTAACAGTATTGCTGAAGTTGAACTTGAAAAAGAAAGAAAAGAAAAAGCCCACCAAGGAAAGCTCAAGGGGAATAACTCCAGTAGCTTGTAACTTCTTTCAGAAAATAGAGAAATTGAGCCTCTCTCTTTTTCCTTGATCAAGTTCAGCATATTGGTTGCAGGGTACAGTCACAAATGAAGTCAGACTGGTGTGTGCTTCTTGATAACTTCCTCTTAACAAGGAACAGAAAATGTCTCTCTTGACTTCCGTCTAGACTGATGATGACACAGAACACCTGGCAATGATGGAGCGATTACTGGGGCCTTTGCTGGAGCACATGATAGACAGTTATTCCACCATGGGAAAAGAATTATTTCTGTAATGGCCGGCTGGCCTGCGATGAACACAGTGCTGCTGGGCGATAAGTCTCAAGGTGCTGTAAACCCCTGAAGGTAAGATTACAGGGGGAAGATTCTTCTGGGCAGGGGAGCACCAAGTGCAATTCTAAGACTGGAAGCCTGTGTTTTGTTGTTTTCTTCACAAAGGCATACATGACGTGCTACGATTGTGACCATGAGAACCTGTTTGATCTGATCAAAAAGTTGCTGGAGTATGACCCAGCCAAGCACATTACTCTGGAAGAAGTACTGGAACATCCTTTCTTACTCCTGCTGAAGAGGGAAAATAGCACATAGACTCCTAGAGCCAAGGCAGATGAGCTTCTCTATCTGCCTGTTAAGAAACGTAAACTATGTTAAGTGCTGTTTTTATTTTGTGTATGCTAGACATTTACCTATTGATGCTGAATTCAAAATCGTCTGTTGGAATAAAATTTATTTGAGAGAAGGAAACTGATGAGCCTGATTGTGTTTCTCCAGTAAAATAAAATCTCAGAACACTTTTCTTGTGTGGATGAGAGCACCCTCTACTCTACATGCCTCCCAAGAGACATAATGTATTCATTTAATTAGGGTTTATCTAACTGTCATTGGAAGAGCAAAAGACCTAGGGCTCACGTTTGCCCTTTAGCATGTGACTGATGCTTCTCTTCTGAGTAAGAGGAAAGGGACAGCCCTTGCTGTTAAGTATGAGCATAGTCTTTATCTTGTGAAAGAAAAAAGTTACAAGGGAACAAGGATCCCTGTAGTATTAAGAGGTTGCACTGCGACAAGGAATTATTATTTTTATTAGTTTTAGGAGGGATACTCTGGTTACCAGTATTCCTGTGAATGGTCATTGTTGGCATGCAGCAGTAGAGACTTCCCTCTTCCAGCAGCTCTTTCATGGATTGCAAGCTGTCACAAGCCTTTCTGTCAAGCACTCAAAGAGGGCTGACAGTCTGAAAAGATCCTTCTGAGAGGCGGTGGCTGAAGTGCCTGCCTTCTTACTAGACGCTCTTTTCTTTCATTCTGTGGGGACAGAAGATTATGATCTATGCGCTTCCTCAAAGAGCTGCATTTAGTTTCTCTATATTATGATTGGTAATTATCATAGAATCATAGAATGTCCTGAGTTGGAAGGCACCCACAAGGATCATCAAGTCCCACTCCCGTCCTTGCACAAGACAACCCCAACATTCGCACCACGCATCTGAGCATGTTGTCCAAGTACTTCTTCAACATTGTGATGCTTGGTGCCACGACTTCTTCCCTGGGGAGCAGTTCCAGTGATCCACTATCCGCTGCGTGAAGAAATGCTTCCTAATATCCAATGTAAACCTCCCCTGGAAGATCTTCCTGCGATTCCCTCAACTCCTTTCATTGTCCCACAAGGGTGCAGTGGGTGCTGCCTGAAACGGGGTGCTTTAGTAAGTCTGGAATGATAGAGCCACATTTCCAGTTAGCACCATGGCCATGGGCTGCTCCTGGTGTCTGGTGCTGGCGATTCTCAGGGTTCTCCACCCCATCTTTAAGAGGAGCTGCTGCTGCCATGGTCATTGATGGAATGTCCATTACCACGAAAAGGGAACTGGGGGCACAGGAATATTGATTTTGCAGGAAAGAAGTGTGTAGCTGTATCAGTACTGTGCTTCTGGTTTTGAAACTTTGGGGCTGATTTTGGTAATGTGAGGAGGGAAGGCTGGGGTTTGCCATCAAGGGCTAGGTTTGTCTTTATCCTCACAGATGAATTAAAGCAGGTGTGGGCTGCTCAGTGTTGGAAGGAATACACCAGACTTGGGCTGCTTGGTTTTCCTGAGTGATGGAACGCATCCAGCCCGCCCAGGCCACTCAGAGATGGCTCAAGCCGGATCTGAGTCTGGATCAGTATTCAGAGGAGGAATTGATCTGGGCTTTCTGTCCTTTTAGGCCGTAGGCAGCATCAGGAAGTGCTGGAGAGAGGCAAGAGAGAGTGATCCCATAGAGCCCTCCAGTGATCCCAGTGAGTCTCCATCCCATGTGGAAAGCAGAGATGCTCCCCACAGTTTTCCACGCCCGGAGTGTGGAAGGTAGAATTCATCTTCCTTCTGGAAGCTGCGTGCTTGGCTTGGGCTAAAGGAGATTTCCCCTTCCTAAGCCACCTATGGGCAAGGGAGAAGCAGAGCCAAAGGCCCTTGAGAATCATCCCTGTTCCTTTGGAATCTCTAGCCCTTTCCAGTGCAAACACTCACCTTGGTTAACCATCTTCTACTGGGCATATGGCAAGATGAAGGGATGAAATGCTTGCAATACACATCACAAAAGCCACGGAAGTGGCAGTGACAAAGCTCTGTTTAATGGGGTTTTTTGGATGAAAGAAACACCCCTTTCTTCTCCCCCTTCCAGGGTGTTTCCCAAGAGAAATGGCCGCAACGCCTATATGAAGATTCATTGCCCGGAGGAGGACCTGGATTACCTCAGGAAGACCCGCTGGCCCCTGAAGCGCTCAAAACCAGACCTGAAGACAGAGGAAAGCAGGCTGCTGATGGACACTGGGAACAGGGAAACTCCGGTTTGCCAGCAGCACTGAGGTCGGCTTCCTGCATTCCCTGCTATCTGGCAAGAGGTTAAGCCCCAGGGAGGGTTAATGCCACTAGGTTGTTTTGGCACTTCCATCCAATCTAACAGCATCTTTTTCTTTACAGCAATGCCGGAAAAACTCCGTGGAAATATTTTGGGCATGTGTTTCCTGAGTGCATTAAAGAAGACTTTTCTTTCTCCTACTGTGTCTGCTTAAAGCTTGTTTGGGTTTTTGTAGTGCGTTGTGGGTGGTGTGGGATTTGTTGGGAATAAATGACATGTTTTGAACTCTGAAGATGTGTGTGCTAATTGAATTGTGGAATCCTTTATGTTATAACAGACCTTTAGGATCATCGAGGCTAACCCTGCAAAGCCTCTTCCAGTGCCTGACAATCTTTACATCAAGGAATTTTTCCCCATGTCCAGTCTAAACCTCCCCAGGCACATATGGAGGCCATTTCCTCTCATCCTATGCCTTCTTCCTTGTGGGCCAAGCCCCACTGCCGCCTTGCTCACACCCCCTGGCCAGAGCTGCGCAGTACGATGGGGACTCCCCTCTGCCTCCTACTCTCCAGACGGAGCCCTCCAGCTCCCTCAGCCCCTTCCTTTCTGCTCCAGCCCCTTCCCACCTCTACTGCCCTTCTGTGGATGTGCCCTAGCCCGTCAATGTCTTTCTTGGAGTGGGGAGCCCTAAACTGAACCCGGCATCTGAGCTGCAGTCTCTCTGCTGCTGAATGCAGCGAGATGAGCCCTTCCCTACTCCTGCTGCCCACACTGCCTGATAACCAAGCCTGCAGTCCTGGCACTGATTCCATGTCCCGAAACTCCTGACTCTGCCTCGTCCTTCAAGGGGCCCCTTCCCTCCATTTCAAACCAAAGCCATATATCCTCAGCCTCGCTTTTCTTCCTAGTTTTGGCATTTGGGGCTGTTGGAAAGGGCCACAGTGGGGAAATCAGTGGGAAATTACCATCACATTTAGTGCTGTGGAGCCAGAGCAATGTGCAGCATCCTGGCTCTGGAAGGCAGCGCACAGCAAAAGAGGATTTTCAGGTGGTTTCTCCTTCCTTACTTGCCAGGCAGGGCCTCCCTAAAAGCACCCTGTGCAAGGTGCTGCAGCAGGCAGTCGCATTTCGGAGGCAGCAGCCCAGGGAACACCGTTCTCCTCTGGCTGTGGCTTCCACTCCAGGCTCTGCCTGCTGGGGATATTCCCAGATTGCAACCATGCCAGGCACTTGGAACAACAGATACATGCACGCCTCAGCTGGCTCCTGCCTTCCTCAGAAGGATCTACAAGCCCAGAGCATGATTTCGCCTTGTGATCCCCTTCAGGGCTTTGCTCCAGCACTGGCTTTCCCATCTAATCAAGACTGAGCTGCTCTGTCCCAGTGTGGCTGATTTCCCTTGGCTTCCTTCAGTTCAGATCAACCCCTCCAGCAACCTTAGCCCCTTCCTTTCTGCTTAAAGCCCTTCTCAGGACCGTTTCCCTCCTCAGAATGTGCAGGAGACCCTTATCATCTTGCTTGGTGAAAACTGGTGGAAAATCACTATTAACACCTTGGTTTGCTGTATATTATGAGCCCTGTGGAGCGTTCTGGGTCCAGAACACAGAGCCTGAATGTTCAGGTTTCTAGGGTTGTTTCCACTTCATTGATGAAATCTGGCTTTCGAATAGTGGATGTAGAAATTTCTGTCCTTGCTGTAGATTCTATGCGCAATTAACACTGCCTTTGTTAGGCTTAGTTGGTGATGCCAACTCCCTGTCTTTATGTCACGAAAGCATTCCCTCTGTTTTTTTTCCCACCCATAATTACTGGACATGGCAGCTGGACTGGGGTTATTGTAAATGTTGGAATTGTGAATTAGCATCATTATCCAGTGGGACAGAGTTGGCCTTCCACAATTAGTATCCAGTGGGATGTTAAGTTTTATTGGGATGATTTGAATATCCATTGATTTAAATGGGATAAAAAAAAGGTCTTCAGAAGAGTTAGAAGGGTTTGGTTGTTTCCAGCCCACGTGATTTTCATAATTCCACTTTTTTTCTGGGGCAGAACATCCACATTCTGTAGAAACAAATCCAGATTTGGGTTCTGTTTCCTCTCTAAATGACCAAAGTCAGGCCTGGGCTTTGGCGATCTAGACCTCACACTTCCAAAAGGAAACCTTCTGGATGCAAAGATGTCCTTTGCTCTCTAAAAGCAGCCGACTACAATCAGTTAATGTGGTGTTTGCTGATGGATTAACTGTGTTGACATATCCATATCCATCTAGCCAAACCACTTCCCAACTCCTTACCCACAGCTGGCTCATCTGCAGTACTGATGATCTCCATCCTTCGCACTTGCATGTTTCTTGTTTTTTGATGGCTCTGGAGACCATGCTTGGAATGGACAAATTGTGTGCATTGGGGAAGGTTTTAGCGGGAAGGTTTTAACTGGGAATTCCCAGCCTGTAGGCCCTGGAATCATTTAGTTCATCTAAAACATTCCTTATTTAGGAAAATCAACTGATCCCAGCCAACAAGAGCCCCCAGCTGCACAGGATGGATTCAGATGGAGCCCACAGCTGCCAGGAAAAGATCCCATCACTCTGAAGAGTACCTATGTGATTCTAAAAACCTGTAGACCAGAGTTCAAAACAATACTCGTGATGGGGAACTGCTGAAAGCCTGGTGTCTGAAAGCCCCGTGGGTCAATTTAATTAATACAATTTGGGCTCACCATACCCAAATCTGTCACCTTTGTCCCAGTTCAGCTCTCTCCAGCCAGATAAAGGTAGTTGTCCCGATTCCATTTTGCATAGGGAAAAAGGGAATGAGGAACAGAGACTTATGGGTGAGAAAGTAACACCAAATCAATTTTAATGAACCAAGGATGGTAATGAGGGAATAATTAATGAGGAAAGGATAAAATACATACAAATATGCAAATGGGGGACTCCCTGCATGCCATTCATTCCATTATCTGACAATAAGGATAAATATCCAGGGTTGCCACTTCTGGAAGCAGACACTGTCTGAAACCACCTCACTGATTTTCCAGAAATGCTGTCACTTGGAACAGGTTGAACTGAAATATTCTGGAATCAATTCTGTTTTACCCTAAGCCAACATCAAACCACATTGCGACCCCCATTCCTGCTTCTCATTGACTCAAAAAAGTCAAAATTTTGATGCAGGAAGAGGATTTCATCCAGGTTTTCTGGTGCCAGTATGGCTCGACGATGCTCCAGGGTGCTCTCTCCAGCAGCAAAGGCCTGGCAAGGCAGCACTGCAGTGGCGGGAATGGTGAGATACTGCCGGCCAAGCTGCCCCACAGCTGGGAAGCGCCGCTCATTGCTCTTCCACCAGTCCAACGGATCTGTGCTCCGCTTGCAAAGTGGCTCCACAATGTAGTTTTCCAGTTGCTGGTGGATCTCTGGCATGTTCTCCGTTGGATCCTTCCCCAAAAGAATGTCATAGATGCTCTGGGATGCAGTGCTGGAACTTCTCTCCTTGTAGTTGCCTGCATCCCTGCCCTCCACTTTGGAATCTGAGCTTGGCACCCAAAATGGAGCAGTAGATGTGGATGGAGTTTGAAAAACCTGTGACAGCATTGTCTTGACATGATCATGCACCTCGCTCCGTAGGCTGGGTTGGAGAAACCTCAGCTCCTTGAAGCGTGGATCCAGGAACGAGGCGATGACTGCTGGATTTTCTAGCACTTTCTCACTCTCTGAGAGCCCCCACTGCTCTGTCAGCTCCAACCGGATGTTGCTAACCACTCTCTTGATGACAGCACTGGCCTCTTCCACCTGCTGCCCAATGGCAGCTACAATCCCGTGGACACAAGGCATCAGGGAAGAGACAGAAATGTTCTGCTCCTCCCGCAGGAAGGACGTGGCAATCCTGATGGTCCTCAGTACTGGGATTAGGTCCTGCAGGAGCTTCCACTGGTGATCGGCCAGGTTCTGGATGCCTGCCCCTCCCTTGGGATGCTCCTCCAGGATGGACATGATGGCCCACTTCAGGTCCAACAGGCTCTCGCACATCTCCATGGTGGTTATCCAGCGGGATGCCGTGTCCATCACAAGTCTCATCTTGGATTTATTGATGGATTCCAGCTTGCTCTTCAAGGAGCCAGAGGCTTTTGAGTCCTGCTGGAAATACTGGACAATCCCGCGGGCAATGCTCAAGGCTTCCTGGATCTGCTCCACTTCCAGCCCAGCCTGGACACAGCGGTGAAGGCTCCGAGCAGCACAGCACAGGCTCCTCCAACCATACATGTCCTCTAGCTGCTGTCCATTGGCCACCGTGCTCCACGGGCTGTCCTGCACAACACAGAAAATGGATTTACCAGATAAGCCAAATTCAGAGAGGACAGTGTAAAGTTTCCCTGCTAAATTGCCCTCTGCTTCATCTCTGTGTGCTTGTTGTGTCTCCAGGATGCATCGTGCCCGCTGCCATTCCCCATTGATAACGTTAGCTGTGATGGTCAGGTAGGTCTGGCCAAGCCGTGATTCCCAGAATTCCACAGAGACTGTGATGGCTTGCACTGTCTGCAGGTAGCATTCCAGGTGCTGCCTGACCACATTGTACCGGTGTCGCAACATGTCAGAAAGCTGTGTGGAAGCTGGGAGGGAAAAACTTGGCTCCAGATATCCAAGAAGAAGACCAAATCCTTTGTCCTCCACCATGGAGAGAGGATGCAAATCACGGAAGATCATCTCCACCACCAGCTCCAGGATGACATCGCTTCTCAGCTCTGAGTGGTTCTCTGGTGCGATTTGCCGGGAGCGTTTCAGGGTGGTTTCTGGAGCGGCGTAGTCAGATTCAGATGCTGGATCGTCCTTGAATTGAGAGAGCAGGGTGTCACGGATACTATGCTTCCGGACAAGGTGTTCCCGCATGGTGGTGGTGCTGTTGTGGAAGGAGAGCTGCTTCTTGCAGACATTGCATTCCACGTAGGCGTCTCCCAGCTTGGTGTAGTAATTCCACACCTTGGATTTCCGTCGGTTGACATACAGCACACCACTGGGACCATCTGGAACTCTTTCCCGCCTTCTTCGGGCCGATGGTGCTGGACTGCCTGCTGCCGTGCCATAGGTGTTGAAGACTATCGCCATTTCCTCTGAGGAGACAAACAGAACGTGGCCTAAAATTCTCAGTTCAGCCTCCCTTTGGGGCTTTAATCCCACATTAGGATTGACAGATTGTTAGGATAATGTGGGATTAGGCATCAACCTCAGTCTGGGGTCAAACCATGTCTGGGTGCAGCTGCTTTGGGGGAAAATGAAGTCAAAACGGTGCACGTACCTTGAACTGACTGCGGGACGAGAGGGAGCGGGGGCTCCTCCATTGCCTCCTCCATTGGCCGTGCTCTGTCAGCAACATCTTCCATTGGCTGCGCTTCATCACCAGCACTGTCATCCTCTGGTTTAATGCTCTTCCAGAAGAATGGAGACACTCCCTTGTGATTTACATCTGCCATTGCCAGCAGGAAGGGCAACGGAGCAAATTCACACCATTGGGATTACACAGAACACACCCTGGATGCCAGATGGCAGAACAACATTGTTAATGATACTCCTGCCTTTGTCAGGGAGTCCTTTGGGATTTGCATGTGCTGTCACCTGCCGGAAGCACACCGGAGGGAATTCACACTGTTGGAATTACGTCCAGCAGATTCCAAATGCTGGATGGTGAAATGAGGTTGCTAATGACCAGCAGGTCGTCCACTGCTCCCGCCTTCATCAGGAAGCCAGAGTGCTGCCATTCCACCCAGAAGTGATGAACCTAGGGCTCCTATCCAAAGTTCCCGCTGAGGATGGAAGAGGGTAGCAGCAGCTGGAAATTAAGTCCTCATGCTTGTTGCTCCTTAATTACTAAGGGGTTTGTTAAATCCCTCTTGGGATGGGGGAAGCGCTGAGGGAAGGCAGAGCCAACATCACTCGGTGCTTGTCCCTTGTGAGGAACAGTTCCACCCGGGGAGAAGCAGCTGCAGGCCTGCTATGGTTTTGTGATGTCAGCACGAAGGCTGTGACGTCACCATTAACGCTCTGATGTCAGCACGGGACTGGTGACATCATCGGCCTGCTGCGCTTCAGGATCCGCATCCCCGGCACCAAATCACGGCCGGGCGGCGGGTTCCTGCCCAGCAGGTCGGGGTCACGTCACTGCAAAGCGTCAAAATAATCGAAAGGGACGTAGACCCCGGGACGTAGACCCGGGCCCCCGGCCACCCCCAACGCCGCCAATGGCACCGCGGGGGCGGGGTCACGTGACTCGGCGCCGGAAGAAGGCGGAAGCGGAAGCTAGGTGAGTGGCGTCCGGCCTTTCCGCACGGTTTCCGTCGGGTGATCGCGACCCGCGGGGACCGGGGCGGGATGTGAGGGAGTGTAGGGGGCGAGGAGGGAGCACTGAGAGTGGCTGCGGGCGGGGCGAGGGGAAGAAGGGAAGTGAGTGGCCTCCGGGGACTTTGGGCGTGCAGGGTGTGGGTGGAGAAGAGGTGCGTGGGGCTTCTGTGGTGGTTTAGGGTGCACAGGGGGGGACAAGGGAGGGGAGTAGGGGGTCTTCTGGGGGCTTTGTGGGTGAGAGGGGGCAATGGAGGGGTTGGGGTTGAGGAGGAGGGGCCAGAGGGGTGTTGTGGAGGTTTGGGGGTGAAGAGGGGTGCAGGGGAGTAGAGAAGGGGTGTGAGAGACTCCAAGGCGGCTTTAGGGGTGGGATGGGGTCACTGAGAGGGTTCATAGAAGTGCTTCTAATTAGAAGCTCCTGGGGTTTTTGAGGGGGAGAGTACTGAGGAGGTGCAAGGGGGCACAGAAAAGGGGCGAGGGAGAATGAGCATCAGGACTTTGTGGTAGAGGATTGTCCCTGAGGGCATGCAAGGGGGGCACTGAGGGGCCTGTGGGAGTGCAAGAGGAGCAGAGAAGGGCTGTGAGCATTTCTTGGGGGGCTTTAGATGAGGGACAGGGGCACTGTGAAACTGCAGGGGATCAGAGAAAGGGAACTGAGGGCTTTGGTAGTGTCAGGTGGGTGCTGAAGGGGTTTAAGGAGTTCCAGGGGTACTTAGGGTTGATGGGTGGCACTAAGAGAGTGCAAGGAGACAGAAAAGTGGTTTTAGAGGGTTTTGGGAGTTTTAGGGGTGAGAAGGGAGTGCACAGAGGGCACTGGAAGGTTGGATTTGAGGAGGGGCTCCGCATGGGGGAAAAGGAGGCAGAAGGGGTTCCAGGGGTGCAGTGTGGCAGAAGAGTACTGGAGGCTCCTGGAGGGCTTTGGGGTGAGGAGGACACTGAGGCGGTGCTGCAGAGGTGTGCACTGGCAGGGTGTGAGGGGACAGAGAAAGAGTGTGAGAAACTTCAGGGGGCCTTGGGTTTACAGAGGGAACACTGGGAGGGTTGGGGGTGAAGGTGGGGACACTGCAGGGAGAGGTGCAGTGGGGCAGGGAAGGGGTTTTACGGGCAATGTAGTTCTAATTTCCCTCTTGGACATGTGATTTCAGCATTTTTTCCATCTGTTTTGCTTTTCCTGGTTTGAGGAATTGTAGAATAGTTTGGGTTGGAAGGGACCTTAAAGATCATGCAGTTGCAGCCCTCTGCCATGGGCAGGGACACATCCCACTAGATTAGGCTGCCCAAGGTCCCATCCAACCTGAACTTAAACACCTCCAGGGATGAGGCAGCCACACCTTCCCTGGGCAACCTGTTCCAGTGCCTCAACAATCTCATTGTGAAGGAATTATTTCTTATGTCTAGTCTAAATCTGCCTCTCTCTAGTTTATATGCATTGCCCCTCATTGTATCACTACAAGCCTTTGTTAACAGTTCCTCTCCAGCTTTCTTGTAGCCCCTTGAGGTATTGGAAGGTCACTATAAGATCTCCTTGGAACCTTCTGTTCTCCAGACTGTACAACACCAACTGTCTCAGCCTGTCCTCATATGGAAGGTGCTCCAGCCCTCTGATCATCTTTGTAGCCCTCCTCTGGACCCTTTCCAACAGTTCCATATCCTTCTTCTGTTGAGAATTTCAGAACTGGACACAATACTCCAGATGAAGTCTCACAAGGGAGGAACAGAGGAGCAGAATCACCTCCCTTGACCTGCTGGCCACGCTTCTTTTGATACATCCCAGGATAGGATTGCCCCACTGGGCTGCGAGTGCACATTACCAACTCACGTTGAGCTTCTCATCAACCAGCACCCCCAAATTCCTCTCCACAAAGCTGCTCTCAAACACATCATCCCCCCTCCTGTACTAAAACCAAGGATTGCCCAGACTCAGGTGTAGGACCTTGCCCTTGTTGAATCTCATGAGATTCGCACAGGCCCATTTCTCCAGCCTGCCCAACTCCTTCTGTCATGGCAACTGCACCACTTAGTTTGGTGTCATCTGCAAACTTGCACTCAATCTCGCTGTCTGAATCATTGATGAAGATATTAAACAGCACTGGTCCCAGTACAGAACCCTGAGGGACATCACTTGTCACAGATCCCTCTGAATATAACCATCCAACCAACTCCTTATCTACCCATCAAATCTATATCTCTCCAATTTAGAGATAAGGATGTTGTGGGGGACCACGGCAAAGGCATTACAGAAGTCCAGATAGATCACATCTGTTGGTTTTCCTGTTTTGCTGTGGTACCCCATCATAGAAAGCCACTACGTTGTTCATACAGGATTTGCCCCTGGTGAAGCCATGCTGGCTGCCATTAATCACCTCCATGTCCTCCATGTGCTTTAGCATAGCTTCTAGGAGGAACTGCAGGACCTATGCCTGATCCAGCATGTTCAAAATGGCTGAAATCAGGAGTGGTGTTAGTGCATGGAGCCACTGTTCCCTTTCTGTGTCTGGGAATACCTTCTCCTCACCTCTTCCTGGCTGGATTCAGCCTTGTTGAGGCCAGAAGCCAGCCCTGGTTCAGTGCCTCTCGGTTGTTTTGGCCTGGTTTTGAGTGGTATGACCTGCCCATGTCCAGCTTTTCCTGCTATTCCTGAAAAAGTTCAGAAAACGCCTCTGAGCTTCCCTCTCTCCTTTTCTAGCTACCGGGAATGCCTTTTGCCAAGTGGCTCAGCTCCACCTACAGCTCCAAAGCAAAGATGACACAGCCATCAACTTTGTGGACACCAGGAATGCCTTCAAGAAAGCAGATCCAGAAGGTTAGGAGCTCAGTTTTCCTCTAGCATTTCAGATCCACAGATCTTCCAGCCTTCTGAGCTGCTGTGGGTTAGAGGAGCATGCCTAAAACACCTGGGTTTTGGTATCCGTATGAATGTTGTAGAGAGGAGGGAGCTGACCTTTTCTCCCAAGTGTCAGGGGACCAACCTAGTGATTCTGTGATGTGGGTTATCCCTTCCTCTCAGCACTTTTGGGAGTGAGCTGGGATGCTGTCAGCAGGGTTTTCACATGATTCCTGGAGCTGAGAGTTGCTTTGGTAAGCAAAGTTCACCTCGTGTACCTGCTGGATGACATCAGATCCCCTCCTGTGCAAGAATGCCTCTGCTGGGCCCAACTTTGAACATATGGCTTCAGAAGGGTTATAAGTTGCACTTCATGCATGCATCCCATTTCCTTTGGGTCTGTTCAGAGGCAAGCTGGGTTAAACATTCTGGGGTTGATGAGAAGAGATGGTCTGGCTTTTCCCTTGTGATTGGGAATACTTTACTGTTCCTGGCCAGCTGTTGCACTCATTATTCCTTTCTGGCACTGTGCTGGACTGGTTTGGGTGATTGTATAATGGAGTAACTGGATAATGGAGTAACCCGAGCAGAAAGCTGATCTGTTCTGGAGGATTTACCTAATCTCCCAGAGATTTATGTTCTGATGATCTGCTTGCAACTTGGGTTTTCCTCTCTGGAGTGGCTGTGTGAACTGATGTTCAAATGGCCCTGCTCCCTACTTTCCCAGTGTGCTCAGGCCTTTGAGAAGATGAAGCCTGATGCTGCCGCTTCCAAAAGGGGCAAAACCCTTCCCAAATACCAAGAACTGGGAATGGTGCTGTGCCAGATGGAGCCTTCGGGAAGGTAAGGTGTTCCAGAAGGGTTATTTCTGTGAGGACAAAGGTCTATGGAAGAGGAAAACATGGTTGGATACCAGCTATGTGTCCATAACTGCAGCTTCTCCATGGGCTGCTTTTCACCTCAGAACTGGACAAGGTTTTCCAAAGTGCTGCAAGCTTGTGCTCTCCAATAGTCTGCAACAGGAGCTTTGGGATCCATCTCTGTTCCCTTCTGCTCTGCCCTGAGCCCCCACCCCATGTCCCTGTGGCTGTGACACTTAAGATGGCAAGCTCTGGAGCTGCTTGCCCGCCCCCCCCCGCCCCGGTTGGAAGGTGCTGTGAGTCTGACAGCTGGGATCTGGCTTCCAGGACGTCGCACTTAACTGCAGCAGAATTCCTCCTGTGCCTCTGTGGAGATGGCATCTTCCTGAAATCCAGCAAAACACTGGTGGCATCTTCCAGAAATCCAGCAAAACACTGGCTTCAGCCCTGCTGTCCATCTTTGGGGCATCCGGGTCCCTCTCTGAGCAAGGAACGCATCTCTCTTCATATTCTGGGATGAAACATCCCACTAAGGGCTAAATCCAGGGTTAAATCCTAGCTGGGGAGGAGGCTGTGCAGCTGCTGTGGGGCTTCTCCCTGCATTCCACACATTTTGGGATCTGCCAAGTGCCCTTCACCCCAAACAAAAGTATTCTGGTAGTAGAGAATTCCCAAATCCTGAAGGTGACAGATTCTTCCAAGGCATTTTGAGGCAGGGTTCCATATCCCAGTTCCTGCAGCCCATCCCAGGTGTTGTCCCAGAGCAGAGCTGGGCGTGTTCCCTTTACCAGTGTTGGATGCAGATGTTGCTGTTCTGGGTGCATTTTTCCCATTTCCTGACAATTCTCTAACAGGATGGTTCTGCCAGGATTCCAGATGCCACAGTGAATGATTCTCCTCACTCACAGTGTCCAGAATCTTCACCGCATGCAGTGTCCAATTGGGAAATGCTTTGTTGCTCCCCCTTGGCCTGACACTGCGTAGGTGCCATCAGTGCTGTACCAAATCCATTTCCCATTCTGTGTCCCAGTGCAATCTGGGAATGGGTCTGTTTTGTTGCCCAGACTCAGTCATCTCCATTTTGATTTTCCTGTCACTCCTGTGGTCCCGAGATCCTTTTGTGTTCTGGCTTTTCCCAATGTGGTGCCGATTCTCAGTGGCCATTTTTCAGCCGATGTTGGATTCTTCAGAGCCTCCTGTTGGTTTTGGTGGGTCCTTTCCCGTGTCAGCCCTTGGTTGGTGCTGTGGACACCTGTGACATCCTCATCCTCACAGCTTGTGTTTCCTTTAGGGATGTATGTTGAGCCATACATCTGCTGGTGGGCAAATCTTTGCAGGAGTTCTACTACCTTCTGTCCCCTTTGGAACGTGAACAACAAAACTTCTCCCATTCCTCTCATTTTCCATCTTTAATTTGACAACAGAACAGGAAAAATAGTTTTTTGTGGAACCAAAACCACCATCAGGAATAAATGGAATGGATGCTGCAATTTAAAGTGAACATGGAAACAGTTAAATCACAAATTTAATCCAAATCCATGTCACAATGACCAGATCCCAAGGATTTGTGCCCCAAACGGATGAGAATGCAGCTCTGTTGCCTTGGGGGGCAAGGGGGTAGGAAGCAGCACCGCTTCTGTGAAGGCCCCTGCCCTTTTCCAAAGGCCCTAAATTGCTTGATTTGAGGCATTGAGATGTAGATGGACATGGTAGGCATGGCTGGGAAGGAGAGAGGTGAGGCCAAAGGCTCAGAGGTGGGAATGGGGGGGATTGGGAAGTGGTGCTTTTGGCTGGATTTTGGGGTCAAAGCCAACAGTTAAGTCTGGCTTTGGAACTGAATCCAGCACTCCACAAGAAATGAAGGCAAGCACGTGATGCGCAGGGACTGCAGCCTTCCCAGAGGGCTGGGAGTGGCACCTTTGGCAGCTATTCCTGCCCTCAAAGCAGCTTTCTTACACCCCTTAGGCTTGGAGAGGTCTTCCCTGCTCCAGACATTCCTTTCCACTTCCAGGACCAGTTCTCCATTGTTGTGAAGCTCCACATATCCATAGTGGAAATCTACAACATGGAGCTGGTGGACACTGAAAAGGTAGAAAGCGAGAATGATGTAGGGAATGGCATCCATTGTCGAGGCTTCCTCTGATTTCTGTAAATTTCTTCAAGTCAAGGTAGGAGTTGGGAGCAGAGCCATCATGGCTGCGATAGGGATGCTTGCTTTTGCTTCTCCCAAAACATTTCAGCTGCCTCTGAGGTGGCTTCAAGCCCCAAATCCCAGTGATGCTTCCAGGGAATATAATCAGAATGGCCTTGAGGCCACTGTTAATGAAAGGAAAAAATACTGTGGGCTTGCATGGGCATCTGGGAAGTGTGATTGGAGCCATCCAAGAAGAAACTGCTACTACTCTTAGAGGCAGCCAAGCTTTCTGACTTCCCAGAGTGTCGGCATTGCCTCCAGATTCTGACTCGTGGGGTATTTTTTTACCCTTGGGAATAAACAAGTTTCATTTTAAAGCTGCCTGGCACTGCCTCTCTGTTGCAGATCCTTACCTGTGTGGCGTCCCCTTCTCCAGGTGAGTGTTGGGGCAGGACACCACGATGGGGAAGGCACAGGGAAAACCTCACCAGAGGCATGGTGGTCATCCAGGTGGGGTGAGTGCCTTGCAGAAAGAGCTGGGACAGCATGGTCTATGGCTGAAGGAGCCCTTCTGGGTAATGAGGAAGTAGTGGAGAGAGTATGGAGCAGGAAGTGGGCGGAGGTGGCTTCTCCAGTTTGTGGGTATCTCACTCTCTGGGTGTCCCAGGAATAGAGCAGGAGGAGCATCTGCACTCTCCTGGGAAGCAGCAGGTGGACAAGATTACACAGACTCTGGGGCCCGGGTGGCCTGGGCCCCCTTTCCCCGGTGTCCCTGTGGAGCAGGTGGCTCCCTGTGGGTCTGCATCTTACTGAGGGGCTGCATCATGCCCTGCTTTGCTGCCACAGGTGCTGAGGGTGGTGGTGGGGAGGACCAGCTTCTGGCTTTTTTGCAAGTGCTGGAGAAGAGCATTGAGGTGATGGAGGCCAAGGTGTCAGAGTGGGAGCTGCTGGTGAACCACTGGGACATAGGGCTGAAGGAGAATCTTTGTACTGACATTACCAGCCACCTCCAGGTGGGGTGTGGGGGGCACGTGGGGATATGAGAGCATGCTGGGACAGGCTCTAATGTTCCCTGCTGTTCCTCACCCTGCAGGGCAACCTGGATGCCCTCTGAGCCCAGGTGCAGAGGGATTTAAATGAGCGTGTGGGGAAGATTGCAAAAGCTTCTCATGTAAGGGAATGAGCATGTGGTGGTAGCCAGGCAAGACATCCTCACTGCCAGTGTCAGAGATCTCACCTCTTCCCTTTCTCCTGACAACAGATGGAAGCACATATGCTGGAGCTGAACTCGGAGTGGCAAAGGTGACACTGGCAGTTCTGAGCAGCGCTGCTGCCCTCTTAAGGGGCTGGCAGGAGGGAGGGTGAAATCCCCACCGTGAGGCTTAAGAGGAGTTCCCAGGACTGGTTTGCGTGGGGTGAAGAAGCTGAGAGTCTTGTTGGGAAAGGAGGGATGGGTATGTGGGTCTGTCAGCAGGAAAGTTCCCTGGCTGGCAGCAGGGCTTAAAGCCCAATTTCAGCAAATGACTTTCACCACTGTCATTTTGCATTACCATGGGGAATGGGGCCCTTCAGCTGAGGGATGGGAAGGGGATGCTTTCCTGCAGGAGGCAGTAGAAGTCATTGTCACAGGAATTAGAACTGCTTAAGGCTGGAGAAAGGGTTGAGTATAGGTGATGGGGAGTGAAAGTCCTCCTCTAGTTTGCAGACGGGAGCTGGGACTGTCAGCACAAGGTTTTCTTGACTTTCTTTTGGCACAGCTCAGCACAGGAGTGGCTGTGAGGAAGCTTCGAGTGGAAGGTGGACAAGCTGGATCAGGAGGTGGTGGTGCCGAGTAGGGAGCTTGGAGGCCTCAGATCAGATAACGAGATGGTAGGAAAGCATATGAAGGGGGTGCTGAGAAGCTGATGGCAGTGCAGGCTGATGTGAGTCCCTTGTCACCACCCTGTTCAGCAGAGGGAGGTGCAGTGTTCCTGCACTGGGGCTGAACTCTGCCTTCACCGTTCCAGGTGGAAGCACAGTTCATGGCATAAGTCAGTCAGTTCCTGTCACAGTTCTGGTAGGGTGGTGCTGCTGGCCTCATCTTGCAGCAGGAAGACTTGCAAATGGACCTCCAGACCCTGGAACTCAAGATGCTGGTCAGAGTCTTGGAGGACCAGAGGCAGTTGGCATGTGTTGCTCAAACCAGTATCAGAACGGCCCCATGGCAAGGTGTGGCAGAGGAGGTGAGTGCTGGCCTGAGCCCTAGGGCTATAATGGTCACCAGAGATGTTGGCTTGGGGCATGTGCTGCATGGCACATCTACCGTTCTGCTGGCACACATGCCTGGCAGATGGCAGAGCCGTGGACACAGCCCTTACAGCTGGGACATCAGTCCTGGGCTTGTGTAACACCTGGCAAGAGCATCCCTAAAACTCTTCCCGTCACTTCTCTGCCAGCCTCCCCTGCGCTGTGCCTGTGCTTTGCCCTGGAAGGGGTTGTAGGTGATGTTACCCACAGGCCTGCAAGGCTCTTTCGGTCTTAAAATCCGCGTTCTGCTTGTACATCTTTCACCCAGCAGCTGGGCAGGTGCCAGCAAGGTGTCCACAGCTTGAGCATCTTGCTTCCCCCACTTCTTCAGCAGTGCCTCCTTTGGGGCAAAACATTTCAGCAGAATGACACCATGGGAAAAAAATGAACCTGCTTGCTTCGGAAAAAGTAGTTGGCAGTTCTCCGTGGAGGAGAGAGATCGAGCAGGGTTAGTAGTCCCTGCAGCCTGCACAGTACTGCAGGGTCCCAGCTTCTGGGCTTGGTTTCTGATGGATGCTCTGTTTGGCTCCCCCTGAGGCATCAGATTTTCCAGATGGGAATCCAGTGGGACAGATGTAGGTAGGGAGAAGCAGCCCACATTATGGAGGACCAGGGGGGCTGTCAGGTTGAGTCTGCTACCCATGGGCAGATCTTCAGCCAGTCAGCTCTTTGGGATAGAGATAAGTGATCCCAGGGAGCTTGGGTGCTTCCCCATCTTACCTGAGATATTTTTAGCACCCTCTAACAAGGCTTCCCAGCTGAATGTGTTTCCTCTTGGTTTTGCCATGGGGCTTCATCTCCCAGCTCTTCTCTGTGAAGGTCCTTGTGCTTTCTCCATCCTTGTGGGGTGGAAGCGGGTGGGGGGACACGATGCCTGACGCAGCCTTGCACTGTTCTTGTGCTATCTGTTCCCACCACAGCAACTGCATCTCATCGTGGGTCAAGCTTTGAAGGCCAACATCAAGGACTGCGTGGGGATGGTTGGCAATGCCTTGGAGTTGGTGGTGGGGGAACCTCTGGCCCTCCCTGGGGCAAGCTGGCCATGCTGTCCTCTCTCTGCCCCAGAGGCCAACCTCGTCAGCACACCCTGCTCAGAGCCCGTTTGGCATTGCCCTGTGGTACCACTCACAGTCCCCTCATGTGGGCATTCTTGGGTGACAGCCCACTGAAGGGGAGGGTGGGCCAGGCTGATTCTTGCATGGGCTTAGCGGGAATTTTTTGGGTACTAGGGCTTTGCCATCATCCACCTCTCCAGCATCATCCACCTCACGGCTGTGACCATACAGCACATCCCAAAAGCACTCTCACCCCAGGGGACCATCCCCATTGCCCCCAAGGATTTTGCTGACTAAATGGAAAGCCTGTGGTCAGACCCAAGGGAAGAGTAAGGGGATGTGGTGGCATGACGCTATGGCGGAGGGCACAGGAAGTCAGGGCCAGAAAACTCTACGGGGTACACTGGGTGGTGGGTGTTACCCTGAAGAAGAGGAAGAAGCAGTACTGGGAGGAAAAGTGTGAGCAGCAGGCTTTGGGAAGGGTTTGGGAGGACACTGGGAGGGAGGGGATTGAATAGGTGTAACTTGCCGCTGTGTCTCCCTCTTCTGCCTTGGCTGTGCTCAGCACCTCCCGTTCTCCCTCTCTGACCACTCCCGGTTCTCCCTTTCTGCCTCCCTGCCTCCCCCACCCCAGTCCTGTAGAGCTTAAAGGAGGAGGGAGAGGAGGGGGACCTTCAGGGGCAGTTCACATATGACATGATGGCTAGCCTATCCAAACACAAGATTTCAAGGCAAGTGCTTTGACCTCCAAATACGGGACTCGGAGAAGAACATGGGATCCCTGGCCTTTCTGAGCCCTCAGGAGCTCTCAGGGGCCCAGGCTTTCCCTCTTTCTCTCCCAAGCAGACACCATGGCCTTCTATGAGCTGGGGCAGCTCTGGGTGCTGAGCCATGGGACCACCCTGAATATTCCTACATCTTCCGCTGTTGTGTGCATGGGGAACCGGCACACAGATCCCCAGCTCCCATGTAGGATGTGGATGCTGCTGAACTGAGAGCAGGAAGGGGTTTGTCTGCTTAGGTGCTTCATAGAATCATAGAATAACCAGGTTGGAAGAGACCCACTGGATCATCGAGTCCAACCATTCCTATCAACCACTAAACCATGCCCCTTAGCACCTCGTCCACCTGTGCCTTAAACACCTCCAGGGAAGGTGAAAATCCAAGTGAGCTTTAACACTACCCACCTATGCCTCCACCACCACCCGAATATTGAGGAACTCCTTCCAGAAACTGTTAAGGTACACTCTCTCTGCATATTTCCATCGTGGTTCTCCTGTATTGCTGAAAAAAAAAAGGAAGATCCTGATGGATTGGATGGAAGAGCAGGAGAAACCCAGTAGCATTAATCCTCTGCAATGCTCATCTGCTGCCCAGATGCCAAGGAATGAGGGAAGCTGACCTCAGGGCTTCCCCAAGGATGGAGTTGTTCCGCTCCCATTGACTGGCATGGTGGGTTCGTCCTCTTTTGGCTCCATTTTGGGGCTCCTCAGGGGCCACCTAATCTTCCAGCGGTAATCCTCTGAGCGATGGCTTCCCTTTATCTTGGGAAACACCCTTTAAGAAGGGGAAAGAAAGGGATTTCTGTAAACCAATTAACTTTGTTAATCTGAGCTCTGTTGTTTCCACTCCTGTGACTTTCTGATGCATGGTGCGAGAGCTTCATCCCTTCCTTCTGCTGTATCATGGAATGTGGGTGATTAAACAAGGAAGAAGTTAGGGCTGGGAAGGGCTGGAAATTCCAAAGGGGCAGGGTGATCCTCAACCAGCCCTTGCGTCCTCTTCCCCCATGCTCCCAGGCCACTTGGGAAGGGGAAAACTCTATGTGCCAAAAGCAGTGAGTTTCCAGAAGGAAGATAAACTTTACCTTCCACACTCCAGACATGGAAAACCAACCAGAGCATCTGCACTTTCAGTGCAGGATGGAGACTCGCTTGGATCCCTGGAGGGTCTGCCTGCACTTGCTATTGGTACACACCTGCAGTGCTTCAAGGGGCTGCAAACAGCCTGGAAGGCAGAGAGCCTGGATCAGTTCCTCCCCGGTTTCTGGACATCAGATATAGAGGGCTGAAATCTGAAGCATGAAGCATAGAAGCTATTTTTTCATGCAAAATCAATATTCCTGTGCCCCTAGTTCCCCTTTTGTGGCAATGGTTATTTGAGCAATGCCCATGCAGAGCCATGGCAGCAGCAGTTCCTCTTCCTGAGCGCTGGGACAAGGCAGAATATCCCTGAGATTTGCCAGAACTAAGCTGAGGGCGAGCAGGATGATTAGGAAGTGGTCTTTAGGCATAGAGGGAGCCTGAACTTGGGAACAAACACCAGCACCAGGAGCAGCCCACGGCCACGGTGCTAACTGGAAATGAGGCTCTGTCATTCCAGACTTACTAAAGCATCTAGCTCCAGGCAGCACCTGCTATGCCTTTCCAGGAGCATGGGGTAAAGTTTTCCCTGTGGAGTGGTGCCTTGCACAAATCCCCAGTGTTTTTCCAACCTTTTCCTCAGTGTGTTCCAGCTGATCTCACTGTCTTTTGTGCTTCTGTGCTTTTGCTTTTCAATGGAAGTGGTCAAACACCAGCTTTTTCTTCCAAGTGTAGAAAAACTCCACACACTGGGCTAAGACCTTAGTCTTAATCTGTTGGGAGAAATATGGTAGCCATTCATCACAGATACACTGCATTTCAACATTCGACACAGCTGAGCAATTCTCACCCTGTTTTCCTTCCCCCGTTCTCTCCAGGTAACCAAATAAAATGTGCTGCGGACACTCTGATGTCTATAGGGATGACACTGGAAAGAAAACAAATCTTCCTATCCAGAAAAGGCTCTAAGGAAGGGCAGGAAGGGCAGAACACATGCGTGTGATCAGCATAACATTCCGTTGCAATGTTAATCTCTCCGGTGTTCTGTATCAGAGACATTAATTATCCAGTCAGCATTATGCAGACGATTTCTTGGGGCAATGGCTTTTTGGTGTTGGAAACGAGTGTTTGCTCCTTACTTTTCTGCACTGGCAGTCACTGCTTGGCAGGACATGGAAAGCAGTGGCTGACACACAAAGACAGGGCATCGCCCATTGCAAAAAAGTTCTGTATCCATAAAAGCAGAGTGCTGTGCTGCGGTTTTACTAGCCTCAAGGACCACAGACTGTTTTCCATGCATTAAATGCTTTCAGTAGGGATGCAGACAAGGAACTGCTGCATCCACAACCATTCCAGGTGAAGGCATGGGCTCTATCCTAATCTAGCTGTATAATGATAATCAGCCAGGAGGTGAGATTCTAGCTTCTGAGCCCCTCCAGAAAAAAAACAATTCCTTAGCATCCTGCTAAATTTCATGGGAAAAGGCTTAGATTCCAAAAGGAGCAAAAAGGGGCATACCTGCTTCCAGCTGTGGTGCTCCTTCAGCAGTTCCGGCTGGTTTGTGCTCAGGAACAACACTTCGGAATCACCTCATCCTGCTGAAATCTAGGGAAGTATTTCCTCAGTCTGAAAATATCCACAAATAAAACCTATGGAGATCCTTAGGGACTGAGCAGTGGCATCCCACTGCCAGCACCTCTGGGAGAAGATTCCTCTCTGCTGGAGTCACTTATGACTTCATCCAAGTGTTGTTAAAGATGAGAGAATACGCTGCACTGGGGCCAGGCTGGAGGTGTTGGCTCATCACGGTGGGGTCAGGGATGTTTCTCCAGAGCACAGAATGTCCTAAAGAGGGCAGCTCCTTAATTCCCAGCATTCCAAAGGTGCCTGCTTACCAGGACATTTCCCTGCATTTGATACAGGCAGTGCAATGCCAGCTCCATCTTCCATTTCCTAAAGCTACTGGGTTTGGAGGTGTGCAGGGAAAGACAGGAGAGAACCCAAAGAGGCCTAGAGCTGCTGTGGAAAGGTGGGAATGTGGAAACCTTGCATCTGAGGATGGTCTTGGGAAAAATAGCATTAAAGAAAATTCTGTGCTGTGTTTGTGGGCTTGATTCGATGTCCCCCCCCCCCCGGGCTTCCACACCAGCATTGCTACCTCCTCATCCTTTTGCACATCTGATCTGCCCTGGAGAGATGGCAGCTCTACCTGGAATTCAGCTCTGATGTTGATACATCTGGAGGAATAAGTGAGGGTGAGGAGGGCAAATTGGGATCAGCTGCTGCAGGACAGGCACACGTGCTGGGAATAAGGGGATATGTGATGTGTGAGGACCCCCAGACAGTACAGGTACAGCCCAGATTCCCCAGCCCGGTGTTACCAGCTCCCCTCCAGAGCCCGTTGCCAGCACTCACTGCATTGCTGTGCCTCCTATCCCAAATCCATGCTGAAAGCCAGCTTGGGCTCCCTTCTGCCAGGCAGTTGAAAATCAACCATGCTAGCTTCTACACTGCATCTCCTTCATTGATCACTTCCCAAATTGCTCCATTGTTCAGTTGGAAAGTCTTGGACCATCCAGATATGGTTCCACAGCTGTACAGGAGCATGTCTCGGAGTTAGCCACACTAGGACTAAGAGGCTCCATGTTTATTACGTAGGAAAGCCAGTGCTATAGCAAAACCCTGAAGAGGACCACGAGGAGAAATCACACTCCTGACCTGTACATCCTTATTGGGAAGGTAGTAGTGAGCGGGGGCATACTTGTATCTGTAGCATCACAACTGTGCTTGAATGCAGTCTCAGAACATCCACTCCAGGTTCTTGCCTTGAGGACAGGGCCAGTGAAGAACAGCATTTTGTGTGGATGTGACACTTAGGCTTGTAGTTTAATGGTGGGATTAGCGGTTTTGGATTTACGATTGGACTTTTTGATACCAAAGGTCTTTTCCAACTTAAAGGATTCTGTGAGTGCATTAGTGGACACCATTACAGTACAGAACATCCCATTTATTTCCAGCAAACCAAACACAACCCACAATTGGCTACAAAAATCCAAAAGAGCTTTAAAAAACCAGAGAGATAGGGAGAGGAAAAACTGTGGATCTTCTTCTGGAATCCACTCAGGTAACACTTGCCTATGATTTTTCCATCAGCTTTTTCTGATGTACCTGAAAGAGAACAGGAATTTCTTATATCCAATATAAACCATTAAAGTTAGCTCCATTATTTCTACTTCTGTGGTTTTGTGATATGTGGTGCAAGAGTTTCATCCCTTCATTCTGCCATATCCTGCGATGTGGGTGGTTAAACCAGGTGGGTGTTTGTGATGGAAAGGGCTGGAAATTCCAAAGAGGCAGGGGTGACCCTCAACCAGTCCTTGTTTCTGCTTCCCCACTCTTCTTGGGCAGCTTGGGATGCAGAAATCACTCTTATCTTCCAGCAGGAAGATTAATGCTACCTTCCACACTCTAGGCATGGAAATCCACTTGGAATGTCTCCACTTCCAGTGTAGGGTTGAGACTTTGAAGGGTGGACTGTTCAGTGAACATGGAATTGGTTGGGCGATCATATTCAGAAAGTAGTGGTCAATGTCTCGATGTCCAGATGGACCTGTGACAAGTGTTTTCTCTCAGGGTTCTGTTCTGGGACCAGTACTGTTTGACATTTTCATCAATGATGCAGACAGTGAGATCTAGTGCACCCTCAGCAAGTCTGCAGATGACACCAAGCTGAGTGGTGCAGTTGTCACGCCAGAAAGATCGATCTCATCCAGAGGGACATGCACAACCTGGAGAGGTGGGCCTGTGCGCACCTCGTGAGGTCCAACAAGGCCAAGGCCAAGGTCCTACACATGAATTGGAGCAATCCATGGTTTCAGTACAAAATGGAGGATGATGTGATAAGGAACAGCCCTGTGGAGAGGGACTTGGGGGTGCTGGTCGATGAGAAATTTGATGTGAGCCAGCAATGTGTTCTCACAGCCCAGGGCAACTATATCCTGGGCTGCTTCTGCCCCTGTATCCTTCTCTTGTAAGACTATATCTGGAGTATTCAAGTTCTGGAATCCTCATCATGAGAAGGGCCTGGAACTGTTGGAATGTGTCCAAAGGCTACAAAGATGATCAGAGGGCTGGAACATGTCCTACACGAGGACAGGCTGAGACAATTGGTGTTGTTCAGTCTGGAAAAATCTCCAAGGAGACTTCATAGCAGCCTTCCAGTACTTGAAGGGGGCTACAAAAAAGATGGGGAGGGACTAGTTACAAGGGCATGTAGTGATAGGATGAGTGGGAATGGCTATAAATTGAGGGTGGAAATATTACGTTAGACTTTAGGAAGAAATTCTTCACCCTGAGAGTGGTGAGGCACTGGCACAGGTTCCCATGGGAAACTGTGACTGCCCCATCCCTGGAGGTATTCAAGACCAGGTTGGATGGGGCCTTGGGCAGCCTGATCTAGTGGGAGAAGCCCCTGCGCATAGCAGGGGTTTGGAACTGGATGGGATTTAAAGGTCCCTTCCAACCCAAAGCATTCTGTGATTCTAAGAATGGGGCCCTGGATTTGTGCTGCTATGACCATGGGTTTCTGCTGCCAACCTGCACTGGGGGCATTGTTTAGGCTGGTGAGCAGGGCCCTCTGTCCCTCTCTCCCTGCTCCTGAGGATGCTAGGGATTTTCTCACTCAAGGACCTCATGGCTCTGCAGCTGGCAGTCCCAGAGATGCTCCTGGAGGGCAGGGAGAATGAGGGAGAGGTGCAGGGCAGGGCTGTTCAGCCCAGGGGGGCTCTATGGGAGATGTGCTGGGCCTGCGCTCAGGCAGTGGCCAAACTGTTACTGACTGGGAAGGCTCCCAGTCCACACCCCCGACTGGTCCCTGGGCTGCAGCACCCGCCACCCTCCCAAGGGGACTGGTCAATGCTGTCACTCTGCCCTCCCTGGGGTGACACGGGCCATGATCAGCCCCAAGGCTGACCTGGCAGGCACCACTCCACTGCTGGGGCTCTGACTGGGCAGCCAAGCTGTTGCTTTGTAGGGTTCGGTGCCCACCGCCCCCCTGCTCTCTGACTGCGTGCCCGAGGGGCCGCTGCCTCCTACCCATGCCCACTCTTCCCCCAGGAGATGTTTCTCCTGACTGGCCATGTGGCACATGCCCAGCTCATGCCTTTTCCTGCCTGTTCAGGTGCAACTGGCTGCTCAGGGTTCCCCGCCTCCCTTCCCAAGGCAGAAGGTCCTCTGTGACATTATTGAGTGGTGCGCAGGGTCCCCTGCCTCCCACCTGGCATTATCAGACGGTGGCTCCACCGCCCCATCCGTGACCCTGTGTGTGGGCCTGTGGATGCTGGGGTGTGGCTGTGACCCAGAAATGAGTGTTCTGGCCCCAAAATGGGGGATATTGCATCCTGTACAAGTTGCCGAATAAGCAGTTGCGGTGGTTTGGCTCTGGCCCTGCCGATTTCAGCAGCTGAAGCAGAGTAGTCAGTCTCCCAATTCCCTCCCCTGGGGAAAGGGCAATGAGAGGCAGAAGCCTTGCAGGCTGGAAACCAAACTAAAACAGCTTTAACAAAGAAAATAAGAACAAAATAATAAAAAAACCCAAAATACATGAGAACATGCCTCCACCCCTGGTGACTGAATGTCACTGCAGAGCGTGTGGAGGATCTTGGGAAGGGGCAGTGGCAGAGAGAGCTGGGCACGGGAACTGGATTTGGGAATATACAGAGCAGAGCCAAATGGACAGACAAGGTCCTCACTTGTCGGTCATCTCAGAAAAGAGAGACCTTCAGGATCTCTCAGTTTTGTACGGAGTATGGCATTTATGGGATGGAATGCTCTGTTGGTCAGTTTGCAGTAACCTCTGCTGTCCGCCCCTCTCTTCACTCTATGTGGTTCAGGATTTAATAACACATTCTGTGGATGGTGATGATTGAGGCACTAAGCAAATAAATAGCAGTAGCGATGGCAGAGTGGAATGAAATATGGCAATACTTAGTTATACTGTAGCAATGTTTCTGTTAGTATTAGCAGTGTGGAACATTAGCAAGAATTGATCCACTGATTAACAGAAAAGAACTTTTCTTCCTAGGCAATGTATCTGATCTCCAGTGCAAGCACATTTCTGGGAGATAATAGCTAGACACTGTGTACCATAGGCAGATGAAAATAGGACACTGAACAATGATGGAGGGAAAACTGTCATTCCATCTGGAGTTATGTATTGGAGAAACCCTTTTGAAGCAAGCACATCTTAAGCAAATATACACCAAGGCACCTGGACGTAAAAGTAGATTTCTCTTTGTCTGGCCTTCTCAGACAACAGTTTTCTGGTGCAGTCCACAAAAGTTATTGCAATTCGTGAAATTAATAGAGCTGCTGTCCACACTTGTGTGTGTATATAAGGCTTATTTCATGTGACACTGGTGGTTGTCTTTCAAATCCTGTGCTTTCAGGCACACTGCCCTCCCATATGGGAAGCGTAAGAGAGAACTTTCCCTTGAGTTCTCTTTGCGGATCTCAGCAAAATGCCCAGTTTGAATGCTATGAGTGGAAATGAAACAGTAGAGCAGGGTGACCCATCAGATGTGCTTTTGGAGCTGAGAGGCCCTGGACACCAAAGTCTTCTTTGGACCTGCTTTGTGGACTGATGAAAAAGCTGTAAGGAAACCCAGGACAGGTAGCTGTTTTCTGCCCTGCCCCTAGGGGAAGAGATCTGGAGTTCTCTCAAGGTCTTTCCTCATTTGCAGAATGGAGATGGGCTTCCCTCCACCTCCAAGTTCTTTCATCCGCCCAGGGATGTGCTAAGTGAAGCACAGTGCATCTAGGGACTGTCCAGGGAGTTTTCTTCAGCATGTCAACAAGGACTGAATTGGAATCTGAAGGTTTGCAACTATGGGATGGAGCAAAAGTTTGGCATCCTTAGGATCTTACACTGCGGTCCGACACTTTGCTATGCTTACAGCTGATCCTGATGCTGTATGGTAACCTTGCTGTCAATAAGAAATGTTCCTGAATCCCATATTAACAGTGGTCTCCAGCAACCAAAAGTGTAATTCCGTCAAAGGGCGTGAGTATGCTTGATCTTTAATGGCATACTCTGAAGCAATTGCGGTGCCCCAAGGTACTCTGCTTTTCCTTTGTGGGCTGCCTATCTATTTCGAACAGCTAAGGAGTCTGTCCGTAGGTGGAGATTCCTGTCCTGCTGTTTTGTTTGGCTGTCTGTCTTGTGCTGTCAAGACAACTGGGAGACCATAACTGATACTGCACCATCTGTTGGGGTTGTCAGAGAGCTTCAGCTTTGTCAAAAATCAGGAGCAATCTCACTCTATTCAATGGGTTTTGGTTTTATGTCAGTGGTATTTTCTGCATCCATGCTGTTTCATTCTTTGAGACACCAAGAGAAAATGAAGTCTTTGACTTTAAAGCCCTTAATAGATCTTGAAATACACTGCAGAAGTGTAGGCAGGCAGGGAAAAGTTGTGGAGTGATTAATTTTTCCAAGCTGGCCTTGACTTTCATTTGGAAGTAGTAACTTCTAGGGAAGCCTGACATCCCTTTCCTCAGATGCTGTTACCTGTACAGCAAAGGGTTCACATTATGTTTGTCGAGGAGTACTAATGAGGCAAAGGAGACAAAAGTATCGAAGTCAAGGTTGGAAGGAGACAGGTCCTTTTGGGAGAGTGGGAGGAGTGGGAATGCCTATGTCCTGCCAAAGCTAGTAGTCAGTTTTTGGTTGCTAGCTGTCAGCCCCAACAATGCCAGCCTGGGGAGTGTCTCCCTCAGTCCTGGGAAAGCAAGGGTGCAGACAGCAGTGGAACCAAACACTTCTGGGTCACACAGCAAGTGGTTGTCAGGGCTCTGACTTGAAGGACAGGCTAAAGGTGCTGTGTAATTCCGAGATGGGAGAGTTCCTGTACAAGTATTATCAAAGACTGGGTCCAGCAAGTTCTGCTGATCCAGGGTTTATACTGGCTCTAGCTACCAGTCAAAAATTGTCCTTCCTGTTTCAGGCAGCTGAATACTACAGGGTTTGCAGGCAACAGCAAAGGGGAACTGTGAGGGAAAACACCCCCACAAGGGTGGTTGAGGAGGATGTGGGGGCAGCAGTGGTGCTCACGGAGTTGGGAGGATGTCCCTCTCAAGAGGCTTGGGCATTCCTTTCTCCCCTCCAGTCCCTGCCCTGGGACAGTAAGTAACCGTGGCTTCTCACCGTTTGGCAGCACAAAGCAATCTTTGGCATCACTGGTGACAGCCAGGGGGAGCAGCTTCTCATCATCTCGTCTCCTCCGTCCACTGCAGAGCACAAACATGGGCAAACACGGGCGTGGACACAAAGTGGAGCTGCCCTACCGAGTGTGTGCTGTGATTTTCCAAAGGGCATCACCTTGGGGCAGCCATGCCAACATCAGTTCTGCTTGGGCTGCATCTTGTGGTGGGCAAAAGGGCATAACGCAGCTCCTGCTGTGAGAAACCAGGAGTGTCTCCAAGGTGGGTAACTGTTTTTCCTGCTGGAGGCATCTGTCTCTGTGCTGTAGTGTTTGTGTATGTGCACACAGAACTTGGTTTCAGTCACCTTTTGAAGCAAGGAAGAAGCCAGATGTGGAAGGAAGCGACCGTCCTGTGCAATAGAGTGAGTTCTCCTTTTCCTGCCTATCTGCCCCTCCCTTTGGGTGTGACATATCTTCCTCTTTGAGTTGTGGCTCTCCAGAAGCCTTGATTGCTCTAGGAATAAGTATAATCTCTGATGTTTCTGTGTGCCAGTTCCTTGTGTTAGCACTGCTAGAGAGAAATGCTGTCTTAAAAGCATACAGTTAACTTTGAGAAAATCAAAGTACTTAGACAGGACTGGTGTTAGAAAACTGATTCTTCTTTAACTAAAACCAGAACAGTGTTGAAGTTAAATAGACTGATCTGGTATTTTAAATTTTAGCTTTACCGTACCCAGGCTGACATGTGTTTCCTGATGTTTTATGCTCTGCTGAGGCTCTTAGGACTTTTCTCCATTTGCAAAAATGATTTGCATGGCATGTGGTTCCTTAGTAGTGTAAAAAGTGCACATTCAAGTCCCTGCGGAGGTCAGTGTTCACCACTCTGAATCAATTGGTGTTGATGGTTGTTCCTGGAGCAGAGCTGAGTAGAGCAGGCTGGCCCCACTTGTTTGCTCTTACACCAACACAGGAGCAGCTGCTTTGTCTTGTAAACAGAAACTTTATCCTGCGCTGCTACCTAGTTCTTCAGGTGGCGGTAGCGGTATGTCAGTGGCTAAGAGAAGCTTTGACATGAGCATACTGAAAGACCAAAACCAAATTTTGGTGGGAAAAAATGAGAAGAGTGCCTGTTTTAATTAACTTTGGTTTTGCGTGTTTGTTGTATTTTCTTTAAGATATGACTCTCCCTACAGTGCTTCATCTCACTCTTCCTACTGAAAGGATTTTTTGTCTTGCTCAGGGATTGCATAAAGTTTGATTCCTTTTCATGCTTCTATGTCTGAAGCTGAACTCCAGCAAACAGAAAAAAATTCCCCAGCTCCTCAGTTGTGTGTCCTGGTTTTCCTGCAATTTATAAATAATCCTACTTATATGTATCTCTCACAGTTAAATGCAAAGTGCAAACCTTCTAATAGTCCAGAACTCAGCAATCAGAGTAAAAGTACAAGACTGTCTAATTTTCTCTGAACATGGTTCAGCCCACTTGGAAGAGTACTGAATTGGTTACAGGAGTCTTTCTGTAAGGTGCAACCAGAGCCTGAGGTTTTTCTGTGGCCAAGAATGCTCTTGCAGTAGGTGAACAGGCCCATAACCATGAAATGTTAGAGGATGCCATCTGTGGTGATCTCAGCTGCCCCTTGTCTGTGCCTGTTTGTTCAGAGAAGAATCAGGCTTAGGAAGAGTGAGGAGAGGTGTTGCGAGGCCTGTCCGCTCCAAATCAGCACAGCGTGTGTGTGTGGGGCAGCTGCCACCAAAGACGAGGGTCCCCAGCTCCCAGGACTCTCTCTACATAGCCCTGCAAGAGGCTGCAGCTCCAGGAGGAGGAAGATAACACGTCAGAAGCCACCCTCTACATGGGTCATGGACACTTGCCATCTGTGCCAGTCCCTGCAGAGCATCTGGTGCCTCAGGAGGAGCTGGAAGATGCGATGGCAGAAGGTCCTTCTGCCCAGGGCTGCTTCCACAGCCGCTTTGCTCTGGACCGGGACAAGGATCACTTGGCCAGGGGCACCTGGCACCCTGCAGAGACAAGGGCCCTCAGCCCCCAGGACTCTCCCAAGCCCCACGACTTGATGTGCTGCTCCTGCCAGTAGCAGGGATCCATCAGCTTTTTACTTAGGACACAGGAACTATTTCCCTGATGAAGTCTCTGGGTGCTGCTTTCTCCCCCTTCTTCTCATACTGTCCCGTGACCCCCACGCAGCATGGTGTGTGGTGCCAGCCTTCTGGGGAGCATAGACATGGCCTTGCAGAGTTCCAGGCCTGTGTTTGTGATGCTTCCTCCTACAGGAAATCCTGCTACAGCTGCATATCTGCAGCTCAGCACATGCTGAGGGCAGAATGGACCAAAACGCAAGCTGGTTTTGCCAACAGGTCCAATGGAAACCCAACTGGGCATCAGCCCTGCTCTCAACTGTTGATCAGATGAGCCTTGCCACCTCCACCCGACAGAGTGTAAGCAAGTATGAACCTTGTGCCAAAACCTTCACCAAGCCTTCACCAAAAGGTTTGTCAAAGTCTGGAAGATGCTGCCCAGGGAAGTGGTGTAGTCACTGCCCTTGGAGTTGTTGAAAAGATGGTAGATGTGGTGCTTAGGGTCATGGCTCAGTGGTGGACTCAGCAGTTTTAGGTTAACAGCTGGAGTTGATGATCTTCAAGGTCTTAATGGTTGGAATCAACGATCCGGTGGGTCTCTTCCAACCTGGTTATTCTGTGATTCTGTGATTCTAACCTAACTGGTTCTGCTCTTCTTTTCCTGCCAAAACCTCTACCACAACACAGGACCAAACAAACTGTATTTATTCTGATGAGTAGTGGTTGGTTATTGGTTTCTAGCAGTCTGCCTTAAAAACACTGTGCCAATGAATGTCTGCCTCAGTCCTGGGAGAGTGAGGATGGAGACAGCTGTGGAACTAAACACATCTTGGTCGCACAGCAAGCAGTTGACAGGGCTGTGACCTCAAAGCTGGGTTAATGGAGCAGCATGGTTCTGAGAGGGCAGAGTTTGTGTAAAAGCACCATCAAAGACTAGATGCTGGAACTTGTGGTGATTCAGGATTTATACTGGTTCTATCCAGCTCTTGGTCAAAAAGCCAGCATTGGATAGGAGCAGAGTTTTAGGATAAGTGTTGGCCTGGCCTACTTTAAACTGTTTTGCAGAGTCAGAATATCATCACAGCAGAGTATGTATTGTGAAGAATTGAACACAGACCTTTGTCTCTTCTGCTGTAGCAGTTTATTTGCAGATCTCTGCTTAGCATCACAGTTCTGGAAAAGGAATGGATTAATGATTTTAATGGCATATGTAAAGCTGAGTAGCCCAAAGCTCCTTCTGTTCACACAAGAATAAATAAGGAGTTCAGTTTTGGCTTACTCAGACAGAGAAACAATATTGTTGGAGTGGGAGAATAAGGAATACCAGTAGTAGAATGGTTTAGCATCACTATACCATTGAGGAGTGTTGATTCTGTTCTAGCAGCTTGTTAAATCAAGGACTCTGGAACTGTTACCACCCCCTCACAAAATGGTTCATCACAGCATTTACCTGGGCAGAAATCTTTGTTGGTTTATGGACCCCTTGGAGTTGGTTCCTGGTGGACTGATGCTTTCTATGTCAGAAGAAGGTGTGGTGGCCCCCTTCCCGTGGGGCCTCTTCCTCCTAATATTTCTTTCTATCCTTTATTGTAGGATCCTGATGTTTCACTGAACGTTGCTCAGTCAGAATTCCTGTACTTAGAATGGAATATTAGGATAAGAAAGCAATGATAGCCTTATACTCTACTGCAGCTTTATGGCTGCAGGTAAGAGGTAGAACTGATTGTGTGGTTCAGGTTGGAGAGGACCTCTGGAGTTCTCTGGTCTAATCATCTTCTTAGGACAGGGCCATATGATACAGCTTGCTTAGGGCCTTTGGTGGCTGAGTTCAGCTGTCCACAAGCTTGAAAACTCCACAGCCCCCTGTTCAGATGTCTGACAACCTTTGTGGTGACTAGAGATCTGCTTGGCTCCAGCTGGGATAAGTCTGGCTCTGCCTTCTCCATACCTCCCCAGGGGATAGCTGGCAGAAGTTCAAAGTCACTCCAATGATTCTCTCTATTAACAGGTCTTCTGCAGTTTGGATTCCTCTAGGTTTGCCCTGTGAACTGGAATACCTTTGCTTCCCTAACTTTGCATTTGTATCCCTGCTCATGTCTAAAGGAAAACCAGGACAATTTTCTGAGAATTTTGACTGAAGATTCTGATCTCATGAAAGTAAGAGTGAAATACTCGAAGTCTTAATATTTATGTGGGTTTTTTTCTACTGTCTGCCAAACTGTATTAGCTGAAGCAAGGCCAAAATATCAAAGTATGTTTGAGAAGAGACAGTGGTATAACCTTTGCCAGCTGCTGTGTAGGACACAGACTTTTGTACAGCTTGCAGGAAAAACAGGGCTATTAGGGCGGAGGGCGAGAAAGAAGGATTATTAGCAGACAGCTTGAGAACAGTGAGTTTGCAAAACTTTTCTTTTGTGCTTGGATGCAAAGATTCCCTGGTGTCTTCCTCATTTCCCTGTAGTTTGCAAGGGTTCAGAGGTCCTCTGAATGCCTTGGGACAGGTCAGGAGTGCCTGCCAAGGAAAAGAGGATACTAGCAGAGTGCCACTTGACCAGGACAATTTGTCTCTTGCAGGATTGGGGGAAAATAAAAGGATGGCAAGAAGACTCCTGCATCAGGATAAAGGCATTTTAATAGCTGAAGGAAAAGCTGCATGCACAAGCAAAGCAGAGAAGGGATTTATTTACTACTTCTCGTCATTAGGAAGTTCTTGGGGCTGCCTTAGTAACATCCAAAATGCAGCATCTTGCAAACTGCTGTGAAGAAAATTAACTTTGCCTCAGCCAGATCTCATATTATCTCCACCTCTTATTCTGTACCACTTGCATCATGCTCAGATCCCACCCTACACAATGACTCCTTATCAGCCACCACCCCTTTTCCCACGCTTTGACATACACATCTATATCCTTCCCTTACTTTACATACCACCTGCATCAGATGTCCATAAAAGCCCATTGACTTAATTTAGGGGCTCCATCTTTTTAAGTGGTTATTCAGGACAGGAGAGGCAGCCTGCTGCACTGAGTTGTTGGGCTCCAAATGTAGCTCAGCTTGGGTTACCACTGCACTTGCCCAGCTACTTGTGAGGCTTGTCCTCTGTTGGATCAGGTGATTCTTGCTCTAGTGCCTTCCACAACATACAACTGAAATTGTGAGATATGGCAGTTCAAGTGTACATCCATCACACTGGCATAGAGCTGGCATCTCCCCAAAATGTTTAAAAACTGAAAGTGCAGCTGTGAAATTCCGGCTTATTAATGAAGAGGATGCAGCTGGCATTTTTAACTTTTTCCAGACAATATTTTTGCAAAGGCTCTTGTGTTCACTGTATCATTTTATTGAAGCTGGACTATTTATGTTGAGACCTATGTGAGTTTCATTAGGCTTTGTTGGCTGAAAACATTTCTAAACCTGCTGCCAAATGAAAGACAATTCTTGAACTGCATGTTGGGGACATTTTCCCTTGGATCCAAGAACTGGCTGAGTACATGGATGACAGGTACTAAGCTGTTTTTGCATGGCAGGAGGGCTTTTTAGAGAAGCTTTTTGCATGGCATTGCTGTGAGTCCGGTGTGTGATCTCATCCACAAAAGACTTGTGTGCCATTTTCTCATACACAGCTGTAATTCACCTGGAATATATAACATTACCACTTTTTTCTAAATCATATTACATTTGGCATATTTTATGATTAAATATTAGTATATAAGCACACATGTGCCTACAGAATATAAATGCCATCGCCTACCCCCTTGCCCCATTGTTTTGTGTGTAAAACAAATGAGAGGGGAGCAAAGAGAAGTATTCTAAAAACACTGCATAAATTAAAGCAGTCATTTATTAAAGACTACAAAAATGTGTGTTGTAGGCAAAAATGGATAGGCAATGCAGAATTCCCCTGAGGAAGAAGGAAACTGTGAGGAGGATATATAGAATTCTCCTTCCTTTTTTTGGTGGAGGTGGGCAAATTCTTTGGGGATTTTGGTAAAAGATTATCAGAAATATCATGAGGTTTAGCTATGAATGACTTTATTGTTCCTGCTCTACTCATGAAGACTTGCAATAAGTTTGATTTGTGAAATATACACACTTTGAACAACTGGATTCTCAAACTGGACCTGCACAGTTGCTCCTGGCAAGAGGTAAAGCTCATGTAGTTACAACAGATTAAATTGCTGCTCATCATGAAGCTTTTGTGCAGTTTGTAAAACTCACCAGACGAAAGTTTGAACCTTACCTTATGCCTTGAAGCCCTAGTGGTGAAAGTTAGGAATTTCTGTTTCCTAATCTTCGAAAGCACAATAAAACCTCCTCTATATATTTCAACATTTCTCTGAAGAGCTGAGAATGAAATTAAAACACCCCTGCTCTAATTGCTAAATGAAAACTCCTTGCTGCCATGGAAAATGTACAAGCGAAGTGAAAATTGTAGCAATATCTCACTGTATGTTGGACAAAATGCATCAGAGATGCACATGCTTTGAGTGAAACAGTAATCAATAGATGTCTTTCAGGGTGTTATTTGAGACTCAGGCACACTTCATGTGTGGAAAAGAGGTCAACCTTGGCATTACACTACCTATTTTGAAAGCACTGCCTTCTTTCAAGCACATAATCAAAAGGCCAAATTGCATATAACTCAGCAAGTCCAGTCCATTTAAGTAATTCTTCATGATAAATCAAGTGGGATTGCCTTTCAAGAAAAGATGCTTGCCATGGCTTCTCAGAACTGTTAATAGTTTTCAGGTGTTCTGGAGTCCAGTTGTAGTGGCAGTAGCGTTAATACTCAACAGTAAACAAAATGACTCAGCTGTTTTTCCAGGGGTTGTTTTAAGAACCATCAGATTTGTGTGTCTGTTGTGGATCTCTTCCCCATATCCTTCCTCTTTGGTTGCTCTAATGGTTTCCTCTCAATTTTCTTATGGTTTTGGTAATGTGGTGCAACTCAGGACTCAAAAGAAACAGTTGAAAGTCACTAGACTCCCAGTCAATTAGAAAGGAGCCTTAGCATCCAAATACCGCTAATGACATTCTAATTAAATATTATACAGTGTTTTGTACTGTGTAGATGAAAACAATGTAGCAATAACAAAGAGATTAGCTGTGAACCAGTACCTACATCGGTTCTGGGGAAATGAGAGGCTTACTGAGCTTCTGCAGCTGCAAGAATGAGCAGTCTTGGCTGAGAAGCTCATGCTGTAAGACATAACAAATGCGCAAACCCCATTCATTCACTGTGGAGCAGAAGTTCTGCCATGCTGTCATTGGCTAACTATGTTATATTAAAAATATTACTTGAATACCTTTTCTAAAGCAGACTCTCATTTGGATTACACCCCAGCTGGCTGGAAAATTTCTTAGCTGGAGGCTTTTTAATGAAGCTATCAACAAAAGTCCCATGAGAACTAGCTAAATTCAAGATGGGATTTCAGCTAATCATGATTTCCCCCACGATTTGGAATTTAAAGTCAAGTAGGGACAAGAACTTTCTAGACCCTGAAAACAGGTCTGCAAACAGACAGAAGTGTGTCTCTTTACATGATTCTCATGCATGAAATTTCTGGTGAAAATGAAATTACTTACTTTTAGAAAAGTAGCAATAGCTTTATGAGAAAGGGCACTCCTAAACCTTGACTATGTACTGATCCTTGGTGTACCTGGGATTCCTAGAGAAACATGCCATTACATTAAATATGTTGTAGACAAAGTTTACATAAGTTCAAAGGGACAGTGAACAACTGTATAGCTGAAGGAATTCCTCTTACCTTGTAATTAATACTTTTTCACTTAAGAAAATGTTCAGCCACAAAGTATTGCAGACTTGCAAGGATAGCCCATGCTAAACATCAGCTTACTCTTCCATGCTTCCTGGAAAGGTTTATTTATTGCCACAGAGATCAGGCCTTTCTTCTCAGCACAGTGTTGCTATTCATATGCTCCTTTATTGTGTCATTAGGGAACTATATTTATCAAATCTCAACATTACAGCAAGTTTGTATGAGCTCCTGGGTCTTTCCCTACTGCCCCTTGAACAGACATGACCATGCACATACAGGTTATGTATGCTTTCCTAACAAAACCTTGAAATTTAACTGCTGATAACAAGGATCAATGCAACATTAGGACATATTTTCAAATGCTGCCATTTGATTTGAATTAAGAGCGTAAATCTACAAACAGAGGAGAAACATTTTCCTCAGCACACAATTTAGCTGGAGCACCTGTACAACTGCCCCTGTGTTGTATTTCTTTGAAATATTAGGACCCACCATCTGACTAAAACACAGGATGGTAAGGGAACTCCCCTGCAAGACAACTATCATGTTAGCCACAGGTTCTCTTTGAACAGCTCTGTATTCTTTGCCCCACATTCATATAACAAGTTATGAACATATACTGAGACGATTGACAGAGTTGACAGAGATCTTGGACGATCTGCATTCCAACACACTGCCTGAAGCAGGGTCAGCCCTGGGGTTGACCCAGGGTGCTCCAGGCTCTCTCATCTGGGGCTGGAAACCCTCCAAGCATGGAAATGGCACAACTGCTCTGGGCATCCTGCCCCATGTCCAGACTGTCATCACGTGGGATGATCTACATCTTCAGCTGATCAGTTTCAGCTGATGCTGTGTGCCCATTGGGGCAAAGGCCCTCTGTGACATTATTGATTGGTGAAGGATAACGCTACTGGAGATGGATTGTGACCTTACAGCCCTCACTGCTTATCTGCAGGGACCACCTGAGTCTGCTCAAGCCTGGACTTCTGTGAGGTCTGGAGGGCCGAGAGAGACTTCTAATGGTGCTGGGTTGTGCTTTGGAGGTTGTTGTTGGCAGTTTTCAGTGCCCATCCAAGAGCCATCCTCTGTATTTTTAAAATCCTGCATGGTTCAAAACATCTGCTGCAGCATGGCCGACGATGGGGAACATCTCTCATCCTCAGCGTGCCCTAGACAGCCGGAGTGTGTGGAGGATGCAAGCGCTGAGAGTGAGTGGTGCTGCCCCATCTGTGGTGATAATCAAGAGGACATCACCTACATGTTACCGTGCCACATTCAATTTTGCTTCCCCTGAGCAATGTGCTGGATATGGGAGAGGCCATATTGCCCACTCTGCAGAATGGACACAAAGGCTGCCTTGTTATACTGCAGCTGGAAAATATGGAAGATTATTTTGTATTCAGAGTAGTATCTCTTGTAGAGCCATAGGTTGAAGATGACCAGAATCATCAGGTGGCTGTGGGGCCAGTGCCTGGGGCTCTGGTGGACAGCTTTCCTCCTGAGATCTGGGCACACTTTTTCAGCAGCTACCCAAATCACATCAGGCCCCTGCTGTTATGGCTGTGACAGGAGGTCACGGTGCTTTTCAAGAACCAGTGATGGGAAGTGAATGTGAGAGAGGGCAATATTGTAAGTAGCCTGTGCTTGAGAGGCTGGACAGGTAGATGTTGGTGCAGGAGCTGCAACCCTACCTGGAAGATCACACAGTCATTCACCCACCAGCACATCACTGCTGCCACACACCTGTGTGGCAGCGAGGTCTGCCAGCACTTGGGGCAGCTGGAGACCCACACTGCAAGGTAGGAAGGTGATGGCCCTGCAGCCAGCACCAGCCACACCACTTCCCAGGACAGAACGTCCACCACCCAACTAGCCTCCTCTAGCTCTCAAGGCTTTGATGTGTCAGAGGCTTCCATCTGTGGAGATCATGGCCATTTTCCATCTGTGCATGTCCCTGCAGAGCAAGATCAGGCCCAGGAAGAGTAAGGAGAGGCGGCAACAGCAGCCCCCTCCAGTCCTGGCCAGGAGAACTTGCCCTGAAGAAGTGGGCACTCAGTCCCCAGGACTTTCCCACACCCTGGAAGAGACTGCATTGCCCAGAGGAGGAAGCCAACGCGTCAGAGGCTGCCCTCCATGGAGGTCACATCTGTCATTCATCTATGTCTGCTCCTGCAGAGCAGGATCAGTGCCAGGAGGAGCCAGGGGATTTGATGGCAGCAGGCCCTTCTGCTCCTGATCTGGAGAACTTGCCTGGGGAGCTCCATCCCTCCCTATAGAGGAGGATCCCCAGCCCACATCTTTTGGAGGAGGAAGCCAGCACATCAAACCCTCCATGAGGGTCACAGCTGCCACCTATCTGTGCCCATCCCTGCAGGAGTAGTACCAGGAGGAACCAGAGGAAGTGGTCAGGACAACATGCTTGTAGGGGCCCTACATCCCCTAAAGAAGAGGGTCCCCAGCACCCATAACTCTCCCCACTAGCACGTCAGAAGCCACTCTCCACAGGAGTTGCTGCTGCCCCAGATCTGTGCCTCTCCCTGCAGAGCAGCTGCAGCTGCCAGATGAATTGGAAGAAGTGATGGCAGAAGGTCCCCTGCCCAGGGCTACATCCCCTCAGCTCTGGACTGGAACAGGGAATGCCTGGCTGGGAGAACCCTGAACCCCAGAGAGGTGAAGTCTCCCAGCCTCTAGGACTCTACCCAGCCCCTCAAGTGGCTGTGCTGCTCCAGTAGCAGGGGTCCATCAACTCTTTATTCAGGACATCAGAAATAAACTCCTATCTCCCCGACTTAGTCTATGCATGCTTCTTTCTCCTCCTTTCTCCACCTGCCTTTCCCTGAACTCCACTCCTTCCTGTGGTGCTACCATGGTGACCAGCCCTCAGAATTGTGCCCTGCCATGATAAGTAATTTTTTAAGAGATCTAAGACAATCTACAATAGGACAACTATGCATTTGAATTAAAGAACCATTGATTTGCATTCATATGATTGATATGGTGTGACCTAGGCAGAACTGTAAAGAGAATACAATTAAAGAAAAAACAACAACAAAAATTAAAATAAAAATAAACAACAAACCACTGGAAAAAACATATGGGTAAAAATACAGAGCAGAATAATAGTTGTGTTGAATACAATTGAAAGTTTTTTCTCTTTTTGTCAGTGGGGCCAAGTTTTATTCAACTGCTGCCACGACCATCCTTTAGTCTCTTCTGTAACACTATTTGATAAAAGCAAGGTGATATTTTGTAAGTAGGATATGGTTGTATTTTATGTAGTACTTGAAGAGTGAAGTGGTATCATGAGCACAAAGCCGTGGAGAAACTCATGTTTTAAATACAGAGGAGGAAGAAGTTTGTTTGCTCTTGGTGGAAAAAGAACAACATGACAGTATTTTCAGAATTAATCTTCTTTTCATGGTAGAAAAGATGAAACCAAAAGAAAATTTTTATGCAACATCTAAATAATGTGCCTTTTTGGCTGCAATGCAGAAGTAATGCACCAGAAAGGTGTTCTTCAACATGGCCTGGAAAGTACAGAGGCAAGCTATTGTGTAAATGGAGCTGTAAACTACAGCATCCTAAAATCATCTCTTCAAGGGCAATCATATGCATTGTTTAACTTAATTGACACAGCAAACAGTGGAGAAGGACAGTCAGATCACATCCTACCAGGCATTTTTTTCCTAGCTCATTTTATGGTGTTGGGCACATTTATGAATGTTGGCTGTAGATTTGAACTGATTGTTGTATATTCCAATTTCATTACTTTTGCTGTAACAAGAACTCTAGTCACTGGATTTAATTGTTGATGAATAATCACAGAAAACAATCTTTGATTTACTTTAGATTTACCCTACAACCTTAGATATCTGTCCTCCTGACTATCCAATTTCTCATGATTCTGTAGCAAATAACTTCTACAAATGTGAAAGCAAGCATTTTACCTGATATAAATTGACATGACAGGATGGAAGTGAAACACGCTGTTTATAAGCAACCAGTTTTACTGTAAGTGTTCAGCTGTCTGGCCTTGGATCCTTCAGAAAATAGTTATGAGTGCTAACAAATACCCATGTTACAATCCAATCAGTTTAGGTAAGGTCAATTACTAATTTAGATTTTTACGTCATGTTGCAAACATTTCTGCTTTGGTCTTACTTCTTCTGTATGTTGCTGAGATACAGCTTCTGCAAAGACAAGAACATAAGGTGAGGACATTAACCAGAGTAACACTCCCTTTCAAGTATAAGAAGCTCCCCTCTGAAAACATTGCTTCCACTATGCAAGAACCATCACACTTTAATGTCTGGAACAATTTGCACAGCATTTGATTTGAATTGAACCAGAATTTTAAGACACTTCTAATTCTGTCAGCATGGTAAGGTGTAATGGACAATTGTCTTCAACTAGTGATGTATCATTCTTTTAAAAGTCAAAGTATAATTCTGTTCCAGAAAAGACACGTGGAATTATGACTAGACAACACCAGCAGTACAGGTTGGAATAAAGAGGATAGATGCTTTAGGAAAGCCTTGTCAAAAAGAGGATAGATACTTTAGCAAAACCATATCTATTTTTTTTCCTCTATATTGTTGTTCCTTATTGGACTACCAAGTTTGTTGAAAATCATAAGATAATGCATTTAACTAAAAATTGAAAGAAAAGATTAAATAAGAACACAAAACCAGCTCCCAGGATAGAAGCTTTCTCATCAAGGTTATAATCTCTAGGAAGTTTGGTAAGATTGATTTTAGTTAAAATACTTAAATTAAAATCCTTTGCTGAATTTAGTGCTGGTGGATAGTTACCATCATGTACTACAGATTAACTGAAGTCTTGCACATCTGCAACCTATAAAATCTTCTACTTTTTTTCTGAGTAGGCAGCATCATATGGGAAAAATTAATAAAAGAAGGTGCAGAGAAAATTACTATATGTCTGCTTCTAGGTACCTAAATAAAGAATTTGATTGCAAGCACTGCCAAGTACTGCAAATCCCATGTTTCTCAATAGTAATCACAGACAAAATAGAGCCACCTGTTTAGATGCCTGATTCCAAACACTTCACTGTCCTTAGCCAAGTATAAAATTGATCTGTTCAGCTTCAACTATCCCTGAAAAGAGAAGTTTTCACAGTTAGAAATTAAAAGCTACTCAGGTCACTAATACGGCATTTTCGGCATTTTGCCAATTATGTCTTGTGTGAATTATAAAGGTTAATGAATTCATCCTGAAAAATTAACATTCATTTTTTTTCCATTATTTTCTGACCACTGTTATTCTGTGCAAAAGTTCAGTTCCTCAAATAATGATCAAGAAAAAAATATTTGACTGGACAACTGCTTTTCTGAAAACAGTTCAGACAAATGTTTCTCAAAGAAATGCTTTTGTGGAAAATCAGAGGTCTTAAACGGGTTTTAGATTAAAACGTTATCTGGCCACAGATGTAAGTTCTGGCCAGTATGGGATGACCTGCCTAGAGCTAGATATTAAGACCTAGATCTGATGAGTGAATATGGATCCAATTGACTGTGACAATGCAAACAACACCACCTGTCCCACTGGACCTCTCAGGATCTTGTCAGGTCTGTACACATTCTAGCAACAGATATGAGTTGCTCTCAAGAGGTGGGAGCAGACTGGAATAGGAGTGTATTCAAGCACAGGGATGTAAGACAGAAGGTCAGGTTGTTCCAGGAACAGTCATATCAAGGTGAGCTGAGCTGTGTGATGGTCACCTATGCTGCTTCTGAAGGGAACAGGCTTGGCTCATAAAGTACCAAAATGTTTTTTTCTTGTAATGGTCAGTTTGGACCCCTGGCAAATATGTGAATCTCTCAGATATAACTAAACAGTATTTATCCAGATTCCTTATTTGCTAACCAAAACAAGTCAACTGATGTTCTTGGTTTAGTTGATGAATACCATCCAGCCACTTCCATCAGATATGGATTTCTTTTGAAAAATATGATTGTGTTTTTCTATAGAACTGCTGTGAATTGAGCAATGTCACTATTGTCAAACACAGATTTCTGCATTTTTTGAGGACTGGGTGCAGTGAATGTTCCTATGAGAAATTAATGACTATTTGGTTTGGCTTGTTTTTTTCCCTGAGTTATACTAGATGTGAAAACAGGTTATACGATTTCTCAGGGAAAGAATATACTTATTCATATACAGATGTCAAGTTAATATCAAAAAGTAGCTCTTCTCATTTGTGTTGTTTTTGTGACAAAATATGTCATTTTGAAAACAATTATAAACCCTGCTATTTTTATCCTATCAGCTGTATCAAAAAGAGATGATGTCACACTGCCAACCCTGTTCCTTTAGAATATTTGTTATTGACAGTAATATGTACTGTTGAAATAGTTGGAAGAAATCAGCCCAAGTCCCATTGCGGGGACAAAAATTATCCCGTTTTTCAATAAACAGCAGTTCTCCTTGTGTAATATACATAGATGAACATCGAAACCAGAAGAAATCAAGCGCTAACTGAAAGCTGAACTGATTTTCTCCACTTAGTGAAAGTCTCTAAATAACCCATAGATTCTGTTTTTATGCATTTCTGCTAGTTGAGATTTTCTCTCCTTTGTGGAAACTTCATGGTCAATGTAAAAGCTTGGGATGACCTCTCTGGAGATACCTGGGAAGTGGAGAGACGGGAAGGATGTCTATGAACAGTAAGAGGGAAAATCGATGTTTGGTGTGTTATTTTTAGTGCCAAAGGCTTTGTAAAGGGGTTTCCATTACTAGAAAATCTAGATCAGAAAGTGAGAATTCAGATCATTCTAGGGCTAGAAAATCTTACAGGTGAGCGGCAGTCACATGAGTGACAGTAATTGGGTAGGTGCTGTAAATGCAATACAAGCAGAGAGCCCTTTGGGAGGCTCTTGGTGGTCTGTCTTGGAGCTATGTTGCTGAATTTAAGTGCTAATGGGATCAGAGGTAATCTTGGGCAGTAGCCAGGTAATTCCGAGCCACAGGCAGCAGTCTGCATGCCACAGGGTTGGTCATCCTCTCGAGGGAGCTTTGGCAGCCTGGATCTGGGGATGGACAGAAAAGATGCAAGACAGGTTGTAGGATGAAGGCAAGACAAAGCCATTTGGGGTGGAGTTCCAGGGGATATGGATATGTAGATTTTTTGCTAAAAGGAAGTTGTTCCTGGGCTAAAGCAAGAGTCTGAATAGGGAAGGAAAGTGACAGCAGAAGAGTACTTGTTGTCCTTCCTTGTCTGCTTTTTATTTCCGGAAATAAGTGGTTTATTCATTCCCTTCACAAGGCTTCTATTCAGATTTGACCAATGTGCTTTCTTTAGGTCAATGAGGCCACCCAATAAAATGAATATCGGAGCCCCATATATAGGGAAAAGGTCTGGCATTCACCTTCTGTGCTTCACCTTTACCATCTCTACAGTGACCTTGTAACAAAAGCATTTCTAACTGATAATTTGAATGCTATAAATGAGAATTGCTACCAATCCTGCCTGATAATAATAGTCTGAGATGTTTTAGTTAGCTCATTAGGTTTTTTAATTTGTTAAATAATTGGTTGTAACAGCAGCATTTAACTAATTGTGATATTTTTTCTCTATTTTTAATTTTGTTTTGATAATTATAATCAGTTCTTCAAAGGACATTTCAGCCCAGGGAATGCCTTTGAGATAACTGAAAAGGCCTGATAGTGATTCTTGTTCTTTCTGTCATCAGAAATGGCATGAGTCTCCTGCATCATTCACCAGGAACAGTCCTGAATTATCTTGTAATCCTATTAGAATTGATGAACCCTATGGATTGTGACTCTGGGAAGGTCTAAAATCCTCTTGTCAGATTAGAATTAATTTTTTTCCTGCCTACGTGGGTTCTTATGCATTAGAGAGAGGAAAAGCTGTGTGTTCAATCAAAGCTGGGACATTTTTCTGTGTGAGGGTTTTGGTCTGTGATCAGTTATGAGACCAGACAACACTCTGCAGCTAAATATGGCTCAATTTCTGAACTTATAGACTGAATTTTCAACAATGTTTGCTATGTGGGAAGACTCCAAAGGTTCCACACATTCTTTTAAAAAAACAAAATTAGGAGAAAAGAAAGAAAGGTCTCTCTCTAACCCTTCAGTAAAAGAAGAGATGGTACACAACTTGAAAGTCGCATAAACAAAATACTATGAACACCTATCTGCAAAAACAAACCTGAAATTTTGCTAGATAGGAGAAAACCCAGCTTGAAACTTTCAGCACCATAGTATGCTATTCTTTATGCCCTGTCTCAGTGTGTGTATTCTCAAACAGCTGATGCATCCCGGAAGCTGCTGGAAAACTGGCAGTGCACCTGTAAAATAACACATGTGCCAATACAACAATACACTCAGGCTTATTAGTACTTAAATATGTTTCTTGTTTTTTTATAAACACTTTATGGTATTTTGTGGAAAAAATACACCAATTTTTTTTTTTTTGGCACAGTTCCTAGATTTGCAAATCCTGGGTGATTCTCTTTCTTCAGGTCTCTTACTGTCATTTGTACTTAACTGTCCTACTCTCTTATTCACTCCCCTTTTCTCCACCCCTCTTCCTTTATGAGAGCAAAACTGAGCACAAGGATCAAACAAATTAGTATACTCTCTTTTCTCACTCTGGTTGCATTTTGCAACTTAAGTGGTGGGCCATAGGATCTTATGTTATGAAATGTATGAATGGAGGATTAAAAAAAAGATGTAACAAATATTTCCTAAACCAGAAAAGATTAGAAAAAAAAAAAAAAAGAAAAAGAAAAAAAAGGAGTTTTTATTTTCTTCTGATTGCAAAGAAAGATAATAAAGAGACATAATTTGGGTTGACTCAATATGAGACGAACCTCTTTTAATAGTCTTGATTTTAACTCATACTACATCTTTCCTTCCTTCTTCAAAGGAGTGTAAGTTGCCAGCTGACAATGCTGTCTCAAAATGAAGAGAAATATTTCTTTTTTACACTTTCGCAGGGAAAAGTGAAATACGTTTTTGTATTTCACCTCTCCCTAAACTGACTCAGTTTTAGTAAATGTTATCTGCTTCCTTAGTTCTCTTGAATTTGCAGCATGTGCTCTTTCTATGTAAAGGCTGAGTTATTTCTAAATTTCTGTATTTTCGTGAACAGTCAAGCACTGCTTGTAACACTTTGTTACCAGTCAAGCACTCACAACATTGCTGCTTTACCAGTAGCCTCTTTATATGTACTTCATTCACCAAATAATTCTGGGCTTATATCTCCTCTTAGCATTTTGCTATCTTAACATTAATTTTTAAGGTTCTTGGGAGATGCTTATGCTTAATACCACCTAAAACTTGCTTCACACAAGGCAATCTCGCAGTATATCAGTCTGTATTGAATTAGAGCCTTTCTCTGACTCCTTTTCCTCTTTTGTTGTTTATGAAAAAGGAAGACCTCAAATGTTTTCCTGCATTTTATTTAACCTTTTTCTCTTTTGTACTCAGTATTCTCAGTTAAGTATTTGAAATGCCTACAAAAATATATCCAATTTTATACCATGTTGCTGAAAGGAAGCATGTCTTTTAAACCATGTACTGGGCATTGTCCAATGTGGTCTTTTCTTGAGAGACCAACTGATAATATAAAAATACTCAAAAAGGTTATGGAAAAACTTCAGCCTGGCCTGAAGAGACAATACGGATTGCATGAGGATGCTGGACACATGCATAATTGGTGAGGAGAACCTTCTGATGAAGCCCTGGTGATATGTGTCATCTTGCCCAGTGTCGATGCTATCCATGACAAAACTGCTGAAGCATCCACAGGTGTATATGAAACTGGCCTTTTTAATATTTTTTTTCAGTTCTTCTTTCAACATAACTCCAGATGTGGAAATGTAGAACGTTTAAAGTGCTTCAAGTCAAAGGACCTCTGTACAACACAGAAGTTATTCAGGTGCTACTGGGAGCTGTACCTGGATGAATACCATTGCACAGGCAATCAGTGTAATTAAATTAACTTGTGTTCTCTGTTGTTGTTTTGTTTCTGCTTTCTTTGAGTATTCCCAGTTTCTTCTGGATTAGCCACATTTTCAAATATGTTGGCCCAATGACTAGCCAGCTAAGACAAAGACTTCACCTTTTGCCAGTGAATTATTCCAAAATCCTTACTGCTATTTTTTCATTGCACACAGTGCTTATTTTTTTCTGGATTCAACACAAAATACGGAATCTTACAGTCATAGTAGAAGATACTAAAAAATCACTTTCTTAAAAGTGGCATCACGTGGAAGTTTTTTTTTGAAAAAGTAGTGTGATTATTGTGTTCACATTAGGAAGCTCCCATAGAACTACAACTTATAAGTAATTTATACAGACAGTGCGCACAGTAAGCTGAGCAAGATATGAAGAGGGAGAGCATTCAGAAGAGAAATTCTGTGGCCTTAGGTGAGAATGAACAGATGAAGAATTTAAGAGGTAACCTGTGTTACCCATGAAATGTATCATTTTTAGATATTTCTTGAAGTTTAAGCTGCATGTTACAATTCATTATTTAAGACTATATAATAGACATAATAATTGAGCATTACAAGAAAAGACAGGTTTGAGTGCATGGCTTTAAAAGTGTTTAATTTCCAAATTACATTTCCTTTTTTTTCAGGGTTTCTAATTTAATTCCTTTCCAATTCATGCATTATAAAATAAGAAACCAGGATGATATATGTACAGATATGAATTATGAAAGAATAAGTGAATAATAATGAAATGACAAGAATAGGGAACTGGAGTACATCTTTTGTCAGATACCATGGTTTAACTTTATCTCTTGCTCCTTTTACCCTGGCTTGAACACCTCCTTTGCTTCTCTACAAACAACATATTGGAGTTCATCAATCACCAGAAAGCGATCAGCTTTTATAAACTTATAATGGATGTTTGCAGACTGACTAATAGGTCATCTGTGGCTTTCACTGGAAGTGCATTCTTGCAAGCTAAGCAATTAGCCAATAAAATGTTTATCAGTGGTTTTGCACACTGAAAGCCACTGACTTTCAAAGTCTTGAACATTCATTAAAGACATTTCATGAAAAGCCTCTTTCTTTATAAGCATTCTATTTGGTAGAACTTCTGTATTTATCTTCACAATTTTTCTTGATTTCTTTTCTTCTTACAATTAGAGAAGTATTTCCCTGATTTTGCAAGAGTTAGTCACAAAATTGATATTACTTGTACTTAGAACACGTATTTAAGAGCAAGTTGGTGTACCTCAGTGATAATGCAGCCCTAAAAATTTCTGGTGTCTGTTACATATTCCTCTGGGACCTTGTTATGACTGTGAAAGAAACACTGGCACATGAAGAAAAATTGAGTGAACAAACCTGTTTTAGTTGTCAAACAATGAAGTTTTCCACTGTGAAAACTATAGGTTTTAGGCCACAACAAGCTTTTGCCACACATTATAGCGTAAACAATGATTTTTTTTTATACTTAAAATCTTTTCTACTTGAAATCTTAATTCCCTTTCTGATTTGCTCCTTGTCATGTTTAAAATGTTAACAGCTTAGCCATGCCACATTTTACAGGTAATTTGAATTGTGGAGAGTTACGAAGGGCAGCAAAGGTATAGGTATAGATCCTGATGATGCTTATATAATCACAATAATGCAACTCCTGTGATATGCATTACAGAAGTTTTTGTATATAGCCACAACAGCTAACTTGTTTGTATATAGCCACAACGCTAACTGTTTAGCAGTTGGTGTTGTTGTTGGTGTTTATTTTTGTATCAAGTATTTTCCACATAAATTAAATAATAAGTACAATCTCAGAGTAGTCCAGGTCATGGTGTTGGATCATTTGAACATCTCTGTTTAAATTTGGATAGAAAAAAAAAAAAGAATATATGTCAGGAGACAGCCTGGCTGCCTGGCTCTGGCTCTGTAATTTCTGCTTGTAGAGAAAAATGAGTGAATTAAGTACTATGATCACAAGTTCCGCAAAACACTGAATCACCTCTGCTAGGAGCCAGTAATACATTTGGCCAATGTCTTCTTGCATATGAGTATCTTTGTATTGCCTTGGTGTAGATTCACAAAAAAGCTTTTGGAAAAAAAAATCAGGTTTTTAACTTCACAGATAGCTTCTTGTTTCCTAAAATTCTTAAACAAATGGCCTTGGAAGCTGGCCTTGGAAGCTGCCAGATCTTTAGAGGCAGAAAATCCTACATTTTGTCTTTTTATTTATAAATTTTCAAGACCAGACAGTCCCGTTAGGTAATCTACTCTAGCCTCTTATATAGAAATATAACCTAAAAGACAACACATTTGTAACAACAACAAGATGGTACTGTCAGCCAGGTAATAATTCTCTTATTTCAGATACTTGCATCTCTTTAACTTTCACGCATTACATAGTAAAGAATTAGAATGGATTTTCAATGAAAAATACTAAAATGTGAAAAGAAAACAAGAAATACTGAATAGATAGAGTATTTTCTTGTCAAAATAAAAAAAGACCTGAATAGGACAGGTAGACTTGTGCAAAGAAAATGTGACAGGGATCATTAGAATATAAGACATTAGACTGTGGGATTTCTCTTTTTTTTTTTTTTTCACTTTAACAGTCAAATTCAGTTTGCTGCTAATACTTCTTGTGATACTCCATATCTCAGTTCCAGATGTAAAAAAAAAAAGAACAAATTAGTTTTGTCCTGGAAGCCTTTCTTTGCACACTTTGATAGGGTTAGGCTGGGCATGTAGTGGTAGGAGAGGGAATGGCCTCAAGCTCCGCCAGGGGAGATTTAGGCTTGAGATAAGGAAAAAGTTCTTCACAGAGAGGGTGGTTAGGCATTGGAACGGTCTGCCAAGGGAGGTGGTTGAGTCACCGTCCCTGGAGGTGTTTAAGGTGAGGGTGGATGAGGTGCTTAGGAGCATGATTTAGGGATTGGTGGGAATGGTTGGACTCGACGATCCAGTGGGTCTCTTCCAACCTGGTTATTCTGTGTGTGTGTGTGTGTGTGTGACTGGCAGACTGCTTTCAGCCAAGGAACAACCGAATGTGTGCTCAGGTGTGCCACGTAAGAGGAAAAAGGAAGAGAAGAAAGGAGAGAGGCCACATAGCCGATCTCTCCACAGACTGTGCCTTGAAACAGTGAGGACACTGCAAACAAAGGAGGAGATGCATTTATGGGTGCTGATTACAGATAAGGACAAGCCATGTATATACAGAGTTCCTCTGTTTATAACTGTGAGAAGGAATCACATTTTTAATTTAAAATCACTCATTGGTTCTTATGATAGATACTTATCTAATTTCTTCAATATGAAGACAACTAGTCAAGCCAGTGAGTAGTTACTGCAGGATAATCATATACAATACATACATATGCATTATACTAATATATAATAACTGTTCTTATGTATGTGCACAGTGCATAATGTAATGGGTAGTTAATATTCTATTTCTACCACATATAGAGGATTATTATTTCTCTGCCTCATCTCATTTAAATTTAAACTAGCACTTATATTACTAAATAAAGATGTTAATTATATTAACAACAATAATAAATGTAAAACCCTTTGAGTTGGATTTAAGAGATTATATTGGACTCAAAGATAGTTTTCAGTTTTGTTATTTTTGTGTTACCTTAAAGTGGACTTTCTCAATCACAGAAAATAAAATACTAGAAGTACCTGGCTTTTGCAGCTGAGACATGTTTACTTTGTGTTCACCTTTGAATGGCTGCTGCTGAAGTTATATTGCATTTTCCTCCAAAAACTTGTCATAGTATACAGGTTTCCTTTTTTAAGATTAGGCACTTTATTTGGTCTCTGTGTGTGATAGTCAAAGACACAAACAGAATAATCATGCTAATTGCATGATTAATGAGTGAGAATGGCTTCAGACAAGACAATAGCTACTTTAAGTTAAAAAAGGAGCAAATACCTGACTTGTCATGATGGGAGAGCCAATGGAGATAAGGAAGAGCCAGAAAAAAAAACAGGAGAAGAAGGGAGATGAATGATAACATAAAACCTGTCATCGAGGCAGCCCAGTTGAAGCACAACTCAATATTGTTTATAAAGACACAAGCAATACTAGTAGACACAACTAGCCTAAGAAGCAATATGAGTCTGTAGTGATCTGTATTCCAAAAACTTTCAAGGTCAAGGGCTTCTGAAAATTGTGTTTTGCTGCAAGTCTGATATTTGGTTTGAATTTGTGATGAAATAGTTCTCTTTTAAAATGAATTTTTATTTGATTTTACACTTTCTAACTTAAGTGATTAATAATAGGTTAAAGGAAAGAAAACACTTAATGGATTTTAAGACTCAAATGTGGTCTTTATTGATACTGTATTACCAAAAATCCAACTAACAAAACCATTTCATTAAGGTTTCTATGAAAATGAGAAATGGTATTACCACGTTAAACTCACTGTTTGCAATCAACATATGACTCATCATTTGTGTTAAGTAAATATAAAATTAAGACATTAGATGAAATGTTGTGCATGATGTAATATTTAGGTAATTGGCTTTAATGATGATAAATTTGAGTTACCTCTGCTGAAGGCAGTAAAGTAAATTTTAATTGACCGTCACATTCTGAAAAATAAATTCTGAATTCCTTCAATGATCTTCATCAGCATTTTTATATTTAAGAATGTTCCTGGAATAACTCTACTACTCTTTCATTTGTCAGGCACCTGATGCCATGTGTTTCAGGTGATAGCTCACACCAGAAATAATTTATATTCTTTGAATTTATAAATTTTGCCTTCCATTTGAAAATGTTGCTAGTAATTTTGAAAGATTCTGTGTGCATCTGCTGGTTCCTAGCCTTCAGTAAAAGCCTGACATTCAGTCTCTGGAGGCTCAGGACTTCTCAGCGTAACTTAGTACTTGTATGGTTCTTGGTTTAACTCTGAATAGTTTCATGGGAAAAGTAGGGAAAATAAAAGGTCACATCATAAACAGATTAGTGAGCCTCATGCTGCTGAAGCCTTCTGTGGGACTTTTCTCAGCAGGGTTTGCCTTGATGCTTTGCAACAAGAAGGAAACAGGTTATATACTTGTCAGACTCCATAGTACGTTAAAACTACAGTCAGTTAATATTGAACTGATGTCTCTTGAAGTCTGTGTATTCAAGTTAAAATGTAGACCGTATTTTCTTTCCCATTTTAATATTTTTATAGTTAGAAAGATGTCATACAGCCAAAATATGAAATATTCCCATTGAAAACTTATATTTTCTTTGTGCGCCACACTTTTTTTGTACACGTTACTGTGTTTCAAATGCAAGTTAACAGGTGCCTCTAGGGTGTGAACACAAATTTACAAAACTGAATACCAACAGAGAGCATTACAAAGGTTGTTACAAGAATTAATAACCCATAAAAATTTAGTTTTGCCCATACTCCTTAATCTGGTACCCAGGAGGTGAACCAAGCCCATATTTATTGGAATACTGTTGAAGTGCTGCCCAGTTTTACTCTTACACATTAATTTACTTGTTTCCACAACATTTGGATATCAGTTGAAATCCTTTCACTCTGGTAACAAGCACTGAGAATTTTAGTAACTTCAGTTGTAAACAAAAGGGTTAGAACCCTTTATTAACAATCTCAGACAGTCTTCTTAACTAGGCATCTGGGGAGTCCCATGTCCAAGTAGATCTGGAAAGGAAACAGAAATGACATGAATTCATAACTCCTTCATCCTTTGGAAATGCAAATGTTCTTAGTGTCCAGAGTAGTCTACCCATCCTGAGAGCTGGTCCACAATTACCAGTAGGTGCTTTAGTCTTCTTACAGGAGACAGGTCAGCCTAATCAGTTTGCAGTTGGTGGAATGGAAATACCATTGTTGTCTTTCAGCCTGCTGTTTGTGTGTTGCATCAGAAAACTTCCAGCTTGTTCATGAATCTTTTCACTGCCATATGTATTCCTGGAGTCACCCATATTCTCTCAAGCTGGTTCAAAATCATGATGGTGGAAGGAACAGACAGAAGCAGTGCTTGATTTGAAACATTGTGTCTTTTAATATGCACATTATTTCCGTTCAATATCATTAATTCTTAGCAACGTCCTTTTGTGGGGACTGTGCTTGTGTAGGATGTTGCTTAAAAATCAGTTCTGCTTCGTGCAGGACATACACAGTTGGTGGGAGACCCAGAAGGAATGCTCTGCTCCTTATTTTGCAGTAGTCACTGTTACTGCCGTCTTTTTAACGCAAGGCTTGTTCCCTGTCGGTACAGGACGCAGTTGAGTAAAGAGCCACATGGTGGTAGTGTCGATTTAGCTTTTGAGTAAAGCCTCCGCTGTCTACTTTGTTCTCATGCACAAATATTTCAAAGGACTTGGCGTAATCTCGCTATCCCAGAGCCAGAGCAGAAGTTAAAGCTGCTTTTAGTAGCTTGGAAAGCCTTTTCTCTCTCTGGACCTCAATATATGGGCTCCGCTCCTTTGCCTTGGTAGCTTTAGCCAATGACTCACTCACCTTCCCTACCAGCCCAGGTATCCGGGGTCTGCAGTATCCTGCTGTGCCTAAAAATCCTCAGTTATTTCTTTGTTACTGGTAGAGGTATTTCTGCAATAGCGTGAACTGGTTCTGGATTTATTAATCTTTTTTCTTCTGTTAACATAAATCCTAAATATTTTACGATTATTGTGGCTGAATCTTAGAAAGAGATGCACAATACCTTTCCCTGCTAAAGCAATATGTAGATAAATAGCATCTTTCAAGCAATATTTGTATGTTGTTCACAAGCAGCAGATCATTCACATATAGTACAAGTATGGAGTCTCCGGGCAGAAGAAATCTTACAGATTTTCTCTTTGCCACACCAGCCTGTGATCCTTAAAATAGCTGCAGATTTCATTGGAAGCTTTGTCCACAAACACACTTGCTGGCAATTAATTATTAAAATTCTGTAGAGTCATGCCCCTGTACATCAGCAAAGTCTGCTCCAATTTTCCTCACTAGTCTCTGGAGTGTTCTTCTGGCCTCTGCTTACATTCCTGTACTTCAGTTCAATTTATTCTTATCTCCTTGCAAATTCTGATCACATTTATCTGATTTCTAAGCACTGTTTGGCAATTATCTCTTATCTGTTTCATTATTATAATCCTAGGTAGGATCAACCTGAAGCCAAGAAATTGGATTTCTCCCTGCCTGTAGGGTTAATTCCACATTTTTTTAAATTATGCTATCTATCTGTCTGAATTAAACAGCTCTCAATAGCAGGTTAACATAGGTCCAGGATGGATTATATTTTGTCCCAGTACTGGAATATAATGATACACGTTGACCTACATCTTCCCTTAATCTAGGCTTTGGTTTCCCCACAAAACTAAGGCCCTAGCATTCCAGGGGTGATAGGTGTATGTATACACATAGAACTGGAGGTGGAGGTGGAACATTTTACATTACACAAATACATACCCTGTCACAGAGATAACTGAGGGAGGGGGAATTAACAAGCAATTCCAGGGGAAGAGTATAAGGTGAAAAAGAAGACAGACTTTTCAGGCACCTCGGATAAATTACACACAAATGCTGTGAAGTTTTTCCTTGAGGTTTCATACTCATTTTCAACCATGCTCTTTATCATGGTGATATGCCTAGTTACCCCATACATACTAATAATCTATTTGCTGAGGCTTTTAATATTCTACAGCTTTCCAGAGTGTAGACAATTTCTTTAATCTGAAGGTTCCTTTGTGACACCACAGTTCAACTCCTCTGACTGCTGACCAGTCTTATACACTGCAATTGCTTGTTTTTCTGATAGATTTCCTGATAGACCTGCAGTGCCATCTGTTTTTTACCAGTATTCTAGTACCCCATCTAAGAGCATCTCCTTCTCTGTGATGGGTATGGATTGTCAGATAGGTACTAAATAATAAGTGCTGGTTTTTTGCTTATAGTCTGTTTTATCACTTAAGCTGAACACTATAGTAATACTGAAGTATTTGCTAATGAGATCATCTAGGCTAGTGTATGCCAATGAGCAATAACCTACTCAGTAATCTCCAATCTTTACATCACGTTTTTGTTTATTTGAACAAAACTGTGCTTGGTCTGGAGCATGTGAGGACAGCACTGAACATTTCATTCAATATTGTCTTAAACATTGTGTGTAACATATTCAGGGCTTAAAGGAAGCTAGCCCTGTTAGTCAGCTGTAGATTTCAAAACTTTGATGCAATACGAGTGGGAATATGATAGAAGACTGGCAAGGTGGCATTGTAAAACATGCTCAGTTGAACTTGCAGCTGGGATGTAGGAAAACACATAAACCATTCCAATAATTGTCTAGTCTTTTGTGCCCTAACTGTCAGAACATCTTGTGTTTAGGTAACATAGACCTCTGTTAAACTCAAAGACATCCCAGAAAACATGCATCAATTTAAAAAATATATTTTTCAGCTTCTTAAATAAAATTACATCATTCAATGTTATCTCTGTTGTAAAACTACTTGCATGATTTTGTAAAATTATGAAGTGTGCTTAGTACCCTAATATTGTAGCTGACACTATGGTAAAATATATTCAGTGTGAGCTCACCTACTCTGGCTTATCGTTCAGTACCTATAACATTCTTTGTGGGAAGCCATACATTTAAAATATTGGAAAACCTGCTCTTTGAAGTCAATAATAATTATCAGTAAGTTGTAGTATCCTCCATAGTTTACAATATTCAAGATATAATATTTTTCCACTGAGCAGGAAGAGCTGCAGTCACTGAACTGGTGAAGAAAAAAAGGGATCTACCATACTTTTTTGTGAACAAAACAAGTTTTATAGACAGATGTGAAGGTTAGGGTTATGAGTTAAAGTTAGGGTTAAGATTAGGGATTAATTTTCATGATAAAGACTAACAGTTTATGTTTAGGGTTGGGGCAAGATTTTAGGATTAAAGCTAGGCTTAGGCTTAGGATTTAGGTTCTAGGGTTTGGGTTACAAACTCTGCAGGGAAAGGGGAGATGGAAATGAGAGGAAGAAGGCTTGTGGGTTGGAAACTAAAACTACAGCTTTAATGAAATGATGATGATGATAATTTTACATATAAATATAAATATAAATATAAATATAAATATAAATATAAATATAAATATAAATATAAATATAAATATAAATATAAATATAAATATAGATATAGATATAAATATAAATATAAATATAAATATAAATATAAATATAAATATAAACACAAATACACACCTATGTATATACATACATATATATACACACAAATACATGAGATTGTGCCCCCATTCCGCCCCTCAATGACTATATGTCACCACAAATGCTGCAGAACAAACATGAGGGAATGGGCCTATGTCTAGGAAGGAGCTGGACACAGGAACTGGATTCAGAAACACACAGATCTGTGATCAGGAACAATCAGACAGATAAGATCCTCACCGATTGTCAGTCATTGCAGAAAAGAGTGAGACCCTTGCGTTCCCTTAATTTTTTACCAAATCTGTTGTATATGAGATGGAATACTCTGTTTGTCAATTTAGGGTCACCTGCCCTATTCACCCCTCCTTGCTGGTGAAGCCCCTTTCCACCAGCTTGAGGATGACCTTTGTTAAGTACAAGCATTGGCCTTTTGGAACACCAGTGCCTTGTGTTATCACTTTAGAGAAGGACACTATCTCAAAAACATGCAATTAGCTTTCAAAAAACCAAAGTTACTAACAGCAGCTGAGTTAGTAAAAAAACTGACTCTAATTTACCTCAAACTACAAGTCACTAAATTTGATATCTAATATTACTGTAACTATGGAAAGCGGGATATTGATTCACGAGTCTTCAGATATCTGAAAGTTAAATGTTTGCGTACATCTCAGGTTTCTTCCCAGGCTAGTAGAACTGAATTCAGGAGAAAGAAAACACAACCCTCCCTCAAAACATACATGAAATTAATTCCATAATTTGATTGTCTTCTTTAGCCTTCAGTCTGTTTTTCTTTCCTGTCCTCAATCTCTCCTAACTTATTCTGCCGTAATGTAAAACAGATAGCATTGGTATATATGGTTGAGTTAACTCTATAGTACAAGATCTGAGAGAAGCTTCTAAGATGCTGAAAAACAACTGTGTATATTTACAAAGTGTTTTCTGGTATAATTTTGTCCTCCACCAACTAACAAGTTTGTGAATAATTCCTGCAAATCATAGAATCACCATGTTGGAAAAGACCCACTGGGTCATTGAGTCCAACCATTCCTATCAAACACTAAACCATGCCCCTCAGTGCCTTGTCCACTTGTCCTTTAAACACCTCCAGGGAAGGTGACTCAACCACCTCCCTAGGCAGCCTGTTCCAGTGCCCAACGACCCTTTCCTTGAAAAGCTTTTTCCTAATGTCCAGCCTAAATCTCCCCTGGCTTGTGGCCATTCCCTCTTGTCCTGTCCCCTGTCACTTGGGAGAAGAGATCAGCTCCCTCCCTTCCACAACTTCCTTTTAGATAGTTATAGAGAGCAATGAGGTCTCCCCTCAGCCTCCTCTCCTCCAACCTAAACAACCCCAGCTCTCTCAGCTGCTCCTCAGAAGGCCTGTTCTCCAGCCCCTTCACCAGCTTCATTGCTCTTCTCTGGACTCGCTCCAGAGCCACAACATCCCTCTTGTGGTGAGGGGCCCAGAACTGAACACAGTACTCGAGGTGCGATCTCACCAGTGCTGAGTACAGGGGGAGAATAACCTCCCTGGACCTGCTGGTCACACCATTCCTGATACAAGCCAAGATGCCATTGGCCTTCTTGGCCACCTGGGCACACTGCTGGCTCATGTTCAGTCACTGTCAACCAACACCCCCAGGTCCTTCTCCTCCAGGCAGCTTTCTAGACAGACTTCTCCTAGTCTGTAGTGCTGCACAGGGTTGTTGTGCCCCAAGTGCAGGACTCGGCATTTGGCCTTGTTAAACCTCATGCCGTTGGTCTCAGCCCAGCAGTCCAGCCTGTTCAGGTCCCTTTGCAGCCTCCTTACCCTCCAGCAGATCCACACTTCCACCCAGCTTAGTGTCATCCGCAAATTTGCTAAGGGAGCACTCGATGCCTTCATCCAGGTCATTGATAAAGACATTGAACAGGGCAGGACCCAGCACTGAGCCCTGGGGAACCCCATTTGTAAGTGGCCTACAACTGATGTTAGCTCCATTTACCACCATTCTCTGGGCCCGGCCATCCAACCAATTTTCCACCCAGGAGAGTGTGCGCCTGTCCAGGCCAGAGGCTGACAGTTTCTCTAGCAGAATGGTTCAATCAGGAATGATCTCAGGAGACCATTCACACAAAGTGGTTTGTATATGGCTACTCTCTTCTAAAGGTTAAGAAGGTTTACTAGTGCCGACATTATCTGTTCAATGCCAAATAATGTCCGTGGCCAGAAACCTCCCGCTGCATGGTTAGTGCAGAAATAAAGACACAACCCTCCATGGCCTGAGTACATATTATTGCCATTTGAGAGTAAAAATGAAAATGTATTCTAAATTCTTCAAACAAATTCTTTCAGGAAACCTCAGTGTTTGTACAAATTACTCCTTGGTACTAAAACAACATGTTTTCCTTACATTACAGTTCAAATGAAAATCAGAATTCAGAATGGAGAACACTTTTATTTGCAATGTGAGCACACTGAGTGGGACAGCTCCTTTCCTGCCCCATGTCAGACTCTTTTTCTTTTTTTTAAATAAACCACAGTAAATTAATATTTTTTTCCCAGGCTGCTTTAATAGTGCCATGGTCTCCTCATAGATGTATTCCTAGTTTTTCATTATTCAGTTTATGTCTATGGTTTATGCATTACTGACTTCTGCAGTAGTGAAACTGAAGAGTTCTGGTGCAAGACTAACCCTGCTGGTACAAGATCACCTGAGGTGCTTAGCCATGAAGCCATCTTCTTTATAACACTAGAGAAAGAAGGATCTACACATGCACCATCCAATCACTCTCACTTTTGATGGGGAAACAGTAAAGTGATATTTCTATTGAGCCACACTTGAATGTCATATTTACTATAAAGTCTCCTCTAGTTCATGTGGCTTTGCTGTCCAGCGTGCCTAATGTAGCCAGAGTTTATGCACTATGATTGTTCAAGATGTGCCTATGTAATCTCCCGCAACTCTCAGTTTCTGAAATTACTAGGGATTTGCTCATCTGCACATTTGCTCATGAGCATCTTGGCAGAATCTGTTCTCCTATATTACTTCCATGTGATTTCTCAAAGAGACATTATTCAGACTTCTGAGGCAATAAGACTAGAGTAATGAGAATTTATTTCCTAAAGACGTTAACCTTTACTATCTCTGTAACTACTTCATTTTCTCCCTGTGGCTGCTCATGGCCCACTCTGGGTCTGCACCATTTGTAAGACTGTTATGTCGTTTTTTGAAGTGCAGCAACAAGTGCTGTTTTAGACATACCTTATTCTACTCTGGGCACCTGTCCTGCCTTTTATAGAGAAGCCAGGGTGACTGAAGTGATCCTTGACAACTCACTGCTGTAAGAAGGCAGTGGATGATGGAACATCAGGAGATTCCTCTGGAAGATTTTCCCAGTAAGTACAATTAGTCCTACTTTTCCAAAGAACACTGGATTTGCATACAAAGATCCCATAATTGCTCCTTACTTCTTGAGCAGTCAATAGGAAAGTCAATAGGAAGTCTATCTGTGGCTGAGGAATTAATTGTTAGAAATGAAGTCACTGAGGCTGTTGACTTCCACTTTCTCTGTTCACAGCAACGCTGACCCTGGCCTTAGAAGCCTGAAGCACTCAATATTGGAGTGATATCTGCCTTAGGAATCTCAGATCCTAAATGAAACAATCAGCTGTGAGCTTCCTTCATTTTGTTTTGACTGATGATTAGGATATATTTCCAGTATGGTGAAAGATCTCCACGAAAAAAACAAACTATTGCAGACATGGTTACAGATCATCTATACCATTTTTCCCATTCAAGTCTGATACCATTATGCCTCAGATATGTCAGGTGGGAAAAGTGACACTAAGTCCTTTTGGAAGTGCTTTGATATCTTTAAAGAGAATTACATTGAAGGAAAGTGCTGGATGCTATTGTTAAAGCCTTTGAAGTGAAAATTAACACAGAGAAAAAGCTGCTTCAGGCCTTTCAGACTATTTCTAGGATGCCTCTACTCAGAATTTCTAAACTTATGAGTAGTTTTGATCCCAGTCATCCATCATTTAACCAGACTATAGAAAAGGAGGTAGGAAGAATAAGAACCTTGTCTCTGCAGCACTGTAAAGCAAGGAGCAGAGCTTAAGCACTGCCATGGCAACACCTGCTTATTAGCCATTATCGAAGTCATGTTCCCAGAAGTTTTTATGAAATTCTACTGAGTAAAATAGCTAATTTTGTTCCAACACTATTGTGGTAGAGGGTATGGTTTTGTTAGAGAGAGGCTGGTCCCTTCTGCAGTTCTCAAATTGCTCTTCTAACAGATGAGAAAATCAGCCACATAAAACCCATTCCTATTAACTGTCCACTTCTGTGTTCTCCTCAGTCTGGCTGAACAATTTTTGGATGCTAGTTACCTCTGCATAAGGCCTTTGTCAGCTTAGCTAGCACGATTCTTCTCCAATGAGGAAAAACAATAAAACAATAAGGATGAACAACAAGATGTAAGGGAATATGCCGGTATGGCATACACACATTTCCAATGTAAGGATACATTAACTACATTGAGAATAAAAGGAGTACCTCAGTTTTCTAAATATATGTATCCATATTTGATATCCACACTAAAGATTTGATTATTTCACTGCTACACAAATAAAAAGACAAATCTAAGGAGTTATTTAGATGATGCCTCACACTTCTTTCTAGTTGACATAAAGCATTTAAATATACTAGTTGAAGCAAAAAAAAAAAGAGCAAGTGGTTCTCTAAGTAAATTAAGCAGTTCTTTCCCATACTACTGCTTCTTTCCAGAAAGACATGAAAATCAGAAAAGTACAGGTTAGATTATTTAATGAAAGTTTTTTAAAAAAACACATTCAAGTGGCCATTATTAAAGAAGTATTTCTTTTAAAAGAGCTTTAAAAGCTGTACACCTTTTTAAAACTTATTTGCAATGCAGTGGAAGTCTTAATTGTACTTGTTTTTATTGAATTAATTTAAAGGATTCATCTCTGGATGTGGCTCCTGAGTCCTGCTCCACTTCCACTAGTCTGATTGTGTGATCCTTGGCAGGTCAATTCTGATCACATTTTTAAATGTCTGTGGAGATGCAGGCAGATACCTAGCAAGAATTCAAGAAGTGGCGAGCCACCAAGTTGCCATCCATTACAGTGCATATTATAGTAGATTTTTGAATTATGTTGGCATGAATTTTTTGTCTTTTATGCCATGTCAGGCACGAAATATACTTTAAACCACACAGTCTGTTTGGGTAGGATTTTTTTTTTTTGAGCTATACTACATTATTCTGACTAAGAACAGACCAAACATGATTTTTCTAAAATTCTAAAAGAGAATTGTCATTATGTTGAAAAAAATCTTTATTCTTCCTCTGATTTATTTCAAAGTATGAAATTTTGTATTTAGATACAGAGTTGTACATCTGAATTTACACAGATAATATTCAGTAACAGTCACTTCAATATTCCTATAAGGCTCATGACATGACTGGAATTATTTTTATTATTATTTATTCTTAAGCCGTTTCTGGCAGGCTTTTGTTTCAAGAATTTCTGTGAAAGTTAAGTGTGTTTTCTATCTAAACTCTATTCCAGATTTTGGAAAATTATGTACTTGTACCTTTTTAGTAAATGATTGTATAGTCAAGAAAGATATTTTCATAGAACCACAGAATCAGAGAATCACCAGGTTGGAAAAGACCGACGGGATCATCGAGTGCAACCATTCCTATCAAACACTAAACCATGCCCCTCAGTGCCTTGTCCACCTGCCCCTTAAACACCTCCAGGGAAGGTCACTCAACCACCTCCCTGGGCAGCCTGTTTTACCTTAAAGCTTTAGTTTCACTGAGCAAAATTCTCATCTGTATATGCCCACATAGCGTTAACACTATTGATAAAGTGCATTTATATCAGAGCACATAAACTGCAAACAGACTCAGACTTTTCATTCCTTATGTATGTGTTCTTTCTTACCTCTAATGAGACTGCTGTTGTATTCCAGCAATGAAGTTTAACCTAAAGGAACTACATTATAAAGTTAATATTTTATTTGCAATTTTATTGCAAAAATGTCACTTCTGCCTTTAAAAAATTCTTATTTAAGTATTTTTAAGGTTACTGAAAATCAGTCACTTTGTTTGTGGTGGGTTGGCCTTAGCCAGATGCGAGGTGCTCCTACCACCTACCTCCTTAGCAGGGCAGTGTGGGGAGAAAAATAAGATTGAAAAAAATTTGAGTCACAATAAATGCAATTTAATAAAATGAAAGCCAAGGCTACACATAGAAACAAAGGAAAAAATAAGAATTATTCTCTACTTCCCATTAGAAGGTGATGTCAAGCCACTTCCCAGGAAGAAGGGCTTCAGTATGTGCAGCAATTGCTTTGGAAGACAAATGTCATAATAATGAATGTCCTTCTCCTCTTTCCCTCACTCTTGGCTTTTTTTGCTGAACAGGTGTCATATGGTACAGAACACCCCTTTGATAGGTTTGGGTCAGCTGTCCTAGCTATGTGGAGGATTGGGGAATACTGGAGAGACAACTTGATGCTGTGTGAGCACTACTCAGCAGTGGCCGAAGCACTGATATGTGATCAAGACCTCTCTAACTACCAATACAAAGCACAACACTGTGAGGGCTTCTATGAGAAAAACTAACCCCACCTCAGCAAGATTCAGTACTTTAGCAGCATTTTGCAACTTGACGAAATTACCATTCAGTAACTTGGGAATTTATTTTGAATAAATTTTAGCTTTTGTGCTTGAAATTTAGTTGCAGTTGCTGCAAATGCATGAATTCCCCACTGAGATTAGAAAGCATTTCAAAATGTTGGGATGTCATTTTCAGTTATTTGCAATGATAAAACATCAGAATATGCTCAGAGGTTTCTTCATCATTGCAAATTAAAACTCAGACCTATTCTATTAGAGTAGCTAACGTTTCAGCCTGACAGCCTAGCATATGAATATTTATTATAATTTTATTTCATGATGGTTCTCCTCTACCATATTGTGCTGAGAGGTGTATAGAAGTATGTATTAATCATAATATTTTTATATGTGATTTCTGGCTCATGCTCCAGAAATTTGTGCGGCCTCAATAATACCCAAGCTAAAAAACAAATGAAGTCTATATTGCAAGAAAGCATTTGAGAAAGTTGTGGACTTAAAAACCTGTGCTTTATAATAAACTTCTATCTGTCTTATGAATATACTTTTTGTTTGGAAACTGTTTATGCACATCAGAAATAAACATTCTGGAATAGATATTTTTTGATGGCACCTGTGCTGTTTGATGGGCTGTTAACACTCATCAGTAAGGCTCGAGCAAACAAGAATAGCTCAACATTCAAACATCTAAGTCCTAAATGAACATTAGAAATTGGGAGACAGTGAGACACATCTGTACCTGTACCAGTGCAAGAACATTTTTAGAGATGATTCACTGCCATAAAAATATCACAGCCAAAGCACTGTCTAGCCATCTATCTTCTCTCTGGCTTTTCCCATAGTGAGAGCATAAGAACAGCACAAAAGAGAGGGAAGTAGTGTAATTGTAATTGTGCAGCATAAGCCTGGAGCCTCCTTTGAATTATAGTTTGTGTACTTCCACAACCCCATAGTGGATTTTAATTCCATAAACCTGCTGGTGTTTTTTTTAACTCACACAATCTGTACAAAGCATCCAACCTGCATAAAAACCAGTAGCAAGTCATTTTACTGTGTTCCTACACAATATGTGAAAAAACAATCTCCTTTTGGTTATTTTAAACACCCTGCAGACTCCTTCCACTTAATGTCCTGATAGCCTCTAGTGGGACTTGTTTCTAGACATGGTCATGCTGGATGGCTTCCTGAGTCCCAGAGGAGCTGAGCACACCTGGCTTTGATTTTCACATCATTGGTCCCTTATGTGGGGTTATGAATATCTAGAAGCCTTGGGAAGACTTGCATGCTGTCTTTTTGCACAACGCCTGAATTTCAGAGCGAGTATCACCAGGAAAAGAGACCTCTCGGTCACTTGAACAGTTCAGTGATCCTTGAATTAATGCCTTTTTTTGTCTGCAGTTTTCTGCAACACAGGACAATTATGAGCTTTGTATTACTGTTAGAATTTCCTATTCTGAAATGACAGAAACAACATTAAATTTACTTTTCTTAATGCCACAAGGAAGACAGGAGTAATTTTGGAGCTTAGCCTGACATTCATGCAAATGAGAGTTTTTTCATGCCTGTCTACTAGGGCAGGTAGACAGAGACCTTGGCTGTCATGAAAACTATGAGAACAGCCTGCCTGAATTTGTCTGAAGAACTAGGCTTGTTGAGTACCCAAAGATACTGTGCCATAGATGAGCAATTGAATTCATTGAGAAAACCATGTCCAACTGATTCCCCCTTGAACAGAAGAGTCCATGCAGATCCCCATCCCAGTTCTATGGAGTCTCTCTGCTTTGAGTATGTTCCTTGGGCTGAGCCCAAGTTCTTTTCTTTTTTTTTCCTTTTAAACAAGTATAAGAAACAGCTGTCAAAGATTTTGTGTTGTATCGTAACATCTTGTGACTAAATCACTAGTACAATAATAAAAAATGTAATGATCAACAGAGGATTGATTTTTATAAACGATTTATTTTTACAAACAGTTATGGCAAATATAAAATTCTGTATCCAACAAAAACACATACCAATCTTCCTTTCTACATCTATTTGAACAGGTTTATTAGAAAGGCCATATCTTAGAACATAAATTTCAATGACTTTGTGAGCTCTGATGTAACCAATTTTGATGTTTAAATGCACTGAAGAAAGCAACATCATCTATTTTCCTAATGTAAAGGGTAGCAATAACACCTAATTCTTCATTAGGTACTATTGACAAGCATATAAAGCAACATCTTGTTCTGTAAATTAGAACCAGGTAGTTAAACAAAACAATGAGAAATTGAGACATGTTAAGTTTTTGGCTTCTTTCTCTTTGTATACAGATGTACTGGAGGGTGTGAATGCATGAATATGCATGATATTTGCTCTCATCCAAAGACTATCGAGAAAAATTAAATGTCCCCAGTAGTTTCACTGGTTTTCACATCTGGAAGTGATATGTAGGTTATCAAATATAACTTGCATTGTAATTATTTATGGCAATGACACAAACAGTCCTGTTGGATGTGGTGTATTCAGACTCTGTCCAGATGTGAGCATGTGCAATACTGCACAGTAGCTGTGTAGGATGGGGAACATTTGTAGTGCAGTTGCAAAGCAGATGTTGTGTAGGCAGCTATAATGAATTATTAGTTTATTAGGTACTTTTATAAAGCTGATTTCTTGGTGATCAAATGCTAGGAACTAAACCACAACCTAGATCTACATCTCACTCATGAAAAGCCATTCTTCCTTTGAACATCTACAGAATTACTTATAGTATTTTGTGAGGTATCTATTTCATGATTCATACATTACTAGTAACTGTAAAAGGATATATAATTCTGCAAGGCTTGTAGTAACAGACATTTTGGTCTTATGGACTGACAGATTTTTTTTGGTACTGTGAATAATATAAATCAATTCTGTTCTTTTCTTTGTGCTTATCTGTGAAAGTCACATTAAAATCCAGCTACAATAACAGTTTCAAATCAAAGTTATGCACTATGTAAAGATTATGTTTTATACTACTTCTTTCTGATGTCTTCTACTTGTTAATAATTGATTGTGTTATTAGTGTACCTGTGGAGAGTGCGTGGACATCTTCCAAATATTTTTGATGTAAGACCAGCTCAGAGAAAAGGAAGGGTTAATGATAACATTAAGTAAGAATTGTAGAAGCCAAATGGCATCTCTTCAGTACATCCAAGAAGAGCTGAGTGAGGGACAATATTGCACTAAGTTGCTGGCTGAGGCTAAACCATGACAGGAACCTCTTTCTGCTCCTACTTGGCAGTAATTATTTTTCTTTTTTCCCCCATAGTCAAACAAATCAACCTCAAAAGGTAATGAAAGGTAGCGTGTTGCCTCCTGACATCAGTTTACCTAAACAGATTTGGAACAAAGGCAAATGAGAATGCTTTTAGTAACATACACTTTGAATTATAGCCTCAGCAGTCTTTTGCTCTGGATTTGAACTTCCTTTATTTTAGAGAGTCCATATGACGAAAAATGCCCTTATATCCAAAGGAGTGTACAAATATGACGTATTTTTCCAGATCATCTTCCATTTCCAAATTCAGAGGTGATTATATAGTAGTCCTAGAAGCAGCTGAAAGTTTACAGGTGTCTGAAAAGTACTTAGACAATAATGTTTTGTCAAATAATATGATGTATGAATATTTACCAGTGAATTTTTAAGAACTTAAAACAAGCAGAATACAGGAACATATATTCAGCATCAAAAAAGAAGGAACAGTTCACTGAGAATGCCTGAAGAGAAGGGAAAAAGAAATTACTTGCCACCTTTATTATCGAGTGACATCACTTAACAAGCTGGAAAAGCGGGGATATATCTTGTCAGGCATAAATACTTAGAAAATTCTTGAAGGCTGTCAGACGCTTATACAGAAAGAAATAAAAAAGTGGGGTTTTTTTTCCCTGTATTTCTGAACAGTCTTGATCCAGGAGTATTGCAATATTGATATTACACAACAGGGAGCACTCTTCTAGTACAAAAGCTGTGAATTTCTGGTTAAAACCCATTTCCAGTTTCAGGAGTATTTCTGGATTGGCTTTGGATGCTCGTATTTGGTACACTTTTAAAATGTGCTTTTTTTTCTTTCAAATTTTCAAATTGTCATGCTAGAACTTCTGTACAACTATAAGAAATAGGCAAAGAACATTATATTCTTTTATATTGTCGTAACATGGATATATATTTTATGCATAAACACACACATACAATGTGAATATACATGTATTATATATGGTTTTATTTTAACTTAGGGCAAAATCATCAAAACACTGGAATGAAATGACAATTCCATCCAAAATATTCTTCTAACAAGTAAATAAAGATGAAAGCTATGGTAAGAAATAAAGAAGAGAAAAGAGAGAGTAGGAAGTGTAGCATGTGAGGACAAAAAGTATACTTTTCATGATGCAGATAAGAAAACATTTACTGAGAGATCTCTCAGATAAAATTAACTAAGAGTTACATGAAGAACCTACGCCATGAGATCTCCAGCCGATAACTACCTATCATTCCTCTTCAGAACAAAGGAAAAGAAAAATAAGTGAAGAAAACCCATACATTTTTCCATTCCTTGTATTACTCTGGGGCATACAAAAAGTCTTGTCAGTTTGTTCTGATTCGGGAGAAGAATAAGTTAAAAAACAAACAACCAACCAAACAAAAACCAAATAAAATTTGGCTGCGGTCAACTGATAGCTCTGAGGCCTTATAATGTATGATTTTCATCTCTGATTTTTTATAATTATTCAGCTTTGAAGTCTGCTGACTTCATCATTATCTAGATGAACACTGACACAAGACTGCAGAATAACACTTGACATAGGCGGAGGGATGTTTCCCCAAACCCACAGCTTTTGATTTAGAATGTAGAGAGGTTTTATGTGATGTTCAAGGAACCACTGTAGAAGCAACATGAATTTTCCTTTGAATATGGAGTGCAGGCATGTAGAAACCATTGCCTCTGAGGTTCTTAGGATTCTGCAGTATATGAGGACATGGAGGTCTGGGGTTTTGAGAATTGCTTTATTAAGAATTTTTACAAAATTACTACTAGTAAAACTAAGTATATGTATACACAAACATGCACACACTACTAATCATCACAATATTACCACTAGGAAGGTCACTTTGGGTAAATAGTGAATTGCTTAGTGAATTACTCATTATACCTTTTTGGTATAGATACACTAGTTCCTGAACTAGTTGTTGCAGACTCCTAATTTTCTAGAAGGCTACTTCATTATCACAGTTACTTTTGTTCTGCAATGGTCCAGATTTCTTTGCCCTGCTAAACACTCCCCATTGATGAGGTTTACACTCAGTCTGTCAGGGAAATCTCAGGATTCCCAGCTAAGGAGATACCCTTCTTTGTCATTATCTTTACTAGCATCACTTTAGTGGTGGCTCTGTCAGGAGGGTAAAGGGTGATGTGAACTAGCACAGCATTAAAGAAAAATAACTTTTTCAATGCTGTTACACACACAACACATAACATGAAACATCTGATTATTTGGGGTATTGGAGTCCGATTGCCTTTATCTCAGGCAGATAGCTCTAGACAGGTTTCTAGCTGCTTTTTTGGATAGGGGCCAGATTTTCAGCTTGCACCCTTGAAATCAATGGAATTGTGCCAGCATCACACCAGAGAAACTCCTGTTTTTACTAACAACCAGGAATGTTTGTTTTACTTCCATTAAGAATTCCTGTTCCTTTGAAGACTGATAAACTGGAGGGATACACAATCTACTCAACTTTATACAAGGACTAAATGAGTATTTGGAAATTTCCAGACATTGAACACAGTAGCGTAAAGGTTTTGGTGAGTGTGATTATTATTAAGCCTAAAGACAGCCTTAGAAGTGTTGCTGAATTAAATCTTTAGCTTTCAAGGATGATTATGTAATTTCCTGTTTTTCATTACTGGGAAGGTACACTGGTGAGAAGAATATGTGTCTATCGGCTGGCTGTATTTATCAGTGTACAAAAAGTTTTGTGAGTATGGAAATTATCCCAAAAGGTTTCATTTGTGACTCTTAAATGATGTATGTTTCCATTTGCTGCCATTATTACAGCAAGACCACAATGACTTGCACTAGATAATATAGGTAGAACCTGATTTATTCTGTCAGGGAATGTAAAATCTGTCTTATGACACACTTCAGCACTTACTCACTTTTGTTCCTCATGCTGTAGTCCTTATATTCAATCTTGTAAATAAGTCATCAACCTATTTCCCATTGTTCTCAGCCCTTTTAATTGTATAATTACATAAAACAGCAATAAAGACCACTTGGAGTCACATAATTTACTGGGTAAAAGTACTTTGCCACATCTCTGAATTTAAGTAAGTAAGTAAGGTCGTAACATTATTTATTCATCATTAAGACTATAATAGTTCACAATGTGAATTGTCAGAACATCATTTTATTTTAGTGCAACCACTGAATATGAATCTACAAATGCTAGTAAATGACTGGAATAAACCATAAACTGAATGAATAGAAAGATTATGAGTTAAAAGACAGCACTTTTCCAGCTCAAACTTCTAAGCAGTCGCTTAGTATTAGCTCAAGAAGTTGTTTTTGAGAGGCTATACGACAAACTGCAGTGAGAAACAGGGGATGTATTTGCTAGTACAAAACAAATATGATGACTAAAAATAACAAGGTCTGCTCTGTACAACGAAACTAATTTGAGCTAAAATGGATTACTGAAATGCCACTGTAGATATCTCAGTTTACAAACATGTGAGCCTGAAACAAACTTTTCACTCTGTGTCTCTATTCATTTTTTGCGTGGAGGTTTATGTAACATGAATAAGGTCACTGAAACAGACAAGGAATTTATGTTTTGCTGTAAAATATACAGCCAGCTTTTTCTTGAAGAATAGTGCAGACATTTTCTTTCCTTTTTTTACCAAACTGAAAGATAAAAGGTCGGAGTATAGGGAACTGAAAATTCATCTCATGTGCTTATGTATAAGGGTAAAAAAACCCCACACCTTTATCTTCAAAAAGAGAAAACAAAAAAAGTCCCCTCTTCAGGCTTACTGTAAGGAACTATGTTATGATTAATACATATGGCTTATAGCAAATACCTGTATGTTTGTGAGGGATCATCTCATGTCTGAAAATCTTCCATTTTTATTGGAGACATTATTCCAAATCTAAACAGCAATTGGCAATGTATTTCTTGGAAGCTGAATAAAGGAGAGGGGAAGAACAGCAAAACTTGAGAGCTGGCTGATCCATGTTATCCCTAGTTTTACCATAGTCTAACTGTCATTTTACTTCTTGTTATTTGTGAAAGATCAGCACAGAATTCATGATTAAAATGCAGTTCTAATTTTAAATCCTGTGGTACTTCCATTATCAATTGATTTTTTTTTCTGTACTGAATATTTTTCTTTTTCCCCATATTTATCTTAAACTGCTCTGCCTGCTAGACAGTGATTCCAGCAAAAAAAGGAAATCATTACCTTTTTGTCTATGGTGGCATGTGGTAGCCATATCTGGAATCATGTATTATTTCATCAGCAATTCGTCATCAACTTCTCCTGATTTAAGATGCCAATTGGATCCTCAGTTATGGGTATGCATCCAAACAGTCTCCACAATCCTTGCATGTAAGGTGGCTTGTAATCATAAGAATGCTTCCTCTCAATGTAGAGAATCTTCAATGCCAATGAAAAGTTATTTCCTTATGTTTGTATCTCTCTTTTGCCCTCTAAATTGGGGCAATGCACAATGAAGATACCCATTGTGGAAGAACTTTAAAAATGGAAATGTAATTCTTTGAAAAAAAGAGCAGAAGCAATTCCTTCCACCTTAACTTCTATGATAACACAGACCTTGCCTTTTTGGCACATAAGTGTTATTAGACTCAGGGGTAAGACTAAGAAGGGGAATTCCCACTTTATATAAACTGCATCTTCTTTTCCTGCACCTGGCACATCTGATACTTTGTTATAAAAATTAATACCCTTCTATCTCAATATCAGTTCTGCTCCTGGTGAATTCAGTCTAGTACTAGAAAGAGATTGATTCCCTTTTACCTCCTGACTGTAGTAGCCTGTCATGAAGTTGCTGGAGCTACTGACCACTGTTTAGTTGGGATTAGCATCCACTGGGTCCAGGACCTGTCAGTCTGTGTTTTAGTGGATTCTGTATGCCAGACAGTGGCTCTAGCTCTGACACTGGAAACCAGTTAGGGACTGAACAGTAAGGAAAGGCCGGAGAGACTGGTGTGCTAACTGACCCCTGCTCCTTTCTGCCCAAGTGGAGAAGTGAGATGGACTAATCTGGTGTGTTATGGCAGCAAAATATAGCCCTGTGCTGAGACCTTAAAAGCTCCAGTGTGGGGTAAGACAACTGAAAAAGAGATCAGCTTTGAAAAAGTAATTTTAAGTAGTTTACTATGCTCACTATGATCCAGCTTCTTTCCCGAGAGTGAAGATTTATAGCTGGAAACAGAAGGCAAATCTTTTCCTCAGAGAAAACCATCTTCTTGATGCTATCAGGCAGCACTCTTTCACCGCTTGAAGAATGTCTTCTGCCAGTTGTGAGCATCCTCAGTTCTTACTGGTTTGAACATATTATTGTAGCATCAGTAAATAAATAGGACAGCAAAAAAAATGCAATTAAGCTGTTATATTTCCAAAAATGCATAAAAGCATTTTAACTTCTTTTACACTCAGCATTCCACTGCCAGTTTTATTCTTGCATTTTCTGCTTAAAGCAGTTTGTCTGTGGTATTCCTATTACATTGTTTTCACATCTTTCCTCTAGACTACTTTCTTACTGTATTTTTCAATAGAAATACTGTATGAGTGAAATACAGGTTCACTTAAAATAAGCAATGGCAGTTGCAATGTAATCTTTATGTCATATTGATCATTTTGTAGTTCTTAAAGATATTTCCCATGAAGATCTCCCATAATTACATATTGTCAGCCTGGGTGTTGTATCATAATTTTAAAGTTATTTTTATTCTAATAAGTAAAGCATAAAACACAAAAAAGGCAAATAGAAACTTTCTTGGGACTTTTCCTGCATTTTTGCCTTTGCTAAGGTGAACACCTTCTGGAAGGGGTAAAATGACAAAGCTGAAAGGGCTGAATTGCCTTTGGCAAACTGAGAAAAAAAATGACATGCCCCTGCACCATGAAGGAAGGAAATGTGCCTCTAGCTGGCTGCTGGCTGTGTGATGTAATCCAGTGAAATCTTTAGGCTTTTGGTTAACCTTAAATGCATATTTAAGAATTTGAAAAATAAGACTAAGCAGTCTGAGAGAAGGGAATGTAAATATCATTCAGTGAAATCTTGCTTATATCTCTTTTTACTGTTGAAGTCATACTCTTATAACTTTTGGAAATTACTTTGTCCTCATGAAAGTCTCAAGTGTAATGTTCTTGAACTGTAAGAAAGATAAAATCCTTTCATGTATTAAAAACAGTGCATGCTTGATCTGTTTACAGTATTAGGAGGTGCTTAAGAAACTGGTTGCATATTCCAGTTGTAATTGTGTTAATATATATTGAAAAGCATAATGATAATTCAGAAACAACAGATGATAATAGCCTAAATTGTACTGGTTTTAATTTTTGCTATGTAACTGTGTGCACAATTTCTTACACATTTGAGAACTTTTCATTAGCAAACATCACTCTCTAACTTTCCGGCAAGAGAAGCTGAGTTGCGAGTAACACCAGAGAAGTGAACATTTGTGCAGTGAGCTGGATTTCATGTGTAATGTAGGTGTGATGTGGATTTGAATGCCTTTAATTCTTCAGCGTATGCATGCAATAGATGCATAGAGGGGTTACATCATATGTATGAGGTCAAGAAGTATTTCTCATATTTCGTAACTACATCTCTTCACAGACAACTTTATGTAAGGCAGGCAGAATATAATTCTTCCTGTGAATGAAACTGAGGTGGGACTCAGGAGAAAGGACTTTAATTCCTTTACCAGTCTACTTGCCTTGCTTACTGTCATTAACTCTCTTAGATCCCCATTTCCAAACTAGAAAATTGATAATGTCAATTACATGTTTAGATACTTCTTCTTAGTGGCATGAACCTAAAATAGTATACATTTTCTTTTCCTGAAGGTTAAGACAACCTTGCATTTCTTATCACTTGTCATCATCTAGACCAACAGATAAAATCTCTGTACAGCCCCAGCATGAAGTGATTCTGAGAACTAGCTCTAAATATTACAGTAATAAAAATGGAAATAAATGCAAAACCACATAAATAACTGAAAGACAATTTTCTGTGCCTTCCCTGTGGCATACTAAATGCCACTAGTTAAAACCAGGTTATATAGTCTTTTGTTTTTGTGGGTACAAGTTAGTCCTGGGGAGATTCCAATTGGACACTGGAGGAAAGTTATTCGCAAAGAGATCGATCAACCACTGATATGATCTCCCTAGGGAAGTGGTGGATTCCTCAACAATGGAAAATTTAAGATGCAGCCGGACAGGGTGCTGGGTCATATGTCTAGACTGTGCTTTTGCCAAGAAAGTCTGGACCAGGCAATGCTCGAGGTTCTTTCCAACCTGTTACTTTATGATTCTATGATCTTATGTTTTGGGGTTTTTTATTTTGTCTGCAGACCTGATTTCTCAAGGCTAACAGTTCTAAGACTGATAAAGACTTTAGGTCACTCAGAGTCTCTCTTTAGCTCCTATTTTCTCTTATCTATTTTCATTCTTAAAATAGCCCAGCTCATGGACAACAATTGATATATTCACATTTCATTTCATTTCTTGAAATAAATTCTTCTGACTAACCTGAAAGAAGGTCTAGTTGTTTGCTGTGTACCTTCCTTCCGTGCCAGTTTTTTGCTGTTTACTAAAACTGGTCCTTGTGTACCATAAAAATTTTGACTGATTTTATGTACTGAATTCTCAACAGAATAAGGAAACAGAAAAATGATAACATCTCATTTGCACTTGTACGGAGTGATTCTGAAGTTTAGAACTTCTGTGCTCATAAAAGTGATTTTCGAGTGCCTGAGAAGAGATACTCTGAAATTCCTTTAGTACACCAGTAAATGCTGTAAATATTAGAACCTGATTATAGACTTATTTACGGTCTATTTTGCTGTACAATTCACTCCTGTTATCATTACTAAACAAACAATGTGCTTGCTATTTCTGTTAAAGTGTCCTATTATTCTAGTACAAATTTGATAAAAGGGACAGTTATGGTGTAGAGGAAAATATTTCAGGTTTTGAAAGTCTGTCCTGAGGATTTGGTGTTGTGTGGTAGCAGTATCACTGGTGTAGGAGGGGAGCATTCCTTTCAGGTCTGCCTGTCATCTCCACTTTCACTGCAGCCACCTGGGCCAGTTCCTCCACAGAGATAGCCTCAGACCAGGATGAGAGCTGGTAGCCTATAGGTTACCTCCTCATAAGGGTTTCCTAGTAGGAACATTCTACAATCCGGAAACTAGTTTTAGATTTACACAATAATTTATGATGTATAATTTAAAGTAAAATGGTAAGCAGAGAGTTCACTCTGACAAAATGTGCTAGGTAAAACTTATAAGGAAGAAAACATAACTTAAGAAAGCTTCATTTCGTGACATCTATCACAGACTTACAGGTCCAAGTGTTTAATAAATAATAAACTCCATTATGTATCAGCATTTTCAGCAGTACCAGGCAAGAAGTCCTTTGGTCCCATCTTGAAATGTGTTCTGTTTCCTGTGCAAGTTAGACGCAAGCCCCTTGAGATTTCTGTTATGAATTACACAAACTCATTGCATGGACCCAAGTTCTACTAACCTATATAAGTTTGTCTTATATAGTAAGGATGTTGTTTCTTCACTTCCTACACCACCTAACCAAAGAGACCTATGTAGACATGGATAAGCTTGTATAAACACACTCACCAGCAATTCCATATAAAACCACTGGTTATGTCACCAAATTTTAATAGCGGAAGTGTCCTGAAACAGAACTCTAAGTAGGTGTCAAAGGAAAATTTTAGAATATTCTGTTATCACATAACATCAAAGAAAAATGATGCTCACTTTTTCAAGCTGTAGTTTTTATTTGGTAGACATTACATGACTGTGAAGACCTGCACTTACTTAAAGAAAGGAAGGAACCACTCCTTGTACCTGAATATAATGACAGAAAAAAACCCCAAAACAACAACAAAAATGCCACAATCTTTGTTAGTGGTTTTATGGATTGATGGATTGTTGGAACAGGAGCAGCTGTGATATTTAATTGCTTGGTGATATTACTCAAAACAGTAGGGATACAATTTTTATGTTTGAACTAAGTTCAAGTAGAAAAATCTAGAATTAAAACTGCAGAGCAATATGTTTGCCTTTGAATTTCCTGGGTAGAAGTGGGAATTCAAGGAATTCAGTCTTCATGCACAAAGCACAGTCAGAGGTGTTATAGAAAATATTTTTTTCATAACTGCTACTTGAAGCAAGGTAAGTGAGAGTTAGATACAAAATTTTCTCTTGCAAAGAACATGAATTGTCTTTAACAGTAATACAATAGCATAATTTTGCAAGTCAGGGAAACTTCCCTTGCAGTGTGTTGAGTGAGGACAGCCAACAAATTACCATGTTTTAGAAAAATATAATTATTATTTTGAGGCTTCATTGAACAGAAGTAGAAAAAAAATATTTTGAAGATACATCTACCATTTCTCAATGATTTGAAAAAAAATATAAGGACTACATGTAACGACTTATTCCTGCAGATGTTTGGTGTTTCCTATGGCTGCCTGAAACAACTGTTTCTTCAAATACATTTATTTCATTGTCTTTAATGAGACTGCTTAAATCACAGCCACAACAAATTACAATGAATGTAAATCAATTGTAAATAACTAAGAGTGAATCAATGGAGTGACATAAAATTTAGCTTCTTTAGGCTGTTCATCTGTCTATGTTAATCAAGACAGTTTGGAATAATTGGATTGAGACTTTAAGAAAGGAGCAATTCAGCTCAGAAGGGAATATTTTTAAATGTGACACAGCTGTAGATAGCACTGTACTGCTCTATTTCTGCTTTGGCTAGTGTATAACCAGCCTGTAAGAGATTTGATCTGTGTTATACAAATTGAGCCCTGTACTGTCAAAATGTTTTCCAGCAGCAGCAGCGGATCAAAAATTATAACTCATTTGTATTGTGTGAGGTTAATTTCTCCTCCTAGAGGAAAATATGGCTTGTGCCACGTAGCAGAGTTCTTCAAATGCTCATGGTGAAGGATCTACTTTAGGGATGACAAAATGAAGAATATGTGTGAAAGTTGTAGCCTGTTTTGCTGCAGACTCATATTGTGAGTCTGGGATTTAGTACCACCCGTGGTCTTCACCCTTTTCAGTATTGATATTTCTCTATGCTAAAAATCCTGTGAAAAAAGTTTTCTGGTGTAAAATTCATATAGCATTTAACACAAATGAAACCAGCACCACCTGGGTACACCTAGTTTTTTCCCTTACCTATAATCAGTAGTAAGGAATAAACTTATCTGCCTCATTTCCTATGTGTTTTCAGTCTACAGGACCCATATTACTGTGTTAGCCAATTTTCAGTGAATTCTTACATTGTAGTTTCAGCTTAAACACTTGTTCATACAGAAATTAGCCAGCAATCCATGGAAACTAAGAGACAACACACCTTTCCTGTGATCTTTATATCATCTCAGTTCACATGGCTGTTTGAATGGCAAATATGAGACTTGCTCATTATGAGCCAGAATAACTAAAAAAATGAAAGGGGAAACAAACATAACCTTCCCCTCTCCTGGAGTCTCCTACTCAGGAGCAGCCTTGCAGCTGGTGCAACCACATTTCCTGCCCATGACAGAACACCTGATTAAATGAATTCTTGATAGGATTATTTATTTTCTTCTTCAGCCAAGTAGTGAGTACCTCCCAGTTACTTTAGATCATACTGTGTCCTAGGTCACAGAAAAAAACCCCAAACTCCTAATGTAGAAGTGGTTTCCAGCTCACCAAACAGCAGTAACACACATTAAATCACAGAATCACAGAATAACCAGGTTGGAAGAGACCCACTGGATCGTCGAGTCCAACCATTCCCATCAATCTCTAAATCATTCTCAAATGGATTAAATGCCACCTGCTTTTCCACAAAATCACCTTGGTAACCTGCTTTTTTGATTCTTAAGGGGTGCTCTGGAGAAGCAAACCTTTTAACGTTTGCAGAAAAGAGGAAGAACTTGTAGAGAAGGTGGTAATCATTACATTGGATGTAGATTCAGCTTTATATTTCTATACAGAATATTTCTGAGATGGTAAAGAAGTTAATGAATCTGCATACAACCATTTCCTCACCTACAAAGTGGAATTAATGATCTGAACAAGATACAGTGGTTTTATGTCTGCAGAAGTGTTTTGACTAGGAATATTTTTTTTACTGAAAAAGAAGAGCGCCCTATTCAAAGTAGTTATGAATATTTCTCATGTATGAGATTTTAAGCTCTCTGTTTTGGTTTGGGTTTTAACTTTTTCTTACTTGCTTGCTTTGATTTTGTTTCCTGCAGAAAAAAAACAAAACAAACCCTCAGACCAACAATATAAATTGTTTTCATTTACCTGAGAGATCCTTAGTGTCTTTCTCAGTTCAGGATCTTACCTTTCCTTTTCCCTTGACCTCTCTCTTACTCTTGCCCTCTTCCCCAAGCCATCAGTCAGCCTGCTGAGGAGACTACCACTTAGAGACATAGTGGAGGTTTTTCAGCAAAAGCCAGGAGTGACCTTACCCATTGTTGAATGTGTGATCAGTCCAGGTATTTCTACATGTAGCATTCCCTTTATTTTTTTGTGGGGGGTGGGGGGAGGGGGCTGGGAGAGGGGGCAGAGGGGAGGGAAGACTGAAGTTACTGCTATTAAAGTAGCTTTATCAAAGGCAATCCTTAAAAAAATACTAACTATTTAAAAGTAAATGGAAGTTGGTCTTGGCTACTGTAATATAAGTGAATTTAGTTAACTGTGAAGATTAGGAGACAAACATTAAAATAATTCTTAAAAGATAATGCAGTATGCAGAAAGCACAAGAAGAGGAAATTATATAGTTGAGCTTCCGACATTCCCCACCAGTTAGCTGCATTGTTTGCCAAGTCTGGTCTGCAAGACAGATGTATGCCCAGCAATTCTTATCCTGAAAAACACACATTTCAATGAAAGAAAAATCCCTGTCTGATGTGGGGAGATCTGCTATGTAGTCTGATTTACAATCTGTTATGTATCACTGAAACAGGACAATTTTATATTTGCTGGATACGATGTAGGTCTAGAAGAAGTAGAATGATATGTAAAGAGATATAGATAGGGACACTGCTACCCAGATTTGAAGGACAGTGAATAAAGCTGATGGCTTTGAAGGTATTGTGTCCTTGGTCTAACAAGAGGCAGGATTTTTTCTGCTAGGATAGGAGGCAACAGACTCTTCAGGGAACCCAAATGTTCACTCTGATCCTGAGAAATACCATGCTTGGATTTCCTTATTTCAGCCAGCAACAACTCCTGAGCAGATGTTTGAGTGGCCTTGAAGAAAATAATTTTTGCTGTGAAGAGTTCACAATTTAAGATGTTAAAGTAGGTGGAGTTAACAGGAAAGTAATGAGTAAGGAAAAGTCATGCATGCTTCACTAAAGCTCTTCCATCAGCAGGTACATTTTAAAAATGTTCAGTTTCTAGAAGGATGTGTATTTATTCAGTGAATGCAGGTGAACACAACAGTGATAAATAATTCTTAAACATGCTATTAGAAATACTGTCCTCATTCATTGCAGTTGCAAAGCCTGTCATTTTCTTATATTTTATTAATTTTTAAACAAGTTGTTGTTGACTTCTCTGTGAATAGAGTATAAAATATGTTTATTTAAATGTATTAAATACAGAGGTAGGAAAGACAGTACTATTTCCACTTCCTATGTTTCCACACTAAAATTTTTGCAACTTGAACAAGATATTAAATATAGATTTTATTTTAAAAAATATTCTGCTTTCAAAGTACTGTACAGAAAAAAAAGCTGATGTTAACTTGGGCTTTTAAACCAAAATAAATTATTTTATTCAGTTATTGTGACTGGTGCTTATTTTCTGAAGCATTATTCTTGAGTGTTTGCCTTTCCTTTGTCTAGGTTCTTTCTTTGGCAGTATTTGGAATATCAATATTTTCCTTTTTTTCATTAATGACTGCCATTTCTGTGTGTCAATGCCTATTTTATATTCATGATGTTCTAGGATTTCAGAAGCATTTAGTAAGAAATATTTAGTTGAATTTCAACTTTAGCCACAATGGCAGTGCCATGTTAATAATATTTTCACCACCATTTGGAAGGACAATTTATTAGAACATTTAAGAATGTGTATCTAACTTCCAGCTACAGCTATAAAATATTCCTCAAAGCAGTTGAACCCAATTTTCTCTGGAAGCCAGAAATAGTGTTAATAGTAATTAATTTAATGTGTACTTATAAAGTAAGGTTATGTGCAACTGGGAAAACCCTAATAATTTTTCTTATCTGTTTCTCTAGGGTTATTTTATTTTGTATTTAAAATACTGCCCCCTTTTATGCTATTTTCTGCAAATGTCCCAGCAGAATATTGCCAGCTGAATATTTGCAGATCCTTACAGGAGAGTCAGATGTATTCGTATTATTCCAGCCACCTAATGCAACAAGAAGAGACTTCAGACTTTCTCCTTTGGAGCATGAAGTCCCTAATATCTATGGGATTTCATCTAAAATAAAAGGAATTGGGTCATCCCAAGGATGAAAAGGCAAAGACAATATCAGACAACTCACAGCACAATTAATCCTGTTATTTCTAGGGCACCAGCAGGAAGGACATGCTTGAGCTGATTTTAAAAGTAGCGATAGCTGAGCTTTGGCTCATAATATCAAGCAATAGACCAGGTGTGGACATGTCATGCAAGGTCTCTGAAAGCTCCAACATCTAGATCTTTCATGAGATAATAATGATAAAATTGGTGTTGAGAGAGAAAAGGAGCAAAACAGCCAATGTACTAGGCAAGGAAAATGCCTTCACAATAATAGCCACATTATATGTGAATAGTCCAGTTCCGCTTTTCTTGCGGCTATTGAATGTATGAGAACAATTACCTTGAGTACTCAAGAGGCAGCCTAAGAGAATTTTATCTTTGTGGAGGGACAGGAAGGAATACAATTTTAAAAATTAGAATATAGGACCCTCTTAAAGTTAACAGCAAGAAATAGAGGAGTCCCTGGTGATCAAACTGAACTTTGGAATAACAGCCTCAAAATAAAGATTAAAGGTAGTTTGAGGTAATTACTTGTAGTGAGTTTGTTTAAAGTGGGAATTAATGATTAGAAATGAGACATAATGGGCAATAAAATACACTAAAGCAACAGGCTAAGTCTAACACTAACTGCCTCTGTACTGAAGAGGGCATGTGTGCAATGAAAGTAGTGGAAAAGTAAGTCAAGTTTAAAATTAGTGAGAACCAAAAACAATGAAAGTCATACCTAACTTTTCCACTCTTCTATCAATTTTGTCCCACAGATGATATGATTAACTTGAGGAAAATAGTACTGAGTATTGATAGCAAAACTATACTCACAATACAATGATGCTTTTTTAATAGCAGTTGAAGACAAGATTTCGAGATACTCATCTGTCCACACTTTGGTTTGTCCACCCTCTTTGTCCAGTTCCTGTATCCCTCTACCTTATCTTTATCTCTTAGAGAGAAGTGCAATACTCTCTGTCCCCTGTTGATTACTGTAGTTGGGTTTCAAATACCACTTTCTTGTCCTAACTGCTGCCCCAACAACACTAAATCTTGTTTGAAGCACACTTCCAGTGCAAGCGTAACACCAATGTAAACTTCAATAAGTAAAAGTCAGCCCATCATAGCTCTAGGAATGGATCACCACATCTATTAAAGGAAATCTAAAATGTCTAGACTTATGAATCAATCTATTTGTACAATAAATTTCTACATCAATTATCTGCCTACCACCTGTTGTTATGAAAGGGATCCAATATCAGAAATCAGAGCTATGTAATCTGCAATGGTATTAATATCAGGTAACAGAAGGACAAAATTACAAACTGGCAACCAAGATCTTTCCTGAGAATGGAGGCTTCTGATGTTGTTATAGATCAGATTTTGAAGAATGTGTGCTATACTGAATTTCATTTTTATACAGAGGAACTCAAATAGACCTCATATGCCACTCTGAAAGACCTGGTTGTTAAGCTGTAATTCACTGATTTACTCTCCCCATTTTCTCACTCATGTTAAACCCCTAAATAGTATGAGTTTCTTTAGTTGCTGAAGAACAGGTTCTCCTCAATTCTAAATACCATGTTCTTTTCTCAGTCCTCCTACATTTCTGCCATTCTCTTTCTCTTTTACTTGCTTTCCCAGTAGTACTTGGTTACTACATTGCCTTTTTTAATAAAAAGCCTTTAGCATAAATTCCACTCCTACACAAAGAAAATACAATTATTTTTTTCAAAGTTGCTTTTCTTTCTCATGCCTGATACCAAAGTGACACTTCAGTTTCTCTCTTCAGCCACCATCAAACTTCAGCTTAGTGCTATATTGCCTAGGAGACCTATGATAGTGGAGAGAAAACTGATCCAAATCATTAAAGGAGGAAAAATTACAGCATTTCAATAAAAAAGAAGGATATAAAAAGACTGTAAGTAGATCATCTCAATTTCTTCTCTCCATCAGTCCCCTATTAGAACACATGCAAGCAATTACAACATCTGTTATCCTGATGGCTTGAAGTTATGTGATATTCATGGCTTTTAATAATAGAGGCTCAAAGGACTCTATTAAAATGGAATGTAAATGAAAATTTTCAAAAACTTGCTAAATAATAGGCAAGGGAAAACATACTGAATTTACTTCTTTTCTATTAGCAGTTGAGCACACTGCTTTGGTTTGAACAACAAAAAATGCCCTGAACTTTTTTTTATCCTCAGGAGCTTCTAAACAAGAAGTTTAAACTATTGCAAATTAAAGTACTTCAGCTAAGAAGTAATTTCTTCTCTCAACTCCATCCCCTCAGTTGGACATACAAGACTAAATTGCTTCCCTTTTCCATTGTATTAAACATATGGATATTTGTTTTCTTGAGTCAGAGTCCTGATATAGTGTATAATTTGAGGCAGAATGTGTTAAGTTATGAATTTCAAAACGACTAGGAAGGATAAGGAGAAGAAGCATTTTTCTTGGGGTGAATTTCATACAAAGTAAGGGAACAGAACTTTAACAGTTGATTTTGGGATGGACTGATAAGCACAGCTTTTATCTCTTCACAAGCTATTCTGTTGTAACTTTTGTAGCACTGACGGGTGGCAATATTCAATGAGCCCCCCTAGTACAATGGCTGGTCGGAGTTAAGAAAGACCGTGCTCGAGTTTATAATAGATTGTAGCGACTCTGTAGTGTTATGCTAATGAGGAAGGAGGGAGATGCACCCTGGCAACATGGTTATGCGGTTGGGCTGTGACCAATGAATACTTGTTACTAGGGCAGAATCGACCAATCAGTGTTTGGTGAGTGTAGGATATAAAGAGCCAGTTAACCCGAAAATAAAGCAGCTTCATCTCGGGTCATATTGTTTGTTGTTGTGTCGTCCCATTTATTCCATCGTCACACAGCATCATCCACACTGGAACATTATGACTTCATATGCCTCTTGGTATTTAGTAGCTGTGTTGTATAAAATCTACTATCCTGGGTAACTGCAAAAACATTTTTATGAAATGTGAAATGAGCAGGAGGGGATGGAAAAAAAAAAGATACTTTTTTATAGGCAAATTTTCATTTCATTTCTTTCAAGTAGTATGATTAAAAAGAATTTTATTAAATATTTGTAATAGCATCCTACATGAAAACTTGCTTTTCTTTCAGCCTCAGGACAATAAACCTGAAAAGACATCTGGAAAATGGAAATAAGTGAACCATTGCTTCAGGGATCCAATATTTTTTTTTTCTGGAGTAACAACATCTTCTGCAAGGATAAGGGAAACAAACAGATGTTTGTTGAGACAAGCAATTGCTGAGCTCAATGCCCTTGCTTAATCTTTGTTGTCCGTGTTATGGCAGGGAAATAAGTAAAGAATAAAGATGAAGTGATTTGTTTCAGATACATTAGAGTGCCTATGGTGGGTTGCCAATGATATATGTACATTAAAATGATACATGATAAGGCAAGGCCCAGGTCTGCTAAGCAAATTGTCTTCTATAATTTTCACTGAGATAATTTTTCTGAACTGCTTTTTTTCAATTTTGTTTCCCCTTTATTCTGTCCTGCATATTTACTTGGTGGGTTTATATCCATTAAGTCCTATGAAGAGGAATGCTTTAAATGAGTGAAAAAGTTTCAAAATCTGTAGCACTGGCAGATGAGCACAGTAGTACTGATGACACAATTTAAATATGCCTTGTCTAAGAACCCTTGTGACCTTAATAATCTCCAGGACAAAAACTATACAAGGTTCTTGTCTTTCCATATACTGGTATACACTTAACACGTGAAGTCTATATTTTAGTACAGGATAGTATGTGTCCTGTATGGTCTTAAAATAAGTTATTTCCATATTACTGTACATATCTTGTTTCCCAGTTAAGCTAAAAAACATTGTCCATAATGTGTAGGCTTAAAATCTTAATTTTATTTATTTATTTTTAATATGGAGAAGGTGCAGAAGAGAGGAAAAAGAAATAAGGGACGAAAAGATGGGAAGACTAGGAGTGAGAACAGAGACTTGATTCTTGCTGAGTTAGGACTCATGCTTTCCAGTTTCTGTGCACATTTCTAGTTCATAGAATCACCGAATCAGAAAAAAAAAAAAAAAGACATGGAAGGGAACTTTAAATATCATCTAGTCCAACCCATCTGCCATGGGCAAGACATCTTCCTCTACATCAGGTTGGTCAAAGTCCTGACCAACCAGACTTTAAATACTTCTAATGATAGGGCATCTACTACTTATCTACTACTTCTCTGGATAACCAGCTGCAGAGTCTCACAACTCTCATCATAAAGAATTTCTTCATTATGTCTGATCTCAATCTACCCTTCTCCTACCATGACCTGACCTGGTAAAAAGCCTCTCCCTATGTTTCAGAAACCCCCATTAAATACTGATAGCTCACAATGAGGTCTCAATAGGCCTATCCCTTCTCTGGGCTGAACAATCCAAACTCTCTTGGATTATCTTCACGGGAGACATCTTCCAGCCCTCTGATGATTTTCCTGCCCCTTTTCTGGACATTAGCACGTTTGTGTCTTTCTTGTGCTGAAGACCCAGAGCTTAGAATCATAGAATAACCAGGTTGGAAGACCCCTTGCACCCAGCATTGGTCAGGCCACACCTTGAGTACTGTGTTCAGTTTTGGGCCTCTAATTATAGAAGGACTTTGAGGTCCTGGAGTGAGTCCAGAGAAGGGTAAAGAAGCTGGTGAAGGGGCTGGAGAACTAGTCTTAGGTGAAATCGCTGAGGGAACTGGGGTTGTTTAGCCTAGAGAAAAGAAGGCTTAGGAGTGACCTTGTCACTATCTACAACTACCTGCAAGGAGGTTGCAGAGAGGTGATTGTTGGTCTCTTCTTTCAAGTAACTAGTGAGAGGATGTGAGGAAATGGCCTCAAGTTGCACCAGGGCAAGTTTGGATTAGACGTCACAAGAAAAATTCTTCACCAAAAGGGTTTTCAAGCACTGGCACAGTCTGACCAGGGTAGTAGTAGAGTCATCATCCGTAAGGTTTGATCAAAGGATCAATTTCTGCCTCAACATATTCTCATCAGAAATGTTCTCATTCTAAGTCTCAGAACTTGACTGTATAAATCACAGATGCAGGCCTTATGAAAACGGCCAAAGCTGGTATGGAATGAATACTTTGTACCTATCTACCCATACCTACCTCCTTATCTCAAAAATGTTTTGTACCTGTCTCCAAGCCTCCTTGCTCCCTATCATTGTAAACGGTCCATGAAGCAAGGAGAAAAACAATAGGAAAATTAGTGACAGGACTTACCACAGATCCATACCCAACAAAGCATGCATGCAAAGTGATGATGACTACTGGCCTTCATCAGGAGATCCCAGGTCAACCACCACCGCCAGAAGGAGCACATGCGCAAGGGGAGGAGACCTGCCTCCAAAGCTGACCATGCCTCAGACACTCCTCTCTTGGGATGTGTGGCCTGCTAAGTGGAGATTAGCACATCTCCACAGGCAAAGGTGGGTCGCAGATGTATTGACTAGCATAAAAGACAGCTCTGGAGCAGCTGAATTCTGAAGATCTTCCCCTCCATGAGATCACCTCGACTGACAACAGAGGCAGTGGAAAACCTTCTGGACAGTGACCCCAGAGACACTGGATGTCTGTGGGCCCATAGTGGTAGCTATTAACCTCTTCTTCTTCTCTTTTCTCCCCATCTTTCTCCTTTTTTTTTCTCTCCTTGTATCGCAAGCTGCTTTATGGGCATAATTAATCAAGTTCCAGTTTGAATTGAAATTTAACTCCCTTGACTTGAGTTATTGCTTTTTCCTTTTCATTCTGAGATCATAGCTGAAATGAACCATCATGCATCCACTTATAAGTGGACTGTGACACCGTCCGTGCAGGCATTTGAAATAATGGTGGATGAAGTGCCTAGGGATATGATTTAGTAGTGGACAGGTACAGTTGGACTTCATGATCTCAAAGGTCTTTTCCAACCAAATGATTCTGTGATTATGTGATTCTAAGAGTACCTCCCATTGCATTACTTTTTAAAAAATTATTAACTTTGTATAAAATTGTCATACTTATGAGCCCTGATCATGCACTAAATCCCATATATAATTTGTGATAGAAAATATTCTTTTTTTGCCTTATATACAATCCCAGACAAGGAATGTTCAGGTGCAAAGAGAAAGTGATGATGGAGTGCTTATATTGTTTGACTTTACAAATTTCATAGGAGACTAATATTCTCAAATAATGGTGAAGAAGAGGCACCTAGAATTAACACAACTGTATTATTTCATACTGGATATTTCCCCTTGACACTGACTTTATAGGAAGCTTTCAATGACCAGACTTCTAACTATGCACAGATCAATTAAACAGCAATGACTATACCCTTGAAAAAACAGAAACACTCCACAATGTTTACAAGAAGACATGCTGGAAAAAGAGCAAGGAATGTCCCCGTTCTGTCAAACTGAGGGAATTTTTTTGTAAGCCTGGCTGCTTAAAAAAAAAAAATCATTAGCAAGAAAGGAATCAGAAGCATTTGGAAAACAGTGCTAGAGATGCACAGATTCAGGAAGGAGTTTGTGTGTCTCTGGGAAAACAGTCTGAATAGAGAAAGATGCTCAGGCTTAGACAGGAATGTGATTCTCCAGACGTCATGTGTCTACAACATCTATCAACACTCCAACTTTTGCATGAATAAAGCCTTTTTCTTAACGTGCTAAGGTGCTTGGGATTGATCCAACCAGATGCCAAAAAAACATACAACTGTTTTGTCATCTGGATGCAATGAATCCTGTTACTGACAAAATTCTGAGGTTAGACTAACAAGAGGAGGATGCAACTTAGTGTCTATACTCCTCTGGAAAAGAAAGTGTTGGGAATACTGTGCAGATTTCCTTTGATTGTTCTTCTGCTCTCTGGTTTCCTCTAGCTTGTTTCATCTGGCATAGGCCATTATTAATAGAAAGATACAGAGGAGTAACAAAAGTGTCCTTATTTTAAGAAGGATTCAGTGTTTTTACCAAGTAACTTCCATGCTGTAAACAAGTGCACTTGAAAAAAAATACATTTTTCAGTAGCCAGTTTGTTTCCACTGTTGTCAGTCATCTGTTTTCCCTATTCTCACACTCAGCAACCCTGATGACATGTTAGCTGCAGCATATCTTTGTGGGTTTTACAAATAGAAGTAAAATACCCTCCACACAGCTACTGAATTTATCTTCTATTTCTAGGGAAAAGAAGAGAAAACTTGCAGGATGGAAAGCTAATGGTTTTTAAAACTGGAGACTGTATGACTCTGCTACACACCCAATGTCATAGCAATGCCAATACACTAGTGGTAAGCCGAATAGAATAGTGAAAATATGATACATAGGCTACATCCTCCCCTCTCGTGTGATATAAAGAAAATTTGTACTTTGTGATTAATTGTGTCAAATGCAACAATTTATATTTTTGTCCATCTAAATTCTATTGATGAGCTCAAACACTTCATTTTTCTCCAGTCTTATGTTAAACTTTTCTTCTACTGAAGGAAACTGTTAAACTGATCTGCATGCCAGCATGATATGTTTAAAGTTAAGAAAAGATTTCATGGCACAGGGATACATGGTAATTTTCACGGCATAGGGATACATGGTAATTCTGTCATATACTTAGAATATTGTTAAGATTTTGAAATCTTAATTTTTATGATTTATACTCATATTAATAGATAATCTCAATTTTTCATTTATATTGCTTCCCAGTTCACGTGAGAGTACTAGGTACTCAAATTTCTGTTCTTTTAGATTGTTTTATAACTTCGCCTTTATGACTTTTAATTGAAATCCACTTTCCTATACTTGAAAAAAGGCAAAAGAAAAAGTATTTCCATTGGGACCTGTAGGGGTTGATTTTTCATATTCACTGGCTTAATAATTAGAATTTTTCACAGTGAATATGAGTTAATTGCAAGAAGATCAGTAGTGTAAACCTCTGCCTTTCTGACATTAGTGTACTCTTTCTATTACCCTCACAAAGATTTCTGTTTAGGCAACCATTGACACATATCTTCACAAATAAATAGGCAACAATTAACTGATGTATGAACCTATGCCTGGTTTTACCTGCCAGTATATGCCAGCTTATGATATAAATTTATTATGCTGAAAAATTTTATCTGTTACTGAATGTTGGTGTATGTTGGCAAAGGAAATCATTATAAAGGCAGTAGTAAATTTACACATCTATTTTAGAAGTATAGCTATTAAAGAAAATTAAATATCTCTAGGCATCCTCCAGTTTTATGAGATGACCTTTACCCTACAATAGCCTCTTTGATCTCAGTGATGCCTCTTCCTGAAGCCTTTACCTATCAAAGCAGCTCGGTCAGTACCTGAGGAGTTAATTGTGAAGTTAAATCAAACTCTGTTATGTGGAACTGCTGGAAATATAGGTAGTTCATCTGGGGACCCATCCCTTTTAAAGCTAAATGGCAACAACAACAACCCAAAATCCTATACTAGTTACTGAGAAACTTACCAAAACCTCTAATTGTATCACATCAGGAGGGCTGCAAGGAAGAGAGATTGCATGGAGGTTTTGCCTGTGGAGTTTGAGAGGAAGAATGGTAAGGTCTGGCTCCTCAAAAGCAGAAAGCTGTGTGCAGAGTTTGACTGGCATATCCAGTTTGTCAATGGTTAGTGGTTGCTCCAGATGCATGGTTGAGAGCTTGTTGGGGCTGTAGAAGCTGCTCTGAGAGTTGCGTGTCTGTCACGTAGAGAGAGTAAGCTGGTCAAGGTAAACCTGTTATCCTAAAAAGTGAACAGAGTGCCCAGATCATCAAGACAAAACATGGTAGCTCACAGATCAAGGATTTTTGAACTGACTCACTCCACCAAACAGGGCAACAGTGCTACAGAGTGGGAGCACTATCTCCTTCTGTAGCTGGAAATCTAGCCTTGAAGGACTTTTCTGCCCAAGCACTCCTCATTAAGAGCAAACACATGGAGTCAGACCATCAGGTGAGATCAGGTTAGTTTGGCACACCTGCCTTTCATAAACCCATGTTGAGTGGCCTGATCACTTAGTTGTCTTGTGAGTGCTGTGCGATAGCACTCAAGATGACCTATCACACATCCACATTCTATGGAGAATGCTTTTCCAATAATGCCTGCAGATGCTACTGTAGAATAAGCAGCAGGAAGAACAGTACTACTGCTGTGACAGACCAGTAATAAGCAGTAGATAGCAGCAGGCCCTTAGATACTTCCTTCTGACAGAACGGGATGTTTTACCTCCACTAAATTCTTTTACTGTTTGTTTCTGAAAACAGCTCAAACTATTGTATGTGCAACTCTGTGCCATCTGATAATTTTATCTTCTTAACTATAAAGAACTGCATGGATAAAGCAATTTATAAACCACAAAACCATTCCATAACATCGCTAGCCTTTGTAGATTCAGCTATTTGTATGTCATGTTTTGGTGCAATATGTCAAACAAATGTTTTTATAAATGGCAAAAAGGGAAAGACAGTCATTTTAGTAATATACATGAGAACAACACTCATAAAAAAATAAAATGTTCTTGCATAATAAAACTATATCCAGGATCTGCAATCACAGGAGTGCTAATTAAAACTTTGCAATTTTCCAACACTGCAGTCTGTTGAGTTCAGTAGTTTTATGCTTATTATTATCCTTGGGCTATAAACTGGTTTTACATAGTTTGTGGGAACTTAAATATATTATTTTTTCTCTTGATATACCTCTCTCAGTTTCTCTTAATTGTAGCATAAACATAGATCTTTCTGTTAATTATTCATGTTAGCTGTATTAGAGTATAATATTATAATCAGATCAATTTATTGCAAATATATCACATTTTGTTTTCTTTTTTATTGTATGGTTAAATCACTTTGAAAATTGTTTTCCCTTCACTCAAAAGCTATTCTCAAATCTACTTTTATTTAATTTTGACTCTTGATACCAAGTAAAATTGAGATTTTAAAGAAAGAGTTTGTGACTTGAAAATGGGAAAGTTGTGACATTTTGGAACTCATCATAAGCCCAGAGATAAAAGTGAGAATTGTTTGAACAGGAACTGGAATATCACAGAACCATGGAGTCACAGAATGGTCTCTCAAGTATGGACAGAAATTGCCAAGAAATGTAGCCAGATATAATGGGATTTTTTCCCCACTTTTTATTGTGTATGATTGTTTTTACAATTGAAATAAATGAAGCCTAAAAATAAAGATTTGATTCCTGTCTATAAGTACATGTATTCAGTATATTCTAGAGAGAAAATATTATAAGCTAAAGAATAAGTGATATAAACTAGCTGTATATTTAGCTTGATAATTAGGAAAAGGTTAATCATATCAGTTTTATGTGAGCCTATTTACCTAGCACAGGAACAAAACCTGCTTTCCAGCTGAACAAGGTGTCAGCTGGAACGTAGATGCCTTCCAGTGTAGAAGTTGGACTCCCCATGAGACTTGGTCTGGGGACAATGTAAGCAGATAGGTTTGCAGACCCACATGAGGAAGGGTAGTCTTCCAGGATAGGCAGGGTCTGGCCTCAGTGAGCAAGTGTCCATTTGCAATCTTCATCCTGCTGTTGAGAATTAGCCTGAAACATCTCATCCTCACGCTGGAACCTCAGTGACTGAACACACATACTTCCATTCCATCTGTACCTGTTCAAAAATTGACCTAGACAGGTGTAGAAATAGAAGTCTTTATGTTTAGGAAATTTCATTTCCAAGATATAGTGAACTGAAGTCCCAGTCTAGAATGCAGAGAAGTTCCCAGTTTTGGACAAAGTGGACTAATCCAACAGCAGATCCTCTCACTATGAGACTTTGAGAGGAAAGCTTCTGTCTGTTAGGAGATCTGGTGCAGACCTCAGTGTAGGCTCCTTCTGGACTGGCCACCAGTCATCTTCTGATGCAGAACCTGTAGATTTTGAAACAAAACCTTTGTCTCTGCTGTCAAGTTATTTCAGTACTCTTCTCTGTGTGGTCTGGATGCTGCAGTGATGATGTTAGTTAGACTGGACTTTGCATCCCATGTTTAAATGCAAGACAGAAAGCAAAAACAGAGCTCCAAGTGTGATCTGTGACTGAAAATTCAGTGGTTCAGAATAAGTACTTGTTACTTTCTCCACATTAAAAAATAAGTTTACAAATTAAAGTGTAAAATATATGGTGTTTTTAATTCTTGAAATGAAATCTTCTGAACTGAAGAACAAAATCTTTTACTTTCATAGGGAATATTTCTTTTTGTTCATTACTTTTTCAGTATTTTGGAATAGAAGAAAGGAAGGAAAGTCACAATATCTAATCCTAACAATGTGAAAAGAAACAAAGAACTGAAGGTGGATACTGGCAGAACCATCACAGGAAATACTTGAACCAAGTCTTTTATATGCTTCTGGTGAAAACAGTCCTAACTGCTTCCCTCACCTATGTTGCTACTCACTTTCTTAAGCAATGATGAGAGCTGAACATAACTTTTTTTTCCATTATGGTAATTTGAAAATAACCATATGGACTGCTTTCAGCTGTTCAGAGAATCCATCAAGCAGAGGTATTGTAGCACATCCATTTTCTTAAATAACATGTGAACTGTCTTGACTTCAGAACATGCACATTTCACATCAGAGGCCCTAATCATAGAATCACAGAATCATAGAATCACCAGATTGGAAGAGACTCACTGGATCATTGAGTCCAACCATTCCTATCAATCACTCACATTGACACTGCTGTGCACAATTTCAGCAGCCTCAGGTGATGTTTTTCTGAAACCACTATTCAAAATACATTTCAGAATATGGCAGAAGTTACTACTATAAATTGTGGACTAGCTGGGAAAACTGCTAATTCCATCCCTAGCTATATTTTTCTTCATACTTCTTTATTCCTTTTCCCTCTCCAGGAAAACTTTTTTTTCTCTGTTTGGCATGTGAGGGAAACTGTTAAGCTCTGACAGTAGGATTCAGATACATAAGAAGTGAATAATCTGTAATTAAGTGCTATGGGAGAGGGGAAAGGCAATAAAAAGAGACCAATTGGCCTTAGCAGAATTTGAAATCATTAGCATGAAATTCAGTGGGGGCAGTTTAATCTAGGTGGCTGCGTAGTCTTTGGTTTCAGCTTTTAAATTAACTGGAGAACAGCTTCCCTATTTTTGCCTGGCTTCATTAAAATTATATTGCATATACAGGTGAAAAACAGATTAACGTTAAAGTACTCAAAGTTCAGATGGGGGTATTCTTTAGTCCACTATGCCAAATTTAGGAGAAAAATTAGACATGAATTGATAATTTATTTTATTAGATTAAAGAAAATATCTACATCACCCTGTTGTATGATCTTTGTATCAATAATAAGTGTTAACATAATAAATAATGAATGAATTATTTATTTTTGATGGCCACATTATACTCACAGAGAGGTATTTATTAATTCTGTTGAATGCAGTGGGATTGTGCATTCAGATCATCTGACAGTCAGTCCAGGACTCTGAAAATGTGCTATGCTTCTCCCCTTCCAATTCTGGAGTCATAATGGCAGATGTATTTTAATTTCTCCTGTGGGCAAGAGTCTTGGATGTGCTTAAAATTTTGCTTTCACTTTATCTGGTGTGTGACTAGTTTTTTAGAAGGACAGAAAATCTAATGTAGAATACTTCTGAAAATGTTTTGATAATTATTAGGAAGAATAACCAAGCATGATGGACAACTGCACCAGTGGTAACAGGATCTTAGCCTGTAAAAGTAGATGGTAAATATGCAGACTAGGGATACACTTCTAAGGAATGCATTACTTGTAATACAACTGTATTAATAAAACACTCATTCACTCTACTACTTCAGTTGGTATTTTGTTTGTATCAGCCTGGGTCATAATTAATGTCAGAAGAAAAGCTAACAAGTAAAAGCACCCAAAACCCCCAAGTATGTAAAGCCAAGCAAAATGGATCTTTCATATTTTTATTGCTAGCTGTCACCAGGGCTGTGAATATTCAGGTTCTTCCCAATAAGTGGACATAATGACTGAATCCAAGCCAGTTTCACAAAGCTGAATCACACAGATACCTTAGTTGAAGTCCTAGCTACAGAGATGAAATGCTTTCAGAACTGAAGACCTGACAATGAAATACACAATTTAAGCTATATTATTATTATTATTATTAAGCTGTAAAGAATGTAACAATGAAGTAAGTGTTCTGCATGCCTTTCACCACAATTCAAGAGCTGCACAGAGAAGCTAAGGATGGTCTGAATATTTATCTCTTGAAGCAGATTCATGTCAGAGTTCTGCTGTATTCGCAGACAGAATATAAAATTTCCTCAAACTGGTATTTTGCATGCCATTTGCTAGACTTCAGTAACATTCAAAAGTTACAAACTCTTTTTTTCAAGAAGAGAAGGTTGAAAAAAAAAATTCTACATTAGCTTTTACTTTTTCTGAATGTTCAGCTGCTGATAGTTGCACTGTTGAAACCTGGACATTCCTTCCCAGTGTGAGTTTTACTGCAGAAGGTAGCCAGAGATAGAGCTTTCTCCAGGAGAGCAAATACCCCTAATTTGCGGCACAAGGTACTTCAGATCGCTTGAAACAACCCTAACATGAAAATTCTTGCAGTGAAATAAGGAACAGATCAGATTTCTGGTTCATGTATGAGTTTGTGCAGATCTGAGTGTGATGAAGTTCCACTGCGTTTGTAGTATTTCTGTTAAGGTGGTAGTGGGAGGGGAGGAAGTGATTGCTAGCTCTCCTCTGACAAATCATTCTGATTACTGAAATGTCATGATTATTGAAGGTTTTGAACAGAACGAAGTTTGCACAAGCTGAAATATAAACATTTTTCTTTTCCTTCACAAAAACATGTTTCCTTCCTAAGATCTGGTAGTGTCGAAGGAATTTTTCCTGTTGAGAACTACATTGGGAGGAAATGTGCTCTATCTCTCTATTTCCTTGAGATAAAGAAGACAGCAAGTTATACCAGCACTCTCAAATCACTTATTTCATTTGCAAGTACTGGTGCCTAGTGCATCTCAAGTTGTACCTTTCTTTGTACATTTCAAAGCTGTTTTTAGCCTTTATTCAGTATCACATAAAGAAAGTCACTTCTTACTTCTAATATGGCAGTTTGTACAGTTAATTTCATATGCTTTATTCCCATTGCAAAAATTTCTCATTCATCTCTGTAAGAAAAGCATCTGTGGTGATTCTTTTTTCACGGAAGACACTGAAGTTTTAAACACATTTCGTTCAAAGACTGATGCTATGCTGAAATTGTAAAGAATCCTGCACTTCAGAGCACATTTCAGAAAATATCCTGCTCCAGTTTCCCAGAATAATACCTTGTTCTGGCAGCACTAGTTTTTCCATAAATCACAGGCAGACAGTAAAGTCAAAATGCAAATTGCAAACTTAAAAGATGACATAGGTACTACACAACTGAGCATAACAATAGTGGGTGTCTGGTGCATGGGTTAAGACTTAAATCCCTAAGCTGGTTAACCAAGCTGTCTTTGTAATGTGGACACTGAGTAAGAAACCAAAAAGTGGCAACCTATTAAGTAAATCTTAGGGCATCAGCAGGTGAGGTGTTCTTGAATGCTTCTGTGCTGAGCACTTTCATGGGTGCTAAAGTTTAAGGAGCATTTCGAAAGTCAAAACCTGAAGTTACTCTCGAGCTCACAGTCTGTCTAAACCAGAGAAGGTTAATGCCCCTCATCTCAAGCAGAGAGGAGTGACAGTGGCAGAAATATTCTGCCTTTTCCTGAGTGATATCTCACTGTAAAATTCACCACAGTTATTGGAATAGGTCTTGATTCATGTAGCTTTTTTCTTTTCAATATATTAAAATATATTTTAATAATTGAAAGTGTACAAAATTTCCATCCCATTCTCTCCCAAACAGTGGCAGGCAAGCACATAGAAACCACTCATTTCAGTTAGTTCCTTCCTTGGTTGAAACAACGATGAGTCCAGATTTAGTGACAATTATTTCTGGATGCACCTAGCTCCAAAAGTGTCAATGACCCAGCAATGGGTTTTCTTGTGGCTACAGAACAGAAGTCTGTCAAAGTACATTGAACTTAGCTTAAACTTCAGTTAGATTTACAGAAGAGATTTCAATGCCAAATAATAATCATCACTTTAACCAAGGTGAGATGAAATTATGACAAAGGAAATAATTCAAAGACATCCAAAGTGATAAAAGTCATAAATGTAAAAGTAGTAAGGAGAGAAAAGGTGAATAAAATTTACCTCCTATATTAGGGCTGAACAGACTAGTGATGATAATAGGAATCATAGACTTTAAAATTACTAAAAATGGACCTGAAAAGTGCAAGGCAATGTAAATCTGCAATGGTAAGTGTAGTCAGGAATTTTCAGTGCTTGCAAGCCAAGGTTATTAAGAGAAAGTTACAGTTGTTTTAAATTATATGTGTCTCCTGCATTTTTAAGCTGTTCTGTGTTTTAGACTTCAACTTAGAACTTGCAGTTTTCAGTCCTGAAATATAATTCAGATCTGAGATATTGCCATAGATTAGAGTCAATATTTAATTTGCCATGAAGGACCAGTTACCACTGCAAAAGCCTTAATAACCCTGCTGTTCCGCACATAGTCACATGAAGAGTTACTGGTTAAGCAGAGAAAAGAACACACAAAACTGAATTTAACAATTTGTTTTCCTGGTCTGTAATCTTTACTGGGTCTGTAGCAGTGATGTTTACCAACAGCACTGTCTCTTTCCTAAGACTGCAGTTTCTGTGAGTAACCAAGGTCTTTGTTTCAGCTGTGTTAAAAACAGATAAATCACCCTGCATTGGGACACAGTTTTCAGCACACTTCATTTACAACTGATTTCTATGGTAGAAAAAAATCTTTATTTTACAATGTCAGTGTTTTTCCTTAGGGCTTCTCTCAAACAGATCCTTCATTTCACTTTGGAGATCTTTGAGTACTAAAGAAAAAGTTGTCGGAGCAACACTCTGCCATTATTTGGGGCAATTATCTACAAACCATGATTTTCTGCTCTTGAAAGTGTACTGGGACTAGGAGGGCCTTGAAGAGAACTTTGTCAGAAATAGCAGCTGCACAGCACATCATTCTGTTCCTGACATCCACAGACTGGATCTGTCTCCAAGATGCTGGCTGCATTCTTTCATCCTCCAAAGCTTTTGTTTTGATGTCTGTGGTTTTGCATGTAGTGGAAGAAAATATGAGTGCACAGAGCTCTCCTCTGGCTTCTTCAGTTATATCTCTTTCCTTTATTCCCCTTGGGTCAAAAATGAGAAAACTATTTCTCTTAGATCTGTCAAGGTTGACTTTTTTAACCCTCTACCTTCCGCTTTTTCTGATTTACATCATGTTCTCATCAAAGTCAATGTCCCATCTAGAGACGAGACATTTCTTGGCTTCTGGGGAATGAAGTCCACTCCCCAGACCTGAGAGTCTCACCTTTTGACTTATATGGGTAAATGCATTACTGTCCAAGGCTTTATTTGAGGTAAACCAAGTAGATTTCCTCATATTAGTGATTTGTATTATATATTGCATGTTTCACTCTCCAGGCTAGCAGTTTTTAAAGAGATAAAAAGCGTAGTTTATTCTTTCAAAACCTCACAAGATGTTATTGAGTTTCGTATTTTAAATCATTTATTTCACTAGAAAAGTAAACCACTAAGTTTGTACATGATAGGAAAATAGCTCAACAGGGTCATCTATATGACCTGAAATGGAGTTAGGGAATCTGTATTCCATCACCAATGCTGTAGACAATCCTATCCCTAATATAAGACTTTCAAATGCTTTTCTGATGTATGGCTCAGCAGATTTGGCATAAATCTTTAGGCAAAAAAAATGAAAAAAGGGTTTAAATTTGAGAAACGATGTTTTTCAGAAATGTTCATCTCTGTTTTGGAAATAATTGAAACAACTTTACATCTGAGTTTTTCATCCAGAAGTGTTCCTTAGGTGATTAGAGATAATCCTCCATAAGTGATAAATGATACTCTTATTGTAACTCTGTCTGTGATTTAGCCTCTTTTATACAGAAATTGTGAAGAAAGTTACAAAGAAATCCTGAAGAAAATATGGACTGACGTTTGTAGAAGAAACGTGCTCTCACCATGCCTTGATGAGTGGTTCAGTAGGAGTTCAAGTGTCTCTTTGGAAAAGGGACACTGGGAACTAGTTTAGTTTAAGCTGCTCAAATCTGTTCTACATGGGATGGTGGGGCAGAAGAAGAGAACAAGGACAGGACTATTTCTTGATCTCAGTAAGGAAGAACCAACAACAAATAGCTTAATAAGAAAAGTCCTTCAATAAGACAGGCTGAGAAATGGAACACAGGCAGTGCATCAATCTCACTTCTCTCCAGAAGCTGGCACTCTGTGCCTCTGCAGCATCAGGTGGAACCTGGGTTGATTTTCCCATGGTCCACAACTCTCCAGCAACTATTTTTTTTGTTAACAAAGTGTGTTTGCAGAGTCCCTCCCCTAACACTTTACTTACTAATTGACTGAAATAGTGCAATGAAGATTGAGAAAAAGAATAATTTTGTACATTTATTTCTCTCTTCAGCTGCTCTGTAATGGAGGAAAGGTGCAGCAATTCCATCTGTACTTTCAGGATCCACTCTTTTCACCTGGCCAGATCTGGATGTGTGCTTAGGCAATCTGAATTTACACACTAAGATTTGTAGGAGGCTATGCATTAATTAGAACATTTCCATATTCACCCTTTGGAAAGTGAACGAGTTATGCTGTCAGGCACTCCAAATGCAGTCTATTAATGAAACAATAATTCTTTCTGTCTTTGTGGCCAATGCATATTGAAATAAGCAACATCAATCTGAAATATTTCACTGTTAGGTGTTAATATAATTAGAAAAAAAAGTACTCTGTATTTGAAGAAAAAAAAAGAAATAAACAAGGTAGCTTAAAAATGTACAGATTTTCATTTAGCATCCCCACAATCCTCTGGAAAACAAATAGGTTTCTAAGAGCATTAAGACTTATGAACTGGCTTATAACACAGCCTTACCCAGCACAGTATGCTGTTTTCAATATTAATCTAAAATGAATATTCCGAGAAGTGTATCCTAGTGGTTAAATTCTCAATTTCCCAAGTGAATTCATATCAGTTGTTAGCATTTTCCTAAAATATTGCTGGAAGACAAAGAAGGCTTGGATATTTTCTAGTATTTAAATTAAATAATAATGTATCCTAGAAATATGTCTTCAGATAGCTATTGTAAGGAGAAGACTTGTTGTGTCAGGATAACCCTGAAGAGATATTTTTAGCATGTGGATGGGACTTCCTGATCACTTTACCTATATAGTGTAAAATGAGGGTTCTTCACCCCTATGAACAATTCTCTGATTTCTGGCAGGGGGGAGGGGATGAGAGAGTTGAGGGGAACTTTATTACCTGAAAAAAAAATGCAGAACTTGAGTCTTCCACCAATTAAAATTTCTAGAGCTTCAAATGAAAATAATAATAAAAAAGAATATCAATATTTTCTTAATTAAAACCTGATATTACATTAAAAATTTAAATTAGAAAGAATTTAATCTTATATCAAAATGATTTAGGAATACTGAAAAACAAAATACTGTTGAATTTTCTCAGCACGTTATTTTTTCGTTCAAATCGTTTAATGGAAAAAACAGAGAAGGGAGAATTTGAGAAAGGAGATTTGAGAAACCATATTTTCTCAGTTCAATTATGACTTAAATTTGTACTATTGGTACTCATATCTCATCTTTCTCTGGTACAATTGAAAATGCAGAAGCAAGCACATTCATTGGTTGAATATTTATTTCTAGAAAAATATCAATATTCATTAAAAGCTAATATATAATTTCTGCTACTGACTAAGCAGTTTGTAAAAATCTTACATTTTATGACCCTCAGAGCTCTCAAAACTGTTGCTTTCAAGCTCAAACTCTTATATAAGCCTCATTGCTTTGAGTACACAAATTTAATACACTAATATTAAATATTAATAAATATTGATATTAAAAATAAACCAGCAAATATTCAAAAGTATTTGTGCAAAAATAATTAGATCTGCAGTGTTTATTTGTTTTCCTAAGGCTAAAGAGATTTTTTTTTATTAGCAACTCTGTTTGACTAGAAAAAAAGTGTTGGAAATAAAAAGATGCCTACATTTTTTATTCCTTTTTTTCCCCAGGAGTTTTGTCACCCATGTGCTTCCATAGCAAAGATTTACAGATAAGTACCATTTCTATACTTTAACTCATGGATGTATTATTTAGATTATATTTGGAGTTTCACAAGCAAGACACAGACAGTGGGTTTCTTGGGTAGACAATAAAGTGAGGAGATGTAAGATTTTATATGAGATTAAAGAAATCATGTTGCCAGCTTGTCTGAGTTCTCCTGAGTTCAGTGAATTTCTTACTAACCATAACATATATTCCTCATCAAAAGAGAGCAAAAGGCCTTGCTCCAAGTAAAATGAAATACTAGGAGGACTTTAATACATATTTTGCAGTCATTCAGTGAAGAAGGAATATACTTTCAAAAATTCAAAAGGGATAAACCCCCTTTTTGTTTACAATGACGCAAATTGTTACAAATGACAGCAGATTAGAAAAATGTAGGATTTTGAATTTGAAGAGAAATGGCTTTTGAGTATCTGTTCTCAAGAACACAATTTATGTTCTGACTTTGGACGTGTGTAAGTTTTTGATTTTAGAATATAATACTGTTCTTCAAAACTACATTTTTCACAGGTATATGAAGAAACTTACATTAAATCTCTTCCATGTTGTTAGGTGACAAACTCTGTCAGCTTTTTATTGGTATGCATTTTTACAAACACCCATGATTTCCATTTTATTGTGTGTCAGCTTTCAAATTTCAGCAGAAATTATGCCTTCATCCCCTCATTTATACATTCAAAATATTGACTATGGATTATGCTTAATAATGTAAAATTTTGAGAGTTTTTGTTTGTTTGTTTTTTACCTCTTTTATCTGTGTTTGTGTTGTAGAAGGGAACATTTTCAAATGTCTTACGTTTAAACATGTAACATGCAGAGGTTATTTTTTGGAGCACTTGCTACTAATTCTATCAGAATTTGCAAATTTCTCATTGTAACCTATTTGTGATTTGTCAATTTTGTGTGCCACAGGAAAAGCAAACAGTAGAAATTTACAGGGACTGCCATTTTCAGTTCTAGCTATCATAGCTAAACAAAAATATTTAAAACAGTCTTAATTTAGACCAGAGCTGATAGCTTCCCAGAATGAAAACATTCTCAAAACCAGTGTTCTTTTATTATTAACTGTATCTCTTCATATGTTAACTCAGCCATTTGCAAACTCACATAAAATGTGAAGCCAAGCTGCAGATTTCGCTCTCAAACTCCTTCTTTGGCCCATCATGGAATAAACCACCAAACTCACAGTAAAGCAGTAACTCATTTGCAGCAGGCTCTCTGTCCCTAAAAACTTGTGTATCTGGTTATATGCAACTTTTTTTCTTTTGTTTAATTTTAAATAAATTCAGTTAAGTGTGATAAAGTCTGCTTGAGCTGTAAAACTGCAAACCTTATCTGATTCATCTGATCCATTGTTTAGCAAAACTATCTTCTAAATCCCTTGAGAGCAGCACTTTCAAATATCTGGATGATAAACTTAATGCTAATTGCAGTTAGTTGGATCTTTTTAAATGCAAAAAAATGAACAGCTGAGCAGACAGTAAGCATGAAATATTAATGAAAGAATGTTTAGATTTCACAACTGTACTGGCTACTGGGAATCCCAGAATTTACTCCAAGTCAGAAGAGTGTTTTTGGAAAGCAAGCCATTTGGCAGTAAACTTACATTTTATAACTGTTGGTCTAAGTGTGTATATGTAATATTACAATTGTATAGGGTTTTTTTCTGCTTGTATTGACTTCCATTTATAAAGTAATTTTTAAATCTCATTGACTGCTATGTTTTCTGAAATTTAAAGCTTACAGTTTCCTGAGGAAAGCTTAGCCCATATTTCTTCCACGCAGGGAAATACCTTTTTGATGCAGGAGAATCAGACTGTTTTCACTCTTCATCACAAAGGCCCATGCAAGATAGAGGCAGTTGCTTAGACATAGTAGAAAATATCCCTCCACACAAATAACATATGTGACCAGATGGTGAGAAAATATGTGAGTCTGAGTACCCTCAAACGCTAGGAAATGTTGAACCTTGTTAAACCCACTACTAAGGGCAGTGATATCCAACAGAGGAATATCCCTGACTTTTTCAGTATCAGATATCTACGCTGTTGTCAATTTGTTTTGAAAAAGAAAGGTATAAAAGGTATTGTGTCTCTACAGGTCTCTTAAAAAAAGAAACAAAAACAAACAAGGAAAAGAAGAAGAATTCAATTTGGAATCCAACTCCGTGCTCAAAACAGGGTCCGTTGTGAGACCAAATGAGATTGTGCAAGACCCTGTCCAGCTCTTGAAGGAAATCCTACAGCAGCTGTCCTCTAACTTCCTGCATAAGATGCTCCAATACCTGACTGTCCTTGCAGTGAAAAGTATTTCTTTAATCTTCAAGTTCCTGTTTCATTTATGTCTGCTGATTTTTGTACTAAAAATGCAAATTATTTTTTTTCTCAGGTAGAATGGGTTTATCTTCATTTTTTCTTAGAGGTAAAAAAAAAATGAATCTCCAAACTCAAAACCTAGAAGAATTTGAAGTGCTGAGGGGAATGCTTTAGTGATTGATAAGAATGGTTGGACTCAATGATTTCCGGCCTAGTGATTCTATGTGTCCCAATGGTTCAGATCACCATTTCAGAGATGAATACAGTAACTAAGGCTAGAGCACATTGATCCAAATTTCCTTCAATCTATTCCTTCCTGAAACACTTAAACTGCAGGACTAAAACCATGCACTACACCACGTTCAAAAGTAGACAAACCAGATGGCATATTAAGAGTTTCTGGTAAAAGAAGTGGCAAACGCAGTTTGTAAAATGTACACCCTGAAGAGTTCAGCTAAAGAGGATTTCTCATGAAAAAACCAAAATATGAGAAAGTGGAATGAATGCAGTTGTTTACTTTTCCTTTTGAAAAGATCTGGCTGTTTGTATACCTCCTTTCCTTCCCCTTCTGTAAAGATGTGCTGAAAAGCAAGTTAGATGTCTGCCAGCTTACCTTTAGGTACATAGTCTGCCTTTGTTTTGTGATTACCGCTGTATCACATGATGTGTAGATTTTACAAGGTAATGATAGTCAGCATTTCTTCAGCAGATTGCACAGAAATGGAAAGGGATAATTTGTTTTTTTGATTGGTTTGTAAAAATAATAATAATTTTATATTGCAAAAAATATGGACAAGTGACGTTTTAGCTGTTGTCTATTCTTTGTCAATGTCTATAGCTGGGTAATCTTAGCTGTACAAGACACTTGAAATATTAACCTCCGATCGGAAAAAGTGCTGACAAAGAACAACCCCTAGTTAGAGATGATCAGAATATTTGGGATGACATGGAGTTTCACTAGTGATTTCTGTTGAACTGGAAAGAAAAAAGAGAAGATATTCCTGGTTTACTCCCTGTTGGGCAAAGACCTGGCTCCTGGGAAACAGGGTTCCAATTTCATTTAATCTGTGATGAACTAGTGATCTAACTAGATAATAGAATAACAGTGAACCTGTAGTTTATCTTGCACATTGTCAGATTTCAGTCACATGTTTTTTTGAACATTTTTTCTGTATCAAAGTGGTGTTTCTCTTTCTGTTTCAGTCAAATGCCCTTATTTTATTTTATTTTGTTTCCAAAAGGATTTTAAAGACTTTGATTTTATTCCTTTTTAGAAAGGAAAGAAGAAAAATATATTTTCAAGTCTACCACAAAATGGAATGAACCTGGCTCTATATAATGGCCATTTATTGTAGGAAAACAGTTCCTAAAGTTACATGATGAAGTCAATAGTAAGAAATGTTTAGAACAGAAGCATTAAGGTTAAATTTCATTTTGTTCCTTACTCTGCGAGAACTGCCTCGTGCTGGAGTCTACTAGCAATACAATTTAACTATTTTAGTTGTTGAAACACCCAAAGGAACTATGTATGTAACGTCTAAAGAAAAGCACTGGATTTTGATTACCTCAGTTGATTCCCTGAGATTTCTGTAAGAATTCTAGGCAGATATTGACAACCTGTTTAAAACAGCTCACCAACCGTCTTGTTGAAGGAGTTTCTTTATCCAAACTTTGAAGTCAGTTACGCATCCCAACATGTTTGGCACACCATTTTCTAAACAAACCAATAATTGTCATAACACAGGAGGATGGCATAGAAGTTAACCTAAGTATTGGAGTATGTTTTTCTTTATTAAAACATATCAGTGTTCACTTCTTATCAAAGCGTATGTACCTTTGCAGGTTTCTGTGCTTGACCATATCAAGATACCCAGTCTATATTTAACATACAGGGTTTCACAGAAACTTTTTGTGTTAACTTTTCTGAAAAGTTTTAATCAGCTCTTCTCCAGAAATGTCTAAAAATATTCTGTTCTAACTTTCCTCCCCTGCCCCTTTTCCCCCCCTAGTTTATTTACTTTATACTGGGTCTGATTTTATACTGAGAAGCTTCTGAGAATTCATCATATCAACAGAAAAATTCTTTCTTGAGTGATTTATTATTTTTTTATTTTATTAGGGAGCAGTGGGAAACAGTAGTGAAAAGGCACGCAGCTATTCCCACACCACAAGCCTTGTGCACTCTATATCTAAGATTGAGGCTGAAAGATAAAAAGCACCTCTGCCAGTGATTAAAATGAAAAACAGAAGCAATGCTTTCACCAGGGAAATAGGAGAAGTGTTTTGCTTCAAGAAAACTCCAGGCTTTCCAACATCATTGTGAAAGTATAATGAAGAAAATCAAGTGGGATAGAAATAGAGGAGAAAATGAAAGACAGAGGGAAAAATAATGCCTGTTCTGAGGGATTTTCAAAGACTAAAGAAAGAATTATGTACATAACCATCCCAAAGAGGGAAACTTAAAAAATTAAGAGACCTTTATGGAAAACAGGCTGCCAGACTGAAAATTATATATATATATATATATATATACAAGTATTTGTATTTCTGGCTAGTGTAATTTGCTTGACTGGCTTCAACACTCACTCTGCTTCCATACTAAAGAGGGCCCATGGGCACAACAGTCCCCTGAGTTGCACCATGGCTGAAAAGGGACGTTCACCCTCCACGCTTGCCACTTGTACAGCCCTGATATAGGGGTTACACTGTGCAGCATGTTCTCTGTGAGCAAAAGGAGGTTCATCAGGGCAGCAAAAGAACTGGTGAAAGCATCTGAAACTCTGAACTCAAAAGTGCTGGGCTACAGAGGATGGTGCAGACATCCCTCAGATGGTGCTGGTCCGAACTGCCACAGTACCAAGAAAGATTCTAAACTCCCATTAGTAACAGTTCAAAAAATTAAATATATTGAGCCTATTCAAAATAGCTAGTATTTGGACTCCCTGCAATCCTCCCCATCTTGGGATATTATACAAGTAGTAATTTTTTCCTTTGCAGCTGATTTTCTTTTAAGTATCTTAAAATATGTATTAACAATCAATAAGCTGTTGTTGACATGTTACAGAAATTTATTCCCTTCATAACAGACATAGATACTTCTCAGGATAAGAGGTAATTTCTTTGTATATCTTCAAAAATTCATGTATTTAGCTGAGTGGAAAACATTCCCTTCTGCATCCCTTAAGAAAATCTTCTTCATAAAACAGCTAAATGTTGGGGTTTTTCAGCTTTCCCTCTGATGTTAAGCACTGTGGCGTTGCGGAAGGTGTAATATTTATTTCCAAAGAGCTTGAGAAACATATTTGCTCACAAGACCTATTTTAACAACACTAAACTTTTTTCCCAGTTTGAGAATAAATTGAAGATACAACAACTTCTTAAGATGAAGAGAAATGTTAACAATGAAGTGAGACTTGAAAGCTGAAGATTCAAAGAGAAAAATATATTCACTTGATTATGGATTTGAAATATTTACTTTTAATATGTATTTTCCTTAGATAGTAGATTAATAACACTGTATTTTTTTGATGGAAAACAGTCAAGCTCTTTCAAAATACTTTCCAGTGTGCAGTAAGAATTTGTCAGAAATCTTTCTGAATTCCTGCCCTCTTCTTTCTCTTTTCTCAAAAGCATGTGACTGATTGAAACGGTATTTATGGCAACATGCTGGAGCAGTGAAAACTCTTTCCTAGGATGGTAACACATTCCAGATCTAAGCTCAGTTATAACTGCTGAAAATGCAAATAAGGGAACATTTGTGATATATAGTCATTTTTTGTGATTGTATTTGTGATATGTGGTCATTTTTTGTGATTTTTTGTACTCCTTGCAGGAGTACAAAACAAAACTGCATGTGCTTTACATCTTAATTCATAAAATAAATGCCAAATGAGATCATGTCCCTTTCTGTCACAGAACACAATCTAAGTCAAATGAGTAATGTCCTTTTGCAAGCACTTACCTCTACAGCCCACGAAGCCACTGAAGTCTTTTGCCAGACTGTTTGCTAGACCATATTCCTAAACTAGTCCCATTGTAATGGTGGCAAAACCTTAAGATTATTTGCCACTTGTCTTTGTAGAATGTGATCTTTCAATTAATCTGCTGACTTTCCATGTTGCATGTATTTTTTTGTGATCAGGATGTACACTTATCTGTAGGAGTCATAATTTTCTTCACTGAGAAAGGAGCTTCCAACAACAGCTGTTTATTTCCTTGTTTGTAATCCACTTTCTCTTGTTGAGCATCTTGTTGCTACTCACTGGATGTCAACTGAACCTCTTGAGAATATTCAATTTATGTCATCCTTAGGTATGATATCAATTTTCTGTGTCCCTGCCTAAATTAGTGAATAATATTTATACAAGGTATTAAGTGCAATTAATTGTACTTCCATCTCATGGAACCATTGCTTTCAAAAATTTTACACACTAAAGTTAGTTGAAAGGGGCAGTCACTCCACAGCTACTTCTTCCCCTGTATTTCTGCTCCACCTCATACATTAAACAAAGCAAAGTGTTGTGATCCAGTCATTACACTCATAAAAAAGACAGCTGTACAATAATAAGAACAAGGATACATGAGTAGTTGTCTCTTACTTTGTTTACCGAACAGACTGAACAAACGAAGCAGAAAAAACACATCAGAATTAAATGAAACATGAAGCTAAAATGCCTTTATTTTTATACAGCTTGCCTAGATTTTAGGCTCCTGGAAAATCCTCACAGGTGATGCTCATCTCCTTGATACCAAAGTGCCTACATTCTGTGATGACAAGTAGCCAGTCTACTCATCACACTGGGCTGCTCAGGTGCCAGGACAAGAGCATCGTCTGATGCAGAAGTGGCTTCCTCCCTGTCCTTCTTGTTCTCACAGATATGTTACAGAATGTGTTTAGAAGTGTCCTAGTAACAAGAAGGAAGAACTTTGTTTAGCATAGGACTATGTATCCTGTAATATCAGCTGGTGACTTGAGTAACAGATTTCCCCTCTACTACTTAGATTTCTCTCTGTCACACTGCTTCCAAACCATAAAACAAGGCAGATATTTACTGAAAATTGATTGTATGTATGCTGTGGTGCCAGTTACCATTGCAGTGTGTGAAAACAACTGGTTCATTCGTACCTTTTCCAAGGGTTTCCTTTCTCCTTTGTTCTCTGGGAAAATGTTGTATTCCTGACACTTCAATAGATATAAACTGCAAAATCCTTTGAAAGCGAGACTGAACATAAAACAAGAGTGGTGTGAAATGTCTTGCTTTAGCTAAGCTGTTCTCCTAAAGGGTTGATATTTTGCTGCTGAACTCATCTATTATGGCAGTTAAGGTGTCAAGGTAGTCTGGGAAGGCAGCAGGGAAGAGGCTTGGGTAGGACACCAGTGATTTATTAGCTGATAGAGCTCCAAGCAGAGGAATTACTGTAAGATTATTCAGAGATACTTCAACAAAATGAAAATGGATTTGAATATCCTTTTGCAGCAAGTGCTATTCAGCTTGCAAGCATCCAGGGCACCAGACCTGCACAGAAATTGTCACTTCTATTGGACAACAAAGTCCAAAATATATTTTCAGCAGCATAAGCTTACAGAGAGCTGGAAGCAAGAGGGAGACAGAATAGGCTAATATAGAAAGTCTGAAACTGCACTTAGAATTTTCTCTAAATATCCTCTTCAGCTGTCTTCACAAAGTCTGGATGTGTCCCTGCAACAAATAACAGAAGAAGAAAAAAAAAATTGTCATGAAAGCAATTTAAGATAGACATGCCTGACAATCAAAAAAATCCACCAGTCTTTCCATCAAAGGAAGGATAGCTAGTCCAACAAGTTCTTCTAAAGTTAAATTTTTAAATGTTAGGGAAGCTGTCTCCCTAAAAAAGAATTTGTTTTCTTTTTTTTTTCTAGGTGCAGACATCATGAACCTTTCAGTTTAAAGCATGAGGTGGAAATAATGGTACTGAAGTGTTTTTTTTTTTTTTCTGCTATATTGACAAGGCTTTTTTTCTGAATTTCCTTTTCACTGTTTTGTCTGACTTTCTGTTTTGTATTGGTGTAGACTATTAAGACCCTAACAATGACTTTCATGACTATAGCTCCTCTATAGACCATGCCTGCAATATTTTGACAGCACCAAGGTAGTAAAAGAACATTGGACTGACCATAACAGGTCAGGTGTAAAGGCCAATAAGCCCAGGATCATATTCCATAAGCTTTAATAAGATACAAACAATTCAAGCCTAGAACTCATTTTTGTACAGATGCCTAAGATTAACAGTTTCTCTGCAAGCCATTAAGTTTTATGAAGCATGTGTGATATATTACCCTCCGTCAGAAGTTGTGGAGAAGATATGCTGTCTCCAACCCCAACCCTGGTAGAACTCTCAAAGTATTTTAACACTGCTGAGCATACTCTCAGTGTTACTGGATTTCACCAGCTTAGTTGAAAATTGTCATAAAAGGAGGCAGGTAAGCTTATCAGGTACAATAATTAGGGCAATTACTTGTAAATTAAATTAATTCTATAAAGCATAGGGTTTTATGGTAAGTGTTGCATAAAAGAGGGGGAGTATTACATTTTAACCACAGCCATGTATGTAAATATCTTTCTGAATTAACACCCAGCAGAATTACTTTCATATAAAAAAATATCTAAGTCTCTAATCTAAGAGGAAAATCTAGTATCTGGTGTGGACCTGTCATCAAAATATATATAGAAAGTCAGTTACCTTTCCTCTGATGAGACTGAGTAGAAAAATGCTTTTCACAAGCCAAAAGCTATGAGAAATGACAGAATCTTATTGTAGGAGTGGAAGCTGACTAGAATAATTACATAGTGCACTAGAAGGAATTCTTTCTGGTCTCTGCAACTAGGCTGAAAGTTGTATTTACAAACTACCATTCACACATAGTCTTGTCTTACTTGGTTTAATGATCACCTCCAAAAGGCACATTTTCTTTTCCTTTCTTTGCAATGTAACATAGGAGCTGTATTATTACCCTCTGAAACAGCACAGATTCAGATCCTATGAACTGACAACAGAGGTGTACTACCACTTCAGCTGAGATAAAGAGCATGCTTTTAATGTGAATTTCCCAGGCATATCTATGAACTACATATCTGTTCATTTCATGGAGCACTTCTCAGATCTTGATGGTAGATTTTTCTTTTGGAAAACACTTAATCACTCCCACATCCAGAGGAGAGCAACAAAGCTGGTGAAGGGGCTGGAGAACAAGTCTTATGAGGAGCAACTGAGAGATCTGGGGTTGTTGAGCCTGGAGAAGAGGAGGCTGAGGGGAGGCTGTATTGCTCTCTACTTAAGGGACATTGTGGAGTGGAGGGAGCTGGCCTCTTCTCCCAAGTGACAGGGGACAAGACAAGAGGGAATGGCCTCAAGCTCTGCCAGGGTAGGTTCAAGCTCAACATAAGGAAAAAATTCCTCACTGAAAGGGTCATTAGGCAATGGAACGGTCTGCCCAGGGAGATGGTTGACTCGCCTTCCCTGGAGGTGTTTAAGGTGTGGCTGGATGAGGTACTGAGGGGCACGGTTTAGAGATTGGTGGGAATGGTTGGACTCGATGATCCAATGGGTCTCTTCCAAAATGATGATTCTATGAAACAGTGTCTTTTTCAATTTTGTTTCATGAAAACCTACTGGATAAGTCCCCTGTAGTTTAAATTACATTTTAGGCACTGTACTGGGTTGACTCTAGCAAGCAACTAAACCACTACTTGGTTGTTTGCTCAGTCCCTGCCAGCGAGATGGGAACAGAACTGAAAGGGCAAAAGCAAGAAGAGCTCATAGGTTGAGATAAAGACCATCCAATAAATGAAGGGGAAAGAAAAGAGAACACAACCCCACCCATGGTGAAAAGTTAGTCACTTGCCACCTCCCACCAGCAAACTGACAGCCAGTGTCCAAGTGATGCTTACTTTGGAAAAAGCTCCTCTCCACCCCTTGCAATTTTATTGCTGACCACAATGTCATATGTTATGGAATATCTCTTCTGTCACTTTGGATCAGTTGCCGCAGAATCCCAACATCTTGCCCAACCCTCACCTACTTATAGAGTGAGCAGAGAGAAGCAAAACACACATTGATGCTGTGCAAGTACTCTCCAGCAACACCTAAAATTTGATATATTATCAATGCTGTATGGTCACAGTTTTGAAACACATTCCTCTGTGGTCTGTTAGAAAGAAAACCCATCCCAGCATAAACCGGTAAAAGAACCTTAATTTTTGTTTTGTTTTAGCTCTCTTGAATGTCACAGAAGTTTTTCACTAGATAAAATTTAAAAATTTCCCAGAGCTGTAATGCCTCAATTGCCTGGATGAAGGCATTGAGTGCACCCTTAGCAAGTTTGCAGATGACACTAAGATGGGTGGAAATGTGGATCTGCTGGAGGGTCGGGAGGCTCTGAAAAGGGATCTGAAGGAGCTGGACTGCTGGGCAGAGTCCGTTGGCATGAGGTTTAACAAGGCCAAATGCCGGGTCCTGCACTTAGGGCACAACAATCTTATGCGGTGCTACAGACTAGGAGAAGGACCTGGGGGTGTTGGTTGACAGCCAACTGAACATGAGCCAGCAGTGTGCCCAGGTGGCCAAGAAGGCCAATGACTTGGCTTGTATCAGAAACGGTGTGACCAGCAGGTCCAGGGAGGTTATTCTCCCTCTGTACTCAGCACTGGTGAGACGGCTCCTTGAATCCTGTGTTCAGTTCTGGGCCCCTCACCACAAGAAGGATGTTGAGGCTCTGGAGCGAGTCCAGAGAAGAGCAACAAAGCTGGTGAAGCTTCTGGAGAACAGGCCTTCTGAGGAGCGGCTGAGAGAGCTGGGGTTGTTTAGCCTGAAGAAGAGGAGGCTGAGAGGAGACCTCATTGCTCTTTATAATTACCTGAGGGGAGGTTGTAGAAAGGAGGGATCTGGCCTCTTCTCCCAAGTGACAGGGGACAGGACAAGAGGGAATGGCCACAAGCTCCACAAGGGGAGATTTAGACTGGACATTAGGAAAAAATTTTTCACGGAAAGGGTCATTGGGCACTGGAACAGGTTGCCCAGGGAGGTGGTTGAGTCACCTTCCCTGGAGGTGTTTAAGGCACGGGTGGACGAGGTGCTAAGGGACATGGTTTATGTTTGATAGGAATGGCTGTACTCGATGATCCTGTCGGTCTCTTCCAACCTGGTTATTCTATGATTCTATGATTTCATAGAGGACAAAGAAATGTATGGTTGTGTAACTAGATTTCATTTTAAAACCGTGGCAGCTGCAGTGTAGGCATCAACTAACTGCTTCTGACAGTTTCTGTAAGGAAATATAAGAAATTTATTCTTTTCATATGTGACTTTGTTACTTGAGAAAACAGAAAGTATTCAGTTTTTTGTATGTTTGGGCACTTCAGTACAAGAAGGACATCAAGTCACTGGAGTGTGTCCAGAGAAGGGCAAGAAATCTGGTGAAGGGTCTGGAGAAAAAGCATTATGAAAAGTGGCTGAAGGAACTTAGATTGTTTAGTCCAGAGAAGAGAAGGCTCAGGAGAGACCTTATGGCTCTCTACAACTACCTGAAAGAGTTTGTAGTGAGGTGGATGCCAGTCTCTTCTCTCAAGTAATAAGTAATAGAATGGCCTTAAGTTGCACCAAGCGAGGTTTAGATTGGATATTAGGAAAAAATTCTTTACCAAAAGAACGGTGAAGCATTGGAACAAGCTGCCCAGGGAAGTGGTGTATGTTGTGCACATTGTGATATGATTTAGTAGGCACCATGGTGTTGTGCTGACAGTTGGACTTGACTATATTTGAGGCCTTTTCCAAACTCAGTAATTCAGTGATTCTGTGACAAATAGTGTTAATATGAGCAAAGAAACTTCACAGACAGATCTCAAACATATAATGTAGTGTAACCAATATTCCTCAGATAGCAGATCACCTGCCCCTTCTGCCCAAACAAAGAAAAGGTCAATATCAAGTTGAGACTGATCTGCTGCCCACAATCCCTGCTAACTGGCACAAAAGAAAAGGAGTAAATGGGAACATAGGGCTTGATCTTCTGAACAGACACCCTCTGTCAGACTGGCAGCAAGGGCCATGTGCCTTCAGATGATGCCACCATCTGGCTAACAGTGATGTTAGCCAGAGCATGACTACCTTTGCCTATATCTTCCAAGGGAGGGGAAGATAAGGGAGGTTGGAAGAGACCTACAATAATCATCTAGTCCCTTTTTGATCTTCCTTCTACCTCAGCAATTGTTATGTTTTCTTTAAGAAGAAAGTTTGCAGAGAAAACTAGACCCTACAGAATACATAATCAGAGTTTGCCTAAAACCAAATAGTTTTTATAATCTCAGGTGAAAGAAAGCTTAATATTTAAGGGATACAAGCTTCAAGGAGTATCACACATTTGGCACTCCTTTCACTTAGCACATGGTAGAAGTTTCAGTGTGCACAGCAGGAAGTCTGGCATTTTATTATTTCCTACAACATATCATCTGACAAATACTCAGATACTTTGTCTCCAGTCTTTGCTTTCTTCCATCTGAGTTGCTTCTGGGCTTTTTTTTAACATTTATAAACCACTGCTATATCCAAGGAACCAAAAGAAAGTATCAAAGAGACATCTAATCCTTGCAGGAAAAACATTCATTGTGTAGACATGAGGGATTTTTGAGCTGTACCATTATTCATTGTGTTTAGTTCCGGAGCTGCAGATTACAATGTCATCTAAGGATAAAAATTGCCTTTACTTGTACCCAAAATCCCCTGAAGTACTTTTATTGCCCTTTTGCTCAGTGCTACTCCATACGTATATAGAGAAATTTTCTCTTCTTCATTACCTTGATTGATTGATTTTCCTTCCCATAAAAACATTTAGAGGCAGTTATGGATGCAGAGTGAAGGCCATGTGATAAAGGTTAGCACTGAAAACTATTGCTCCTAGTGCACTGCAACAGCATAAAAAAAAAATCTCCTGCTAATTAAAATGTTCAAGCCTTGGGCCATGGGATGTCACTCGCCTTGCAGTGTAGGCAAGCCTTTCATTAATGTCTGAGTAAATAAAATAGATGGTCAGGTTGTGACATACAGTGCATCAGGTTTGTAGCCATGCAGTGAGAACAAGGAGGACTTTTACACTTTCCAAGAAAAAAAAAATCCTAATTTATCAAAAGGATCAAGTCACTGCCCGTTACAGATAAGCTATTAACTTTAGAGTCTAAATCCTTCTTGTGGCCCAGTGAGGATGAGAAAGATGTTTTCAAAAGAGTAGGTATTATTAAAAATTCTTGACATTTAAGAAAGTACATTAAGAATCCAGTTGCATGGACCTTACCTTAAAAATGTGCTGTGTCTTCAACAGAAGAGAAGAAGCAGCAACATGAAACATAGCACATAATCACAAGGAAAAAGATAGGTGTAGGAAAGCCATATCTACCATTAACAAAATGGATATCATAGGTCATAATTTTCTCCAAATCCAAAATAAAGACATGCTATAGGGAAAGACCTGAAAGGGAAAGGACACTACAAAAGGGACGTTTACTGAAGATCAATTTTCAACATTCAGCCTAGCAATACAGCCTGTTCAGGCTCATGTTGCAACACCACTCTCTACCTGTGCAATCAGAAAAATCTTTCCACCTTAGAAAATCTGCCTATAGAATACTCTTCTCTTTACGTAACTTGCCAGGAGTGATTCACATACATTTATGTGTCTTCCTCAATGATGAGGGATTGAAGTTATTGAGTGGTATTTGGGGCTTCAATGACTCAATGCAGCAAACAAATCTGCTCTGATCAGTGAACATGTGGTGCAATAGCACTGGAGTTATATCACTACAATTTTTCAGGACAGGAAGATAATGAATTGGTAATTGATAGTACCTTACTTCAGCCCAGAGAGCTTAGCTCTAATTACAGTCTATACAAACAGACCAATTTCTCTAGGACTTGGTGAAGAGCAGTTAAATTAGATCTCTCTTGTGAGTTACCTTGTAAGTGAATCTGTCTCTTATAGATGACTACAGAGAGCCTTGATTAGTAAATCCAGAAAAGTCTATTCCGTGGCTCTTCTCTTGTTTATTTCATTCACAAGTGGAAATATACTTACTTAAGTCTAAGTCTAATGAAGTTGATTTAGGTCACTTAGTAGCACCAAAAAATGTCCCAGGTAAAAGATCATAAAAGTAACAGATATCTAAACTTTGAAGTGGGATACAATACTGAAGTCAAAAGAACAAAAAAGCAAAACTTAGTAGGCTCTAAGATCTTACTTTTTTGTCATCTGTGGATAATTTACTTACAGATAAATATTACACATATGTCCATCTTCAGAGTTTTTCCACAAACATCTTTGAAACAATGCATCAAGGTACCACTGCATTTAATTTTTCCCATGTTTCTGAATAAACATATGCATCTTCAGTTTCAGTGATGACTGAAAATCATGCACATTTGATCTGTGCCAAGTGAAGTGCCTTTAGGACTCTCTGTAAAGAATAAATATTTATTTTACATGTCATGTCCTCTGGCTTTTCTGTTAGTTCTTCTGCTTTGTACTGTTTTGTGTAAGCCTTCAAAAGATGTTGATTTCTGCAAGCTAAAGAGCCTGGCAATGTAGCACAGATTAAAATAATTGGGGATGGAAGATTTAATCACTGTTGCAAAAAGGACCAGTTGCAAACTATACTTAAGCAGTCATCAATACAATTCACCAAGCACCCGTTCAACAGCACACAGTCTTGGTAGATGTACCCAAATTATGACTGCAGTTTAAAATTGATTATAGAGAAAACACATTGTGTTATATTGTAAAATGTAAATCTCTTCAATGAAAACCAGTCCACAAACTGTTACATAATCATAGCAGCACTCTACTTCCCAGTTTATCCTGTTGTTAATGACGACAGAGAAAACCAGAGACCGAAGGATCTTGTACTTTATTATGCTTCCATAGCAGATGACCTTACTACCCCAAAGTGCCATATTCATGAGGGGGTTTTGTTTGTTTGCTTTTCTTGTTCTTGTCAAAGTTTTCTAGACAGGAGGCAGTATTTAAAGTTTCTAAGAAATACTAAGGAACAAAGCAAATTAATTCAAAACTTCAAAAGAAACATCATATTTTCTACAAAGAGATACTAGTAAGACTCTTCAAACTGATATATCTGGAAAATAGAACTCAAATACAATATTTCAAAAAAAGGTCATTTAAAATCTTTGGATCATGGAAAATGCTAATACCAATGACATTAAACAGATATGCTTCCATTTTTTTTCTTTAATCAGGATTACATTGTTTTCAAATAGGACAATTAAAGTCAGAGTTGAGGTTAACATTCACTCTGAATTCAAACTGTAAAACTAAACTTGGAAGTTGATCCAGATAAGAAAGAAAGCAAACAGATGCTCATAGCAGAAAGAAAGATGGAGATGAGAAGTTATCTGAAATGTTATTTTTTGCAAGACAGACAGCTTATATTAATTAATATAAAACATATTTTATTTGGAAATGAGAATGAAATGAAAGTTTTAGTCCTTTTCACCATAATAGAAGTTCTATAAATAACCTTCTTATTCTGAAACTACTCTGCTTTTCTGGTCTTTTTTCTTCTTAACTTTCATAAATATAGGCAGATTTACATACACATAATTCACATGCTTTCTAAGTCTTAGGAAAACGAGTGTGGAGGATGTAGTAAAAGAAAGGATGCTGTAAAAGATAAATAACAATAAATAAGAGGTTGGTAAGTATTTAATGCTTTTTTTTTGAAATAAACATGTTTAACTTTTCTTTACATTTGAATGCAGAACAGCTCTACCAAAACATGCAAATTATCACTACGAGTATCATTAGCTATATCAAAATCCCTTGCTTCTAGTGTTTTGAACACATTAAGAAGCTTGAAAGTGACACAGCACTAGTATCTCATCAGATAACCACCTATTGATCTGATCCTTAAAACACAGAGTAGAGCAAGAAGTGCAAGAAATGTACGTGAAAGAAAACAAGTAAAACATGTAACAAACACTCAGTGAATAATATTAGACAAAAAACCAACTTCAGCTCCAGGAAAATATTGAAATAAAATATTAAAAAATTGTTAGTTTGACCTCTTGTTACTAGTAGGAACAAGTTAATAAGTTTAACCATATCAATATGAAAGAGTTAGGAAGGGTATCTTCAAAAATTTTTAGTCTGTACCATAAAAAGGATAACCTCTGCAGGCAAGATGCAAGGTTATTAAGAAAAGAAAAGAAGAAGATTAAAATCTCTCAAGTAAACTTGCAGGCTAAAAATCTCCTGCTGGAAGTTGTAAATCCAAAAAAGCTACAATTCATGGAGAAGCAAAATGAGGCTTTGCCACATTGCAATCTCACATAACTGCCATATACACGTTAGAAAAAGCCCATAAGGAGAAAATACTGTTCTTCTTTCTGGCATTGATCTTGTATATATAACCACACTAGAGTCTGGCAAGGATTCAGAAAACAGCCTAATTTTCTCTAAAAAAGTAAAAACAGAATCTGTGTTACTTGTCAGTATAAATTGATTTTGCTTTTTTTTGAATCTGACCCTTTGACCCTTAGTACTGGTTTTATGCCAATGATTTTAGCTGTTCATTTACACAGATGTGCATGAAAGGGACCTCTGAGATAAGGCAAATCAAGAGATTTCAGAAGCTGGCACATATTACTTTCTCAAAAGAAACAAGCAGGACAAAAGAAATCAGGAAGACAAAACAAAGTATTTACAGACAGACTGAAGAAAACAGTACAGAAATTTTTGATTTCAGTTTATATACTGAGAAATTAACTGGGGTCAGAAGGACCATAAATCAGTTCAATTGCCTGCTTTCCAGAGGATGTGGCTTCATCACTGAGAAAAATAAGGCAGGCTCTAAGTCCCAGATACCAACATCCAGTCCCATGATCTTTCCAGACACATCAGACCACATTTCAAGCTCTAGAACAAGCCTACATGCATTCATTATCAACACACATATTGCTGAAGGTCTGTGCACACACATTCTCACCGAATTACAGAACGGTGGGGGTTGGAAGGGACCTTTGGAGATTAGCCAGTCCAACAGTCCCTCTAAAGCAGGTTCACCTACTGCAGGTTATACACGTATGCAGGTTACACAGGTATTTTTCCTCATATTGTCCTGTTGCTGGGCACCACTGAGAAGAGTCTAGCCCCATTCTTTTGACACCCACCTCTTGGATATTTATAAGCATCAATAAAGTACTCTCTTGGTCTTTTCTTTTCCAGGCTAAATAGACCCACATCTCTCAGCTTTTCATCATAAGAGAGATGCTTCAGTCTAAATACCTTCATGGCCCTCCACTGGACTCTATCCAGTATTTCCTTGTCTTTCTTGAGCTGGGAAGCCTAGAACTGGACACAATACCCCAGACACAGCCCCACTAGGGTAGAGTAGAGGCGAAGGATAGGCTCCCTCAGACTGCAAGCTACGTTATCCTTAATGCAGCCTGGGATGCTATTGGATTTCTTGCCATGAATACAGATTGCTGGCTCATGGTTACCTTGCTGTCCACCAGGACTCCTGGGTTTTTCTCTGCAAAGCTGCTTTCCAGCAGGTCAACTCCTAAACTATACTGGTATATGCAGTTTTTACAAATATCTCAGCTTTGGCAAAAGTCTAGGAAAACAGTCAATAAGAGACAAATATCAGTTTACTTTCATGAGTAGGAATTTCTTAAGGTGTCATCAAAGTTTTGAATGCTGCCTTGTCTAAAATGAAAACAGGGATTTATATTTGTATCTACCAGAATACATATCCTGACCACTAACACTGGCTATTCAATAGATATATGTCCCTGCTCACTTCAATAATAAATTTCTCTTTTTTACCGGTACAGCTTTTCTGTCTTATCTATCAGCTTCTCAAATATAGTGTTGTATTGAGACATTTTCTTAAACTGGGAGAAGCTGGAGGCTTGGGGAGTTAGTCATGTCTGAATGTATATTCTTTCTACAAAAAAACCCTCCATATCTTTACATATGTCTTTGTAAATTCTGTGCCAAAGTGGCTATAATCTAGAAGGTTATTGCTAACACGATCTAGCCAATTCCCAGATTTCTCTTAAATGCAACCAAAATCTGAAGTCAAACCAAACAAAACAGAACTATTACCAGCTCAAAGTATAACTTTATGTCATTTTATATTAACACACAAATATTTCTCAGGTAGTTACTGTATATCCCCATAGTGAAACTGGAAGGTTTTATCTGCTGAAAATTTCCCTAGAGTGTATGTAATACCTATAAAACATGTACATCAGGTGGGACACATGGTTAGTGACAGATGAACTCTGTTCCCAGTTCTCAGTTCTGCCATTGTTGAAGCACAGGTAACAGGGAGAAAATAATTTCCCAGTAAACAACTGTTTCTTCATATGATAAAACCTCTCAAGCTAATGAGTTATGCCTTCCACTCATTAATATCTGCACAACGCAGTGGAGATGTCACCCTGCTGGTCCTGGTTTTAGTTTAGCTACTCTGGGTAACAATAGTGGAGATAGCATTAACAGTGGTCTCTAGCAGAGATCACCACCACCTCATCCCCTTTCCTCTTCATTCTTGAAGCCAAGAGGCCAAACAGGGAGCTTGATCTGACTGAGGACTGGGAAAGAAGAGAAAGTAAAAATGAATAACAGGGCTGTATATAATAAGACAGACTGTGAGAAAAAGGAGGAGACAATATTACCATCCAATGTATTATATATCATATTGGCATCACTGTGCTAACTAATTCACTTAGAACTGAAATATAATTTCTATACTGGTATGTTGCCCAGTGCTAATGCTGAAAATACAAAAAGTGGCAACAAGTTGTTATGCCAGCTGAGCTAGAAACATGAGAGAGAAAACATTTACTCCAATTAAACTGTGATGAGATTGTGTACTGTATGAGCGAGCTTTAATCACTTGCCAAAAATATCTGCTTTGCAAGACAATATCATTCCTACTATTTACATAAGAGATATAGGTCTCCTTGCTGCCATAAGTAAACTTTTTTCTTCTTCCAATCCTGGAAGGGGAGAACTATGGCAAAGCAGTCAGTAAGGCTGAGAATATAATCCTATTTCATCTTCTAAAGTTACATGCTTTCAGAGAGCATTTTCAAGTTCTTTGTTTAAATTGTTCAATAATGTGTTCACATACCAGAACTGCCATTTATAAATCTAGCACTTGGCAATGCGGTCAGTGCAGATAAAATTAAATTAAATGGCTTTTGTTGAAGCATTGGTACAGCTGGTATGCATTTGTACTATGAAGTAAGGTAGTTACGCCTTTTAATTCAAAAAATTAAAATACTTTTCCCTTTCTCTATGAAATGTGAGGAGAAGAATGGAAACAAGATATGGAATATAGCAAAGGAAAGGCCCAAAGAAGTGTAGAAATGTTGGTGTGAAAGGTCAAGGCAGAACCTTGGTCCCACAGGAGCAATCAGGAGGTGAGAGCCCAGGCAAAGGATGCCTGCAGCTCTTGCTAGAGATGGCAGTACCAGGGCCCCACTACCTCACTGGCACAAGGTTCTGCTCCAAGCAGAGAGCCAAAGAAGGTGATTGGGGTCTGATATTGTCACAGACAGACAAGCTGAGCTGCTGCTCTCTTGTTGGTTATACTCATGGAGAGGGTTTCAGAGCAAAAGCACTGCTGGTATATGGATGGATGTCGACTTGACATGTAAACACCAAAAAAGTTGTAAATATATACATGGGCTGGATGCCTAGAGGCATTTCCTTAGCCCCAGATTGGCTCCTAGATGGCAACAAAGTAGTGATACAGTGTGGATGAGCTTACAAACATTTGGTGTCAAATGGGTTAATAATTGAGGACTTCAGCTTCTCAGGCTTTCAGTGTGGCAAAGAGAGGAGGAGCAATAAAGGAGGAAATACCTTTTAAAATAGGAATAAAGCACACTTTTACCTTGGCTTTCACTGCAGTAAGCATATCCTCTGAAACTGCTGAATCAATGTTTTGATGTTCTCTAATGGAAAAGAACTCTTCTGTATTTTGTGCAGATCAACTCCTGGTGAAACTTCTGTCAAGTAGGACAAATGGAACCCCATTGGGGATAATTTAATTGCCTAACTTGTAAAGATGCTCTGTTGTGTTTGCTGCAGTGGATGAAGCTTGGAAGTATCTCAGCCTGTATCCTTGCAGAAAGGACCGGAGGAAAAAAGTAATAATCATTGTTATTTTTTCAACGTCTTTCTTTGCCAGTCTAAAAATATGTCATATATCCACCTAAAACAACACACATTGCACACTGAGCTGGAGCACCATCAGGCAGTAAGGAGGATAACCTTACATTGCCTCTGAGGGTAGCAGTTGTGAAAAGGATCTCAAGAGATTATTTACAATCCACTGCCCTATGATGAAACAAGATAAAGCATGCTTAAAACATCACTGAAAAGTCTGGCCTTATAGGAGCAGAGGGACTGGCAATAGTGGCAGTTCCCAGGGAAGCAGAACTCAGTGCTTAGCATTTATTTTTACTGCAGCTGGGGTCTGCTTGGCAAGCACAGCTCTGCCTGTCTCTCTGCATCATCTTTAGGCAATGTTTGGGAAAGGTGTGGTCCACATTCTATCTGGTGTTGCACTCACAGCTGTTTATTGCAAAGCAATAAACCCCATTCTAACTTTCCTACACTTGTGTAATTGTCTGTGTAGGACAGTAGAGACTGGATTAATCTCATATTGTGTGAGGAAAGCAGGGTGTAAAAGGACACACATCAGTGTGCTAGCTATCCTACAGACACAGACAGTGTTGGCTGCGCAACACCTCTATCCATATATTTGGGGCAAAAGTCTCTAATGAGCACATGAGGCACCAGTGTGACTAGTCTCTGTGCTGGGTGTGAAGATGAACAGCAACAGGGACATGGGAAGAGTCAAGGTCAAACTGATATTTAATGCTTTTCAAATAACAGACTGCAAGAAGTTATTTTTAGACTTTGATTTCAGTTTTCTTCATGCACTCAGGTGATTTTAAAGGAATTTCCTGACAAGACGAAAAGTTTCTCTTACCCTGAAAAACTGAGAATTCTTGTATATCACTCAAAATCAAAATGAGACAGAGCAGGCAAAGTATTTCTGGTATGATTAAGTTCTCTGCTTCACTTGAGCCAAGACATGAATTCACAGACTTGTTTTGCATCACTGGATATGTGGGTAATGATTAAATGCGTCATTCGACAACAGTGGCTCCTTTAACAGGACGTGTATGAACTTGGACTGTTTGGAGTGATGTTCTAAAAGTCACTCTAGAGGCTTTCGCTAGCACAAGGCCAGTCCATTTCATGGGAATTACACCTTTTGTCCTGTGAGAAGCTGGAAAAGCATTAACTTATTCTTTCTATGGACAGTTTGGTTCCTGGTGCTTCGTAGCAGAAGGTATCATTTCACAGAATGATGACTTAGATCTGAAATTGACAATATCAGAACTTAATGATGAGAATTCTCAAATGTCAAAACAGTCAAGGAAATCACCTGAACCTTCAGTTCCTATGTCTACAGATATAGGATTCACACTTCTAACTCTTGTTACAGACTTAGTCATAAACATTCTTGAAGTAAATGCACAACAAATATTAATAGTACCAGATACTTCTTTCTTGCTAAAAATGAAAAAATTCATGTAGCTCTGCCTGGTCCAGGAGGAGAAGGATGGAAAGGGCCTAATATCAGTGAAAAGAAGGTAATTGCCAGTAGAAATGTGTTACGGCAAACAAATGTACAACAGATATGAAAGATTTTATACTTCCAGTAGAAATAAAGCTAACATCAGGAAACAATCATTCATTTTTATAATTTCTGTCTTATATATAGTTGCCTGCCATTACTGTAGGATCAAAACACTTCATACTTCTGACTGTACTCTTTAACCTCAAAGGAAACTCAGTTAGTGATATAGCAAGGACAGGACTCATATCTCCTTACTGTCCTCAAGACGCAATTAGCCAAGGCAGATGTACAGGCTTAAGGGATGCTCAGGAAAACCAATTATTCATCCTGTACTTGCTTTTGTAGTGTGGGGCATTGTGGTAGAGAAGAGCTGCTGTAGAGATATAATTGTTCTAGTAGATATGCTTAGAAAACTTGTAGTTTGTAACGTATGCTCAGACTGGTACACATTTAAACCACATTTAGGATACATTTACACTTATGACTGGGCTGAATTCTTAGCTGAGTCTCACTGCTGCCATGAGTCTGTCAGAAGCATGTGGCTGAGTGAACAAACAGGCAAAAAAGAAATACTTCCAAAAATGCAGTCTGCTTGTCAGCTTTTTAAGAGTGGCTAATTTTTTTCTCCTTAAATCAACTTAAATAGTAGATTATACCTAAAAATCTCTTAATTGTGTACTGTTAATACTGCTTATGTTCAAAAGACAAGACAGCCTAGAATATTTAGATGTCTGTAGTCCCCTGAAATGATGAGCTTAAATTCTGATAAACCAAATGAGGTGTTCAGCTAAATAAATGCGTTCTGAGTCTTTCTATTTACTTGTTTACCATTATTTATCTGAATATTGAACTATGCTTCATTCCTTTGGGTAGGAATGAAAAGAAAGAGGCAAGTCAAATATTTTTCTATGCCAGTCCTTATTGCTTTATCCAGATAAATAAAATGAGAATACATCCATTTGCTGTATGAAGAAAGTGATCCACATATGTATTATGCCTTAACAAAACTACAAAACCCATATATTTGCAAAGCACATATCAATATAATTAAAACTGGCTAAAAGCAAAGAGACATTACAGCACTGCAAAGTGCTCACATTGTACAGTTATTGCCACTGAAGAACATATGCCGTTAAAAGGTAACTTTTTGGCAGTGTAGCTTGCTTCAGACTGTGAAATGGGTTTAGTTTAAAAACTATACATATTTTTATCTCATATAAAGCACAATGCTTTCTTAGAAACTTTTAAGTATCTAATTTGTCCTATCAATTTTCAGACTCTTTTCTCTGCCGAACTAACACTAGGATTACTATGTCTGCATGAGGAAATAAATGAACTTTTGGACATGTAAGATTTCCTTCAGGTCTGCATATCATTAAGAATGGTCTTAATTTGAATAAAAGAGAAATTTACAATAAGAGGATGTGCTCCAGTTTTCCTAGAAACTCCACAGTTAATGAAAAATGAAAGGTAAAGTCTTTTAAAAGGGAAAAGTGACACTTTTTTTTTTTAAAGTTTCACAAAGATTTGTATTCATGACAAGTCCACGTAGTAAATGATATTCTTCTTTTTACCATTTAATGAAATTAGAAGTCTTGTGAAAGAAGAAGTCAACGCAAAAGACTGATCACTGCTTTTGCCAACAGTCTTAGTAGATATACAAAGCACACCACTGTCCTGCAAGTCCTTGCAGAAATGCTTCAAAGGCCCACATAATGCTTAATGCTACCATGGCCTGGTAAGGATAAATCAGTGTTACTTCTGTTGCGGTAAAATATTGCCTTTATTTTGAGGAGTGAAAAAGACATCTTGCTTCTAGATAAAGGAAATATACCACCCAAAGGAATGCTAGAGAATTCCTCAGTGAAGCCATGTGTTTAAAGAAAATCAAAGAGCAAACACTTACAGACAAAACAGGATGTATACAACAAAAAGTAATAAACTGATACAAGTTTGTTTCTTTGCACAATACCCTGGAAGAGTAAATTAAGAATGAAAAAATACTGCAGTAATAAAGTGCTTAGAGCAGGAGTTGCATATAACTCATTAGAGGATTATTCATATATTTTTCCTAGGAAAGAGGTGCCACAGCACGTTTGCAATGCCTAAACACTTCTCCAAACTAAATTGGATACTACTGGGGAAATCAAGACAAAAAATAGGTAAAAATGAAAGAACTGCCCTGCCCTCTCCCTTCCCACAAGCACAACTGTCTATATGCCAATAAACACCTGCCTCAGTTTTGCAAAGAGTAATAGTATTTACCCAGTACAAAAGGATATTTTCTTATACATTTATGGACTTTCTGAAATGACACAAGACCATCAATCACTGCCAAAAATATCAGGTGTCATCCTATGACTAAGTTTTTTTATCATGTACATCTGTCAAAATTATATCCATCTGCAGTACAGATATTGCAATGCTAAACAGGAGTTGATAACTTGCTTCTATAATATGTGGTGTAGCCTTGGTATGTGTATAAATGAAAGAGGAAAAAAGGGTCAGGAACTGCTGAGAGATGGTGAGATGGAAAGTGGGTTGGATTGACCTCTGGGAATTTTTTAAGGGATAAAAAACAGGTGATTCAAAGGGGAGTAACATAAATCAAAGTAACTCATATTTGTATTTACTTCTAGCTAGAAGTATAACAACAGCTAATATAACTCAGAGGATCAGCTAAATTTGTATGTGTAGTCATGTCTGGGCGGGTTGATGAATATCCGGTAACTCCAGGAAATCAGACCATTTCCCTGCAAAAGGGAATGACCAAAGTCAAAATATTTTTGTTACATGATATGTACCAATTTAATATTCCCTCTTTCTTTAAAAATCTGCAGTTTTCTTCATGACCATAGCTGTTTTCAGAGACTGGGAACCTCCAGCTGACACCCAGAGACGGTCCCAAAAGAACAAGTCTCAGCCAGGCTTTTAATGTTGAAATTTTAAGCTATCAGAAATCCAGCATTAAAACTGTTACAAAGCCATTTAGCAGAGCTGATTTAACTAAGACAAGTACAAAATTTTCTAGTCTTTCACTTGGATCTGACATATACTCAAAGGAAGAGATGTAATCTTGTATAGTACTAGTGACAGTGAGTGTATTCCAGTGATGTTGGGTTAAGCATAAATAATAATAATATTAATGGTAGCATTATTATTATCGTTGTTATTTAAGAAATTTATGCATGAGATGGAACCTCTAAAATATCCTTTCCATAGCAGGACTCATGGAGTTATTTTTCTTGAAAAAGGAAGCAGAGTAGGCTGATTTTGCCAGGCATAGAAAGTTTGTGAGGCATTTTGCTCACAAGTAATCAAGTCATACCACCTGTATTTTTATATATTGAGTCTCCTAGATACCTAACTGTTAGAGGTCCAGTTTCTTTTTGCATTTAGAAGATCGATGTTTCTCTGACAACGTGAGGAATAACTAAAAACCTAATTGGCTTGTAGCACTGCCTGAATGTAAGAGGTGCAAATCTTACAGACCAGCCTCTGCACCAGGTAAATAAGAAAACCTGTGAGGGAAGGTTTTTATTCTGAGTCCTTGTAGTCAGGAGGCTGAGAAGGTTGTTAACATCGGGGATGCCATAGCAACATTTTTTCCATGCATGAGAGAAAAAATTTGAGTGTCTAAAACAGAATGGTGGATTTAATTAGATTGGAAAATACTGAAATAACTGTCTTAGTGGCAAGGTGGATAAGCTGCTTCAAACAATTTTTATAAGCAACTTCAGAGGTGTAGTTGTCAATGGCATTTTTCACATTTTGCTGTGCAGTTCTGCTAAACTCATTGCCAGTGTTTTTTATTGCTTTCATCTAGTTTTCTTATTATGCTGTAAAATGGGTTATTTAATTTCAAGTAAAGTGTTCCGTACACCCTAAGTTGTTTTATTTCTTATTGTGACAAAAATGGAAATTAATCCTCAATCTCAGTAATTTTTTTTTTAAATTTGTTTGAAGACTGCAGCAAAGACAATGTTTTCTTTGTCCTGAAAAGACCTGAAGGATCTGCTGGCAAAAGAAACTCAAACATGTGCAAAACACAATATTCAAAGGACAGGCCTGCACATTCCCCATGAACTGAGATGTTGAAACACTTGGAGAAATTAAGTAAAAGTTACATTTTCAAGATCCATCATTCATTATGACATTAAGTACGGTGTAGTTCTTTGCCTCATTAGTGTGATGTACCTCTTTGTAGACCTGATGAGTGCAGCAGAAAAGTAGATATTTTATTAAGAGAACAAATAATTACAATATTTATTGAAAGCCATTTAATAAATATGGTGATCTTTTTTTTCATCAATCTTTTAGTTATAAAATAAGTAGCAAATTCTATATGCCCTTCTTGGAACAGCAAAGTTGCCTGAATACCGAGAAAGCGATGTTTTCTTGTGGAAATTTTAGAGTCTTTCCAGTTCTGCCATATGTGGTGGATTTCACTCTTACTAGAAATAGTCTCTGTTATGTGGGATTTTTTCCACAAAAATGTGTGGTAATAGCCGTTCTCCATAAACATACTTCTACAAGGAGAATATTTGGACAGAATCATGGAATATTTTCCCCCATTACTGGCTAAATATAATATTTTATTTATTATCCTATAGTTTCAAGATAGAAAAAAAATAGTAGAATTTCCACCTTTAGAGCAAAACAGTGCAATTTGTCTTTAACTCATCAAACATAAAATGTCAATAATATAAAATGTTTCAAGAATTTAACTGTTTTGATATTAAAACAACTGTGAGCATGAGGGTGTTTTATTGAATTAAGTGATGCTCACAGGCAATTTCCAAGCAAACAAAATTGCCTAAATCAGGTACTCAGAATAAAGAATTTCAAAATGGCACAATAATCATCAATAAACATCATGAAAATTTTTAAAATGCAACTCCAAAGACTTTTGGACCTCAGAAAGCAAAAAAGATTTTGTGCCAATCAGAAACTATGCACTAGTCACTCAGAGAGAAGAACATGCCTGCAGATAATCAGCCCTCTCCTAATGCCTCTCTCACCAGGAAAGTGTCGTACCCTGGGCAAAACAAGAGGAATGTGGTTGATTAATCCCAGTTTGAGCTGAAGGAAAAGAAGTAACCCCAGGAGAAATTGTTATACATGAAAGGCAGAGAAAAGGGAGTGTTGGAGTGAGTGACCGTACCACTCACCATCTGAGTGCAACCAGGAACCTACTTAGAAACGCTATAGTTTTCTATTATGTCACTATGTTATCCATAGCACACGCCAGTCACTGAAGGAAAAGAGTTAGTGTTCATCTCCAAATTCTGTAATGGTATATGGTGCATTAGGAGAATTTCTGCTTTCTTAATGACAGATTCACAGAAACAATAGTTATTTGTTAGCCAACAAGGTGACCCCTCAGTTTCTCCCAATGCACAGAAATGTTTTCTACCAAAATATAAAAAATGTGAGAAACCCAACAAAATAGGTCAAGTGTATATTTACAGGCAGCCCAACTTTTGAAATGCATGCTCTATATGCTTAAAAATTGTCTTGTGTCTTTGCTCAGAATACTGTCTGTTGAAAATCCCCCACCTCCCTTGTTTTCTACACCTACAGCTACAGAAAAACCTTTTTTTTTCACCTTATGTGCATTCACATTAGCAAACAACAAATTGTGCAAATACTAACCACCCACTAAAAAATCATTTTAACTACAAAGGACACTGTGATCCTAACAGAGAGATGCTGTAAAAACCCATGTCATGATATTACTGATGGAAAATAAAAATTAAATTTTTCTATCTAATTTCCAGAATGAAAAAAACTCTCTGCCGTTTATCGAAGAAATTACATGACGCAATTTTGTTACTACAAAAAGTCATTAAATTAGAATTACCTGGCAATTATATAATTATGACAATGTATTAAGAAGTGTGAAATAAAGCCCAGAAGATATGCATTTGCTATTGCTTATGCAATGTCCAAGAACAGAACAAACCTGGCTTTTAAACATCTTATTAGCATTGCTTGCTTTGCACTTGGTAGCAGTAATGACTGGTTTGAGTTTCTGCTTTTATCTCTCATTTTTAGTCCTTGATAAGGGCCAATGTACAGCAGCCTGACATGGACTCATGAGACTGACCTGCAGTCTGTGTCAGAACCAGGCATGCTCCCAAATAACCTGATCAAGGAGTATTTGAAATGTAAAACATTACTTTCATTTGCCAAATGTAAAGAGATTTGCAGGTGACAGTTTCAGAAATATTTTTGCTGTATCATAGAAGTTTTTTTCTGTATTATAAATGCTGCCTTGCCTAGGGGAGATAAAAGGGACATGGAAGGAGCTAGTGGTATTTGGAGAGAAATAGTTCTGTTTGAGCCCAGTATGAAAACCATCTGCTTGTTTATAGGATTAAGTTATCTATTCAAAATATTATCATTATTTTTATGGAAACAGATGCCAGAAGTATTTACTGATCACATACTGTAAGTGATCAATATGAAGGAAAAGAAAAGTAGCTTTGTAGAAGAGCATCAAGAGAGTTACAGGAGGATGTCAGAAGTCAGGGCTTAGGATTATCCGTAAATATGAATATGCCCTTCTTTGTAACTGGAACTTGTCTGGAGAAGCTGTTCCAGAGCAGAGGGATTCTCCTTTAGCAGCTCACACATGAAGTCCAGAGGTTCACCTCAGCTAAGAAGGATATCAAGAAAACCTGTGGCGTTGGATATGCCAAGCTACAAACAATCGTGTAAAGCTCTTTGTTCTGATTTTCCCAGAGGTGTAGAGGCAGTCCTCAGCTACCTGCAGAAGGCAGAAGCATGGCCAAATGGTTCTTATTCTCCTTCCAGATCCACGTGAAGTGGCTTAAGATCAAAATTCTGTTCCTTGCCCAGACACTGACATACGAGATTGGATTCAGACAACTTGTTTGTACTTGAGTTCATACAGTGTCTGAATGACACAGATATGGAGTGTACTCTTACATGCACACACACACATGCATTCATGGGGGTGTCATTACACAGATCTCTATAAGAACTGCTTCAACAGCATTTTGAGCTGTGTAGATGCAAGACCTGGAAAGCAATCTTTCAGTAACTACTACTCTTTCATTTCACTGCTTCTTTTTTTTTTGTAAGAAATCTGAAATTACTGTGGTTACAGTCCATGTCACACTGAAATCTGCAGTCTCAGTCTTTGTTACAGTTTTGTCACCTGCATTTAATTCATGCCTCACTTAAAGGTATTCGAGACTTTTATCAGGAAAGAAAGTTAAACAAATGCCCAGTGGTCAATGTCTGTTGTTTTCAAAGGACAAAATCAGAGAAAAAGAGAAACTTGTTTGCTTGCTCCTTTCCTTGTACCTCAGCATCTCAGGTACTTTATACGCTTTGTATGTTATACAACAACATTCAGAAGCACTGAATAAAGGTAACTTTTACAGTCACTACTCAAATGCAATGTCATATAAGTAACCAGTGCATTGACTGCTAGACCACAGCTGGAAGTTCAGCAGGGGCTGCAAAGCCTGACCATAACAGAATATAAAAACACAGCAGGTCATTCTGCCTCTAATTTCCTGTTTTATCAGTTGGATAGTGTCAAAATTAGTGATATAAAGTTATCTAGGAAGTGTGTAAGCAACAGTTCAAGCACCACATTGTATAAGCACCATGACTGGCTGCTGGTTATGTGAATCAGCTGGCCTCTGAGTGGTCTGGGGAATATTCCATTCACAGTGTAATTTCTTCTTTTCAGGCTTAAAAATTCTCATGAAAAATGTGCATTTTCTCACAGGGGATAGTACAGAAATGGCAAAGAGGGTTGATCTGCCTGACTTAATCCAAGAGCAGACATCTCAGCCACTCGTATGCAGAACAGCTGTGAGCTTCTGTGGTCTCTCCTTCAGCTGCAGGATGAGGACTCAGAGGTAGCACCTGCTGCTGGGGCTCAGTCTGCCTCTGCAAGCCCAACAGTATCAGTGCCGCAGAATGGTCTGATTACTGCCAACTTCAATTTGGAAGCCACCACACTGACTACCAGCTGTTGATATCAATTAGGCTATTATTTCATTGATTCATAGCTGAGTGAACTACTTGGATATAATACCATCTAGTAAAGGTGTAACAGTCCTCAGATCTTCTACTGCACAGGAAAAAGATTTTTCTGCTGAGAATATGACAAAGTTTTCTCGTTTATAGACTTTTCCAGAGCTCCTGGTCACATGTGTATAAGCATTTTCCCCAAAAGAAGCCAAATTACAACTTTTGCAAACCAGAGAGCTAATATTCTTATATTCTTTGAAACTTCATAAAAAAGATCAAACTGGCAGCAGCTCAGGCTGAATTTCTGTGGGCATGAATTGGAAAACCCTGTATAGTTTTAGTGAGCTGCTGGGAAAAGTCTCTGTTCTTCAGCGCAATACTCTTCTCTCAAAAAATGTCTCACACTTTCCTGCACCTGTCAGCAGTCTGTCCAGTTAACATTTCATAGCTATATTAAAAGTGCAGAACAGATTCATTTGTATTTCCTTTCAGTTTTATAGTTTTTAAAGCTTTTTTTTTTTTAAAGTTTTCCTTAAACATGGATTTTCGTGCGATTTTCATAAATAGCTATGTTTTCTGAGGGCTTGGACCATAAATATATACAAATACAAATGTTCACACATATGCAAACAGGTGCAAGTAAAACAGTAAGGAAGAATAAAAGATGTAATACAGGTTTTTCCAAATATTTTTTTTTCAAAAATCCTGATACAGAAGGGCTGAAGACAGTTATAGTAGCTAAAGGTGTGCAAGAAGAAGTAAGGAGCAGAAAATTTTTTAACATTTTTTTGATTTCTATCTTCACAAAAGCTCCAAACTTGTGAGATACCTTCTACAGTTAGATGGAGAGAAAACAGAATAAGACAAGTGAAGCACAGAGGCAAAAATTTTAAAGTTATGTTACCTACCTTGAGAATTCAGAAGCCCATTTTATTTTTACAAGTTAGCAATAAGCACAAATAGTATTTAAAAAGTAATCTCCCACATTCTTTGAGATTTTGAACCTGTCAAGAGCATAATAAGTAAAAAAATGTATTCTTCAATTAAGGTGACACTACACCATGTGACAAAACAACTTCACATAGTGAAAATTAAATAAAACAAAAATGATAGCAAGGCAATTATATTGAAATTTACTCACAGCAAAGTCTATAACTTTAACCTACTATTCAAAAAAAAATATGTAGATGGAATAACAAATGCTTTGGTCAAAATATGTCAAATACCTGTAGGTGGAAACATTGACTCTAGTGTTTCCCAACAAATCTTCTCAAGTCCTGGCGGCAGTTCTGGGGAAAGATATGAAAGTCAGCTTTGGAAGAAATTTTCTTCCAGGATTCTGTTTAGAAAGAAATAGACAGAAATGCAATATTTGAACAATGTGCAGTGATTACAAGGTCCTCCTTAAAGGCGGATAAGGCTCACTGCTAATACTTGTGAAGAAGAAGAACGGTGATAACTTCCTTAGAAATAAAGCTCGTTATGGAGGCCGGGAGACTAGAAGTAGAAATATCCTTTGACAGTATCCTGCCTCCTGCTCAGCACTTAGAGCAAGCTCTGAGGGAAGGACTTGAACAAGCTTGCTCTCACCTCTTTGAGGTATAGTTACCCCTTCTGAATTACTCCAAACAAACTGTGGACCATCAGCGTAATTTTCTGTCCTATATAGCCTCAGCATGAAGAAAATATCCTTGCCTTATAGAAATAATGTCATTTAAAGATACCGTGTGTTTACAGATTCTGAATCCTCTGTCCTCCAATGGTTGAAAAATGAAGAGATACAGAGAAAGTGACTACAGAGTTGTATATAATCGGATTAATTCATAGCAGGAAAAATTTCATCACTGAACCCTGGAGCTCAGAAGGCTGGATCAAATGAAGTTGCTGTGAACAGAACTGCAAATGTGTGATGGATGGCACAGAGCCGCGATCAGAGCAATGTTCATCTCTGTCAACATCATGAGAAAAAACCTACAGGAGACTAAGCCAAATTATTTTCATTCATACGTATGATCACACTGAACTTAAAAGAGATGACAAAACCTCCAGCATACGATTCTAACTGAAATCAAGCAATTGTTTTAAATCAGACTGCTATAAACAAGTATTCAATGCTTCCATGACTGAATGCATGCAGGTTATTGCCGAGTGTCACATTTTTGCTGAGGTTTCTACTGCATGTTAATGAGGAGAGCAGAAAATGTATTCTATGCTGAACGAAAGTGCAACACTCATCTGTAATTAGCCTTTCATGCTTCTCATTCATTAAATGAATTCATCTAAAATAGTGGGAACTGGATTTTATTTTCAGTTCTTACTGTACATATGAACCATACCCATATGCTGAATTTAAATTTTAAATGTTTACTTAAGCATTTGGGAATTTAATGATTTTTGGATTATAAAAGACGTGTAGGCCTGAGTGGCTAATTTAAGTAAGAAAAAGTAGAAAACCCAAATATATACAAGTCTTAACCTATCTAGTAAGATATCCAAACATGTCCAAGGTCCAAAGAAGCAGAGCATCCTTTCATTACATTTCCAATGTCTTTGGAAAACACTAATTACTGAAGACACATTACAGATGGTTAAAACGATGATTTGGATATTTCATGTCTATCTTTCCTTCAATCGCATTTTAGCAGGCAATTATTATTATTGAAAATTATTATTATCCAGTAAAAATGGTAACAAACTGACTTCTTGAAGCCATGATAAAAGAATATCAGAAATGCCTAAGTAGACAGTTCTTTTTCTTTTTTTTACCTCTGTACTCTTAAACCTTTCTACAATTTTCCACTTATGATTAACTCAATTTAAAAGACACTTATTTTATCTATCTAAAATTTAGCCTTCATTTTTCATCTTTCTGTAAATCATCACAACAGTTTTCAAAATTAAAAATTAGGAGATCTCGTACTGAGCCCTTAGATCCTGGTTTAGTTCTATTTAAAAAAGCCGAATGATGATTAGGTGATGCAGCAAGTTTCCTGTTGGCCCCATGCCATCAAACCAGATGTCTCCTGGGAAAGAGAAAACACAACCTTTCATCTGTTTCTTCCTACCAGTAGTAAGAACTTCAGTGGGAAGGAAGTACTTCAGAAGTATCTTTCTTTAAATCTGCTTTTACTGGAATAAATTCAATTGCAAATAGAAGGAAATGCAGCTCCTCTTCCACAATTCACTGTTTTAATTGCTGCTAAATGCACTTCACCATGAAATTTTTCCAACAAATTATGGTAAACATGTATTCAACATTTACACAACACTTTTAGTTAGGTTCAAAGTAATCTGTAATTCACAGACTTTTAAACTTCCTTCAATACTGTGATATTACTTAAACTAAATGGGAGTTATTACGGGAGAACACTGAATATTATCAGGATCTTCTGATAATTCCACCAGACAGACAATCATCCTACCATTGTGGATTTTCACTGAGTTGCTGATTATCCTATGCTTCACTCACCTCCTCACAGTTACCATCTACAACACGCAATTCATCCATCAGGAGATCTAAATGCAGTCTTTTTTATGAAACCAAAAAAGATGGGGAGGGAACCTCCAGCCAGCTCAGCCGTAGAGTGGCAGAAAGTTAGTGAGAAAGCAACCACACCAGATCTGATGTCTGCTGAGCAGGGCAAAACACTTTTAAAGGACAGCTATTCTCACTTCAAGCAGAAACTTTCCAGTTCAACATTAATATCTTTTGCCTCAGCCTAGACTTAAATTTGATTCTTCTCAGAAAGGATTACAGAATTAGAGATTAAAGGGAGAAGAGATCTGAATGCTGGTACATAACCACAGATCTTTTTAATTTTTAAAGAAGTCCCTTCATCCCCAAAAATGAGAAACATCAAAATTTAGTCTGAAAGTGAAATAAAGCTCTGTATCAACAAGAACTTTGACAGGTCAGTCAGTATTCGCCCAGCCTGCTTAATGGGCTTTCTTGTAGTTGCTTAATCAAACACAACACTAAGTGAAGAGAGGCCTCTAGTGTGTCTCTTACATCTCACTGTACACTTCTAGTACAATTTTTAATATAATTTTTAATGCAGTTTTTAATACAGCCTGCATTAAGTGATGGACATGAAAAAGGTGAAAAATTGATCCTCATAGATTAATTGGCCTTTCACTGAGTAAACAGTGCCTGCATCTGGATGCCTTTGATGGTCTTTATAACATCTTTCACTTGTATATTTTTCTCATTTTGTAATCTTTAAGCTACTTAGTGTCTTGCCATTTACAGTTAATCTCACATCCAAAAATGATTTAGGCTCCTTATTTCCCTCAATGTTTTCTCTAACTGCTTCAACAAAGCAATTCAGAGCTACACTGGCCAAAAGCAAAGAAGACTGGAGAAGATAGTAAAGGCACCTGGCACAGATTTATATATGTGACTAATTTTTTTTAGACTTGTAGTCCAGAGCACACTTTCTTAAAAGCGACCACAGGACCACCCTTTTACCTTTGCAAGGAACCAAACTTCCTGGACACACCATTGCTGTGCTGGCACTTCAGTCCCCAAATTGCCCGTGAATATGTGATTGCCAAATATATGTCTTCCCATGTCACAATAGAGATGCGCCGTGCTGCTACAAATACACAGTTTGACCATCATTCGTGTAGGACTCCTCCAAGTAGACAGACAGCTCCTGAAGTCTGCACTGGTGAGAGCTGGACCTCAGTTTGCATATTCATTCCTGGAAAGCAGCAGCAGGACCAGAGGCAGAGAACAGCTTGTTTTGGGATGTACCATGTTTTGATCTTACTTTTCTTGATGTTCATAGTTTTCCTGCAGAAAGACCAGAGGCTTCTGAAAGAAATTATGTTTTACTCATGTTTAATGCGTATATGTAGGGCATACAAAAAGAGGCTGAGAAAAAGATCACCACCTTGTTTTATGAATGGTGTTGGTGGCACACCTAAGAAGAGACCTGGCTGATCCAGTTCCCATTACTGTATTCTCCATATAAGGTATATCTTTTTTCTGAATCAAATGAGGCGTGGAAGAAGTCTATGTTATACTGCTTAGACCCAGCCCTAAACAAGTTAAAATGAGACCTAAATTGTGTGCTTCATTCTATGTTGTCCTTCATAGTGGAGAAAAGCCAGTGAAATTATAGCTTATTACTAGATTTCAAAATTTCAGGGTTTTTTCCAGGTTGCCAGATCTCCTTATGACTTTTGAAATCAACCTACCAATAACCTGCCATTTTGCTTCCACTTCGATGCTGAAAATGTTGCTATGTCTCATAAAGCAATTTTTTATCCAATTTTGTTTCAAGGAACCTCGTTTGTTGAAGTTCCAAGCCATTCAAACCGTAACCAAGTCCTTACAGGAATGGAACAAAGGAGTATACTCTTGCTTCAGACAATGATCAATTTTACCACATCAAGCATAAGTCATGATAGGGTTTACATGATACCTCACTTTGAATCTCATTACCAGCTATCTTACTGAAAACAATATGAAACACAGTGAGGAACAGTGGGAAAGCATCAAAGATTTTTTGAATTTGACTCTTGTCACTTATGTAAGCTTGAGATGAAATGGCACCCTATGGTTGAGCCAGAATGACCATCATCACTAATGGCACACCTCATGAAGAACTTCCTGATTTATCTGAATCAAGATCTCAGTCCGGGCTCTGAAATAATGCACACAAGTTTCAGATGAATCTCTCTCATCTCATGACTGCCTGTGTAATGTTTTCAAGCCATTCCTGTTCTCAGAAACTATGAGATTCTTTTGCCAGGTATTTCTACCTGTTTGAGTTTCATGAAGACAATTCCTGTGATGATTTTCCATTCCATTACCCTGTATTGAGTCTGGTATGACTCTACTGGAACTTCTTATGAGAAATACTGACATAAAGGAGAGGAGGAAGGGACTTGTGGTGCTATGTGGTGGAAGAAGGCTTACCATTCAGAGAATGTCAGTAATTAAGCATAGAATTTCGCCTGAGAGGGAAAAATGGTTTTGAGAAAAGAGGGAGGAAGAGGACCATCCACAACCCTTCAAACACTTCCATTACAAGAGAAACTGAAGCAGAAAGCACCACTGTACAAAATTCCATGCATACAGTAGTCACTCACAGTCTTTTGCAAGGAGAAGGAAAAGTCTTTGGCAGTGGCAGTACCACTGTGCAACTGGGTGTCTGCTCCATTCTTGAGACTGCACCAGTCTCTGCAGTTCACTAGTTTTGACTGTCTTTGTTTTCTAAAATAAGACTGAGCCTCACCTCATACAAACTTGTAATGCAGAAAAGAGTGCGTTACCTCAGGCTGCATTCTGGCATGCTCAGGATTTGATTTGTTTCATCTGGGGAATGCTTTAAGCCCAGAGAGTTATTTGTGATAATTGTTTTAAATAAAACTAACCCCCAAGGGGCAGTGAAGTTTAATTTGTTTATCAGGCCACAAGCAGGCACAATAAACACTTCTCTGCTTCTGCAGATCCAAGAAGGCAGTTAAATTGTATCTCAGTAGGCATTCACATGACCCATGTAAGATATCAGACTTGAAATTCATTCTTTTTTACGAATAAAGTGATCAAAACATGTCTGTGTAGAGGTCAGTGTAAGAAAAAAGGACAATTGATGTCATAATTTGGATAAATCCCCCAAATCACTGGCAATACCCCTCCACACCACACACCTGCCTTATAGATAACTAGATACCTTAGATACCTAATCAGAAGATTAGATAAAAAGTCTTTATTGATTCTGTTTTTCAGACAAATTGCATAACACTATACTCTCATTTTAAAGAGAATGTTTTCAGAGTTAAATTGTCTTTTTCAGCAGCCCTTTCCACTGAGATTGCTGCAGGAACAGAACAATATCCCAAGTATGTTCAGCGAAAATTTGTGTGTCCCATTAAAAACTACTGATAGCACATAAGGATTTGAAATATCTACTCTCCAGCCACCCAGATTGTCTACTTATGGTCCAGATTGTACAGCAGACAGTCTATCCAGGGGACATGTTGTGGTGCACAGTAATGTACACTTAAAAACATGCATTACTTAAGGGTGTGCATTGTTTACGTAGTCTAAGTAAGTGTATGTGGTAATGGGCACATAACAGTGTACATTACTTACCACATTGCTGAGAAACAATACAGAAGCTAAAGGCCTTTATGTTTCTCACCTAATCTACTTAACAACACCAGTCGCAGATGACTCTGAAGCAGCTGGACTTTGTTGTCATAATGCAAGACGGAAACGTTAAAGGCTTGTAAAAGCATTTAGTTCACTTAGTTGCTCTAGAGTTGCATTCATAACATTGTCTCCTATCCTCTGTAGTTCTGGATGCTGTAGTGGTAGCGGCTGTTCATCTGCACCAAATCCTAGATGCAATGGAAAGAAGGCAGAAAGGCCTAGTTTGATGGGCAGACAGACTGCTAATCAGAACAAAAATATGTGTAAAAGTGTGTCAACTTGATGCCACCAAAGACATTCGCAAAAATCCCCCCTAGTTTTTTTTCCTCTGGGGTTTGCATGGTAAAACCTCAACAAAAAAGAAAAGTCCCTGTGGAACACAACTCAGTGCAGAGTTTGCAGCAGGCAGGGGTCAGCTGGAGAAACCAGCACAACAAGCACAATCACACAGATTAGTGTTATGCACGGTGGGCAGCATCATCCAGAACAAACGCAGCTGCTTCCCTGACAGCTCTTGCTGCTCCCAGCCATGCTGTCAGCTCAGGAGCAGTGGCCCTTTCAGTGCTGAAGACTCACAAAACCTCAGAAATGGATTTGATTTCTCAGGCTGATGAACTCTTGGCTCATGGGCTGTGATCCAGGCTTAATGAGAGAGTTACTACACTTCTGAAAAGTGAAAGGAACACCAATGGCAGTGATCTCAGAAAGACTGGGAAGAGGAGATCAGTGCTGAAGTGTGTCCAAATATGTAAAATATTTTTGTGTATATATTTTCAACAGAAGGAAGGAAATTTTAACAGATAAGGGAAAAAAACCAACAAATTGTTTAGGTTTAGCTTCTTTTGTTCTATTTCTTTACTAACCTGTATGCTCTTCTACCAGTGGATGAACTCTTTAAATTGCATTTCTGCTGTTGATCTTAGAATCTTAATCTCTTACCTTATGTTCACTATTTTATAGGAAAATGCTACATAACTTCTTTGATTTTTTATTTAGCATTTGCTTATTCCAGCTTTATAATGACTCACTTAGGCTTCTGTACATCGTTACTTCATTGAGATTCAAGTGTATTTTCAAGTTTCTCAGGAAAAATCAGGTCACAGTACTTAATCTGGTTTTTGAGAAGATCCATTATTTTCTAGTTCATGTATCTCTCTCATTACCATATGGTTTATTCTTCTCTTTGCTACATGTGCCTTTACAGAGCTGTGAGTGAAGAACTGCACATAGTCTTCCAAATCTGGCCTTACCAGCTTGAATTAAGCCCATTTCCAAATTCTCACTATTGATAAACATACATATATATGCGCATCTCAGAATGATGTTGATTTTATTTTAATAGATGTTAAGCATTCTGACAGGGATCCTGGACTTTATCCACCACTATGGAAATAATATTGTATGGGTAATACAGCTCAGTAAGGTAAAATAAAATGGCAGATTAGCTAGGAAGACTGACTATATTTCCAGTCTGTTAAAAGAAAATTGTAGTCTTTCTTTCTGGAGCTGAAAAGTGCTTTGTGGCCCATGAAAGCAAAATATGACAGTCCATTCATTCAGAACAGATTGCCCTGAAATGACTGAGAATTAATTCCTATAGAGTTTAGTAAACATTTCTCTGAGGTTTGTATACAAAGGATCTAAAGGTTACATGGCATTGTCCTTGATTAGAAAACACTTACATGTTTTTATAACTATTTCAATACATAGTAAATATATAAATTTAATCACATGATGACTTTAATCTGACTGGCTTGGTAACAGATCAGTAGCTATGAAGCAATGGACATGGGTTTCAACACACACACCAGATATCAACTGAGACCTATGACATCACAGGCTTTTGTGTAATAGTGCTATAGCAACAGTTAATTGTAAACTAGTACACATAGGAACACTGTTTTGCTACATAAACACCTAAAACACTGCCATAAGAACATAATCATCTCAATATTGCATTTTGGTGGTGGGCTAATAGTCTTCCATTTGAAGGAATAGGACAACATTTAAACATCAAAGCTTTGTTGAAAAGTGAAGCCAGCTTAGAAGAAGGAACAGGAATTTTGCACACACATGTATAGAGGCAGGAAACAATGAAAAAAAACTAAGGTCCCATTTTAATTCATGTATTTAAAAAGACCTTAAATCCTGGTTCAAATTATATTTTTAGTTTAAAAATGCATTTCAAAACAAGAAAGTTGAAAATAGAGGCTAATAATTTTGTCTCATTAATACGACACAAAATCTTGAGAGCTGCATTCTCTATGTACGCTCACGTTCTACACAAACAGAGAAGCATGGATAGGTTTAAAAATCAAGGTCAGCCCCACCTCCTCCTACTGTGTGGTTATTGTAAATATTTTCTTTTGACACCATACTTTAAAAGCTCTCAGCATGAGTAATTGTGTCAGGTTTTTGGCAACTGTGCAGGTATGAGAAGTTTCTTTGAGATGGGAACGTTAAAGAAGCATCCCTAAAACTCACTGTGGGTTTCCAGAAATTACCAGTTGCTAGGTACCCTTTGAATCTCTTCTTATGCTAGCTGAATAAGGTGACAGAGCAGTAGGATCTCAGTTCTCTGACTGTTCTGGAAAGTGTAATTGTGTTGAGAATGCTTAGGCTGCTGTTCTGGGGACTTGCCATTCAGCAGCCCTGCATTTTTCTTCTTCTCTTAGAGATTTCAGAAAAAAAATATTTTTATAAAATGTAAATTAGAATGTGTCAATTTCTTGTTTGATAAAATGATAATACAGGAAATCACTACCATATCTTACTATCATAAGATATTTTCAGTTTCTAAGTTCATGATATTCTCAGAAATAAAAGAGTTAATGAATCATAATTAGAAAGACCATCTTGACTACAAGTAATTGAATTTATGAATTGCAAAAATGGATCAGCAAATATATAGATACATATGCATACATACATATGTGTATTAACTTTTCTGTTTCAGAAAAAAGATAATCAAAAGCAGGGAAATTGGATATTTTTAAGTTTTTGTCAACAAAGTTTTCTTTAATTGAAACTTTGCTATGACAAATTGCAGCCTGAAGCAAATGTTCATGGTTGAGAAAAAGTTATAAATCACTAAAATTATGGTTTTATAATGGAAACTGAGACAGACTCTTAACTACAATAGGAAGAAAAAGAGATTTTATAATACTTATTAATATATCTCGGTGGGAAATATAATTGCAAAGAAATTAAACATGAGGCTCTTTAGCTATAAACTTCCCCTTCCTCCAACCTTCAGGTGAGTGTTGAGAGCATATTAAGATTAATTTTAAATTAGCTAGGAAACACTCATGTTGGCTCTGCAGTTAGAACATTGCATGCCCTTGCAAAGTTTGTTTCATTGATTTTGAGGCAACAGGCTGCAGGCAGTGGTGTCTCTGCTGTTCTGCAGGATGAAGGTTAACTGTACAGTACAGGGCTGCTTACTGATCAGCTTTCAACAATCTTAAACCAATGCCCATAGCATCTGGAACATTTACTCCTTATCATAAAGCTGTGGATCTCAGCAGCGGTCAGCTTTACTTTTTGAGGCCAAAGCATGCTTATCAGACTGTCCCTCTCCTCACCCTAAGTGACTGCAATGACCAAAGCACTACACTAAAAGTCAAGTACCAGAGGTATTTCCTTGGTGGTATATTCCAGAATTTCACTATTTGTGCTAATTTGATTCCAGAGAATATGAAAGGTGCAGAGGTGTTCTTAGTATTAGTCTGGAACAATTCAACAAAAATATGGCAGAGCAGACTTTTAGGTTTTTTAGATCTGAAAAACCAGCACAGATTCCAACTGTCCCTGGATGACATTAGTTTCTACCCATGGCATGCTCAATCTCTTGCTAGCAGTATTAGAGGACACCAAAAAGCCACTATCACGGAGGTCCCTGTGTTACCAGTTATATTTTCTCTGGCAGAGTTAGTTCCCTAACTCATCATGTTGAAAATCCAGTGGCAGGGCTGAAAAATAAGTGGCAGGGCTGAAAAATAAGTGGCAGATGTCCTGTGCAGCCCTCCTTCATCAATACACGTGCAACTTCTGTACTCTGATCAATCTTACAAAACTTCTGTACCTAATCAGTTCTTGGACGGGCTCTGCAATTTCATCAGGAAAAAGACTTGCATTCTAACTGTTGATTCGCGGGATGTAAAATGTTAAGAAACTAAACAGAAATATGCCTGATATTTTTTTGTTGATACTTGGGATGAGGCAGGGAAAGCATGAATAGAAGACCAGCTGCTTCCAGTGCAGAACTCTGTGCATCTCAACCTTTTTTCTCTCTCTCCCTTCCACTCCTGTTTCTGTGCACCACTTTCTACTCCTGTCATATATTTTCATGATGATCTTGAAACTTGCCTTGTCCCAAGACCTAGATATCAGCTGAAGCTTCTAATTACAGCTCTTATTACTCTGATTTCTCATCATGTTGGAGCCATTGAGTAAGACTGCATATCCATGTACCCTAAAAATCCGCATTGCTTCTCACCCTCAGCAAAAGCTGTGGTGGGTTTAAGGTTAGAGTTCATCTCACTGTCAGTTCATTCCACAGAAGAAGGCAAGCTTTCCCCAGGAAGAGTTAATCTGAAATTTTCTACAATTTACCTATCTCCTGTGCATTTGTGAAGGTTTGTTATAGATATACAGACTCAGAAGAACACTTCAATAGCAAACACTTATATCTCCCCTTCTTTTGTTGAGCAGTGCAATTTAAAACTTTGAGGTACAAATAAGAAGACTAATAGTCTTTTACAGGGAAGTTGGCAAGATTCCAAGTACTGTAATAGAGAATAAAGTTTTGTTTCTGACCTCTTTATGATTCCATTTTGCTGTAATTATAGCAAAACTAGCCTTAGACTGTCTAGATAGAATCATAGAATCACTAGGTTGGAAAAGACCTCCAATCATTCTCATCTGCCACTGAACCATGTCCCTGAGCACCTCATCTACCTGTCTTTTAAACATTTCCAGTGATGGTGACTCAACCACCTCCCTGGACAGCCTCTGTCAGTTCACAGTGACCCTTTCTGTGAAAAAAATTCTTCCTGATATCCAGTCTGAACCTTCCCTGGCAGAGCTTGAGGCCATTCCCTCTCGTCCTGTCCCCTGTCACTTGGGAGAACAGGCCAGATCCCTCCTTTCTACAACCTCCTTTCAGGTAGTTGTAGAGAGCAATAAGGTCTCCCCTCAGCCTCCTCTTCTCTAGGCTACACAATCCCAGTTCCCTCAGCCACTCCTCGTAAGACTTGTTCTCCAGCCCCTTCACCAGCTTTGTTGCTCTTCTCTGGACTCGCTCCAGAGCCACAACATCCTTCTTGTGGTGAGGAGCCCAGAACTGAACACAGTGCTTGAGGAGTGGTCTCACCAGTGCTGAGTACAGAGAGAATAACCTCCCTGGACCTGCTGGTCATGCTGTTTCTGATACAAGCCAAGATGCCATTGGCCTTCTTGGCCACCTGGGCACACCGCTGGCTCATGGTCAGTCGGCTGTCAACCAGCACCCCCAGGTCCCTCTCCTCCAGACAGCTCTCCAGCCAGTCTTCTCCTAGTCTGTAGCACCGCACAGGGTTGTTGTACTCCAAGTGCAGGACCCGGCATTTGGCCATGTTAAAACTCATGCCATCAGACTCTGCCCAGAGGTCCAGCCTGTTCAGATCCCTTTGCAGAGCCCCCCTACCTTCCAGCAGATCCACGCTTCCTCCCAGCTTGGTGTCATCTGTAGACTTGTACTTTAGGGTGCACTCAATGCCTTCATCCAGGTCATTGATAAAGACATTGAACAGGACTGGACCCAGCACTGAGTCTTGGGGGACACCACTTGTGACCAGCCTCCAGCTGGAATTACTCAATTTCCCATGACTTTCTGAGCCCGGTGATCCTGCCAGTTTTCCACCCGGTGGAGGGTGTGCCTGTCCAGCCAGAAACAGCGAGTTTCCTAAGAATGCTGTGAGAAACTGTGTCAAAGCTTTACTGAAGTCCAAGAAGATACTTCCACAGCCTTTCCTTCATCCAGTAGGTGAGTCATTCTGTAGTAGAAGGTGATCAGGTTAGTTTGGCAAGACCTGCCTTTTGTAAACCAGTGTTGATTGGGCCTGATCACCTGGTTTTCTTGCATGTGCTTCATGATAGCACTCAAGATCACCTGTTCCATGACTTTACCCAGCACTGAGGTCAGACTAACAGGTCTGTAGTTTCCTGGATCTTCCTTCCCACTCTTCTTGTAGATGAGTATAACGTCATCCAGCCTTCAGTCAAGTGGAACTTACTCAGTCAGCCAGGACTGCTGGAAGATGATAGAAAGCGGTTTGACAAACACATCTGCCAGCTCCCTCAATACCCTCGAGTGGATTCCATCCAGCCCTACAGACTGTATCTAATTGGCCAAGGAAGTCTCCAACCACCTTCTTGTAGAATTATATTTTTTGAAGGAGTTGACTATCTTGTGTTTATATAATTCTTGGTTTTTATCTACCTAATAAAATACCAAAGTCCCTACCCAAGGATTAATTTCCCCTATAAATACCTAAGTTTTGAGGTAGTTCCCACTCTCTGAAAAGTCTGTGAGGCTGGAAAACTTCTTACTCAATTGAACGTGTCTCACTTCAGACTATAAGTTAAAAGATGCATTTTTCTGTGGCAGCACCTCTGGCAATCTGGCAGGTGGGTTATCCCTTAGGCATACAATATCAGATCTTCCTTTGAAAGGCAGACTATATCAAAAAAATTATACTTTCTGAAACTATTAGCAAAACATCGCGACAGAGGCAAATCAGACTCTATGTTTTCTGCTTATGTGATTATTTAGTTATTTATTTATACTATTATGATAAATACGTGTGAACATAGCTTTCTAGTGACAACTTCACATTTACTGAGACCATATGCCTGAGGGATCTGAGATAAACTGTGACTGGTAACCTTATACTGAGACTTGCTCAAGTGAGAGTATCACTGGTGAGTCCAAAGGACTTGACTTTCATCAGCATTGCTAAATTAATTGGTGTAACTAGTGCAGAAAAAGCTCAGCTCATACACATCACCATCACAGTGCTTGTGCAGCAGCTGGAAGTGAACTGAGATCTCTAGGGGTCCTGCAGAGCCTGGGGGTGTTTTTTCATGGAGAAATCAGAATGCATGAATCCACAAAAGTGATTATTTAAAAGATTTAGTGATTTTTTAAAGAGAAAACAAGTGATATATAATTTACTTTCTCACTAGTAAGAGAGAGAGAGAGATATACATGTTTTATGAGTCTGAGTTTGAATGGGGTTATCTAAACTGTTTTCAGAATTCTGGATATTGTTGGATGTGGAATAAGTTTCAAGAGTACCTGATGTGATTATGCCTTGCACCTTGTCTTAAAAAGAATAAATAGGGCAGATCTGTGTAACTATGTGACTGCTCACAAGCTAAAAGCCTGGCTACAGAGAGCTTCAGAAATGCTTTGAAGATTAATTGTGCAAGGAAGATAAAAGTGGCAGGGGTACTCACAACAATACTCTTTTATTGTCCTTATTATTCAGTATTTTTTCCTGCACAAGATATTATGCATTGTGCACACACAAAAAAGTTTAAATTTTTTAAAGTACATATCAGGGAAACTACAGGTCTAGATAAATGTGGGTTTTTTGTGTGTATAAAAAACCAGAACATCTGCTCCTGTGGCACAATAAATGCAATTGCTCCTCCCAGGCCTATGATCTTCCTTCCAGCCTCAACCAGTCTTTCCATCATCTTCCGGCAGTCCTGGATGACTGGGGAGGTTCCGCTGGACTGGAGGCTGGCTGATGTCGTGCCCATCTATAAGAAGGGGCGCAGGGAGGATCCAGGGAACTACAGGCCTGTCAGCCTGACCTCGGTACCAGGGAAAGTCATGGAGCGGATGATCTTGAGTGCGATCATGAAGCACTTGCAAGAGAACTGGGTGATCAGGCCCAGTCAACACGGGTTCATGAAAGGCAGGTCTTGCCAGACTAACCTGATCACCTTCTATGACCGAGTGACTAAACTCTTGGACGAGGGAAAGGCTGTGGATGTGGTTTTCCTGGACTTCAGTAAAGCCTTTGACACAGTTTCTCACAGCATTCTGCTTCGGAAACTGTCGGCCTCTGGCCTGGACGGGTGCACACTCTCCTGGGTGAAAAACTGGTTGAATGACCGGGCCCAGAGGGTGGTGGGAAATGGAGTTAAATCCAGCTGGAGGCCAGTGACAAGTGGGGTTCCCCAGGGCTCAGTCCTGGGTCCAGTCCTGTTTAATGTCTTTATCAACGACCTGGATGAAGGCATTGAGTCCTCCCTTAGCAAGTTTGCAGATGACACCAAGCTGGGTGGAAGTGTGGATCTGCTGGAGGGTCGAGAGGCTGCAAAGGGACCTGAACAGGCTGGACTGCTGGGCAGAGACCAATGGCATGAGGTTTAACAAGGCCAAATGTCGGGTCCTGAACTTGGGGCACAACAACCCTAAGCAGAGCTACAGACTAGGAGAAGCCTGGCTGGAAAGCTGCCAGGAGGAGAAGGACCTGGGGGTGTTGGTTGACGGCCAACTGACCATGAGCCAGCTGTGTGCCCAGGTGGCCAAAAAGGCCAATGGCATCTTGGCTTGTATCAGGAACGGCGTTACCAGCAGGTCCAGGGAGGTTATTCTCCCCCTGTACTCGGCACTGGTGAGACCGCACCTCGAGTACTGTGTTCAGTTCTGGGCCCCTCACCACAAGAAGGATGTTGTGGCTCTGGAGCGAGTCCAGAGAAGAGCAACAAAGCTGGTGAAGGGACTGGAGAACAAATCTTACGAGGAGCGGCTGAGAGAGCTGGGGTTGTTTAGCCTGGAGAAGAGGAGGCTGAGGGGAGACCTTATTGCTCTCTACAACTACCTGAAGGGAGGTTGTGGATAGGAGGGTGCTGGCCTCTTCTCCCAAGTGACAGGGGACAGGACGAGAGGGAATGGCCTCAAGCTCCGCCAGGGGAGATTTAGGCTTGAGATTAGGAAGAAATTCTTCACAGAGAGGGTGGTTAGGCATTGGAACGGTCTGCCCAGGGAGGTGGTTGAGTCACCCTCCCTGGAGGTGTTTAAGGTGTGGGTGGATGAGGTGCTTAGGAGCATGATTTAGGGATTGGTGGGAATGGTTGGACTCGACTATCCAGTGGGTCTCTTCCAACCTGGTCATTCTGTGATTCTGTGATTCTGTGAAAGTATAAAAAATAGGAAAGCTGTTCCATTTAAAACTAGGGATTATTTCTGCTCAAGTTTATAATGCATAGCAAAATATGAAAGAGTGCCCTACTAAAATAAAGGTGATACACTTGTAAATGTCAAGCTATTTATGCCAGCTTCTGGAGCAGAATGTAGCAAAAGTCTCATGTGTTGTCCTGCTTTACAAACGTATGTAACTTGCATATATCTGTTTTAGGCTGCACAGTGTATTTCTATATCCCAGCTTGAGTTTACTCTGAAGAGACTGGTTAGAAGTTGAGAGAAGAATCTCATTGAAGAAAGGAAAAGACATTCCTGGAGGGGAGAAGCTGCCCTCAGATAGCAGGTTTATTTCTTCAGGAGCATGGAATAAAGGAAATTAGAAGTAAAACCTCTGCTAGCTGAAAAAGTTGTGCAAAGTTCTGGCTTTATTGGAAGAACTATGAGGGGTGGCAACAGGATCAGTTAAACCAGTTTTAAAAAATTCTCATGCTAGGAAAAAAGAAGAATTTAGACCAGTTATACTATATAGAGAGATAGGATATACATGAGACCGTTAATTTATTATTAAATATCCTTATGGCTATGGTAAAAAAAACCAAAGCAACGAAACAGACAAACAAACAAAATGAGGAAAAAGTATTATGTAGTTTCATGACTCATCATGAATAATAAAATCTTCCTTAAGAAAGAGCACAGCTGACTTGCACTTTCGGGGCTACTGGCTGTAAATGACAGGCCTTGTTACACAGGCAGACAAAAAAAAAATTAAAAACTGTAAGAGGGAAGATGTCTTAATTGCTTTCAAAGTCTCTGTTCTGACACACAGCCATGCAGGCAAAAGGCAGCTTGCCCTGCATCTGATCTTCTGCACCTCACACTACTATACAAATAACCCCAGTCATACTTAAGACAGCAGAAATTAAATAAGTCTGGGCACCATGAGAAATCTGCTATAGACCTGTCTGTAAACCATCATCTACACCTTTTTTAAGATCAAAAATGATCTTGTAGAGCTTAAAGGCCTGACCACTTGTTATGATATCCTTTTTCTAAGAACTAAACATTTTGAGAGATAAATCTTTCAAATTATATTCATTTGAAACAAGTATTTTTGTTTGTCTTGCAAGTTGAGTGAGAGTCTTACCTGTGCTGTAGCTACAGACTTACAGTTTGTTCCAGCTGATCATGTTACCTGGCTGAAGGCAGGAACAATCCTGTGTGACACAATTTTAAGGAAATTGTTCTATTTTGGTTCACGTACTTACCCATCCAAATGTTTGGGAAGCCAGTGCTCTACTATTCTATAATTGTGCTTATAATGAGAATGATGAAACACAGGGAAAATAAAACCAGAAAATGCCATCAAGGGAAGTTTTTTCCCTTAAGCATAAGTCTAGCACCACAGACACAGCAGAAACAATTCAGTTGTGAAGGAAGTGAGAGATATTAAATGTTCTTCTCTCAGTAATCTACACACTGCTGTTCCTTTTAATCAGCCTTTCTAGGTAAACAATTGTAGACAGCTACCTATCTTCTCTTCAGCCTAATAGAAAGAGTATTAATTACTTTGAATACTTTACATATGCTTAATTTGGAACACCATGAAAAGCAAAAAATTTTATCCCCTCCTGCCTTGCTTCTTTCCACCAGCACTTACTTAATTAAGAAAACAAGGAAATAACCATATACATTATTAACTTTGTAAAGTTATGTTGGTAATAATAATGGCTTTATTACAGAAATAACAAATCCTTACATTGGATTACAAACCTCTTCGTGCACATGTGATTTCATCGAAGCAGATAGTAACATTCCATTTCAGAACCTTTTATTGCTGATATGCTAAAAGTTTGGAGGTTTGGTTCAGTATTTAATGATCCTTGCGATATTTCTTCTTTCAAGGCTCAATAGTCCCATATGATTTATAACTATAGTTCACACAGTCCTGAAAAATACCCAAAAAGAATTTCATTTATAATTCACAAATGCAACAAGGTAGCATTGTTAGTTGCAAAACTTTGACATGAATTAGACACAGACCTCAAGAATAAATTCAATGTCACATAGAGTGTGAGCATTTTGTTCACAATGATGTCAACAACAGTTACATGTTCATATGGACCTTGACTCAATGACATAATTAAACAGTTTTGCAGCTTTAAGCATCTTTGAAGTTAATGGATATATGTAAAGACTTGAGAGTGGTTTTTTCACATTCAGCCCAAACATATAAAACATTTTGTGAAATTCAAAAACTTCTGAAGATGATAGACTCAGTTTACAATCAGCATTTTATTTCTCATAAAATGCTAGTAATAATTGGTTTGCTTCTTGCATATTAAAAGGAAGAAAAGTTGATAATTTCCACATTAGGTAATAAGATATAAAAAATTTTTAACTGAACAGTGAAGCATAACCTTTACTTACTCTAAATTTCACTTCTTTTGGAAGTAAACATTAGTTATAATGCCCAAATTTTATGCATTATTAGTACAGCAATGAAAGCAGTTTAAGTTGATGATCACAACAAAAAGATTTAATGAACGGATTAAGATATAAAATGAAAAAGAATACATACGTGCAAGATAGACTATAACATCCCACTAGCAAAAGCTAAATATATCCAGAAAGCATCCTGACTGAATTTTGGTTTGTCTTGATTTGTTTCCCTAAACAAAATGTATTAGGAATTATCAGAAGCATTCTTTTTGACTAGAAGTTTGATGTGGGACTTCCTGACTCATATCCAGTGTGTGATATTACACAAGACCAAGGAATTCCTTTCTAGTTATTATCTACAAATAAAACCAGAAAAAGAATCCCAAAAATCTGTTTTCCTGTTCCTCTAGCATTCAGTACAGATTGACCAATAAAAAACCCAAACAAAATCCAATAAAATAATCTTATAAGTGTTATTGAGGTAAATAAAAGTTACTACATTGACTGGAAAACAACACTGTCTATATGCAAAACTTCATATTTAAAAGAAGCTGCACTGAGATTGGACTTAAAACAAAAAAAGTATAGTTATGAAAGCAGAGAATGTTAATAACTTTTTTACTAAAAAATTTTTTTTTAGAATTTAAATGTAAATTTTTAGGACCTCAACCTGTGTCAGTGAAGGTTGAGGTTGGATATTAGGAAAATTTCTTTTATTGAAAGAGTCGTGACGTGTTGGAAGAGGCTGTCCAAGGAAGCAGTAGAGTTTCCTTCCCTGGGGGTGTTCAAAAAAATGTATTGACATGGCACCTCAGGACATGGTTTAGTAGACACAATGTTGTTGGACTGACAATTGGACTTGAAGATTTTAGAGATCATCTTTTCCAAACTTATTGATTCTATGATTCTATGAAATATACAAATAAATAAAAAAACCAGTTAGTGATCAGGATTTAACATCTGACACCAGGAAAACTAAGAGCTTTCAGACTGAAAAGATTTTAAAAAAATGGAGAAAATGCTACTCTATTGAGAATGGAGTTAAATATTTGTCATCCTCAGCATTATTACTCAACTACACAATTTGTAGGCAAGAAGTACTAACAGAGGACAATTATTTTAGAGTTGTTCATTTTTTTCCATTCTCCGAGGCTGGTTAGTAAGGGCAATTGCTTTCGTTTGCTGATTAAAGATATAAAAGGGTGTTATGCAATAAATGCTATTGTTATAAAATATTTTTGAAAAATCAGAACACATGAAACTGATCATTGGATATGAAATAAAGTGATGACTGTGCAGTAAATATGTGTTTTCCTGAAACTTATAATCATTAATACTACTAGGACAAACCAGCAAGTTATCATCTTATTATTTGTGATCTGATTTTCTGGTTTTGATAAGATCCATAAGTAGTACAAACATTCACAAGGCACTGTACCATAAGGAAAATTACAAATCCATATTTTAGGTTACTACTGACTCAACTACCACAGTTTAGTTCCAACCTAGCCTGACTGGCAGCTAAGTGTGAGCAGTTGGGCTCCCAATTCTCTTTTCTTTCTCTCCCACAGGAAAAGGGGGAAATGGAAGTGGGAGAAAAAGGGCTTGTGAGTTAGAAGCTAAAACTAAAACAACTTTCATGAAAGAAGAACAAAAATAAGGAAAATAATATTAATATGAAGGTAATACAATATATACAAATATAAAAAATTGCTTCCCCTCTTGACGACTATGTCACCATAGGTGCTGCAGACCTGGCATGAGGAAAATGTAGTAGGCAGGACTGAACTGTAGGAGGGAGCTGGACTCGGGGACTGCATTCTGAAACACACGGACCTGGGATCATGGCAGCAAGTGCAGATGAGGTCCTCACTGGATGTTGGCAGTTAAAGACGGAAGCTTGACCCTTGTGATTTTTCAGTTTTATACCAAGTTTAACATAAGTAGGATGAAATACCCTTGGTCACTTTCAAGTCACTTCTGTCCACTCCTCCCTGCTTCACCACTTTCGCTTATGACATTCCTTCAGCTTGAGGATGGCTTTTGTTTCTATTGGAGTAAGCATAAGCAAAGGCCTTTTTGCATACTAACTTGCTGTGTTATCACGTCTAGACAGAAACACTGTCTGAAAAACAAGCAGTTAGCTTTCAGAACATGAAATTACTTAGATGAGACTCAATTGAATTTAGAAATCTGATTCTGCTTTAGTTCAAATCACAGGGAAGCAGGTCACTTTTGGTATTTTTACTCCCTCAGATTTCTTTGGTAGAAGACAGGGACCTGATTCAGGAAAGTTTTGAATAAATTTTGACATAGTCACTGAATGTAAACGATAACATGTTTTTAAAACCTTTTGACAGATCCCATACATTTTAATACATGACATCTTACTTCTCAAAAACATTATGTGAATTATAGAAATTATTTTCCAAGTAAATATATTTAACTCATGACTATTTCTCCAGAAGAAACAGAAGAAAAAATATTGAGGGAATGGAGTGTGTCAAAACCCATTCCTTTTTATCTCTTACTTTCCAGAGCCCCTAACATCCCTAATCTGGACACAGTAGGTTGAATATTGTTTCACCACATGCACAAATCAAGCCAAACTAACTCAGAGAAGGCTGTTGGTAAGAGTTCATGTTACTCTACCCTAAAGACCTCAATGGATTCTAGGTGTACTGTGAAATCACAGTTTTCATAGTAACAAGGTTGTCTTTCTATACAAAATTTTCTGGTTTGTTTCAATCAGCTAAGTCTGATTTTCTTCAAAGTAAACAAAAGCTTATCTAGGGAATGATTCAGGGTTGTAGGAGCTGTGCTGGTCACAGGGGACACAAACACACAAGAACACCTAACTAACAGTCACCATGATCCACAGAAACCTGTGCAGTGATCCTCCTGTAGAGATTACTCTCTGCATAGGAATACTATGCACAAATTTAGAAACTTGGAGAATGGAGTTGGGAAATCATTATGCTTTAGACTCTGCCAAATGGACAAATGAATATCCTGAAATTCTTAGTTTACTCCAACTTTAATTTTATTGCCCTGACTAATAGTAAAATAATCTGGGTAGAAAGAAGATTTGTTTCCTGTTTAGATCCTAATGTAGTTGTGGTCTGAATCACGCCATGTGAATTGTACCTACACTAACTCCTTCAGGATGATGAGAGTTTTCTCTCTTGCACTCAAACCTTTCTGGAAGCCAAGTAGCCTCCATGTGTCAGTCAAGGAACTCAAGCTTAAAAATCACAAACATCATTATCTATTTATAGACAACAATAAACAGATGACATTAGATAGCTTAATTAGTAAAGCATAGCTAAATAGTACTTACATCATGAAACAGAGATTAAGAAAAATATGATACCTTTGGTTACTCTTCTGTTACTTCTGACCAGCAGTAATTTCCCTCCTGCTGCTCTCAGTCTGTGTGGGATTGTTTCATGTGTTTATGTCTGGCCCTGAAGAGAACATTTTGCCCACCTGGGAGCCAAAATAGCCTACAGAATAAGAATTTACATTCAAAGTATTTGCTTATGTTTAGCAGCTGACAAGTGAAGGGTTTGGATTTGCAGTAGGTCTTCAAGTGCAGTGCTATCCTGCAGCTTGTGTGCACCTAGGTGCACAGAGAATGATTTTGTAACTGAATATACATGTATATGTATATGTTTTTTTATAGATAGATGTACATGAGGTAGTTAGAGATCACTAATAACAGGTTCAAGCTGGTGCAAGTCCCAGCACACATGTGGACTCCGATGTAACTTCCTGCCAAGTGAAGCTGGTAGCTCAGCATAATCAATGGAACATTTAGCAGCACATATGTGTATATAAACTCATATTCAATTGTACATTTTGCCAATAACACATGAAACATCAATGAGGAAATGTCTTTTTTCAAAGGTCTTGCATGCAAAAATTATTGCACATCACTGAGGAACCACATAAATATTTGCACACCTTATGCACCAGGGTTAACGTCCTGTGTTTTTACAGATAAAACACTAAGCTTTCTTTTACCCACTAGCAGCAAACAACTAGTTCACAAACCTTTACTTATAGAAACATTAAGACCAAGAACCTGTGCATTATCTGGTTATATTCACCTAAGTGATGATTTTCTTCACTGCTTTGTCATTTGAATTTTGTGCATGAATCTGGATGACTTTCTGTGCAGTCAGCTTTAGGATAGGTATCTGTAGAAAGTTTCTTGGGATCTTTTGATGTGAGGAAGCCTTTTTCAAAATCTCTGCCAGCAGTGCTGCTTTGTAAAGAACTACATTCACCTTGGGAGTAGAGTGCATTTGAAAACTGGGGGCAGGGGCTGTTTAACATGAGGGGGGTGTTTCTGCCCTCTGCTAAACACATATGACAGTTCTAATTTCATTAATAACCTTGAGATCTATGGGAGAATCTACCTGATAATGGCTCTGCTGGGAGCAGTACTTGCACAGACATAACACACAGCTCAGAGGAGGAAGCATATTTCTTGTATTCTCCTGCCCCTACTAAGTCTTTTATGGTTAACCTTCCAAGGCATATAAACTTTATAGGTGGTTTTTTTGTTGACAGTGTGTTTTTCAGATCATAGTTCTGGAACAACTATCTGAGAAAAAGAGGATGTATGATGTAGATTTGTCCATGGCCAACAAAGACATAATCTCAGCCAAGTAAGAACAAGGTGTTATATCTAGTGTGTGTGAGCTTAAAAATAAAGTTGCCCATTGACAATATGTGGAATACAAAAGACCTGGAACCCATCTGGGAAAAAAAGAACATGAACCCTCACTAGAAAACTTTTATTTTAGGATTATTGATAAAAAACCTAAACCAAACCAACCAAAAGAAAAAAAAAAACACAAGAAAACAATGTGGTTGTGATTTTTTTAGGCTTTCTTTTTTCTAGTTTTTTGTTTGTTTATTTGTTTCATGAGAAATGCATATTTCTTAGCCACCTACAAACCAAAACTAAAAAGTTTGCTCAGTCTTCTTGTAGAAACACAGAGCAAGCTACAAAATAATGAAGAGCACTGTAGTATAGCTGGCTGCATAAAAGTAAAAAAAAAATATCTTCAGACACTGGTGAAAGTTTATTTGTACCGGAAATTTGTCTTCTAGAAAAAAATATAAGTACAAAGCATCAAAATTACAGTTCTTGCAAGAAAGCATTCAAATGTTATGGACTGCAAAATATCTCAAGTCTCAGCAGCAAAACTGGCTTTTGGAACAGTATTTTTATATGTAAATGTTCCCCATGAAGAGAAACACACTTGATTGCATATATTTTCCCTAGTCTTCTGTGGAAACATGTTGAGCTGGAAATTTCTAAACCAGTTTTCTTGGAAGTCTGTCAAAGCAAAAATTTATAACAAGATCAAGCACCCTCCTCAAGTCTTCAGATGACACCAAGCTGAGTGGTGCAGCTACCAAACCAGAAAGACGAGAAGTCATCCAAAGGGACCTGGGCAAGCAGGGGAATTGGAACTGTGTGAACCTCATGAGGTTCAACAAGACCAAATGCAAGGTCCTGCACGCAGATTAGGGTAATCTGTAGTTTCAGTACAGGGTGGGTGATGACATGACTAAGAGCAGCCCTGCAAAAAAGGATTTGGGGGTGCTGATTGATGAGAAGCTCAACATGAGCAGGCAATTTGTGGTCACAGCCCAGAAGATCAACCAGATCCTGTGCTGCATTAAAAGAAAGTTGAGGGAGGTGATTCTGCCCCTCTATTCTGCTCTCGTGAGACCCCACCTGGAGTACTGTTCCACTTCTGGGATCCCCAGCATAATAAGGCTATAGAACTGTTCGAGTGGGTCCAGAGGAGGGCCATGGAGATGATCAGAGGGCTGGAGCACATCTGCTATGAGGACAGGCTTAGAGAATTGGGGTTGTTCAGCCTGGAGAAGAGAAGGCTCTGAGGAGACCTTATAGTGACCTTCCAGTACCTGAAGGGGCCTACAAGAAAGCTGGGGACGGACTTTTTACAGGGGCATTTGTAGTCATAGCACAAGGGAGGATAGCTTTAAATTGGAAGGGGAGAGATTTAGATTAGACATTACAAAGAAATTCTTCATTATGAGGCACTGGCAAAGGTTGTGTGGGGAAGCTGCAGATGCCTCATCTCTAGAAGTGTTCAAGTTCAGATTGGATGTGACTTTGAGTAGCCTAGTCTAGTTGGAGGTATCCCTGCTCACGGCAGGGGGGTTGTATCTAGATGATTTTTAAAGTCCCTTCCAACACATATCATTCAATAATTTTTCTGTGATTTCACATGTGATGAATACTGAACATTAAATTGTTTTATACTCTCTTTGCTGTCACTCCAGTTTGCCAAGTTGTAGATTGCAGAGTTAATTCATAAACTGTTTAGGCCTAGTGTGTATACAGTTGAGCAATTATTATATTTGCTGCTCTAAAAGATTCAATATTGGCATACTTAGTGTTGTTTGATTTCACTCCACTTAAACACAGAAAGAGGTTTATGAAAAATTCTGCTTTTTTTCCTTTCCTAAACAGGAATTAGTTATAAAAACACCTTCAATGACACAGTCGTATAACCCTATGACAACATCTGAGAGATGCTTTCTTTCTGATACAGTTCAACAGTAGAAGTAAATTGTCTTGGAGACCACAGAATCATTAGGCTGGAAAACACCCACAGGATCATCGGGTCCAACCATTCCTATCTGCCAGTAAACCATGTCCCTGAGCTCCTTGTCTACTTTTAAGCACCTTCAGGGAAGGTGACTTAACCACCTCCCTAGGCAGCCTGTTCCAGTGCCCAGAGACCCTTTCCATGATTTTTTTTTTTTCTGATGTCCAGCCTGAACCTCCTCTGGCAGAGCTTGAGGCCATTCCCTCTTGTCATGTCCCCTGTCACTTGGGAGAAGAGGCCAGCTTGCTCCTCTCTACAAGCTCCTTTCAGGTAGTTGTAGAGAGCAATAAGGTCTCTCCTCAGCCTTCTCTTCTCCAGGCTGAACAACCCCAGCTCTCTCAGCTGCTCCTCATAAGACTTGTTCTCCAGCCTTTGTTGCCTCCAGCAACCACCTTTGTTCTCTTCTCTGGACTTTCTCCAGAGCCTCAACATCCTTCTCATAGTGAGGGGCCCAGAACTGAACACAGCATTAGAGGTGCAGCATCACCAGTGCCAAGTACAGATATATACCTTGAAATTTGTGTCCAATCCTCCTGTCCTTTCCTGGACAGCACATGCCACCACTTTGGATGGAAAATATTCACCAACATTTTGCACTGCTATGACCAAAACTAATGTTTTCCTGCTCCACACAGAGAAACAGACAGCAATTTCACGATTCAGCTTCTTTATGACTTGTTGCAAACAAAGCATTTGTTTTATTGGTTTTGAGACATACAGGACCTGAGATCATATTTTTAACTGCAAGAGGTTTCTCATAGCAACAGCCTGGGAGAAAAGAGACAGGAGATAATAATTGTAATTCTTTGTTAATCTTCTATGCTTTTCAAAAATATGATAACATTAAGGAATTTTTCCATGGACTTTCTGAAGTTGTTCCACATCTTCCTTTAAATATTTTGCTTTAAATATTTTGCTTATATTGGACATGCTCACTCAGCTGAGGCTTCCAGATGAATAAATTCTGGCTTTCCAGTTAAAAAGTGCTGGAGTCATGCTATTGACTCAGGAATCAAGTTCACAGTTTGCTGTAAGTATCTGGTCTTTATCCACCTAAAAGGTGCAACTTCTTAATAATTTTTTTGCTGGTTGTCTCTTGGGACAAAATTCAATTTGTTCTTGTGCTTCTATAACATAAAGAGAGTTTAGGGTTTAGGAAGATAGCTCAGGTGTTTTCTTGCTCTATATCAAGTAACAAGAGTGAACAAGGAGACATCACCAGTGTTTAAAAAGCAAGAAGTCACCATTCCCTAAGGAGCCTCCAACTTCCTGAAAATCAGTGACTAAGGAGCTTAACTAAATCACTTTTGAAAATGAGCTGCTCCCCGCAAATCACTTAGATTAGTCATGAAATCCCTACCTCTCTCATCTTCCATTTTCTACTTATTTGTGCCAGAATTTTGCTGAGTTGGCATTCCCTGCACTGGCAGTTACTGTTGAGATGCTGAAATGCAAATAGTCTAAGAAAGAAAATCAGTTTAGGAAAGCATTTGTATTCTGCAGTTCACATCTGAGCTAAAACTGCCTCACAATGCAAATCAGGATTAGCACTAAAGTGTGTTCAAAATGACAAGTCCTCGAGTGAATGCACAGTCTGCAGCTGATACAATCTATCTTAAAGATATTTCACTTACCGTTAAAGCTAAATGACTGTTTTTTTCATAGAATCAGAGAATTATTAGGTTGGAAAAGACCTTTGAGGCCATCAGCTCCAACTGTACCTGTCCACTGCTAAACCATGTCCGTAAGCGCTTCATCTACCCACCTTTTAAATACCTCCAGGGACAGCGATTCAACCATCTCCCTTGGCAGCCTGTTCCAGTGCTTGATAACCCTTTCTGTGAAGAAATTTCTCCTAATGTCCAATCTAACCCTCCCCTGACACAGCTTAAGGCCATTCCCTCTTGTCCTATCACCTGTCACTTGGGAGGAGAGACTAACACCCACCTCTCTACAATCTCATTTTAGGTAGTTGTAGAGAGTAATCATAGAATCATGGAATCGTTATGTTGGAAAAAAACTCCTGGATCATCTAGTCCAATCATTTCTATCTGCCATTAAACCATGTCCCTGAGCTCCTTGTCTGCCCATCTTTTAAATACCACCAGAGATGGTGACCTAACCACCTCCCTGAGCAGCCTGTTCAGGTGCCCAATGACCTTTTCTGTGAAAAATTTCTTCCTGATATCCAGTCTGAACCTCCCCTGGTGGAGCTTGAGGCCATTCCCCCTTGTCTTACCACCTGTCACTAGGGAGAAGAGGCCATTACCCTCCCCTCTACAACCTCCTTTCAGGTACCTGTTGAAAGCAATAATGTTTCCCCTCAGCCTTCTTTCTCAAGGTTAACAGTCCCAGTTCCCTCAGCCGCTCCTTGTAAGACTTGCTGTCTAGACCCTCACCAAATTCTTTGCTGTCCTCTAGACACACTCCAGAGCCTCAACATCCTTCTTGTAGCGAGGTGTCCAAAACAGAACACCGTATTCGAGGTGCAGTCTCACCAGTGCTGAGTACAAGGGCAGAATCTCTTCCCTGTTCCTGCTGGACATGCCATTTCTTATACACTCCAAGATGCCATTGGCTTTCTTGGCCACCTGGACACACTGCTGGCTCATGTTCAGTTGGCTGTTGACCAACACCGCCACATCCTTCTCTGCCAGGCAGCTTTCCAGCCACTCTTCCCCAAAGCCTACAGCACTGCATGGTGTTTTTGTGTCCCAAGTGCAGGATTCTACACTTGACCTTGTTTAACCTCATCCCATTGGCTTCAGCCCATTGGTCCAGCCTTTCCAGATACCTGTGTAGAGCCTCCCTACCCTCAAGTGGTATTATCAAAAATAGGCAGTTTAACAGTGGGGAAGGTAGTTTTTATATTGAGAAGGAATTTTCTGTCTTAGGCTCACAAATCTTTTGTTCAAAATTGTCTCATGCTAGTTAGATTTGTTTCTGGCTTTGAAGATGCTACTATTGAGGATTTTTCCTGACTTTATTTCCTCTAACTGACAATCGCTTTCACTCTACCTCAAATTAAAATACTTACTTTCAGTTATACACACCACGGTCTGCACAGCAATGGAGGTACCATAATGTGTTTCTGCCTCTCCAGCACAGTCGTTTCTTGGACTGTGCAATCCAGGTCTTTAGCAGCTGTGAAGTTGTCATAGACTCATGGGGAAAACTGCAAAAACTTGAACTGGTTTCTGTAAGCCATGGTACTGAACTTTTTCAATATACTGTAACTAAATCAAAATGTATTCCTGGAAAATTGTGTCATGCTTTACCAGAAATAAAAATAAAAAATAAAAAATTAATGCCAAGCTCTCATTCATTTTCTATGGGATAAAGAAGCAATAGAATAGAAGATAAAATCTGAAGTTAGGAAAAACTGTATCTCTCTTCTTTGACATACAAGTATAAACAAGTGTAGGTGGGCTTGTAGGCACACCCGTTTTGGCATGCAGCCTAACTGAGCCCATAGTCTTTGCATATCTATACAAAAAGATGGTGCACAAAATTAAGATGTTATTAATATAGTTTAGACAGAACCTCATCTTGACAGGCTGGTGATGAAATATCCTATTACCACTGATCATATTAATTATGAGATGTAATGAAGAAAATCAGGCAAAGTGGAATGGCTTGTTTCCTTAGCGACCACTTGTAATTTTTCTGTAATAAGAGATTGCAATCTAATGCATTCGTACAAGATAACTGTAGTTTCATCTATTTAATGCTGATTTAAGACCCATCAAGGCTCATTCTTAGAGCTGCAGTCTGGAATCTTTTAGAATATTTGGGGAAATTATTTAGATAAACACATGGGAAAATGGCCACAGGTGTTCCAAATGCTGGCTGCAAGCCTGTAAGGGTGTTACCCTTACCTCCTTAATGTTTTTCCTTCTAATAAATAACTTCATTAAGTTTACAGAGATCGCATATTCTCTGGGCAGTTGATATTATAAGTCAGATAAATTGTTTCTATACAAAGATATTGTGGATAGTGGTTGGAATTAGATATAACAGATGTGCTGATGAGTGATTGCAGCATGGAAGCATTAGTCAAGTTGATAATGGGCTTCCTAAAACATTCTGCTGTCATTTCATATTGCTGGATTAAAAGAGCAGCCTGACTGAATATAGAAGTGAAATAGAGAGGAAAGGTACATGACACATTCCTTAATATTCCACAGTATTCAGTATCGCTCAATAAGATTCAATCAGGGTCAGGATTTCATCCATTTCCCTGTTTAGGATACACTAAAACATGATAAAAATCCAAGAAATGATTAAGTTAATGAAAAATAGATTCTCACAGTACAACACACCTCCCTAAAAAGGCCTGCATTTCCTTCTGTGAAACTTCCATTTAAGTAATGCTAATACATTTCCCAAGGTAAGCCAAGCCCAGAACAAAATAAACTTAAAAAAAAAATTAGAAAGGTATTTCAATGGGTATTGATATTTTAAAAGATATATTTGATACCTGATTAAGCTGCTGTCTGGGTTCTTTTGATTAAGCACAGTTTTAAGGAAGTGAATCAGTCAAGTGGTGTAGTTCTGTTTTATGTCCCCAAAGCTTCTATTGGTCCGTCATGTACAGCTTCTAGGTAGATGGTACCCTAATCTTGGATGAGATCTCTAATATGTGCTGTGACCACAGACTTCCGTGACTGAGCCACTTATCCAGAGCTGAAACTCACAGGATTTTCTCCTGTAAATTACTCTTTTTCTAAAGAGAAGCTTATCCCAAATGAAATGGTCTACAGCACTGAAACTCCTATATTGTGGGAACATTCTACCGAGAACAAGGCCTGAATGCTGTGAGACTAATTGATACTGAACAATTCTAACAAGGCCTTAAGACAGAGAGCTGAAAGATAAAGAGGGGCCAGCTGGGAGGAATGCAGGAATTGGTTCAGTGGGAACCAGTACCAGCTGAAAGAAAAACGATTAATGAGAACTATCAACATAGTTAATTTTAGTGTAACTTGGTTTCTTAGCATGTGCAGTAGTTTAGCCAATAATATGTTGATAATAGCTTTATGGACAGTTACCTTTAACCAATAATACACTGTAGATACCCTTGTGGGCACCCAGTTATGTAGCCAAAAAGGGTTTATAAAGAAAGAGTTAAGCTCAATAAATTGAACACTCACTGATCATATTGATCTCTGCGTTTGATTCTGTGATGCTCCCATCAGCACTATATTACTTTTAAAATCATTCTTTTTCCCCAGACTGAAATTTTCAACTGTTTTGATATGAATCTTCATGACTTAGAATCAGTCTTGTACAGCTGCAGATTCACTTTTGCTATTGGTTTACCTGAGTGAAGAGTAGGAAAGGAAGCCTCCTGGGGTATTCACCAGCAGGTTGCTGCCACTAAAAAATTAGATCCTGATACACATCCACAGGAAAGTTCTGTCTAAAAAAGCTCTTGCAATTGAATAAGACTCCATCAAAATAAGGACAAAACATCAAAACTGAATATTTATTCCTTTCTACTTGATTTTAACTTACTGGATCACTTCTGCAATATTGACCTTGCTTGTTTTCTTGACTTCTGCACTTCTCTTTGGCTATTTTTTGGGTTTTATTTAGTCTTGATCTTGTTCTGTTTTCACTCATTTACTTTGTATCTGCCTGACTATAGTCCAGAACTAATCCAACTCTAGTAAGATTACTCAAGGTCTTTCAAATCCTGACTCTGCTGAAGGTGGTGATTCAGAAGTTGTCTGAATGCTGTGCTCAGAACCTATAGCTATATCATATTAAACCTGATACTTCAAAAGCTTGTGTGGAGTAATTCAACAATTACCTGAAGTCTCACTTTCCAATCTGCTTAATCTATATCGAATCCTAATATTATTTCTTTTAGCCATATTGATCCCCAATATGTTAGAATTTATAGATACACACATAGCCACATGCTTTTAGCTAGCAAGCAGCATGGTGTGGGCATGGAAACCGGTAAACTTTTTAATTTGAAAACCAGAATGGCACTTGAATGTCCTTTCTGAAAGAATGAATCATCATCAAATGCTACTCAAAATTGTGCTGCAGCTATAGAAGAAGAAAGTTGATGCTGGAAATATTGGAAAACAATTTTTATGGGGTTTCATTCTGACAGATACTTGTTCTTTTGAACAAAGACAAAGCATAACTGGGACAATGAATAAAAATAGTTCATAAGACTGACTGCTTTGGGGCAGACTGCCTGAGCTTGATATCTTGTTTTCTAGTTTTGTATCCAGTTCCAGCTGGAAGCTTGCTGGTTCTGGGAAGACTGAGAGGGACCTCTGCTTCTCTGGCAAATAATCTCATTACCAGTACATCTGCTGGTGTATTTCCATTAACTTGACTGCCACGATCTGGCTCAGTCTCTAAAAACCCAGGAGAAATTACCCAGGACTCAGGATGAGATGGAAGCAAGCCCTAGTCACTGCAAAGCAGCCCAACTCAAGGAGCTGACGAACAGGACTGGACCCAATATTGAGCTCTAGGGAACACCACTTGTCACTGGCCTCCAACTGGATTTAACTCCGTTCACCATCACACTTTTGGCCCAACCATCCAGCCAGTGTTTAACCTAGCCAAAGGTGCACCTGTCCAGGCCAGTGGTAGCCAGTTTCTCAAGTAGGATATCATGAGAAACAGTGTCAAAGGCTTTCCTAAAGTTCAGGCACACTACATCCACAGACTTTCCCTCATCCAGTAAGTGGGTCACTTTGTTAGTTTTATTGATAGCTTAGAGTTTTCCAAACTCTAAGCTATCAATAGCAAAGTCACTTTCTTCCTCTTTCCCATGCCAAGAATGCCAAGGAGGTGGCTAAATATCAAACAGATTAAACCCAACTCTGTTTGAGGTGTAGGCTCAGATTCATATATGGAGAGGGAAATACGATAGTAGGGGCACTACCAGCAACACTGTTGACTGTTGCTATGTCTCTTCCAGTGAAAATGGGATTTTAAAAGGGGAAGAAATCGTGTAAAACCTGTTAAAGCATCTTTTCTGGTATCTTCAACACCTCTGACAACACAAATGAAGTACCAGATCCAAAGTCCCTCTTGGGGATTATTCATTGCACTTGTGAAAATCTAGTTTCTCTAAAGCAAAAGAATGAGATCTCAAAATATTAATTCTTCTTTTTATCCAGTTTTCCCCCTTTTGCTTTCTTTGTTCCTTTTGTTTCATTGATATTCTACAAGATTATCTCCTTATAAATTTTAACAAAACTTGGAAATAAGCTCTTGGCTTCTGTCTCTTAGTACAGAGACCAAATATTCTCCATTAATCAAAGGGATAAAATGAGACTAATATATCAGGTGAAATGAACAATGTATATGAAGAGAAAGAAATGAGACTGGACTAAACAGGTGCAGGAGACTCGCAATACACATCTGTGTACTCCCCAGTTTTTATCTCACAGTACAACAAAATGCTGAAGACTTAACAATTCACAATGTATCATGTAATGATACTTACTCATCGCTTGTAAAGACTAATACCTTATGCTAAGATATTTATTGCTGCAGGTGGGCTAATGAAAATGCGTCCTACATGATTGTTACTTTAAGTGGAAAAGAGTGCCTGTCATAGGGAATGTTTTATTTGACAGAAACTTCTTCCTGTCTCTCAGCATAAAGTTGTTCATCAAGTACAGTGACATATATTAGGAATACTATGGGAACCAAGCAGTTTTATATCCTTCCAACTCAGTAGTAAAGTCTCATATTAGGGGTGGGTAGAGTTCTACTACTGACTTTCCCCATGGTCCTAAACAAGGCACATTCACGATTTTCTTCTCAGTCCCAGACAACTGCCCAGCTTCCAGCCAGATGAGCCAAGGGAAATTAATCCAAATTTTAAAACCTGTCAGGCAGCAAAGCTTCCTCCGTTGTCAAAATATCACTCTTGCAGGTAATTAGGACAGGTACCTGGAGAGGTGAGAACTGGGACTAAGGCTGAAATGAGTTCCCTGGGGATGACATGGGGTAAAGGGTTTCTGGTCTGATGCATGTGTCCTGGCCGTGAGCTGCCCAATGCAACCATGCAATGGGCTGAGCTGCTGTCCTTCAGGAGTCACAGCCAGAGCTGCCATTTCTGAAGACTTCCTTTTAGTGTTAAATATTTAGAGGACAAATGCATAGACAGGTCTTGGAAAGAGGCTAGGAAACCTGTCCAAGGAAAAGACATAACCTCTTGCTCCTTCTTCTGGCAACTGTCTGATCAGCAAGTTGCATGGCTTTATCAGGATTACCTTCACTCCTCAGCAACTCAGAGTCTGGTTGTGAAGTAAGAGGCAAATCTGAAATTCCTTTGCAGGAGACAGGCCCTGGAAAATCTGTGTGGTTTAGCTGAGTGGCCCTGAATTTTTATCAGTCCTTTTAATAGGCTGCAGTCCCAGTTTGAGACAGGGATCTGCAGAAGGAGCATCAGCAACTGAAATTCAAGGCATGAGTTAGCTGAAGAAGCACTTCCTTCTTCAGCATTTGCATTGGTGCATCTAAACAGCTCATTATTCAAAATTAAAAAAACCCCAAAACCAAAACCCAACAAAAAACACTGCAGTACACATCCAGCATAAATTCACCTTCAGCCATTCAGTTTGGAGGAGTAACAATTAGGAGTTTGAAATTTAATCATAAATGAGTTTCTTTCTTCTGTTGACAAAGGTACGTGTTCCTAGCACTCATATTTCCAAAGTCAGTTCAGCTTCGGTAAATGACAATAAATTGAAGAACAGTTTATATGCTGGTATTTATCCACTTTGTGTAATGACAAGGGATCTTTAGGTCAGGCAGACAATGGCCATACCACATAATCCCACCAGAAGCCTAGGAGTCCAGAAAAGTAACGAACATGTGTTTTTTAGAAGCTATGCAGAAGTTGAAGTGGTTTTGACTGTCAGAGGTGTATAAGCAGAATGAAGGCAGACCATAGTTTGGCTCTAAAACCACAGTCCTCCCTTATACACAGGCAAAACAATACGGAACCAGATGTGCTGTTATGCTGTACTCCACACATATTTACAGAAATAATCTACTTTCCTACCGTGTAGTTGGCCACCACTTTCCTCATCCTGTCCTCTACTTCTCCAAGTGAACTTATTTTCCTTTTCTTCTTCCTAATAGTCACTTGAATTTTGCTATGCTTCTGTGTAAGATCAACAAAAGCACCATTAGAACTTACAGCAGTTCACCCTTACTTTTGCAAAACTGCATTTCTTAGTTCACAGTGGTGCAATAATCTTCAGATAATTTTTAATGTAGAAAAAATATCCACAGAAATCACTCTTTCTTGCATTCCACTGAAATTCCCCAGCGGATCTTTTCACAAAGGAGGACAGCAAACTACACAGTTTATTGTGTGTTACTGTATCACAAGCCATGACTTCTACTTCCACTCCTACCCTTCCAACGAGATGTTTCAGGAAACAATCACAGAGAGATGAGGACATCTGAACACTCTGAAAGAAGTGAATGACCCTCACTCTGCTTGCATTAATTGAGGTTTTTAAAGCACAATTGCTCCACAGCTCCTATTAGCAAACAACAAGTGTTGGCTGCTCTGCAAGGGGTGAAGATCCAGGAATGGTGTATGGGAACAGGCTAAGTGCATATTAGAGGATGTTATGGGAGTACCTTAATGGAAAAATCCAAACCACCTGACAGCTACCATAATCATATGGAGTTTATATGCTGGTATCTGATTTCATGGTATTCCAAAAATTATATCTAAATGTAGTCTATGCATTAGTCACAGAGTGTAAAACAAAATAGAAATTTTGAATGTATTTGTATTTCCCCATGTAGGACTCTAAGAAAAAAAAACAAATGACTGTAATGCTGAAATCAGTTCCTCTGTAGCCACTGTTCCTCTGTAGGCATCACAAGCAACCAAATTCCACGGAAAATCTACTCCATCCATCATCCATCTTGGTTCATTCAAAAATTCCTCGACCAAAATTAATCAGTCAAAACCCATGCAACATTTCTGATTTTGTGCATTTCTGCTGTACAAACATTCTTATTTACCCCAATCTTTGCAGATTCAGAGAAAGTAATTGTTTATGAAGCAAATTTTGGAAGTGTACAAATACAGAAACCAGGAATTGACAGAAGCCCCAGCTGACAAAATTCTTTAAGATATACAGTGAAGAATATATTGGAGATTGTAGCAATGCTGCATTTATTTGAACATTTAATAATACTTCTGTGACAACCTGTATCAACCTGCATGACTGACTTCAATCATTTCTGTATGGGGAGAAAACCATTCACAATCCATTCAATTAGTCAGTGATGTGGTGTGACTTCCACTGACTTCACACTGTTAGCAGCACTTATGCTATGTTAGATAGCTGAATTAGAACTAAGCTATGGCCATTCTAAAAGCAAAAATTCTACTTTACTAATGAGTTCACCTTGAGACTTAAAAAGCTCCAAGTAACAAGGAAGTAAAAAAAATTAAGCATATGTTCTTATACACAAATATGAATTATCTAGAGACTTTCAAGTCTGATGTATTGAAGTATTTTACTGCAAACACTGCTCAATTATTTTTTAATTATATACATAATAGATGATGGGGATAATCACCACATTCACTAAAGAGTGTTCCTGTGTTTGAATAATTTCATTTAAGACTTAATATCTTAAAATATGTAAACTTAACATTTAATCAGACAACATCAGTTTCTACAATCTGTTTTCCAATAAATACTGCAATTACAGAAAAGCAAACAACACTTAAAATCAAGAGATAGATACTGATATGTCTCTAATTTAAAATTTCAGACTTTATAAAGAAAATTAAACACATTTTTTTTAACCTTTAAATAGGGCTAAAAAAGGTTAAAGTTAAGGTTAAGTTTTTTTAACCTTTAATCTTAAGTAGCATAAATTGTCTAGAATATTATCTCTAAGAGAGTGGTGGTAACAGTTTATTTTCATTTTGATGCAGTCAAGCTTTGTTTTTCAATATTTTTTCAAAAAAAATTATGTTTTACTTTCAAAATATTGGGAAAAAAAATATGGTTTTGGTTTAAAAAATAACTTGCATTCTTTGACAAAAAATAACTTTCAATTTTAACTCAAGTGTAGAACTGTTTTAAAGATTTTAGCTATCACTGAAACTGTTTGTTGATGATATTCCTGTGTTGCCTATGGTATTTTGGAGACCATGTATTCTTTTCAGAAGAGTTCAGGGATGTCCTATGAATTCCTTCTATGCATCTTGAAAAAGTATGCACTTAACAATAATTAAAACCTACACTCAAGAATTATACTAGAATTCTGCAGTTAGTATATTATTAGTGACCATTTAATTAAGTAGAAGGGTAGAAAAAAAGAAAAGAAACAAGTATCTATCTTCCCTATGTTTTGATGCAAATGAATGCAGTCAGGTGTCTAAAAATAAAATGAAAAGAAAATAAAACAATCCCAAACAAAATAAAATAAAAACAACACATGTATTTACGAGGAACAAGAATTATTTTGTCCCTGATTTGAAGAAAACATTTCTTGCCCTTTACTCAGGCAAGAAGAAATAATTGTTTAAATTCTTCCCTTTGTGACTTACTTTTACTGAAGAGACCTTGCAGAAAAGGCAGAAGTAGTGTGCTGTAATGAAATACCACTATTTCCTAAAGTTTCAGCTTGATAATATATGCTTAATGTATTTCATAAATATGCATAATTTGATTTTGTGGTACAATTTTCCATAAAACAACTCAAGGCACAGTAAAGTTTATACACGACATAAAATCTGCCAGAACTATTCTAAACCTTAGTTAATTTGGGATAAGGATCATTCCACAAAAAATCTCTCATGTGTAATTTACATCACTCCCAAGAGAAGGGCAGTTGGAGCCCAAGTCATGCAAATAAGCCCAGAGAGACAACACAGAGCACAGTATAAAAGTTAAGATTAAAACGATTCCTGTTATTCCTGTGTGAACAGATCTATTTAAACATCCACATCCTATGCCTCTTCACATCACAGCAGCTTATGTTTGCTTTTTCATCATCAAAACTTTACTGCAAGGCACATATCAATCTAGAAATTTTGAAAAATCTCTTCTATGTTTAATTTCATGTCTCATCTACCAGGATGCAAACAAGAAAACCACCAATTTAATTGAATGTTTCATCTCCTTGTGATATTTCTGGTTCACTTTCCTGTTGCATTCTTCTTTGATGAACACATAAAATAGAGTCCATATCGTAGAACCTGCCCCAGGCTTTTCTCAACAGGACATGAAACGTATATATGTACTTTACACAGCTGTATTATGCTGTGTAAAAGCTGAAGTCCAAGAAGTCCTCTTTCAATTAGTGCATTATCATTTATGATACTCAGTGTGAAAGTGTGATAAAATAATTTTTTTTTTCTGTCATGATCATCATTTGCACAAAGCCAAGCTATGAAAGAAGTAAGTCAGTCATACTGAAGGGGATTGTTTGCATATGTTAAATACTTATCTTACATACTTGAGAGAGTGCTGAGATGGAGTTGGTCCATCTCACGTAAATGGCATCTAAGAAAATAATTAATTTGCCCAAGGTCACATGAGTTACTTATTCTAGAGTACAAAATCCTCACACCTTCAATATCCCAAGGTCACCTTAACTATTGCATCATTAGTAATTCATATGCTGATATCCAAATGCACAGTGTTAAGAAGACCTTCTATATTACTCTCAAAGATGTCTTCCTGACTGATTCCTTCAAGATACTTGGAAAATTTTTCCCACCTCAAGAAGCAGATGTCTATTCCCATCCAGTCTCTCAGAGGTCTGAGATCATCCCATTACACAGGAACAAATCCCAGGTATACCACTGACCACCACCATAACTAAGTGTGGAGCCGTGTCAGGCCTTAGGGTTTGCTGTTGAGGAAGACATTGAACAAAGCTGGAGGATGGAGTTTTTTCAGCTTTTCATTCAAAGAAAATTTATGTTCCCTGGTACTTGAATTTAAGCATGTACTGTTTCCAAGAGACTGGCTGGTTTTCACTGTTCTACTCAGTTATACTTGAATGCGCGGAGTGGTTTTGGAGTAGCTCTCAAAATTTGAAGGAAGAGGGAGTATTTGGCTAATGCATAAACTGATGTTAAAGTTTTGTTGCTATTTCCCACAAACAGAGAAGCATATCAAAATATCAATAAAATAGTTAGGACTCGTTCTTCAGGTACCAGGATCTGTATATACCACGTGTTATGGTGAAGCACACAATTTATTCTTATGTGATGAAGGGCTAGATAGCGGCATCTAAGAAGTTATTAAAACCATCAGAAAAAATATATTACAGTAACCAAGAAACACTTCTGCATCCAATGACAATCTTCTTTGAAATGTACCCAAGACATAACTGTAGTGCTATTAAAGTAAAATTTAATTTCTAGTTAAGATTATTTTCCTCATTAATTAATAGTATCTACAATACATTAGAAATGCTTAAATGTATTACACTTTACACAGATTACAGCTCACAAGGACAAAAGATACAGTTTGGTGGGAAAAGAGAGGAGACTGGAAGAAGAAAAGGAAGAGGAGGATTAGAAAACTTTATGTGAACAATGACATTATGTGCAATTCCCTTAAAGTTAGATTAATCTTGCTTTAAGATGAGCTAACATTAGTGCCTTGCAAACACAGACAAAAACTGAGCTTAACAAATCATGCAATCACATAATAGTGATGGTAGGAGTATTTCTCGTAACCGTGTCAGAATATATTCTGAAGTAAATTAGCTTGGGTTTAATTTTCTTGTAAAAACCATATATATATATATATGCATATATATATACACACATATATATATAAATTTTGTTTGGAAAACAAGTGAAAATACATGTGATAATTGAACCTTACATTGATTTCAATCCAAATAAAACTGATTTTGAATTACACAGAACATGGAAAAAGTTATACCAGAAACTGCCCTGAAAGATACAACCTCCAGATGGGAAAGGAGCAATTAGAGAAGTTTACGTTTCCAGTTACAGAATGTGATCATGCAGCAACTATAATCATTTAGAGTCCAGAAGCATTTTTTTTTCTATAATCAGCTATTGCACTTTTAAAAGTCTTTTATTAGGCTGTCTGTGTTTCTTTAATCTTGTTTTATGTCCCTGACCCTCACATCTTAAGCGATTTTAATTAACACACACAAGAAGAGGTTTATTCACAAAGGAGAAACAGTCATCATACTCCCAAAACAATCAGCAGCGTAACTATCGAAACACTTCTGGTTACAGCTGGTTACTAGCCACATCTTTTTTTGTGCAAACCTGTCTCTTTCACCATGCTATGAGGCATTTATAGTTTATTGCCAAAACACATTTACTTTCCCAATACTGCAGATAGCTGCAAGGACAGTGTGTTTTCCTCTGGAGGGCTGCTGAACTAGCCACCTGCTACTATCACCAAAAAGGAGTGAAAATGAGTTCATGGAGTGGGAATCCAGCATAGGAAGTCAGATGCGACCACTTAGAACCCAGCCACCCAGAGGGCAATGTCAGTATATCATCTGCCACCAGATGGGGATGTATCAGAAGTGAGGTATCTTAAAGATAGAGAAAAGGTCACAGTTCCCCCAGAGGAAGATCTTACACAGAATAAAACTCAGCCCTTAGTTAAACTGCTGCTTTGTGTTACAAGATTCTTGCATCTTCCCTGAACCATTACAATAATGCTTTCTCACAGAAATACAAGGACTCTGGATTAGACAATGCTTTCTTTTGTATGAAACAATATTTCTAAGTCTAGAAATTTCTGAAGTAGGAAAGAATACTGCCCAAGGAAGAATCTAACCCCCTACTACATTTCAAATTGCCATTTGCCTGATTTCCAAGGTCTTGTCACTCATCCAGGACAAAACACTTTCTGTACATCCTGTTTTGTTACTCAGCTAGACTTTACAATTCCTTAACTTTCTGAACAATTTTGTGATGTCATCCTTGTATTACCACACTTAGATTTAGAAACAGCTTACGCAGCACAACTCCATAGCCAGAGAAAAGGATAAGGTTATTATTCATAGTAATTTAATTATGTGAAGTGTTTTTTCCCCCCTTTCTCCAAGAGAGAATAGTCTTCTTTTGCTGTAGCTTACAGTAGTCATTTCAGCCTCTCTCTAAAGAATGATAGAAGTCATTCTTGCCTCAGTATTATTACCTTGTCTCTTCAAGATTTTGAGAACTCCAGAACTGAGGAGTCAGCCTTTGCATCATGTAGATGATAGTCATGCTGCTGGCACATAGGGGCCGTACCAGTCTTGACAAATCAAACTGGTTCTCTGTTTCACTGTACCTCCTGCATCTCTGTGCCAAGTTTAGTCTCATTTGGAATCGCAAAAAACCAAACAACTAAACAGTAAAAGAGAGGATTAAAAGATTCAGAAAAATATACATCCATGCTTCTTTTCCCCCTAAGAAATCTCAATACAACTTTTCGATATGATCCGGTATTCTGTATAGCAAATATGAACCATTCACGATTTCAAGTTAAACAGTTATGGAAAAAAGCCTATCAACTGCTTCTCCAAGCTGGAATAAAAAGAGATCACAAGGAAGAACCATTTTAGCATATTAAGTCTTAAAATATTAATATTTATCTGTCCTTATTCATTAGGTCTCCTTGAAAACAACCGTGAAACCCAGAAGCTAAGTTATGGACAAGATGTGTTATTTATTCTGTTCCATATCTAAAACGTTTTCTAACACAAAAGCATGTGATTGCAATATTCCTGCCAGATGGGTAATGTATTCACAGTCCTCAGGAGAGCGGTGCTGAAACAGACTGTTGAAAAAGTATGCTAATGCTATTCCAAAAATGCCATTGCAAATGAGACTGGCCCATTTTATCTATCTGAAGTCTCATTTGTAATAATGTAATGAAGTGACATTTAAGCAGACACATAACAGATATTGCTTTATTCTGCTGCCTATGAGGGAACAATGAGAATGTCATCAGAAGCTGGAAGATCTTACCAGAACAAAAATAGTGTAATGACACAAAAGGGAATGGTTTATTTCAGCCTTCAGCACAACTGAAAGAAACAGAATTGCATTTTGTGATTTTTTATATACAATCTTTTCTTTCAAAACTGTTGATAATAAGTTGTCTTGATTTCCTTGGTGTTTTCACTATGTGAAATTAGTTATTCCTAATGCTTAGAAAAACAAATTTAAAACTTAGAAATGTGCTAACTTCTAAATAGTTAATTTTGTTAATTCTGCTCTTAAATGTATAGGAGATCACCATCATAATGCCAGACATCAGTTGCTAGGTGGCTGTAATATTACTCCACACAGACTCCTCTGTGAAAGGGAGATCAAGGGAGGACAATCTATGATGCATGTTTCAATTACTCTGTTCCAGTCATCACAAAAAGTGTCCATCAATGATCTCCAAAGCCAAAGGGACAAATTCAGTTCAGCAAAGTGAAATCGAAGATTTAGGTTGTAACCACTGCATTCTTGACCTGGAGACACTTGTACTGTTACAGGAAGAGGGTTATCAAATTAAACGCAAGACCTTTCAAGATTTCGTATTGATACTGAATATTTAAAATCCTGGTCAAATTCAACTTGTAGCTATAGTCAATGCTGATAGTTAAAAACAGATTTGCAGAGGCTTTATAAAATATTTGAAAATGTGTGATAAACTCAAATCCCTTTCAAATTATGTTTTTGAGGTTTTAAAGAGGATATAAGATGTTGCAGCAAATAAGCTGTCCTTTCCTTTTCAATATGTCATGTCAGATATTGAATATCTCCAAGGATGGAAATTCCTCAACCTCCCTGGGCAACCTGTGCCAGTGCTCCATCTTCATCATGGTAAAAAAGTTTTTCTTTATGGAGGAAACAGAGTCTGTATTTCAGTCTGTTATTCAGTCTATGTTCATCACTTCTTGTCCTGCCACTGGGAATGACCTAAGGAAACTACATCCTTTTGATACCCTCCTTTCATATATTTAAGTGAATTTAAATGATCCTAATGAGCCTTCTCTTCTCCAAGCAGAACAGCCCCAGTTCTCTCAGCCTTTCCTCATAGGAGAGATGCTTCTGTGGGCCTTTCTGGACCTTCTCCAGTAAACCTATGTCAGTCTTGTACCAGGGAGTTCAGAACTCCACACAGCACTCCAGTTGTTCCAACACCAGTGTCGAGCAGAGGGGAAGGATCACCTCCCTTGACGTACTGGCAATACCTTGCCTAATGCAGTCAAGGGTGCTGTTAGCCTTCTTTGCAGCAAGGCCACTTTGTTGGCACGTGTTTAGCCTGACACCTACCAAGATCCTCAGGTCTTCTTCTGCAAAACTTCTGTACAGTCAAGTGGACCCCAGCATTTGTTGCTGCCTGGGTTGTTCCTCTCCAGGTGAAGGACTTTGCACTTCCCTTTGTTGATCTTCATGAGGATCCTGGTGACTCATTTCTCCAGCCTTTTAAGGTCCCTCTGATTGGCAAAATCCTCTAGCGATATCAGCCACTACTCCCAACTTTGTGTCATCAGCAAACTTTCTGAGGGTACACTATTCCATCATCCAGATCATTAATAAAAATGTTTAACTGGACTAGGATTGAGGGGAAACTCTTTGGCCTGTAGTTCCCTGGATTCTCCTTCTTGGCCGTTTGGAAGATAGGAGTGACATTTTCTTTCCTTCAGTCCTCAGGCCACTGTCCTGATCACCATGATTTTTCAAAGATAATTGAGAGTGACCTTATAATGACATCAGCCAGCTCCCCCAGTAGTTGTGGCTGTGTTGTGTCAGGGTTTATGAGCTTAATGTATGCCTAGTTTACTTAAGTATTCCCTGACCTGATCCCTGAAATATATTACAGTTACTGTATTATTAACCAGAGACAATGTGCCCGATTCCTACAGCAGTGGTACAGGAAGGAAGGAATATAACCATTAAAGTAAATTAACCTTTTAATCTTGAATACATCTACTGATAGTTTTCTTATATATACACAGTAATTATTGCACAGCAAGAATCTGTTCACTCAGATGGAATAAAGGGCAAGGATAAGTGTTTTCTTTTTAATGTTTCTTCCCTCCTCTTAATGTTTTTCATGCACAGGCATGTTTTCAGGTTCTGGAAACTTTGATTTAAATATTTAACTTTGCAGATACTTCTTCTTTTTTGTTGCTCCTGGTGGGCATAGGATTTAACATGTGCATGAACATGCACAAGATACCACCACACACAGGAAACATCCATCCTCAAGATGAAACCAGCCATGAGAGTACTGCAAGTACTTATGAAATACCCATTTTTCTAAGACTTGTTGAGTCTTAGGGAAAAATTAGCCTGTTGAAAAAACAATTGTTCTAACTGAGTTGAAATACTGGTTGAAACTCATTCCAATCTATACATTTAATAAAGTTATCTATAAAAGAAAACATCACTATCACCTGCAATTCCTACTATTCTAAATGCTTTCTCTTTATAGAAGAAATTCACATACTTTTTTTTTGTCAGTCCTGCAATCAGAAGAATCTTATAAAGTTGATATTTTCAGCTTGTGACGCCTGAGCTGCATTTCCAAAGCAGATGATTTACTTTAATGCTTATGGCAAGAGAAGGGGAAAGTAGTCTATCTGTGTATTGAACTAAAAGCCACAGTGGAACTAAGTAAATGCATTCTGTTCCTCCTCCAAATTAATATTTTAATATTCAAAACATTGTTGAAGACTGAGGCCATAATTTCAAGTGATCTTATTTTGAACAGCTGCCTTAAACCATAAATAATAGGATTCTTGGTCTGGCTTAATAAGTCTCTGAAATAATGGCAAGCATGTTCATAATGAAATTTCCTTAAATATGTAAGATTTTCTAGAGGATTCAGAAAATGCTTGTATTCCCCCCTCTAAAGAAGCCAAAAGAACACATTCTTTCACCTAGTTGTTTAAAGTCAAACAGGTTCTGAGGGGTCACTTGGCTACTGCCAGAGTTGAAGATATCGTATTCTGAGTTCTTTTGAAAAGATGTCCTTGATTTTCAGACTTACCACCGAAAAAAATTAATCAAAGAAAAAAAGAGTTAAATTGAATTCTATTAGTGTTTCACCCTCCATTAAGCTGCAAACATGCAGTCTACCCTCCTCTTTAATACAAATATGAAAACACTGACAGCACTGCTTTGGCTAAAATGAAATGGAAAACTAGCACTACTAGTCCCCTAATTGAGATAAGAGCAGTTACTATTGGCAGAGAAGTGCCAGAAATCCTGTGTTGGTATACATTTAAGCCGTCATATTGATTTGTTGTATTCAGATTAAAAAGAGAAAAATGCAAAATAAATATATTATTTACCCTCAAATGTGCTACTGTGAATCTAAATTTTCTTGCCTATTTGTCATTCAGTTCTTTATAAAAAAAGGGAATGTAATATGAATCTCACAGCGAATTCTTTTTATCCTAATAACACTGGGGCTTTATGGATTGTTTAAAATGAGTTACAAATATTTAAAATAATTGTGGCTCTGCACTTTGGGGATTTATATATAAATTTCCTAGATAAATCCAATTGTTATTTTAAGTTTTTAATCCTGTCCTCAGGAAGTAAGAGTCTGTAAAATAGTAGTTGAAAATGAAATCTAAAGGAAAAGCTCTGAAAGATTCTGAACATTTGGGTGTATCAAAAAATAACATATTGCATAACACACTTTTGTGAGGTAAAACAGTCATTTGAAACTCCATTGCTATGTAATACATGATGTCAGCTAACTCATCAGGACACTCCTTTGAATCCCTAATGCAACACAAGCCCTGTTTCTAAACAGGAAGTCACCTAGAATCTCCCCTCAAAAGTTTAAAACACCATTCCCAAAATACTATCCTCTCCCTCAAAGAAGTCTCAAAAAATGGATGGATCTCTTCATTGTAGCTGGAGCCTGCTCTAGAAAAGAGCATGCAATTACCACAGCAGCCATTAAATGTCCTCTTATTCCTACACAAACCTTGTCTGTATCACACATGGAGCATGGCTGAGCTCTTTCATCTTTCTCATCTCCAGGGGCATTAGCAAGGTGAAACTGCTAGCTCTTCTGCCTCCCCTTAACAGTAACTTTAGCCTTATGGCAGCTGAGGATTGATGAAGTCTCATCTATCAGTTACCTAGAAGGATCAGTTTCTGGCTCTGGACTGCACACAAAGAAAATGATAGATACATGTGCGTATATGCAAGTATTTCTCCCTTTAATTACAAAGACTGGAATGAGCTGGCTGTTCATATGTTTTGAAAGAAGACATTATCCTTCCATCTTTTTCTGAGCAGCATGCAGGACAGACAAAAAGCCAGTCCACCTCAGGAGATGATCTGAAGCAGAGATTGTGTCTTGGTGAATGTGTGTTTTCTGCTGCTCTGTTTTCACTGCTCATTTCCCTGCAAATAGAGAAAGAGAGAAAACCTTGCTTTGCATACTAGTTTGCAATGGAGTCATACTAACTGGGTGTATAGGAGGTTACAGTCACTGCCCGCTATGGCTCAAAAGAACTTCAGGTATCATCCCAGTAGATACTGAAAACGTGTTCTGGTTTTTTCTCTTTTAACAAGGAAAGGTAGGTTGATAACACAGGTGTAGGCTTCAGTGCTTTCTACCACACAAGGAGAACAAAAATATTTGGACATATGAAAACTGAGATTATAGTAGAAAAATAATAAAAAATTAGATTTAAATTCATGTTTTAACAGAGGGACTGGAAGATAAAGTCAGTTGTTCAGTCACTGATGTATGACCTGGAAGTAACCGGATCAATCTTGTTGATATCAGTGGGACCACAGTTCACATGGAATTTCTTTCCATGTTTAAATAACTCACAGTGTATTGATTTAATGCAGTGTCTTGCACATACAGATTCCAAGTTGTAACCATCTGTAATGTGCCTGAGAGATGGTGTGCTGGCAAGGACTGCCAGTATATCACCACAGAGCAAGTGGCGGTGAGTACATCTGATGACAGAAAGGATGAAACAGGCACTGAGGGCTTAGATATTCCAAAGATCAGGCAATTGGGAATGAACACTATACCCTTTACAAGAGCTGAGGATTCATTAGCCCAGCTGAAGTGCATTTATACCAATGCACACAGCATGTGCAACAAGCAGGAACTGGAAGCTGTTGTAGGGCAAAGAGGCTAGGACATAGTTGCCATCATGGAACATGGTGGGACAACTAGTATAATGGGAATGCAGCTATGATGGGGTATAAACTCTTTAGGTAGTACAGGAAGCATAGGAGAGGTGGTGGGGTAGCCCTCTAATAGTAATGGTCCTACTCCATTACAATTTAAACATATGATGCCTTGGGAGAATATTGGAAGTTATAATATACATAGTAGATAGAAGGCAATTCAAGTTATAATTTCAACATTGGTCACTTTCAGCTGAGCTGTAGTCAGTTATTGGTGCATCCTCCTTCCCTGCTATTCCTTTTTTGTGGGTTAACCCTAGCTGGCTGCCAGGCCCTACCAAGGTGCTCTATCAATCCTCTTACTCAATTGGACAGAAGGAGAAATATACTACAAATAGGCTTGTGGATTGACATAATGGCAGGGGAGATCACTCACCAATTACTGTCACGGGCAAACCAAACTCAGCTCAGGGAAAGTAATTTAACTTATTATCAATCAGATCAGTGTAGGATAATGAGAAATAAATCCTGATATTAAAACATCTTCCCCCCTCAACTATTCTTCTTTTCCTGGTCTCAACTTCACTTCCAATTTCTCTAACTACTCCCTCAACTAGCACAGGGAGACAGGGAATGAGAATTGCGAACATTTCATCATATATTGCCTCTGCTGCTCCATTCTCCACATACTTTTCTTCTGTTCCAGCATGGGATCCCAACCATGGGAGGCAGTCCTTCATGGACTTCTCCAGTATGTGTCCTTGCCAAGAACTACAGAGTCATTTTTTTTAGCACAGAGGCCTTATAAAGTTCTTTATTACAAGCATCACCAGAAATGGGGAGTGTCTTCCTCAGTCCTGGGAAAGCAAGGGTGCAGACAGCAGTGGAACCAAACACTTCTGGGTCACACAGCAAGTGGTTGTCAGGGCTCTGACTTGAAGGACAGGCTAAAGGTGCTGTGTAATTCCGAGATGGGAGAGTTCCTGTACAAGTATTATCAAAGACTGGGTCCAGCAAGTTCTGCTGATCCAGGGTTTATACTGGCTCTAGCTACCAGTCAAAAATTGTCCTTCCTGTTTCAGGCAGCTGAATACTACAGGGTTTGCAGGCAACAGCAAAGGGGAACTGTGAGGGAAAACACCCCCACAAGGGTGGTTGAGGAGGATGTGGGGGCAGCAGTGGTGCTCACGGAGTTGGGAGGATGTCCCTCTCAAGAGGCTTGGGCATTCCTTTCTCCCCTCCAGTCCCTGCCCTGGGACAGTAAGTAACCGTGGCTTCTCACCGTTTGGCAGCACAAAGCAATCTTTGGCATCACTGGTGACAGCCAGGGGGAGCAGCTTCTCATCATCTCGTCTCCTCCGTCCACTGCAGAGCACAAACATGGGCAAACACGGGCGTGGACACAAAGTGGAGCTGCCCTACCGAGTGTGTGCTGTGATTTTCCAAAGGGCATCACCTTGGGGCAGCCATGCCAACATCAGTTCTGCTTGGGCTGCATCTTGTGGTGGGCAAAAGGGCATAACGCAGCTCCTGACCTCCGTCTTCAAATCCCAAGTTTCAGCTGATGCTGTGTGCCCGTTGGGGCAGAAGGCCTTCAGTGACATTATTGAGTGGTGAAGGGTGATGCCACTGGGGGATGGATTGTGACCTCACAGCCCTCAGTGCTTATCTGCAGGGACTGCCTGAGCCTGGCCCAGTCTGCTGAAGCCTGGACTCCTGTGAGGTCTGGAGGGCCGAGAGAGACTTCTAGTGGTGCTGGGTTGTGCTTTGGAGGCTGTTGTTGGCAGCTTTCAGTGCCCATCCCAGAGCAGTTCCCTGTGTTTTGCCTGCCCTGCCTGGTTCAGGCAGTGAGGTACCGCAGGACGTGCTTGCATACCAGAGGTGAGCTGTGCAGGGAAATATCCCCCCTGGAGTGGCTGTGGGTTGGGCAGGAGGGCTCAGGGAGCTGGGAGGGTGTCCTGCTCAAGGGACCTGGGCATTTCTTCCTTCCCTCCTGTCCCATTCCCAGGACAGTGAGTGACCACGGCTTGCCTCTATTCTGCAGTGCAAAACATCTGCCGCAGCACCACCAGTGCTGGGGAACATCTTCTCATCCTTAGTGCGCCCCAGCCCACCAGAACGTGCAGAGGGCATGGGCACGGAGGGTTGGTGGTGCTGCCCGATCTGCAATGAAGGACAAACAGACATCACCTTCTTGTTACCCTGCCAGCACCAGTTTTGCTTCAATTGTGCAATGCACTGGGTAAGGCAGCGGCCAAACTGCCCGCTCTGTAGGACACCTACACAGTCTATCGTGTTACAGATGCAGTTGGAAAATTCAGTGGAGCGTTTTACATTCAACGTGATACACCTTGCAGAGCCATCAGGTGAAGATGACCAAGACAATCAGGTGGCTGTGGGGCCAGTGCCTAGGATTCAGGTGGACAGCTTTCCTCCTGAGGTCTGGGCACACTTTTTCAGCAGCCACCTGAATCAGATCAGGCCCTTTCTGTTGTGGCTGCGACGGGAACTTGAGCTGCTCTTTGAGAACCAGTGGTGGGAGGTGAATGTGAGGGAGATGATTACTGTGAACAGGCTGTCATTGTGGGGGCTGCACCAGGCAGCACTGGTGAGGGAGCTGCAGCCCTACCTGAGAGAACACACAGAGACGTTCATCCCCCAGCTCATCACTGCTGCTGTGCAGCTCTGTGGCAACCGGGTCTACCAGTACGTGAGGCAGTTGGAAGCCCCTGCTGCCTGGGAGGACAATGACCCTGCAGCCAGCACCAGCACCAGCCCCATCACTCCCCAGGAGAGCACTCTTATCCCCCAAACAGCCTCCTCTAACTCTGAAGGCTCCAACGTGGAGGGGGAAGCCGTCGTGTTAGAGGATGCCATCCACCAGAGACCTGACCAGCCCCCATCAGTACTCATCCCTGCAGAGCAGGATCAGCCCCAAGATGACCAAGAGGAGGTGGTGGTGGCAGGTCCCTCTGCTCCTAGTCAGGAAAACTTGCCTGGAGAGCAACAGCGCTCCCTGAAGAGGAGGTGCCCTAACTCCCAGGACTCTCCCAAGACATGCAAGAAGCCACGGTACCTGGAGGAGGAAGCCAGCACATCCAAGACTGCCCTCCCTGTGGGTCCCATCCACCCCTCATTTGTGCCTATCCCAGCAGAGCAGGAACAACCACAGGAGGAGCCAGAAGAGGTGATAGCGGCAGGACCTTCTACTCCTGGCCCAGACAGCTTGTCTGGAGGTCACCAACGCCCCTCAAAGAGGAGGGCTCCCAGCATGCAGGACTCTCCCCAGCCCTGCAAGAGGCCGCACCACCAGGAAGAGGAAGCCAGTGTACCAGAATCCACCCTCGGTGCTGGTTCTGTGTGCCCACCATCTGTGCCTTTGCCTGCAGAGCAGCTGCAGTCCCAGCAGGAGCCAACAGATGAGGAAACAGAAGATCCCTCTGTTCAGGGCTGCAGGCGCAGCCCCTCTGCTCCTTGCCAGGAAAACTTGCACGTGGCATCCCAGCACTCCCTCCAGAGAAGAATGACCAGCCCCCAGGATTCTCTCCATCCCTGTAAGAGGCCACGCCACCAGCAGGAGGAAGCTGGCATGTCAGAATTCATCTCCTGTGAGTGTTGTGACTGCCTGCCACCTGCGACTCTCCCTGCAGAGCATCTGCAGCCCCAGGATGAGCCAGAAGATGTGATGCCAGAAGGTACTTCTGCCTCGCATCCTCCAGAGGCAGGGGCCTTTAGCCCCCAGGATGAACCTCATGGCCGCAAGTGGCTGTGCTGCTCCTGTCAGTAGCAAGGATCCATCAACTCTTTATTTGGAAAAAAATACTGTTTCCTTGACAAAGTCTCTGGGTGCTGCTTTCTCCCTCTTCTCCTTGCGCCTTTCCCTGGCCTACACTCCTTACCGTCGGTGGCACAAGCCTGCTGGGGAGCACGGCCACGAGCCTGCCGAGTCCCAGGGCTACGCGTGGTGCTTCCAGCAGGAGTTGCTGCTGCAGCCACACACAGGCAGCGCAGCAGATGCTGAGGACAGATTGGTTTGCAGGGCAAGCTGGTTTTACCAGAGTTCCAATGGAGACCCAACTGGGTATCAGCCCTTGTCTTCACTGTCAGTCAGCCAATGGAATTGAGATGAGCTCTAATCTTGCCATGTCCAACACTAGTCTGTCACTTGACAATATGTGAGAAACCAGGAGCGTCTCCAAAGTGGGTAACTGTTTTTCCTGCTGGAGGCATCTGTCTCTGTGCTGTAGTGTTTGTGTATGTGCACACAGAACTTGGTTTCAGTCACCTTTTGAAGCAAGGAAGAAGCCAGATGTGGAAGGAAGCGACCTTCCTGTGCAATAAAGTGAGTTCTTGCCCAGCTAGATGCCCACAAGTCTATGGGGCCGGATGGAGTCCACCCAAGTGTTTTGAGGGAACTGGCGGATGTGCTGGCCAAACCCCTTTCCATCATCTTCCAACAGTCCTGGATGACTGGGGAGGTTCCGCTGGACTGACGGCTGGCTGATGTCGTACCCATCTATAAGAAGGGGTGCAGGGAGGATCCGGGGAACTACAGGCCTGTCAGCCTGACCTCGGTACCGGGGAAAGTCATGGAGCGGGTGATCTTGAGTGCGATCGTGAAGCACTTGCAAGAGAACCGGGTGATCAGGCCCAGTCAACACGGGTTCATGAAAGGCAGGTCTTGCCAGAGTAATCTGATCACCTTCTATGACCGAGTGACTAAACTCTTGGATGAGGGAAAGGCTGTGGATGTGGTCTTCCTGGACTTCAGTAAAGCCTTTGATACAGTTTCTCATAGCATTCTGCTTCGGAAACTGTCGGCCTCTGGCCTGGACGGGCGCACACTCTCCTGGGTGAAAAACTGGTTGAATGACCGGGCCCAGAGGGTGGTGGGAAATGGAGTTAAATCCAGCTGGAGGCCAGTTACAAGTGGGGTTCCCCAGGGCTCAGTGCTGGGTCCAGTCCTGTTTAATGTCTTTATCAACGACCTGGATGAAGGCATTGAGTCCTCCCTTAGCAAGTTTGCAGATGACACCAAGCTGGGTGGAAGTGTGGATCTGCTGGAGGGTCGGGAGGCTCTGCAAAGGGACCTGAACAGGCTGGACTGCTGGGCTGAGTCCAATGGCATGAGGTTTAACAAGGCCAAATGCCGGGTCCTGCACTTGGGGCACAACAACCCTAAGCAGAGCTACAGACTAGGAGAAACCTGGCTGGAAAGCTGCCAGGAGGAGAAGGACCTGGGGGTGCTGGTTGACAACCGACTGAACATGAGCCAGCTGTGTGCCCAGGTGGCCAAAAAGGCCAATGGCATCTTGGCTTGTATCAGGAACGGCGTTACCAGCAGGTCCAGGGAGGTTATTCTCCCCCTGTACTCGGCACTGGTGAGACCGCACCTCGAGTACTGTGTTCAGTTCTGGGCCCCTCACCACAAGAAGGATGTTGTGGCTCTGGAGCGAGTCCAGAGAAGGGCAACAAAGCTGGTGAAGGGGCTGGAGAACAAGTCTTACGAGGAGCAGCTGAGAGAGCTGGGGTTGTTCAGCCTGGAGAAGAGGAGGCTGAGGGGAGACCTTATTACTCTCTACAACTATCTGAAGGGAGGTTGTGGAGAGGAGGGAGCTGGCCTGTTCTCCCAAGTGACAGGGGACAGGACGAGAGGGAATGGCCTCAAGCTCTGCCAGGGGAGATTTAGGCTTGAGATTAGGAAGAAATTCTTCACAGAGAGGGTGGTTAGGCATTGGAACGGTCTGCCCAGGGAGGTGGTTGAGTCACCCTCCCTGGAGGTGTTTAAGGTGTGGGTGGATGAGGTGCTTAGGAGCATGATTTAGTTATTGGTGGGAATGGTTGGACTCGACGATCCAGTGGGTCTCTTCCAACCTGGTCATTCTGTGATTCTGTGATTCTGTGAAATAACAGCTTTTCTCCCCCAAACCTATTAGCAAAATACTGCTGACAGCAGAAAAGAACAGTATGTGATATTTCAAAAACCAACAGTCTAACTTAACTTTAACAGCCTGACTGTTTGGATGCCTAGCTCTTTTTGTAGTGAATCACACCATGAATAGGGACAGCAAGGCATCAAAAAAGAAACCCAAATATGAAGAGAAAAGATGAAAAGAAAAGAGAAGCCAGCCACCTTGCTTGAGTATCCTTTATGAGATTGTGTTAGAAATTCAGAAGTGCAAAGATGCTGGTCCTTTTCCAGTTAATTGTAAGATTAATGTTGTATTACACATCTTGTAGGAGGTATGTGCCTAATGAAAGGACTAATGTGCTGTTAAGTGTTCATTAACTTGCTCATTGTTCATTAGTTTTGACCCTTCTGCAGCAGCACAGGACCACAAGATTGTGAGATATCTTGCATATTCTTTGCAGAAACTGTGCAAGAGGGCAAATGAAGCTTGGGAGTTTCTTACATGAAAGGGCCCACACAAGTTCTGCAAACTCATACTGCAAGTCCCTCAAAATCAATGGATAAGATGACAACAGAAGCAAGAGTAGCTGACCGGTTTCATGGACCAATCCAGAAGCATCAAGTTTTCAGCTCTGGCAGTGATTAGAAAGTATCATCGTAACTATCGCATATAGGGAGGAGTGCATCTCCCCATGAAGGAAGTGCCACATGGATGTATATGCCTCAAGTGCTGCATGCAGAGAAATGGTGACCTCTCTCTCAGTCAAGTGAGGAGGAAGCACAATTTCAGAAGTAGTCTGGGGAAGACAAGAAGAATGTGTAGGGTGTGACTAGAGAGACACACCTGAGGCTTTTGCTTGACATAGTGCCACATGAAAAGAGAAGGCTAGCCTCTGATGGGTCCAAAGGTAGTTCACTGGAATTTAGATAGTTACTGCACCAGTACACAAAATAATTCTACTTACAACTACATAGAAGCCTCTACTTTTTCCCATATTTTGACTTTGAACTGCATTTTCTAATCAAATATTTTCTTTAAATTGCAGGGTTCAGACCCTGGAGTTGTATTAAAAAGGCTGACACAGAAATCAGTGACTCCAACACAACTCCCTGAAAATCACATGAAATCAAAGACAAACAAAAAGACCAACGTAGAAAGTATGAACTTTTAGCCACATCTGGAGCCGGAGATATTCTCCTTCCAAGTCCTTGTGAGAATTTGATTTCTTAATTTGCAAATGATGCCAAATGTTCCCTTCTTTAAAATGGACCACTCTTGACAGTCAGAAGCCTGCTTCACCTTAGAGCAAGAAAAGGCTTCTCTTATTCTGTTTCTTTTCTTACGTATCTATAAGTTTGCCAAAGGAAGACACAAAGGACAACAGAAAACGAACCCCAAAAGATCTGGCAGTTGTGATTAAAGTCTCTTTATATCTACAAAGTATTGTTACACATTCATTCACAATTTTACTGCTCAAAGTGCATTAAAATGCCATAGTTCACTATATGTAATTAATGCAGCAGTGTGCTTCATAACTTTGTGAACATGGCATCATTTGATTTATGTGTCTTCATATGCTTGTTGCAATCAACTGCTTGGGATCTGTTTTTTGTTTACCAATAAATTCTAGGAGAATCTGTTCTGTGATCTTCCCAGGCACAGAGATGAGGCTGACAGGTCAGTAATTCCCAGGGTCAAATGTCATCAAAAGCATATAAAAAAAAAGGGTTGCTTGTGTAACTAATCACATATAGCAGATAACATCTAATTGTCTTAAATCATTAACACAGTCTTAAAAGCTCATGAGATGATGGTCATTCTGACTCTTATGCTGTTATTTCAGAGGGGAGTTGACTATCAGAAGAAGCTGAGACACCAAGAACTAGGAAAGGATTTGAAAACAGATTATTATAGCTAAATCCACAATGAGCAGAGAAAAAAAAAATTGGTAAGATTCATAGCCCAACTACTGGGAGAGTCGGGATTTTCTGCATAGCTTTTTGAACTTTACATGGCTATTTTCTGCTTTACAATTGCCTCCTGAAGAAGATGGTTTCTGATCTATCAACCAGATAGATAGGCTGATCCTCAGTAGTGACTGCTGAGTGCTTTAAATACTAAAATTCCTGTCAAAGGACTATAATTCTTATAAATATGAAATATATCTTTTTTTCTTTGACTATTTTTTTGCTTATTTATTTGTTTGTTTGTTTTATATGAAAACTGTTAACCACATTTAGCCTGTCAGTCCTAGGCTCTATTCTGAACATTCTCCTCGGAAACAGGCTCTGACCTGCAGCAGTTCAGGGATTGATCTATCCAGGAAGCCTCTCCACTTGGAAAAATCAACCTTTAGCAACTAGAGCAGGCCATTAATTAGGAACGTAGATGTATTTACCTTTTGAAATACAGAATGTTGATATTTTTGAGTACTGTAGGAAATCTGCCATTAGTTTGTTCTCAATATGGTTGTATTGATTTGACTTTACAGAAAGTAATCAGGAAGAATCAAAGCAGAAGACAAATCAAATCAAAACGTAATTCTTGTGTATTAAATTTGAATTTTTCAGCTTGTTGTAAGACCTCATGGCTTTTGCTGTATCTATTAAACTGTCTGTATCCTAGCACGTGAATTTTCTCCCTTTTACCTTTCTGATTCTCTTCCTCATCCCAGCACGGGGTGGCTGGATGAGGTGGAGCTGCTGGCTTGGGTTAAATAACACATATCTTGGAAGGGTGAAAGGAAGTCTTATAATTAATAGTCTAACAATGAACATCTTAAATAAAAACTGAATAGTTATGAACAAATATACAAGATAATTATTGCCTCTCATCAGCTGAAAATGCTGACAGCCTCCCAAGAAAGGTAGTCTCCTTATTTTTTATTGAAGAGGAATTTTATTGCATTCCTATGTGAGATGGTGCTCACACACTTCCAAATTCTACTTGAAAATGGCAGGAATCACCACAAGACTATTTCCATACTTCTAACATGTCATTTGTTTGAAAGACATTATCCTGAGTAAGGCCCTGTTCACAGCTGCATATAGATACATAGAATGAGTGCAAAGCACCCCTTCTCTCTCTCTCTGAAGGCTATAATGACAAGCATGCCTAGCTTTCCTCTTAGTCAACTCCAATGAAGAGCTCCAGACAAGAGGAAAAACCTGTGCTCTCCCCTTAAACGATTGGCACTTTATCTGAATAAAATGTCAGAATTTGTTAGACACACATCTGTCATTGAACCTTTGAAAGCAAAATGGCTAGTACAAGTTAATTTTTGTACCAATTCCAAGGATCCTATTTGACATAAATCATGTTACAGGCAAAGCCAGATTGATATCTGCTAAACATTCAATTGCAAGCAGTTAAAAGCAGTTTTAAAAAAGTGCTGAATGTTTTGACCTTGAAATCACTCCAAAGTCTCAGTCTGACAGAAGCAATTTTTCATAGTTCATACTTCATAAATCAGCATTCGCACTCCACCATGGTTAAGGAGGAGACTTACACTCAGTTGGTCAGAACTTTTCTGTAACAAACCAGATTCTAACTTTAATTTTTTGTGCAACTGCCCCAGAGGGGCTGTGCACTCTCCAGCCCTGGAGTTTTCAAGACCCGATTGGACAAAGACCTGAACAACCAGACCTCATATCATGGCTGATGCTATGATGAGCAGAAGATCGGACTGAAGTCCTCCTAAGTCCTTTTTCACTTGACTTACTCTGTGATTTCAGGTGCACAGCTTGAGTTTAGCTCTAGTAAATCTGAACTAACAGAAGTCAGCCTCATTCCTACAGGCTGTGTTTTGGAGTAAAACCTAGTTACCCACATGAGTAAAGGAGATTGCGTGTACAGAATCAGGCCTGCAGAAGGCTGCTTCTCAGCAAAGTCCGGGTGTCCAGGTCATGTAGCATTAGCAGGTCACGTGTTCCCCATTGAATTGGTGAACTGAGATCATAAAAATAAAAATAAAGAGGAACACACAAGCAAAAATAGTTTGTATTTCTCAGAACTACTATGTCTCTAGCCATGCTCATTTCCTAGATATACTCATTTATCTCAGGAGTGCCTTTTTTCCAGGATTTATGGCTGTGGGAATCTACATAGCAGGGCCTTTATGAACCACAGTCTCAAAAGTCTTTTTGTTCTGATAACTGAGGAAGTGTGTCTGCAAGCATCATCTTGATTGATCTGCTTTTCATTTCAAGGGGCAAGTACTAGCAAACGAGGCTTGTTCTTCCCACTCATTTTGCCAAGGAAGAAACAAAGGGAATGCTGTAATGGGCTCTCTAAGTAGGAAAAAGAGCTGAAAAGGCTATTCTGAAATTCTCTAATGACCTATGCACTTACATGTTTGTCTATATTACTTCCTCTCTGTACACTCAAAAATGAAAACTCATAATATTGTTCAGGAATTGTCAGTGTATTTTCATGGGCCAATGGCAGATGTGCTAAATTTCCCTGTGCATTTAAATGCCCTACGTCAAATTCAATCCAGCCATTGTTTTGCTAGTACACCTATTTTAATGTACAATCTATTTTTTATTAACCACCAAAGAAGTCATATCAAGTTACACCTAGCCACTGCCCCAGGGAAATAGATCATGAACAACTTCCAAATTGTCAAGAAGAAGCAGAAAAGTCAAATTATAAAGCATGAAGGAGAAGAAAGGGGAGTATCAGGAGAAGATACATGAATCATTTTAATGTGTCCTACCACTGGGATTAATTCAAGTCAGAGAAAGTAGTAGTCTAACTTATTGCCCAAGCTGGTGCATGCATGGAGCTTTCTCTTTCATCAGTGATTCTCCACAGTAAAGATAATGTGTGCTGTTTTAGCTTAGATTTTTTTTATGCTTGAACTGAAGACAGTATGTTAATTTCAGCAGAGTAGAGCTAACCATCTCTCTTTTGCCTGAGTTGAGGTAGGAGTATAAATGATCTGTGCTTTCTGGCAAAAAGGAAGAGGTCCACATCATACATATATAAACATATGTGTAAACACAGCCTCTGACTCAGCTTCCTATAGAGACACTTTCAGAAAGGAAAGTGAATAGTAGAGAAAAGAAAAAGTCTTCTGAAAGAAAACATCAAAAGTCTGACTTAATTTTATACAAAGAAAACATATTTTACCTGTGAGATCAAACAGTAAATTAAACTTCATGTGCAAATTTGCATTAGCTGTATCCATATTTTTGTCCATTATCCCAAAATTATTTAAACATATATTCAATAGTGATAAATAAGTAGTAACAACACAAAGAAACTCTGCAAGATAACTCGGGGTTGTGGGCGAGAGTGGAATACGTTTTACTAGTAAAAGATTAGAGGGCAGAAAACCCCCCAAATCACAGTTTAATTTAGTGGATAATCTGTGGAAATGTATTTGACCACCATTCAATGTGCCAACATAAAGAAGAGGAAATACCTGAGGCTCAAGGAATCTTCATTCTAGCAAAGGAAGGTTTGGTATGGTGCAGATGGTGAGAATAGTAGCTTTCCCTGACAAATGACAAAACTGACCAGCTGGCAAGCAAACAGAATTAGACAGTCTAAAGGTACTCTTATCAATTGTAACAACAAAACACTTTAGAGGCTTATCAGCTTTGTAGATAAGTCTTTCATTCTCTTGCCATCCCTCCACAATTTGCTATTTGAGAGGTAACCCTTGGTTTCACAGGATGAGTCAAAACTACAAAAATGAGGCTGACACATTCCTTAGATCTCAATGTAACTCAATAACATCAGCCTCTCTGGGAGAATAAATGCCAAGGTACTTGCCCATGGACTATGGACATAGAGGCTTAGGTATGCAACTACACATGGAAGGGCTTTGTTGTCCATAGACAGGAGAAATGCTTGTGGACTAGAACACTGCAAATAGATGGGCTGGCAGCCTTTCCAGGAACAGCACAGGAAAAAAAAACATTTCAAGTGAAGCAGAGTCAGAACTGAACCCCATGCAAAGCTCCCTGAAAACATTCTCCTTACACCTTGAAGGCAGTACTGCCATCCAGGCTGGGTGAACACTCCAAACATGGTTGAATTACTGTGCTGTAAGATATATTAAGGAATACCACAAAGCTTTCATAACTGAAGGAAGAAGGGAGAATACAAGCCCAGGCAGCACTGGACAGCATTTGAACTACCATCTGACCTTGGCACCACCTGTCTTTAATTCTTCTTGGCAATGCAAATCATACCATAAATGCATCAATCACAGCAGCTAAGGTATTTTTCAGCTGGCAGAAATGACACAACCCTAATATTCAGTTGTTTCAGTCCAGGGTTGCTAATTCTGCTGCAGCTTAGAAAAACATATATTTGTGCATGTATGGGTTTTTTAGAACTGAGCATTTGACTCATAATAAAGATTATCTGATTAACTGATCTGCTTTCCAGTGCCAGCCCAGCCATTTTCAGCTGCGGTGAACAAGTCTCCACCTTCCCTCTACCTTCTAGTTCTTCCCTGTCTGAAACTCTTCTCTGAGCTCCAATTGAATCTTCAAATTTTGTGTGTTCTCTTGAAACTGCTTTAATTTTGTTACTTTTTGGCAAACAGAACATTCTGAAAACTTTTTGATCTTCCTCCATCACTTCTCAACAGTAAAGTATGGCACAACTGCTATAAGCTTCTGTTATGCAAGGGACCACTTTGCAAACATCACCTGGGGACAGGCTCTGAGCACCCTATGCCTAACAGACCTAACAGACCTCAACCTATCTGTTGTCTGCATTGGCCCACTGCAAACCTTCAGCAGATCATACTATAGCTTTCCTGTTATTTATTTAATTTAAGAAGCCTTTGCTTTGAAAAGTATCCTCTTTCCACATTGTTCAGGAAATTGCCTACCTTTCCCTTTTTACAAATTGTTCTTTATTTGTTTCCATTTCTGTCAGGAGTTGGAATACAAGTACTGGGTCACAACTGAGACACCATCTCAAATGTTTATCCAGAAATGTGAAAAAAAGAATAAAATAAACATCACGGTGTTCCTTTCACTTTTCTTCTTCACTTACAAATATTAATAAAATACTGTTTTTCAAGCCAGTTAATCTGTAGGGGAAACCACCCCCTGATGTAGCAGATTAATAGAAAAACATACACTACCTAGAGTACAAAGATTTAACGGCCCCTATCTCCAGTTCTGCAGTGAGGCTCTTTGGAGGTCAAATTTTCTACTGCCTTTCAGTAACAGTGGCTTACAATCCTGTAGTCTTTTGTCTTTGCTGGTAGGCAGCAAGGTCTAAATTAAGTTACAACATACTAGGTAGTGCCAGCTGTTTTCTTCTTTGTTATTCTGGTCAATGCATCATTGCATCAGCTGTTCCTCCCTGTTAGGCCCTCCTAGAATTTCCACTTACCATTGAAACTTAGTATTGTCATCTGTTGTAAATCATTCTTCCAGCAAAAGGTGAACACAGCCTGCAGAACTCACAGTCTTCCCAAAGAGAGGAAAATCTTGAACAAGATAAATGTCGTTCATTTATTGGTTCATTTCCTTCTACTGCTATTTCTCAGCTGTTTTAAAAAGAGAATTTCCATGTCCTTCTCTCCTTCCCCAAATGTTACATTCTTCACCCAAAGCCTACAGACCGTTCAGCTGGTCTACGGTGAATATCTGCCCTACATGTATTTAGATACCACCAGTTGTGTCAGCCTTTTTTCTTTAAACTAGCAACATTTTTGTGACTTTGGAAATGCCTCCTTTTTTATCAAGGTATCTTCCTGAGCATAACTAGATTATATAGTTTTTGAATGGATTGGGTGCAGCTCTGCAGAGAGAACTAGGGGGTATGGATGAATGAAAAAATGGACAAGAGTCAGCAATGTGCACTTGCATCCCAGAAAGCCAGTGGTATCTTCGGCTGCATCAAAAGTAACTTTGTTAGCAAGTTGACAGTGGTGATACTGCCCCTCTACTCCAGTATAATGCTGAAGCCTGTTACCCAGAGGAACTGTGAATGCCCCAATATTGTTAGTCTTCAAGAACAAGTCTGATTCGGCTTTAAGCAACCCGATCTAGTGAATGATGTTCCTGCCTTTGGCAATGAGGTTGGACAAGATGATCTTTCCAACATTGGCCTCTCTATGATTTCAGATTTCAGGGAAGATTATAGAATCTTTTGGCTGGAAAAGACCTTTGAGATCATCGAGTCAAACTGTATCTGCTTACTACTAAACCATAACTCTGAACAGCTCATCTACCTGTGTTTGAAGTACCTCCATGGATGGTGACTCAGCCACTTCCCTGGACAGCCTGTTGTAATGCCTGATAACCCTTTCAGTGAAGGCATTTTTCCAGACATCTAATCTGAACCTCTCCTGGTGCACCTTGAAACTATTTCCTCTTATCCTATCACCTGTAACATGGAAAAAAAGACCAATCACTAGCTACAACATCCTTTCAAAGTGGTTGTAGACAGTGACAATGTCTCCCCTCGGCCTCCTTTTATCTACGTTAAACAAACACAGTTCCCTCAGCTGCTCCTCATAATACCTCAGGACATGCCTCCCATAGAAATTGGGGAATATCTAGGCACTCTGGAATTTCAGGTACTGCCTGCTTCCTTAGACCTTTATAACTCTTGAAACCAAAACAAAATGCATTTCCAAAAGACAGGAAAAACAAATGTTCTACTTTAACAGACCTTTCCTCAACCAATAAGAAAAATACCCTCAAAGAACAACATAAAAAGTCCTCAAGAACAAAATTCCATCTTTGTCCACAGAGACTGCTAAACACCAATATCTGGTAATGGAAATCCTCCATTTGCATAGATTTAAAGTGAAATCTCCACATCATGCAGCACAGAGAAATTCTGTGTACCAATAATGACTACAAAACATGAATCGGTGCCAAATTATATTCTATTTTTCTTATCAGAGACTAAAAGATCTAGCAAATAAACAAGCTCTGGTGAGAACTTGATCCTGAATCATAATTGTATTTCTATATTTCAAACCAATAGAATTGTTTCAGCATGGATTTATGGTTATTGAACATTATTGAAAGAGCCAGTAATAGCTTTGGCTCCAGTCACTGCTGAGTCTTGAAAAACCACTTTGTATTTATATAGCTATACTCTTTTTGTCCTATTATTACAAAAGCAAGTATTGGCCAGTTTGAAGGAATTTGTTGAAATATTACGTGAAGTAGATAACATTTACCAAGAGAGTAGAGTAAAAATGACTTTTTGCAAAAAGAAATTAACACAATACTGCTGAATGAGAATCATACATCTGGCTGGATCATGCATGACAGAGAGCATGCATGACAGAGATATAGAGTTTAGTGGCAGAGGGATGTTATGCTGTTCAGTTTAGAACTGAACAAATTTTAGAACTCATAGCGCCTTCTGGGAAGAGCTAAAGAAAATAATCTTTACAGCCAGGAGGAAAAGAATTATTTTAAAATTCCAGTTCCTTTAAAATATTTGAAATATTTTAAAATAAAAGTAAAAGAGAGCTAACATTAATTCAGGAAAGAAAAATCTACCAGCAGGATAGGTAATGGACAACTTCATTGTTAAATATTTTGTGTTTCAAATAAAGAGAAAGATAGTTGACCCTCAATCACTATTTACTCTTCAGAATCAACTCTGCTGTGTGGATCAAAGTTCTAGCAGTGTACAGTCTCTGCTTTTGAGGTGTATAAGAGATTGCCATTTCACTTGGAATAAGATTCCAGTGTTTTTGAATTCAGAGCCTAAGCAAGTCTTTCAGCTAGTTTTATTTCATATATTTTCAGTATCAAAACTTTTTTTCTTGTGTTGCTGTTTTGAAAGCAAAAAACATTACAAAGCCAAACTCAGTATAACTCCACAAAGAATATGTTTGGTTTAAGTCTTATTAAAGCCCAAACTTCATGTTTGTGTTAAGAGTCTATGCACAATACTCAGGGCACAGATTTCATGCATAACTTGGAGAGATGTTCTCATATGTGAGAATTTAAGATGGGTATGCCATGAATGGGAGATTTAACAGCACTGAATTACAGGCAACAGGGAAAAAGATAAATTATATGATATTTACAGGTATAGTCTTCTCATAGTAATTGTGAAGTCAGATCAAATAAGTAGAGAGAGACATCTATCCCAGTTCCACTAGTCCAGTTGTTGGTAATGCTTCTTTTGTTAAGTTTTCTAGCAGTGATTAAGTGGCTATCAAGACATAAGTAATTATAGTCTTTTTGCTGGTGGAAGCATTTAAATGTAGCATCATTCCTAGTTAATGCTGGCAAAGGAGAACAACAGTGAAGATGCAGCATCATGGAAAAGATTTGTTGGGTTTTTTTTCCATTTATGTAAGGCTTTGAGGGTTCTTGACTTACATGGGTCCATCCTAAGTTTCTAAATGATAGTAAGAATTGCAGGGGGAAGAGGTAAAAAGAAAATAAATGTGAAAACAGAGATTGCAGCAATGACTGTAGTGAGTCATGGTTTGGAACATTCCTGGAATGTCCCTCTCTGTGTGCTGTCAAGTTTGGTATTGGAGTGATTGCTAAGTATCATGAAGTGATTACATGGAACATGCAGTCTAGACCACTTCCAGGCTGGGGAGTGGTTGGCAGTTTTGCTGATGCTGAGCAGTTCAGCCCTTCCTCCTACTTTCAATTATATTTTTGTGAGCCTGTTCTTGCACCAGCCCTGGGAAGCCCATGACTACATACGGCTCAGTTAGGTTTAGGTAATAGCACACTGGGCCATTTAGAAAACAATTGCTTTCTCCAGGCACAAGTTACCTTTCCAATACAACCACTCCAAGTCATGGTGATGCAAGTCCCAGTGAGGTTGAGGTGTAAGAGTGAATGCAGAGACAAAAAAAAATATATTGCTGTCACTGAAGTCACTTAAGTGCAGCTTTACAAAAGTTTATACAGGCACTGGAGAGAGGTCAACCACTTTCAGCATACTTACAAGGATTGACTGGGGCAAGAAATGTTTTGCTGTCTTTCTGCTGCCAAAGAAAACAAACATTGGTTCCTATTCTTTGACTGTGGTTCCACATTAGACATTTTTCACTGCAAAACTGAAAGAAGGGGAATCCTGCACAGCGGTATTCTTGAGGATGTATTTTCACAAACCTTGTTTATGGTGATGGACTTAATCCACTGAGTTTGACCTATGATGCCTATACCACAATGGTTGTAAAGCTGTGTAAAGGAAATAATCTTTTAAAAAAAATAAATTAAAAAAATATTGAAAAATATGTAAGGTTGGAGAAAGAAGGCTGTCTTTTGACCATATTGGTATCATGCAGAGTTCTTCTTGTTCCTAGTCAAATGAATGACATCCTGGCTTGTATCAGAAATGATGTGACCAACAGGTCCAGGGAGGTTATTCTCCCTCTGTACTTGACACTGGTGAGACCGCACCTTGAATACTGTGTTCATTTCTGGGTCCCTCACCACAAGAAGGATGTTGAGGCTCTGGAGCGAGTCCAGAGAAGAGCAATGAAGCTGGTGAAGGGGCTGGAGAACAGGCCTTATAAGGAACAGCTGAGAGAGCTGGGGTTGTTCAGCCTGGAGAAGAGGAGGCTGAGAGGAGACCTCACTGCTCTCTATAACTGCCTGAGGGGAGGTTGTGGAGAGGAAGGTAATGGCCTCTTCTCCCAAGTAACAGGGGACAGGATGAGAGGGAATGGCCTCAAGCTCCACCAGGTGAGATTTAGGCTGGACATTAGGAAAAAAAATTTCCTGGAAAGGGTCATTGGGCACTGGAACAGGCTACCCAGGGAGGTGGTTGATTCATCTTCCCTGGAGGTGTTTAAGGTGCGGGTGGACAAGGTATTAAGGGGCATGGTTTAGTGTTTGATAGGAATGGTTGGACTCAGTGATCCGGTGGGTCTCTTCCAACCTGGTTATTCTATGATTCTGTGATTCTATGAATATTATCTAATTACAACTCAAGGATCTATTTGGTATGCAGAATACATTTCTGCAACCTTTGATTCAAGCTTGTTATTAAAGAGGATGCCATTAAAAACTTTCAATGAAGTATTTTTGGAAAGTGAAAGCTACTGAAGCAGTTTCTGCTTATAGCTGATATAACTTGTTTTAATGACTTTCTCTTTCTAATAGAACTACTGATTGTTGCATACATCGTGAATAGAAGAGTTATGGTTTCCTGGATGAACTACATTAATGTCATATCCAGTTTGAATCTATATGACAGACATGGTTAGTTCTGGGAAAGATCCCACAGCATCTGTTATTCTTGAAATATCTGAGAATTTATTGCTTACAATGTCACTTGACAAAGGGTTATGTTTTGCTTTAATAAATTAATAGAAATTAATGGTAATTGTAGGCTTGGTCTCACTCCCACATTTAACAGCGCAGTTGTTAGTTGTTTGCATTGGCAAAACTTTGTTTCAGCAGCCTGTGAAAACTAGTCTCCTATTTCTTGTTTTCAATGATTGGTTTTTTTGAGTGGTGGGAGAAATCACTCCCTCTCAGACATTTTTTCCAAAGAGGTTTAAAAATCTCTGTGTGTCTTTCTTACTCCTTTGAATACTTTTTTTTATTTTGTATTGTGGCAGGAAGAGGTTTTCAATAAAGATGTCTGTGAATAATCAGCTAAAGGGAAGAAAAATATTATGAGTTACTTATAACCACTTATCCTTACTTGGATTTCAGTATACCATCTTCTGCTCATAGCTCTTTTACTGTGTATTATAAGGAAGAGAACTTGCAGACTTACTCCCATGTTGCCATAAAAACAAGACACAATCACACACCAAAACCTTAACTCTCTTTTATTATAAAGTGACGGGATTCTGTTTATTTTTGACTCTTTCAACTCACTTATTCCATCAGAATTGTAATAATTATGCATTAGAATGTTTAGGTAAATCCAATCAAGTACCTGCAGGAACATGCTAAGAGAATAAACAGCGTATCAAATATTCCCATAGCTTCCTGAATATTTCTTATTAACTCAGATAAACATGAGCAGTGGTAAGGCAAAATATTGCCTTCTCATTTAGTAACAAATTAGTGATGCTTGACAGACACTACCTGTAAAGAAAGCTGACCTTCAGCTCAATGAATTCAGTGGCTATGTAGTCAACACCTGGGATATTTTTCTGGGAATATCTGCATGAGCTCCCAGATATCTTCCAAGTTAAACAGAAACTCAAAGTAGAAAAGACATCTTGGGTTTCAAAATACAACAGTTTGTAATTTGGAAGATCTTTCACAGAATCACAGAATAACCAGGTTGGAAGAGACCCACTGGATCGTCAAGTCCAACCATTCCCACTATTCTTCATAGTCTTATGGATGGAAGAATAACTACTGTGACTCCTGAGCTTTTACTTTTACCTTGAAAGATTTGTTTGCAACCCACACTTTACAACCACAATGTGAATGTATGAACATATGCAGGAAGATCAGAATAAAACAAGTAGAAAAGTCTTAGGCATGATGCAATAGCTATTAACAATAAAAGGGAAAAGTAAAACCTGGGAACTATGGGTTTTATTTTTCTATAAAACCATAGCTGTCCAATAGATCTGAAACTTCAACACAGAAAATAAACTTTCAAATATACTACCCTTCTGAACAGAGTTAGGCAATGTATGGAAAGAATTCAAGCAGTGGATCATAATGAACTGAATCATTACTCATTTGATAGGTATTTCCTCATCTTCATGCTTTTTCTAGATTCTATATGCCAAAATTTGGCCTCAGAGCACAGCCTTGTCGGCATTCTTGCTGGTTAATTTTTTAGTTTGGAAATACTCTAATTTGGGGAGTTCTAAGGCAATGAAAAGATAACGCTCCTAATTGTCCTTGTTTATATAATGACTAATCTATTTACTCAAAGTTTCTGGTCTCTTGCAGACAGATTGTTTAGAACTAAAGGAAAAAAAAACAAACCAAAAAACCCAAACCCATAATTTATTTGGATTTTTACATGTTTAATGCCTACCTGGAACGTAAAAATCTCCAGCAAGGAGCAGTCATTGCTAGGTGGTGAAAAGATTCTCTGTGGCAAGGGTCCTAACAGTGAGAGTCTTCTGCTGTAGCTAGTGAGTCTTCCTGAACTGCCATCCAGCTCAGTTCTAATAATCCAGATGGCCTATGGCCGTGCATGACTAGTCCTTCACAAGCTAATTGTCCTAAAGTATATTCAAAGCACTTTGTTAACTTATGTACGTCCAAAAGATTGTCCTAAGTGACTATTTCTACTTCTGCCATGACAGCTTCTAGTGGCTTTTTATAAGTCTTTTCTGTGTAGAAGTAGATTAGTTTTGCAGTGAGAGCCATCTAGGACAGCCATTTAAAAGTCTGGATTATCCACCTACAATGTCAAATCACACTTTTAAAATTCTAGTAGTCACAGTAGGAGCTGCCTGAAGGAATTTCATATGACAGCCAATTTTTCCTACCCAGAGAGCTCCTGCACTTCTCAGTTGTGAAAGGTGTGAGAATCTCACTCAGCCACCCAGTTTTGAGTTGGTCAGTTGTTTCAAACCAATTATTTATCTCATCTCTGGAAATACCTAGAAGTGAATTTCTGGACCACTCAGGGAATTAATGTGTTAAGATCACCAGGAATGCACAAAGGTATATCCCTGATATCTGGCAATATTTTGATTAAAACAAACTACCTGCAACTCACTTCTAGCTTAAACTCCATTTCTTTTTCCATGCTGGTGTATAAGTAATGAAAGAAGCTTTTCTCCTGCTGTGAGAGGCCAGTCTTTAGTCTTAGATTGTAGTTATGACTGCTCGCTGCTCAACAGATGAAACTGTCCACAAAAATCAGCTCTGACTTTGTAAAAGCTACTCAGGCACAACAGATTGGATTTTCATGAGGAAAGTGACCTTCAAAAATGTCCCAGCACCACGAAAAGCAAACAGAGACAGCACACCAAAACCCATTTGTTCCCCTTGTGGTTACTGATAAGCTGAACCCAACAGGGTTTATCCATTTATCTGTTTGATGGAGAGTCAGTCCTCATGCATGTTTCTGGCACCTGAAAGGGTGTCAAGTACACAGTTAAAGGAAATGCAGAGAAAATGGCTATTTCTTACCATATAGGGTGTTTAAAAAGATTCCCTGGTTGGAAGATGCTGCCCTACAATTGTGATGTAGTAGACTTGCTAAGCCTGGCAAAAGGGAGTAGTTCTACTTGAACAACAACCAATCTTATCTTGTAAGACAGGTGAACCTGGTGATAGTCTCTCAAATCAGCTGAGTCACAGCTTGATATTGCTTCAGTTAAGAATAGAAACACCCTCAAAGCTTGTACTGAGCTCCCTGCCCATAAGACTTGGGAAACCACCATATTACTTGCCTTCTAACAACACAAGCAGCTTTGGCAGGATCCAGTTAACACATAATAATTGACTTAGTCCCATGTCACCAAGAGGTGCCAAAGAGTATTTAAAGATTATAAAATTGGAACCTAAAGCCTCTTTTATGTGAGTGGAAATATGACCACGTTACCTGACAGACCAGTCAATGGGCCTGGATATCTCTCTCCCTGCTTGCCTTCCCCAAGAAGGGATGCCTTTTTGGTAAGAATTGTGCACATCTGACCTTGTTGTATGTTCCCCAGAAAAATAACTACTAAATCAAGTTTCAACTGTGATTTCACCTAAATACACACACACACATACATGCATGTGTGTATATATATATGATCATTTATAAATTTTTAGTGTTAACCCAGCAAGTGAATTTATCAATGGCAATTCTGAGCTTGTTTTTGTCTGTCACTTAAGATAAATTACCTACTGTTTACGCTAATTCTGAGTGATGGCTAGCACATATACACGTATCACATAATTCTTTAGTCATAAATCACCAGCCAAGCCTGAGATTAGATATGGATCCAACTGCACCTAGGGTCCTCTCTATGGGGAAGCTTAGAAAGCAATTTTATCAGAGGGCATCCCTCACCACCAGTCAAAGCTGTACCTATTAAAGTGACAACGGTTTGTTTGAAAAACAGTAATTCATCTGAGGCAAATTTCACTAACTCCTAGCAATCAAGGAAGGCCTGTCTGAGAAGTAAACCATTTTTAGATCTTTTTCTAGTCCTGAAATTTTAATTCCTTTCTTCTCACCTTTTTGAGTTCTATCCAGAATTTAAATATGAATAATAAGGAATCCAAATTTTGTTCTAGGTTTACTAAATAAATTAACCTTCTACAGAATGCATCTAATTTAGCTAATCAGCAGCAACTTTTTTGCAGCAGCAGAACTGTTTTCGTAGAAGTTTGTATGTAAAGCACACACCTTTCTTCCTGTTGGGTGAAGTAGCGGTTAGTATCTTGAGTATTCCATACTAGTGTGTTTCATGTATTTCACACTAAGGAGGGGTCTGATCTAAATGGTCAAAACAGTTCTTGAGATATTCCTAAGCCCCACAGTGCTGAAAACAGTCAGCTGTGATAAATTAACAAGTACTTTTCAGCCACAATTTTAGAAGTGTCTCAAGAGAACATAAAACGAAAAGCTATCGTGACCGTTTCATGTGAAGTGTCTCTCATTTGATGTGTATTGTGCTATTTGTATTAACCTATTACTAGCTGGAAGTGAGCAGATGCTTTTAGAGAATTATAATAATTGCCTCAAGGTAACAGAAGATTGCTCACCAAGCAAGGACAAATGCCAGATATTGAGAAGCTTTACTGGAATACCTTTAGCCCCGCAGAAGCATCAGCTTCTACAGTCATTTTGTTCTTCTGCTGATGTGAAGGAGATGCTGTCTGATTGCATTTTAAGTAGGGTACAAGCAATGAGGCATCTATCTGTGCTGATTTGCTTGCAGACACACTACTCAGTTGAATACTCCCCAGTGGAAAAATGTAATCCTTTTTTTCTTTTTTTGTTAAGGATTCTTTTGATGATTGCTGTTTTAGCGTTTTTTCCAGTTTCATTGAAACTTTAGGAATAGCTTCTACTGTGTTTTGATTTACCTTTAAAGAATCATTTATTTTTGAGAGGCAATATTTCTTTTCAAGCAAGTAACTTTTTTCCTATAAACTTACTGCACATATTTTACCCCTTAAAATATTCACGTGGAGAAGTGCTTTATGCAAGTGAGAATTAGGTAGGAAGTTATGTTCTGGACTCAATGCAAAAAAAAGTGTGCTCACCAAAAAAATGTCCCACTATAACCCTGGCTGAGTGATGGCTCAGTCCTGACAACTGTATTCTGAATGACAGCATCTTCCCAGCCAGTAAGAACAATATTTTTTCATCACATATTTACTGGATATTATTAATTAGATAAATGGAACATGTTCGTACAGTTAAGAAAGGTAGCTCACTGTCTTTCTAGAAAAAAAATATTGTTTTACACATATGTTACCACAAAAAGGCACAGTTATCAGTCATATATTTTGGCAATAACTGCAATTCTACTGGGACTATGTGTTGTATTGTTTTCTTTTTTGTCACCTCATTTCTTCTTCCACAGGACAGAATTGTCTTTGTGAACTTCATACTGTTACTACTATGTAACGATTTTGGTGATTATCATCTAGTCTTCTTCTGATTATTCAATTGCTTTTGGTACCAACATTCTGGAAATAACTTTCAAAATCTGCTGCCCCACTAGACTAATTCTTCTAGCATCATCTTCAAATTTTTTCCTGAGCATTTCCACGTGTGCCTGAACAAGTGGTATTTACACAGAAGGGAGCTAGGTGGAGTCAGCTTAACTTCTATTAATTTCTATTGATTTCCTGGCTAATTCTTATTTCTCTTTTTTTCTCTATAGATATGTGCATGGCCAATGCACTGTACAATTGGTGCAAGTTTTGATAAGAGAATCTATCATGGTCCAAGTTGAGAAAAAAATTTGCACAAGATTCCAGGCTACCTGGTATCTTTTACTTGCAGGTTATGCCCTGATATCAAGAACCATAAGAATAACAATAAAAAAGTCAAAGCACGAAATAAACTTACTAAGGTCCCTATTTTGTATTCTGTTTTTTGCCTCTATTTGGTAAAATAAATAATTGCTGAATGCAAAACTGAACAAAAGATATCTGTCTTCAGGAGTTCCCATCACTTGAAACAAGGTGAGACACTAACACTCTCATATTTACTTTTTACAAGGACATCTGAGACCTTGGATTTTCACAGGATGGGTTCTTTAATGGTTTGAGAAAGAAGCACTAACACATATATTGATAGCAGATTCTTGTGCAATATGTATTTTTCTATTTTTAACCAAATTACTTATTTTTTTACATATTTAAATGCCAATGGTATCTCTGTTAGTGGATCAAAAGGACCTTATTGCTGACATTAAAGCTTGATTTTGATGCTTTGTACCTTTAAGCAGCTTTATTCCCATTTCCTAGTAGATGTTTGACAGATGACTAATACATATTACCAAAAAGTTAACTATTTGTGAAAACTGATTAATTGTATAGAGCTACATTGTGCGGAACATAAGTATAAGTACTGAAGATTACATATAAATTCTTCTTTCATGGACAGCATAAGCAGCATGAAATATTCCGCATCAAGATAAGAATCTTTTCATGCTACTCAGAAATTAGTCCTATATGATGTTTTACAGCAAAACTACATGGTTGTGATACTATTCTCTAATTGTTTGGATAGGTTTTTAAACTATTCTATCATAGTCCCATATTTAAGATATTCCAAGTTTTAAGCAGAAGCTGCATGTGATATTGTCTGAGAATATTTTGGAAAACTCTAAAGTGTTTGTATGCTTTTTCTTCTGTTTATTGTCAAAGAGAGCTCAAACACACACACATATTACTACTAGAAGAGCCCACATATCATTCAGTAATCATTGCATACATCATAACAGTAAAATCTTTTCTGTAGCAGAATTTTTCATTATGGGATGCCTGTATTAAAACTTGCATTGCAAGTTATAAGTGTGAAGGCAGTCATGATAGGTATTTTTTTTGGTTCTGTTATAACATTGTCTTCCTCATATGTTATGCAAAAGGTCTAATCCTCTCCATTACGATAGAATGGTAATGCTAATAAGTACTTTTCCAGTATATTTGATCTATTGAAAGAGGTTCAAGCATCTGTTATGTTTATGCAGTGCTGTTCATCTCCATTTGGTGTCTTTTCCAGATGTATTGTTCATACCAAAATACTTTATATATAATGACAAACACCTAAGTCCTTTGCATTTGACATATTCTCAGACTGGCTGTATAGCAGCTTGCTCTGGACTTGATCACAATGTGTAGAGACAAAGGTAGTCTTCTTCAATTACTGCATAGAATAATTGTGTGTTTCGACATGTGCATAAATTCCTTCATACTTGACCCATAGGGACCATCTAAAGATACCCATCAGAATATACTTTTGTGGATAACTCCTTCTGCATTGACTGTATAGACTATACCTTTGCAGGTGGACCTTTAGTTCTTCTGTATTGATTGTTAAAAGAAAGTCTTTCTTATATCAAGTTAGGTGCATTTATTGGATCTATGCTTGTTACTGAGAGCTACAACACTAGCTCATTCAGTTCTTATGCCTTCTGATTTCTGCACACTGCTGCATGTGAACCTGCCTACACATGTATTACTTTGAAAACGGTTGCTCTAAACTCTTCCTCCACCACTAGATTGGCCACTAACTTATCTAGACAGATAGATAACAGATACCTATGTTTCCTTTTGTTGACAGAATGACAAATCACATTCTTCCATATTCCTCCTCAGATTATGATGGATGTGCTTCATTGACAAATGTTTTATTTGTTAAATCCATGTGACTCTATGGATGCAGTTAGTCCTGCTAGGAGCTCAGCCATTGCTGTCACCTCCAGACAAGCAATGGTGACTTAAAATGGTTAAAAACTGTCTGTGGTATGCATTGTTTTCTATTCTGTCTGCATCATCAATTTCTCATTCTGCATTTTCTTTTCATTCTCCCCACTTTAGTGTGTGACCTGACATGACATTACCTTAGTACCTGGATCTTCCAAATCTGTACACATTGTATCTGTTTCCTTTACCATTTCAGAGATAGACCACAGGATTCTCCTTAGCTGGACTCCATAGTTATGGCAATTACCTCTGCAAAGCCTAGAATACAATAATATAGAGGCTACCATGCACTGACATATAGTCTTTCCTCTATATGTTCTGTAACATTTACTTATTTATTCAGTGCTATCACCCTGCTATCACTCACTGCAAGAATCTTGCTTTCAATAGTGTATGTTTTTCCTTTTTGCTTAAAAACTCATGCAAGTCAACGTTCTTCTATTTAATGAAAAGCAGATATATACATATGCAGCCATGATGCAAAGAATGATGGTTGCCAACATAGAATTCTTTTCGCAACTGAAAATTGTGTTGGAAGAGCAGTGATGTAAAGCTAGATCCATACAACATTTAAGAAAGGTCTGGGGAATTAGCTAGCCTGTAGGAAACAAAAGTGTGACGATGGTTTGTTTGCATTTCCTTTCTTTGGGAATGCATTTACCCAGCAGAAAAGTAGGATAAGGAGAGCTTATTTCTGGATCTTTCCAAACTGAGCTAAATCTAATTGCATTTCACTCCCTGTGTTCTCACAGCAGAGTGGAAGCAGTTACCATGAAGCACTAGGAACTGCTAAGCTGTGAATTCTTGCTTGTTCATCTAAATTAATCCAGTCAATGCAGAGAGGCTCTCAGTAGCACTCCTCTGACAAAACTTCCAACAAATGGAGACTTCCTCCTTTTTCCCTCCAAAATTTTTAGCTTCATAATATCTATGTTTTAAAAGTTTAATGTTTTCAAAACATTCTTTTTATTTCTTATCATCCCTCATTTAACAGGGTTACCTAATCTGCTACAGCTAGGTAGTGAAGACTCAGGAAATGCAAGGATTTAAATTATTATCTCTGATAATGCATTAATAAAAAAAAAAGTGTTCAGGTCGGGATAGAAATTTCCCATTATTCAGAATGCTAAAATCACTCTTTATGGATCTGGAATATCAGTTAGGTCAATCTCATAACACCTGCACAGACATTTACCTTGTTGCCTGTCACTTTACTGACTCAAATAATAAAAATGGGATGGCTCCTCAGGCAAGAGAATTAAAGATTAATAGGAAGCCATATAGTTTCATGTAGTTTTGTCGAACATATTTTCTTTCTGTTTATGAGGTTCTTCATCATTCATATGGCAAGAGCAATAGGAACTTGAGAAAACTACAACTCAGTTTTCCCACTAAATACTTAAAGAAAAGACAGTATTATGCAGAATGTCTGTTTCACAGAAGAAGACTTCTCTGGCAGAAAAAAACCCCAAGACTTCTGATGATAGCTTATATACATACGTATCAACATGTAAAGGAAATTTATTTAGTAGAGTAAAGCCTTTGGGCTAGTAATTCCATGCCACTGGTTGTGCAGTTCCTGTGCAGTAATACAGGAATTTCTTCCATTATTCTCTAGATGTTGAAGTGGATTAGTATGTCTATGTGTTTAATGATATTGAACTGTTTTTAATTTGGTTTTTTTTTTACAGTAACAGGTACGCTTCTAAAATATTTGTTTAATTCTCCTCACTTTCAAATTAATGAATTGGAATTGTTTTTCTGAATTTATTCTATGTGATAAATAGTCTATACTTAGGCGCATTTCTAGTGTTATAGTATGTGGCAGAGTCTTGTTCTTAACTGGAAATACATTCCTGGATCACTATAATATAAGCCCTGGAAAGCAGAATGATTTTTTATTAGGCTACATTGTGCATGACAGAGCTACTATAATGATAGCCAAGGAAGATGTATATCACAGGAGACTGAAATGTATGTGGATAAACAGTTGTGGAGGTTTAATAATAATGACAATAAAAATAGTAGTATCATTTAATCAAATATTATGTGTGCAATATGTATTTTTTTTTTCTTGCAGAACTGATGTTTTATTTGTACCAGTTCTAAACATGGAAAGAAAAAAAATGTCTCTAGGTGACTGAACTGAAGTAGACCTAAGAGCATAGGAGCATTATTACAGGGATGGGAATATGTGTTATGTGAATATGTATTGTATTTGATATCTTTGAGTGTTGTTGAAGAATATTTCATAATAAAATCAGTTAAATAAAATTTATAAATAAAAATAAAATTAAAGGTGAATTACAAATCACCTTTACAGTCCTTCATGTCACATAAGAATGTATGACTTTAAATTGTTTGAAGGAGAAGTAAGAGGCATTTCTTGGGTTTTCTCTCAGTGAACTGTATCATCATTGTCTGATACGTGGTACAAGCAAGAGCAAAGGGATCTACAGGGAAACAGAAAATCTTAAACATTTTTCCTCTTTGAATATTTTTTGGAAAAAAGTTAGAGTTTTATTAATGGTTTATGTAGAAAAAAACTAAATACTACTATGGAAAGTGTATTTGACCACTGGAACTGACATTGAGTAACATCGTAGAAGAAGGAAAGACAAAATAAGTAATAAAGAGGAAGTGTCAAAATGAAGACACACTTTGTATGAGCAGAAAGAAATCTATTACATTTTACCACTTGGTGTCACTGTGGCATCTAATGTTGTATACTAATTATCTACTCATGTTACTGCTGTGGGGTTGTGGTTTTTTGGGGTTTTTTTGGGAGGAGGGGAAGTTTTTTTCAGAAGGTGTGCTGTGGTCTGGCTTTTGTTTGTTTTTTAGCTAATAGCTCTCAGACCTGACAACAGATTTTGTTGAGCATTAAACGAATAGTGTAAAGTATCAGGCACCAAGCTGGTTTGCAGAGAACTGATTCAGAGATGGATAGGACTTACACAGTTCAGGGTTTGGAAATATGTCAAATCTATTTCAATTATTTTATGGCCTCAAACTGCTCCAGGGGAGGTTCAGATTGGACATTAGGAAAAATTTCATCACTGAAATGGTTACTGGGCACTGGAAAAATTCTTCAGAGAGGTTGTTGAGTCACTATCACTGGAAGTATGTAAAAAAAGAATAGGCTAAGTGCTTAGGGATATGATTCAGTAATGAACAGGTAAAGCTGTGCTTATGATCTAAAAGGTCTTTTCCAAACTAGTGATTCTGTTATTCTATTGCTGTAGTCATTTGTGAACTTAGATTGACAGTACTCTTCCCCTTATGTTCACACCCTTTCCTTTCTTCTTAAAACCAGGTCTATTCTGACATTGATAATTCTATACAGATCTTCTCTGTGTGATATAAAGAGCATTTCACACAGAAACTGTTTTGTTTAAAAAAACTACTCAGATTGAAAATTTATTTCAGGCAGTGAATTTCTCTGTGCTAAATACAGAGCTCTGTCCCGCCCAGTGTCTCTAAGCATTAAAGCTAATTTTTCAATGAACTGAAGAAAGAAATAAAGGAGATGATTTTATACTGAACCAAGAACATTCTATAATGCAGTCTGGCAGATGGGGATGTGCTGTACCAGTGACGGAGAAAATGCATTCAGTGGTGACCCTGTGTAGCCAGCTGTAACTTATCCTTTAATTTGTTTAAACTCCTTTCACTCCTGTCTTTCCTTGTGTGTTCTGTCTCCCTATCCTAGCCTTTTTGATGAACATACAAATTTTTATAGCTTGTCCTTACTGGATTCAAAAGTGAAAAGTTAAAATGAAACCTTTACTTGAAACATAAGATCATTATTGTGTGGGTCAAATTTTCTAGCCATGTCATTTTTTTTGTTCTTAATTTAGAGAGGAAACAGCTTTACATCTTCACTATTTTCTGGCAAACTGGAGAGTTTAGAGTATTTTTTGTCAAAGCCAGTGCAAGGGAGATGGGAGACTGAGAGTATTACATCTGATTATGATGACTAGAGTTCAATGTAATCTAATTTCCAAATGACAGAAATGAGGCAACGTGGTATGGGCAAAGAGACTGCAGCTGTGAAACTAGTAAACTGGATTACAACCAGAAATGATTCTTTTTCATAATTCCCTGTTAACAAAGAAGAAAGAAGTAGCAACCCCCTTCACATGCTAAACCATCAAGTTGTTTCTCTGGAGTCAGTCAAATCAATTTGATAGCAATTACTTTACAGCTCTGCAACAGCATAAGGTAATGTGTCTTTCAAGTGTGTATAAAGCTAATGCAAACATGTAAAACTAAGCTGTTGGCCTTGTATTCCTCTCTCTCCCTCACCTTAGAAAGGGGTAATTAGGGAAGAAGGCTGAGAAAGAAGGTGAAGCTTTGTTGAAGATTCCCCAGTTCCTTTATTATGCTATTCCTTATTTTTCCTGGGTTGGCAAAATATATGAACACTTACGTATAAATAACAGAAGATAATAACAGAACCTCTCCTTTCTATAACAAACAAAAGGGACAAAGAAGGGGAGAAAGGAACATCATGTTACAGTGAAAATTCAAAAGTATCGGAGCTTGAAAGGCTGAAAATCCACATTTTAGGTGTGCAGTACAGACAGGACACACATGAAGCACCACAGCCCCCTTAACAGTATCCACCCAGTGTGGGCAGGCTGATGGATTCATAATCCCAAGCTGTGAACTGAATCCTGTGTGGGTGAGGGAGTAGGAAGAGGAGCCCAGAGCAATCTGAGTGGAGGTGGTGAGATTTAGAGGGGAAAAGGCAGTGACGGCAGCAAGTAGGTCTTAATTGGAAATGGTCAGCAACAGCAAGCCCAGGAGATCAGCATGATTCCTAGCAAAACAATTTTGCATGACAGCACCTGTTCAAAAATATATCTGCAATATGTTACTGTTTGTGAACTTCCATTGCTATTCTGGCATCCATCATCTCTCTTGGAAACACAGTTCGTTTAGAAGAAAGCGTGTCTCAAAGAAGCCATCTGGCAGGCAGGAACTAGCTTTCTTATATACCACTTGTTAGTGATTAACTAAGTGAATCATTAGGATCTTATTGAAGATGACATGCAAAGGGTGTGACTTTGGGTGGCACACTGACAGCCTGGCACTCCAGACTTCTACGCAGGTTGACCATTCAATGGAACAATGTGTAACTTTGACAACTGTATCTCAAAGAATACAGGTTTATTTTCCTAGCATTCACAGAGTGAAGGAAAAAGATACCATAGCTGTTTCAGTGTAGGTGTCAGATGAGGCTACTGAATTATGCCTTCAAGACAAGCCAGTTCTAAGAATTTAAATCAAAATCAAGCAGGACTGGTGTTATGGACAAGCCAAGTAAATGCTTTATGACCTTTACAAATGTTTCTATGAGTCTTCTAAAATTAACCCTAAAGCAAAACAAAACAGAGCAAGGCATGGGACAGACTAACTGGAGGAAGGTACTTCTGTGGACAGGTGTGAGGCTGAGTTTTGTATGTCTAAAACATCAAGTAGAACAGAGGGTTACATTTGCCCTCACCTGAGCAAAATTTAACTATTTATCTAAAGGTGTCAGATGATTATACTTTTCTTTGAGAGAGGTGAGGGCTTCTGCTAAAATCATACGTGAATATCATGCACTGCTAAATGTCATGTAACACTTAGAAAACTGTGACATCTGCAGCAAATCATTCCATCTATAAAATTATAACTGTGTAATTTATACTTTCAGAAATATATTTTCAGGGAATAAAATAGATCCGTGAGTTGATGTTTGGATATACCATAAATTTAATCCATGTTATAGACCTTTATGTCAAATAATATAGAGCCTAATATTCTCTCCACATCAAAATATTGGAGGCAAAAAAGGAAAAAAAACCCTGATATTGAACAGCTTTAGTCAAAATTACTTGAATCAGTATAAACTGTCTTAAAACCATGAACTAGTCATGAAACATGGGAATGCAGAAATAGGTATAGCAATTATTCAATCCTGCTGCAAAGATAAATGAATGCATAATGAACCTCAGGATGATGATATATTATGACTAGTTAAGCATGGTCAAGAGCCTTGAAATATACATAAAATGGAAAGAAATGTATCAATAGGAGAATGGAGAATTGAGCGACTACAAAATCTGTATAATGTTCTTGGTCTCTACCAGTCTTAATCACCCTAATTTATACATTACTTTGTCACATTATACTTTGGGAATACGTTTTAAAAATAGTGGGCTAAAATTTCCTTCCTAAATTATTTTAACACAGGAGACTACTATGAAAGCTGCAGTTGTCCTCTTCACTTCTCTTAGAAAGTGTTATTTAAGAACACAGCTGCTTTTTTACTCATTCTCTTTATATTGAACTTACCATGAGGGTTCTGTTGCTACACCACTAAAATAAAATACATTGCTTGATTAGAAATCATTGTCTTTCTCTTTTGTTAGAATAAATAATATGGTTTCCAAGAAGAAAATTAAGTCAAGAAGCTGTATGCAAAAACTTGATGCAGTTAATATTATTGAAAAATAGTAAAAACATTTTTTAGTGGGTTAGGTAGTTAGAGAAAGTAATTCTTTTTCCAGTGTTCCCACCGTACATGATATAAATGGGAACATAATTTTCAGATTTTTTCATATGATTTTCTTAAAAAGTATACCTATAGTTATATATTTGGTATAGTTCCAAACTGTGCCAGTGTTGCTTTGATTCTCTTAGCTCTTCTGAAGGAAGTTTTATCTCAAGCTATCATTTCATTCATTGCTGGCAACTATGAACAACAAATTCTCCCCTCTCCCTCTGAAAGAATTCTGTCGTACCTGATCCAGCAGAAAATTTCTTGCAAGAATAAGCAGGAATTCCATGTGATAAACTTGCTGCCACTGGCCTGGACAGGCACACACTCTGCTGGGTGAAAAACTGGCTGGATGGCCAGGCCCAAAGGGTGGTGGTAAATGGAGTTAGCTCCAGCTGGAGGCCAGTTACAAGTGGTGTCCCCCAGGGCTCAGCGCTGGGTCTAGTCCTGTTCAGTGTCTTTATCAATGACCTGTCTGAGGGGATTGAATGTACCCTTAGTAAGCTTGTAGATGACACTAAACAGGGAGGAAATGTCAATCTGTTGGAAGGTAGAGGGTCTCTAGGGAGGGATCTGAACAGGCTGGACCAATGCATTGAGACCATCAGGGTGTGGTTTAACAAGGCCAAGTGCCCAGTCCTGCACTTGGGAGACAACAAACCCATGTAGTGCTACATGTTTGGGGAAGAGTGGCTTGAAAGCTGCCTGCAGAGAAGGACCTGGGGGCGTTGGTTGAACATGAATCAGCAGTGTGCCTAAGAAGGCCAATGGCATCTTGGCCTAGATCAGAAACAGTGAGGCCAGCAGGAGCAGGGAAGGGATTTTGTTCCTGTACTCAGCACTGGTGAGCCTGCAATTTGAGTACCGTGTTCAGTACTCAGGCCCCTCACTACAAGAAAAACATGATCCTGGACTGTGTCCACAGTAGGGCAACAAAGCTTGTGAAGGTTTTGGAGAACAAGTCTTACGAGAAGCAACTGAGGGAACTGGGTTTGTTTAGCCTAGACAAAAGATGGATGAGGGGAGACCTTATCACTATCTACAAATATCTGAAGGGAGGTCATAGCAAGGTGAGCGTTGGTGTCTTCTCCCAAGCAATAGGTGATAGGACAAGAGGCAATGGCTTCAAGTTGCACCAAGGGAGGTTCAGATTGGACATTAGGAAAAAAATTCTTCACTGAAAGGGTTATCCGGCACTAGAACAGGCTGCCCAGGGAGTTGTTGGGTCACCATCCCTGGAGATATTTAAAAAGGAGGTGGATGAAGTGCTTAGAGATGTGATTTAGTAGTGGACAGGCATGGCTAGGCTTGATGACTTCAAAGGTATTTCACAACCTAGTGATTTCATGATTCTATGATTCTATGAAATATGGACAAGGAGAAATCCCATATAAACAAGGAATAATTTAAATATGTATTCATGCACAAAAACCCAATACATCTATGTAGCTAAACAAGTAAGATAGGATTTTGTCAGTCCTGGAGAGATTTCAGTTCTACTACCAACATGTCCAGCAGCATAAATGTCTTCTCAATTTCCTAAATTAGTCATGGACCTATTAACAAGATCAGCTCTTAAAACCTATGAAGTATTTATTTAATTCAACAAGGAATCACAGCACAAAGAAAGCATTGCAATCTGTTCTGCTAAAAGGAGAAGATTAGAAGTTAGAAGTAGAAGTTAACGAAAAAATCCTAACTGGGGTCAGCAATAGGTCACAGAATTACAGAGTCACAGAATCACTAGGTTGGAAAATACCTCCAGGATCGAGTTCAAACATTCTTATCAGCCACTAACCCATGCCCCTCAGCACTTCATCCACCCATCTTTTAAATACCTCCAGGGATGGTGACTCAACCTGTTCCAGTGTCAAACGATCCTTCCCCTGAAGTTGTCCTCCACACAGTACAGGAACCTCCCAGACTGCTTCCTTTCTGCTGTATTGTCCTTCCAGCAGATATCTGGAAGATTGAAGTTTCCACAAGGACAAGAGGTAGCGATCCTGAGACTTCTTCCAGTTGTTTAAAGAAGAGCTCATCAGCTGCTTCTTCTTGACTGGGTGGTCTATAACAGACTCTCATCGCAATACCTACCTTCTTGTGGGCTCCTCTGATTTTAACCCACAGGCACTTGATTCTGTCATCACCATAATCGAGCCTGAAGGTACAAAGTACTTTCTAACATAGAGGACTAACCCACTACGTCTCCTACCCTTCCTGTCTCACTTAAAGAGTTTGTACACCATAGCTGCATTCCAGTTATATGAGTCATCCCACCATATTTCCGTGATGGCAACTACATCGTAGTCTTTTTGCCCTACCGTGACTTCCAACTCCTCCTGCTTATTGCACATGCTGCGTGCATTGGTGTAAATGCACTTCAGCTGGGCTGTTGAATCCTCAGCTCTCATAAAGGGAATAGAGTTCATTTCCAGTTGACTGGTCCTTGTATTATCTAACACATCAGTGCCAGTTTCATCCTTTCTGTTCCTGAGCCTCTCCATTTAGAGACGTTTTCTAAATGACAATCCAAATTCACTTGGAACACTTCCTTTAAATTAACTGACCTTCTAGTGTGTCAGACATATAGAAAATACAGAACAATATAAAGGACTCTAACCATGATAGGCTATAAGTAATGATAGGACTGCAACTGCCAAGGAATTAAAGCATCATGCTTTAATTTAGCTTAGCTAAAGACCCAGGCCAAAGCATGCATGGTAGCTTTAACTGCAGATGTACTTAACTGAATCAGTTAATATGCCAAGGCTGGATGTTAATTTAGGACACAACTGGGACATTGCCTCACCATATACATGAGTGTACCTCTGCGGCAAAGGAGTGGGAATGGATTGCTCTATTCTTGGAGTTCAGGGAAGATAAAAGCAATGTTTTCCCTTTATATTTGTCCCATGGTCTTGAAGAAGGTTTGGGAAAGGGCATTTGGGAAAACTCCTCTTGTACCACAGGATGAATCAAGTGTGTGAGGCTTTAGGGATTGGGGAAGTACAACCTAAAGCAGAGGTGTAAGATGGAAGGATATGTTGCCTCATGCCTAGTCTCCCAAGTATAGTCAGCAGAGTGAGCAGACTGTAAAATTAGGATGTGACATCTTCCAAGACTGCATTGCAGACAAGTGGGTTTTGTAAGTTGATGAGGGAAATGGAAATAAGTCCCAGCCCCTCATTTCTGTGGCAGTGACTTTTAGTAGAACTACAAATATATTGGATATTTTGACTAATGAAAGTTATTCTTTTACTTCATAGTCTATGGTTTAAGATTCCTAAAGGGGAGGAATAACTGTTTTCAAATTGCAGCAAATGCATTTAGGGGATTGGAATATGCCACTTAGGAGACTCCTGAGAGAAGAATGAAGTTTTCAAAATTAAGTTTACAAAACATTTATTTCTTGCTGCCAGTGTGTGTATTTATTAGTTCTGAGAAGAGAAAGTAAAACTGCACATGACAGAGGATAATGTGTGTTCTAAACACTAATTCCAGAGAAACAAACGTAAGTGAGAAATACTTCTTTGCATTCCTCCATTTCGGCCCACAGCTGAGATGCCAGTACTTTAAGCAATAAGACAAACTAAAACCCTAGGTCTGTGTTCATAAACAGCCTAGAAGCATTCTAGAATAGGGAAACCTTTTCTCCTGTCATAAGCCACAGCTACATTTGCTGCCAGAGCGTGTACAGCCCATTCAGAGCTGGTCATGCTCTGTCTCTGCTGTGAAAAACACTCTCCAGGGCTTATTGTTGGAGGATGATGCACATCAGGAGCTGCTGGCAGAGCTTATAAAAGGACATAATTCTGATGCTTACCTCTCCAGCAAAAGATTCAGCTTCAGGAAAATGCTTCATGTCATCATTTTTGGTAAAGAAACATATTTTAACAAATTTATCTTCACCTAAACAATTGCAATTTCAGTCAGCATGGCCTTGAAAATAAGGATTTAAAATAAAAGGAGTAATAAGGAGAGAGAGAGAAAGAAGGAAAGAAAGAATGAAAGAAAGAAGGAAAGAAAGAAGGATGAAATAAATCTGTTTATCTCTCTGGGAAATCTTGAATTCTTGTCTAGACAGATTGATCAGAATTTGTATCTGGGCTGTGTTACAGGCAGTCATGGTTACTGTTCATTTTAACTAGACCTCATTAAGACTTCCAAAATGTGAGGCATCCATGGCAGATTCAGGTTTTCAAATATTTTTTCTGTTTTCCCAAAGACTTAAGAAGAAATCACACCTTGCTCAGGAAATTTCTGACTACAATCTTCTCTCTAAAATGCACCTGGATAAGACTCCCCAGAAGACAACAAAATAGTCACCCTCTGGTAGAAGCTCTTCTTCCTCACCTTCTGAAGCAGTGCAAACAAAAGCTTTCCATCCTCTATGGCAAGAGATGCCTGGATTAAACTCTGACCCACCATTTCCACATGGTTACTGTAACCCATATCACTTGTTCAGTAAGATGTAAAAATTCCAAAACATTTTATGTCCTATAACAGAAAAGAATCAGCCATTTTCATCCTAATAGTTTAAATCAAAAACGTTCTGTGGCCTAGAACTATGTTTTTCAAAGCTTGATAAGTCAAGGAATATTTTATTTTCTAATAGATGTCATCTTTCAGTAAAGTTAGCTCATTTTCTCACATGATCTTTTACATTACTTGAGTGAATGAGAGAAAGGGACTTCTCAGCTGATGTGGATGATCCTAGTTTCACTGCAGTCAGCTACCAGAAGACTGCAATTACCTTTAACAGCCAAGGCTTTCAGTGTAGCTTCATATTGGTGGCAATAATGAATTTCTAATGAACATGTTTGAAATGAACGGAATTTGAATATTTATAAGGGTGAGCTAACACTGGTTTTCATATAAAACCAAATAATCCTCCAGAATACTTTATTTAAAAATTCCCTAAAATGAAGCGTAAACTGGGTCATGATTTAAACTGAGATCATTACAAACCCTTTACTCATTTCCAAATATCCCTAAGCAGAAAAACTATCGGGCAGGACAAAAAAAGTAAAATACGTGTAGACCATATTGAGAAGATCCTCCTTATGTTTAGTCTAAATCTGCCCCTCTCCAATTTATAGCCACACCTCCTAGTCCTCCCACTACATGCCTTCATAAACAGTCCTTCCTTAGCTTTCTTATAGGCCCCTTTCATGTATTGGAATGTCTCTATATGGTCTCCCTGGAGCCTTCTCTTCTCCAGGCTGAACAAGCCAAACTATCTCAGCTTGTCCTTGTATGGGAGGTAGTCCTTGTATGGGAGGTGCTCCAGTCTTCAGATCATCCTTGCAGACCTCCTTTGGACCCATTCCAACAGTTCCATATCCTTCTTATACTGAGGATTCCAGAACTTGACAGTACTCCAGATGAGGTCCCACTAGAGAGGACTAGAGGAGCAGAATCACCTCCCTTGACCTGCTGGCCACACTTCTTTTGATGCAGCCCAGGATACAGTTGTCCTTCTGGGCTGTAAGGGCACATTGTTGGCTCATGTTGAGCTTCTCATCGACCAGCACTTCGAAGTCCTTCTTTGCAGGTCTGCTCTCAGTCAAATCATCCTCCATTCTGTATTGAACCTGGGGTTTGCCTCAATACAAGTGTAGGACCTGGCACTTGGCATTGTTGAACCTCATGAAGTTCACACAGGCCCACTTCTCCAGGTCCCTCTAGATGACATCCCATCCTTCCGTTGTAGCAAATACACCACTCAGCTTGGTGTCATCTGCAAACCTGCTGAAGGTGCACTCAATCTCACTGTCGATGTCATTGATGAAGATATTAAAGAGCACTGTCCCAGTACAGACCCCTGAGGGACACCACTTGTCATGAATCTCCATCTGGACCTCGAGCCATTGACCACTACTTTCTGAATATAATCATCCAACTAATTCCTTATCCACTGAATAGTCTACCCATCAAATCCACGTCTCTTCAATTTAGAGAGAAGTGTGTTGTGGGGGACCATGTCAAAGGCTTTACAGAAGTCCAGATAGATCATATCTCTTGGTTTTCCTGGGTCTACTGCTGTGGTTACCCCACCATAGAAAGCCACTAGGTTGGTCATACAGGACTTGCCTCTGGCTGCCTGCCTCTAATCACCTCTGTGTCCTCCATGTGCTTCAGCATAGCTTCTAGGAGGATCTGTTCCGTGATCTTCCCAGGCAGAGGGGTGAGGCTGACAGGTCAGAAGTTCCCAGGAATTTCCCTTTTCTACCCTTTTTAAAAATATGGACACTGTTACCCATCTTCTTGTTCACCAGGGACTTCTCCTGGCTGCCATGACTTTTCGAATATTATGGAGAGTGGCTTGGAAACTGTATCAGCCATATACATCCCTGAAGACTCTGGGACACATTTCATCAGGTCCCACAGAGTCATATATGCTCGGGTTCCTCAGGTAGTCATGAACCTGATACTACTTTGAGGAGGGAGGGGGACTTTGCCACCCTGGTCACCATCTGGTTTTCCCTTGATCCGGGAGGGTTGATGAGAGTGGTTGTCATTGAAGACAGTTTTTATGTGATTTTTATTGATTTTTTTTAACGAAATGACTTAAAGAAAAATGTTTCTCACTCCAGGCTGTTTGTCTGGGTGTATTTTCATGACTAATAAATTTCTTTACATGTTTTCATCATTTTGTTTTACCCTACCACATAGCCTGAATAAACCCATTACACACTGTACTCATTTTTACATGTCCAGATTTTCATAATTCATATGAATCTCTTATATCATGACCTTGTTCTTTCTCCAAGCAAAATTATGGAAAGATTGTTTCCAAAGACTAACCAGCTCTCTACCTGAGAGAAATCCAGATTTTACAGTTGAATGGTTTCCTTTTAATTAAAAATAGTGAAAGCAGTATACATCACTTTCTAATGTACCTGGTTTAGAATGGTTTAACTTACTTCTATTTAACTTTTAAGTCTTGTATCTATTTATTAATACATACATACCAATCCTCTTTATTCTCTTCAACTGGCCTGGAACATTTGTTGGTTAGTCACTGCAACTGCCCTTCTCATAATCTTGTGAACTTTCCTGAACAAGAGGTCAGTGATCTAGAGATTCAAATTTTTTTTACTTAATAAATTATATAACTTCTACAAACAAGCATAATTTAGTGTGAAAAGAGTCATGGTTGATTTCTATTTGGGAAACCAGACATCTGGGAGGACAAAGTAAAGACAAGACTTATCTGAAGACTGGTAAACTAGCTCTGAGCACTCAAGGGCAAGGAGCAGGGAAAAAAAGGAAGGTAGGCACTCAATTAGTAAACTACTGAACAGGGCTACAAAACTGCAAGATGGAGATATTTATTTAATCTGTGATAAATCTCAGTCTATTTCACAGCCTCTGTTTTTTCTGGGTTTGGATGCAACTTCCACAGGAACTGTTCATTGCGAATTTAGATTAGACTCTCAAGTAAAGCACTGATCCAGAGCACCTGTGTAATGACACCAATATATTTTATAAAGAGTATCCACTTTCTTTAAAGAAATTGTTGTATGCTTTTTTTCCTATTCTTACAGGAGGGTTTCAGAAAAAACAAAAATAAATGGGCAAACATTATTGAGTCTTGCTTCGTGATGTCTTATTTGCTTCTGTCCTGAAAGCACCCGTAGAGTTTGGGTGAAAAGCCTAACATTCTTTTGGAAACCTAATCTCTATTTTTTAAGAATGGGACCTGACACACCTGCTACAGTTACAGGACATGACAGTCACCATTCCCCTTAAAACTAGATTTTTCCATTTTCAGTGCTTTTTAAGTAGGTGGGTAAGTGATGATATTTCACTGAATTTCTCTGACTGTGTTTTGTAGTTTTGCTTTGACAGTATTACACTTGGGAGGGCATAGGCAAATAAAAGTGAAGTGGCACCTATGTTATGTAATAATAAATCAACATCTTATATCCATAAAATGTTTCTGGCTGAATTTCTCAACCTAATACAGTGCAGAGATAAGACCCAGGGCACGTGGGACAGGGTTTTAGCATGTAGTTAATGTTTAGTATCTGATATCAATACTTCATCTGGAAGCATGTGTAGTACTGTCTTTGTTCAGGTAAGGTACAAAATATACATACAGAGTGCTGTTCTGATGCGAGCTTGCTGGTAAGGTTCAATGATCCACAGAAGTGCCTTTATATTGTTCTGCTATGGTCTATGACTTTTCACTCCTAGGAGATAAGAATAAGCTGAAGAGGACAGTGCTTTTTGAAGTCAATTGGTGAGGCCATAGCTGTGTTTTGTCACTGTTTGCGTATCCTGGCCAATTATAAATACAGGTCCAACACATAGACTATTTACTCCTCAAGGTGTTTATCGCTTCTGTTGCTTTTATGAACTTCCATTGCCAAGCTTCATGAGACAACAAAAATAAACTCTTAAAACAATAATAATAAAAAATTCCTGTGGAAAAAATATAGCATTAACAAAATTTCAAATGTAAGCAGTCATGGTGTGTGAAACAAAAATGGTCAATAAATGCTTTCGCAGATGGTTACTACAATATGCATGGAAGGTTGCATTAACAGGGATAAAACCATTCTTACAAAATATCAAAAATAAAAGCATAATTTTTGATACTGATTCCTTCCATAACTTCTTAAAATTATGGTGGGATGGAATTCACCCAAGGATATTGAAGGAGCTGGTGGATGTGCTGGCCAAACCCCTTTCCATCATCTTCCCATAGTCCTGGAAGACTGGGGAGGTTCCACTGGACTGGAGGCTGGCTGATGTTGTGCCCATCTACAAGGAGGGTCACAGGGAGGATCCAGGGAACTACAGGCCTGTCAGTCTGACCTCAGTGCCAGGGAAAGTCCTGGAACAGGTGATCTTGAGTGCAATCATGAAGCACATGCAAGAGAACCAGGTGATCAGGCCCAGTCAACACAGGTTTACAAAAGGCAGGTCTTGCCAAACAAACCTGATTGTCTTCTATGACAAAATGACTCGGATGCTGGACAAGGAAAAGGCTGTGGATGTATCTTCCTGGACCTCAGTAAAGCCTTTGACAAAGTTTCTCGCAGCATTCTGCTTCGGAAACTGTCAGCCTCTGGCCTGGACAGGCCTCACCCTCCTGCGTGGAAAACTGATTGGATGACCGGGCCCAGAGAGTGATGGGAAATGGTGTTAAATCCAGCTGGAGGCCAGTTACAAGTGGGGTTCCCCAGGGCTCAGTCCTGGGTCCAGCCCTGTTCAATGTCTTTATCAATGACCTGGATGAAGGCATCGAGTGCACCCTTAGCAAGTCTGCAAATAACACTAAGCTGGGTGGAAGTGTGAATCAGCTGGAGGGTCGGGAGGCTCTGCAAAGGGATTTGAACAGGCTGGACCGCTGGGCAGAGTCCAACGGCATGAGGTTTAACAAGGCCAAATGCCGAGTCCTGCACTTGGGTCACAACAACCCTCTGCAGTGCTACAGACTAGAAGAAGTCTGTCTAGAAAGCTGCCTGGAGGAGAAGGACCTGGGGGTGTTGGTTGACAGCCCACTGAACATGAGCCAGCAGTGTGCCCAGGTGGCCAAAAAGGCCAACAGCATCTTGGCTTGTATCAGAAATGGCGTGACCAGCAGGTCCAGGGAGGTTATTCTCCCTCTGTACTTGGCACTAGTGAGACCGCTCCTTGAATCCTGTGTTCAGTTCTGGGCCCCTCACCACAAGAAGGATGTTGAGGCTCTGGAGCGAGTCCAGAGAAAAGCAACGAAGCTGGTGAAGGGGCTGGAGAACAGGCCTTATGAGGAGCGGCTGAGAGAGCTGGGGTTGTTCAGCCTGGAGAAGAGGAGGCTGAGGGGAGACCTCATTGCTCTCTATAACTATCTGAGGGGAGGTTGTAGAGAGGAAGGTAATGGCTTCTTCTCCCAAGTGACAGGGGACGGGAAGAGAGGAAACGGCCTCAAGCTCCACCAGGTGAGATTTAGGCTGGACATTAGGAAAAAATCTTTCACGGAAAGATTCATTGGAACCGGCTTCCCAGAGAGGTGGTTGATTCATCTTCCCTGGAGGTGTTTAAGGCACAGGTGGACGAGGTGTTAAGGGGCATGGTTTAGTGTTTGATAGGAATGGTTGGGCTCGATGATCCGGTGGGTCTCTTCCAACCTGGTTATTCTGTGATTCTATGATTCTGGGAAAGATTTTTTCTGAATTAAATAATCTGAATTCAAATACAGACTTTAAATACAGAGTTTGTGAGATGCAGTAGATTTTTTCTTATTTTCAAAAATGTAGAGGAATCTTCTCACTGCTTTGAAAGAAAGATATCGTTATCATTTATATGGTGCAATTCATAGAAGTGAAGATAAATAATAGAGAAAATACATTGCACAATAACTAATGACCAAAGTACACCACACAGGAAGGTTACAGTTCTAAATGATTAAAATGTACAGCTTTTAGTATAAATACTGTTGATGAATCATTGTGTTTAACCTGTGACTAGGTTTTTCCTTCACTGCTGGAGATGTTCTGAAAGGAAGTTCATAGAAAAGAAACATAGAATCATAGAATAACCAGGTTGGAAGAGACCCACCAGATCATCGAGTCCAACCATTCCTATCAATCCTTAAACCATGCCTCTTAGCACCTCATCCACCCATGCCTTAAACACCTCCAGGGAAGATGAATCAACCACCTCCCTGGGCAGCCTGTTCCAGTGCCCAATGACCCTTTCCGTGAAAAATTTTTTCCTAGTGTCCAGCCTAAATCTCCCCAGGTGGAGCTTGTGGCCATTCCCTCTCTTCCTATCTCCTATCACTTGGGAGAAGAGAATTTGGGTATGTTATTAGGTAGACCTATATGAAGACACAAGGTCAGGACATGCTGCAGTTTTCTTGATTTGCCACTACTGCATGGTGTTGAAAGAATGCATGGAATACCTTTTCACACATCTCAACATTTAAGAGTAGAACTCATTACTACAAGATGTTGGGGAGAAAATAAGGTCCATAACTCAGAAAAAGTTTAAACAAATTAATGGAGGGCAGTTGTATCATGGATTAGTCTGTGCAACTGTTGAGATGCAACTTGCAATTTAGAAATCCCTTACCTGCCAGAGACATGATGAATTTGCTGGAGGAAAGATCATTCAAAATTTGTTCTTCTGATGCTATTCATTTGCTAAGAATCATCACCTTATAGCTGACTAATAATAAGAATAGATATGTATGTGTTCTGACCTAATGCATCATAATATCATACATATGTTTGATATTTGTATGGTAGTGGATTGAGAGTTAGTTTATTTCATTTTTAAGGTAAGCTTTACTGAGACAGCAGTCTTCAAAGTGCAGTAACGAGTCTTTAAATTACTAGTTGTGATCAATAATACTATGAGTATAATTCTCAGAACATGAAATAAAGATTTGGCACCAATGCTTTATTCTGGTTTTAACTACTTCCTCAGCCCTAAGGGTTATTTTCAAGTTCCTTGGATAATGGATGACCATATTATTAACCTTCCCAAAATGATGCCTTGAGATTTATTTATCCGTGCTAACTAATAATGCAGAGTATGGTAATATATAAACAGGCCAAATATAGACTTTGTCTTCTGATGTATAACACCCAGAGAATAGCCTAAGTCTAGAAAATAACTGTCTCAGATCTGTCTCCAGAAGCCTGCTCTCACTGCACCTGGGAGGCTTGCTACATCTGAGTAACAGTTCTGGAAGTTCTGTATTAAGATGTTAAAGGAAAACAGAAAAAAACATGGAAGTGAAAAACAGTGAGCAAAATTACCCAACTGCACTGCTGTCCCAAGGAAGACAGTGGTTTATGCAACACATAGGTAACAGTGTTAAACCTCCATTCACATGACTGCAGCCACAGAGGTGCAATCTGACAGCCTGAGCTACAGCAGTCTAGTTTTTCATTCTTTTTATTTGTTTGCACATTTTCATTTTTTAAAATTTGTTTATAAATCCATCACTTGTGATGATGCTTACAATACCGATAGTGCCGCACTGGCAAAGGAAGGAAAATAAAAGCCTGATTTTCTAGTAAGTAAATCAAACTGTCTCAACAGGTCTTTGGACAGTGGCTCTACACCTTGCCTTTTCCTTTCCTGCAGTCAATATTCTTATCTCACCATGGCTGCAATTGTAGCACATCAGGTGCTCTGAGCAGAAAATTCAGCTGTCAAATTCCTCTTGCTGTTTTTCAAAAGGCCTGCTATCTGTTGTTTACAGATACTTCTCAAGCTTTCTGTTCTCCTTGTGGTTATGTTAGTCCTGTGTGAGAATTAAGAATATCTTGCACATAGGGGTGTTGTGCCATTAATGCCAGCAGTCTATTCTGGTTGTTTCCATCTGAAGGGTCCTGGGAGAGGTTTGCAACACTGTTAAATATAATTAATAAGAAAGACATAAAGTTAGGAAATGTAGCAATAATGTTCACAAAACTAAAATACCTAAGCACTGCAGTATTGTGTTGGGTTTTCTTTTACATTCCACTGCTCATGAGTATTTCTTTCTTGTTGCAAAACAGCCTTTTCTAGCAGGTGATAGTCACAGGTTTATAAGTAAAGCCAGAGTTTGTGTGAGTTATTTATGTATTTTGTGTATAGGACTGGAAAAATTATTAGAGAGGATTTTTCTTTTAACTAGCAAAAAGCTCATGGTTATATGTAGTGTAAAAAAGAATTATGCATTTCATAGGGGAAATTACAGACAGAATACTGACAAGGTCAAGACTACATGGTACCTCAGTGTGAAGTGCCGTACTATTTTGTGAATGTCTGTAATTAGAAACAACAGGAGATTCAGAATAATAAGTTAGCACTTTTTAATATCTTCAGAGAATCTCATCTGAAAAAACCTAGGTATAACAATTTTTTTTCTAATACAAGCATTTAAGTAATTTTAAGATTAATATAACATCAAAGATCTCCACCTATTAGAAAAGTGCTTCCAGGACAGTTAGATTATCTGACTACCAAAGACTTGGAGATTAAAAATTACATGCTTGTTGTTAACAACTAATTGTCTCCAAAATCTAGATATCTTTTAACTCATGATGAACAACTATTTGAAATTTTCCTAAAGAATATGAAGAAATATTCTTTGCTGTTACATCTAGTATGTTTTTCATCCAGTTCAACTGAATTCAACTCCTCTGGATCAGCTGGTGATCTTTAGCCTTGGTAGCTATGATTATCCCTAAAAAAGAAAAACGGAGGGGAAAAGTAAAAAGTTCCAAACCATGTCAAGAGGTGAAAGCAGGCAAACAGAAATACAGTATGGTATACTTCTTGAATTAAGCTCTTCATATATATAGTTCCTACTTTGGCTCACATGCCTCTTAGTCTTGTTCATTAATTGAAAACACAGATTATCTGTAAGCATAACAGAGATAAAAGCTAGCAGTCCACTGTTTTATTTCTCTCACATTCAGGCATCCAAGCAATACGCTACACAGGTAACACATACACCAGAAGTAATCCTGCTACTGTGGTTCATAGTAAGTAATCCTAGGTCTACATCGAGGAGGTTCAGCATCTAATACAGTAACTATGCAGCTGTAGAGTGGAAGACTCTTGTCCTTTTAGCCTTCTGAATATTTTGCACAATAGTTGAAAACAGACAATTCTCTTTCTATTTATAGTAAAATTAGAGACTAATTGCATTACACTTAGTATCTTGCTAAGAAGCACTGAATTAAATGGCCCAGGTAATTTCCTTTTCTCTGTTGTTTTGAAATCAGCTTTACGTTAGCAACAAAGACAGACTGAGACAAAAGATTAATCAGCAAATGATGAATAATAGGCAATTACATTCCAATAAATCTTCTGTTCCTTCAGCTCTTTTTCTCCTTGCCCTTAGATTCCTAGAGTAAATGTTTCCCTGGTAAAAACACAGAATCACAGAAAAACATGGGTTTAAGAGACCTCTGGATATCATCTCAGCCAACCTCTTTCTTGATGCTGGTATAATTTCAACATCAGATCAATCTGCTCAAGGCCCTGCCCACTAGAGTTTTGTAACTGTTGTGATATATATTAACATAATCAATCTTGGTAACATGCTACAGTGCTTTGAAAATTAGTTAAGTGTTTACTTTGTCTCAGTAGTATCTAGGATTTGAAAAAATATTGATGATCTTACTGTGGCTTTGGCTGATAATGTAGGCAACCTGCCAGGAAGAGACATTATTTTTAGATTAATAATTAAAATATTTATAATCCTCTCCTTCCCAGGACAAAAGATCTTGTCTACCAAGGATGAATCTTCAGTAGACGGGCTTGTCATAACTAGCAATGAATATCATACTCCCAAGTCATCTTTTCATCATAAAATATTCCTTAATTTCCCAATAGGGTTGAGAGAAAATTCGTCATCCCAAAGGTGTACATCTGTGTATCTGTCTCAAATGCCATGTCCATGTAGACTACGCCATTTTTATCTGTTCTGAAGTTCTTGCTTATATGAAACACCAGAGTTGCAGAATAACATGTTACACATGCTCTAATCTTCCAGAAATTAACTTCAGCTGATCTGAAATCTATGGAGCTGTGTCTGCATCATCTTTTCAAGCAGAGGCAATCAGAAGATTTGGCGGGATTATTGTGATTATCCCAGTGTTACCTTTTATTGAACCCCAAACCAGCCAAACCCACAAAATTATTAGAGAGGTTTCATGTGTTCTCTACACTAAGCATTTTAAAATATTATATAAAACGGAAGTACAGAAACGCAGTTTCTATCTTACTGAGTTTCAGTAGGGGTTGGTCAGCAAATCCCAATGTCTCAGAAAAAAAAATTATTTCATGTTCTGATTGTATGTAAAGGATCCACAGGTTTTTCATTGCTGCTGCAAACTGCAAGTTTAGTGACACCTGTGTAAGTTTATCATCTGCAGAGAATTTCTTCTCAACTTCCCACTCAGAGCTGTGGTCAGTGTGGTTGAGGTACAAGAAAGGACAAAACTGAATTTACTGCTTCAGAAAATAGTTTCTCTCTCTTTTATATGCACAAGAAAAACATTCCTAATTTTCACCCTTCAGAAATCTGAATTATTCAAATTTAGGTTTCATTAATTCGGCAATAATATAAAACAGGAGAAATATTTTCAAAGATAAACCTAAATATGGAAAACACATGCTTTAGCATTGTAAAAAAGAGGAATAAGGGAAAACATATTTGTCAGGAGTGAATAATTGAAGACATTAGCAACAAACCCACAAGAATTCAATTTCTAAAAGAATAGAAATAGTTTGCTTCCTTTGAAGGTTTAAGTTGGGCTCTCAATATTGGACAACAGTGTTTGCTATCAGTGTGGGACACAGACTCCTTAAAACATACTGGGCAGCGTGATCTAGTGGGACATGGCCCATTGAAGGGGAGTTGGAACAATGCGATCTTTAGGGTCCTTTCCAACCCAAACTCTTCTATGATTTTATGGTTCTATGATTATACTCATTTTGGTAAATTATGTGTACATTTGGTACTTGGCTAATTAAAAATTCATAATAGTTCCTTTAGCACCCTGAAACATTTACAAGGCTTATTATTCTTGCATTCTTGCAACAATAATCTTTAAAAGATATGTGCGCATGTATGAAATAAGAAGACAAAAAATAAGAAGTATTATGCAATTTCTGTGATTTTGATGAGGGGCTTTCTATACAGTAGTGATAATAGAAAAGGAGAATACATGTAACCAGACAATAGAAACAGGTTTTTTCCTATAGATAACATTAAAGTGGAGAGGAAACATTGCTGCATTCAGCTGTGGACACAAAGGCAAAGAGGTAATTTAAGACAAAATTGGAAAGATCTCATAATTGCCAAGAAGACTGATAAAAAGGTATACTACACCAGTCAAGTAAGGACTTCAGTTGCCTAAGATTAATTTATTCCAGTATTATAAAGTTAGACTAAGTTCAGTAATTCACTTGCTGTGTTATGTTTTTATTCTTAAAGGATAAGACCATCAACTTATATCTCCAAAGAAACATAATTTCACCACCTAAAACATGGGGAATTAGAAATGGAGTTGCCATTTGTATTAAGCAGCTCTCTTTTAATTCTCAACTCTGTGCAATTTAGTAATGTCAAATGATTTTGGGGTTTTTTTTTGTTTGTTTGTTTTCTGGTTTAGCTGGTTTAAAAGAATCTTTTTTCCTCATAGAAATTAAAAATTACCAGTCTTTTAACAGTCCCAAGCGTGTAGGCCGAGATTTTCAAAACTGCTTAGAAGACTTATAAAACACATAGGTTCAAATCCCAGCCAAGCAAATTTGTTTTAGAGTTTAAAATACCTCACCTTGTATGTTGTTCTGGTTAAACATTTTGAAATTAAGTCAAGCTTCTTAAAGTACTTTAATAAGAAACTAACATGCGATTTCATAAACATGGTTTCTCATAAAGCTCAAAAGCCTAGCAGACTGCTTATAACTGACTTATCATTGCTTTGAATACCTTTTACAGACAGCAGGGAAATCATAATACGCATTAATATCCTAGCTATCCTCATAATATCTGTTAGTCTTTTATTGGTGCTTCTGATTCAACATTACAGAGAAATAATATCGTTGCTTTATCAACCTCATTCTTTACACTCACTTTTAGGTGGTTGAGTCACTGTCCCTAGAGGTATTTAGAAGATGGGTAGATGAAGTACTTAAGGATATGATTTAGTAGTGGACAGGTACAGATGGACTCGGTGATCTCAAAGACCCTTTTCAACCTAGTGATTCTATGATTCTATTATTTTATAATTCTATGATTCTATGACTTAGAACTCCAATGTAAATGTAAGCCTTTCTTGTTAAAATAAGATATGTGGGTCCTTGCATTCTCTGAAAGCAGAGACAGTGTTCATTTGCTCCTATCAGATAGTGAGGGAAGCCCTCTTGTTTCAACAGAAATAAAACTGATATTTTTTTTAATAAGGAAGTGTAAATCCTACATTATTTTTTGTGTTCTGGAATATTTTCCGCACGACTAACTGTGGCTTCAATCTACACTGCTTTTATATTGCTGCCACTGTAAAAAAGTATATATTTATCAAATGATCTTTGCTGGGGCTGCGTTTCCAGGCAAAAAAACTTTAAGTTGTATAATGATAGAAGACCAACAGTGTATATGTCTTACAGATTGTAGATAGAAAAGACAAACATTTCAGAGGAGAAAGATATTGCTGTTATTGAAATAGCTTCTCAGTAAAGCTGCAGAAATTAATATAACATTGGTTGAAATATAATACTAATGTAGAAACTGATTTTGATGGAGGAGCAGTTTGTCCTAAGTTCACCTTTCATTTGTATCTTTCAAGCTGACAGCAGTTAGATACTGAGTATAGTTGTACTCAAGAATACATACTATGAATATAAAAAGGGTGGAAAGTTGTTTGAGTTGATGTGGCTACACTGAGACAATAAAATTACTTTCATTCCATGGCTTAACCACTCATTAGTACATAGCTTTTCACCTAAGAAGATTCTGGGGAGGTAGTTTATGTATTTGCTAAGTGTTAAAAGACTTTTTCCTAAGAAAGACCTCCAGAAGTTGGGAGTTTACACCTTTCCTCTCCTGTCCCCACCTCCCTGTCATTCTTTTCCCCAATCATCCCACTAGGTATGCCCACATAAACACTCATGTAATATGCAGTTACTTTTAACTTCCTAGTGGAAAAAAGAAAGAAAAAAGGAGTGGGGCATTCTTCAGACAAGATGATCTCACATTATTTGAGAATTAGTTGCAGAAAGAGATGATATTGCAACTGCAGACAAACATGAGGTTTTGCAGAAATACTGCAGCGTGAAAGTGTCTGGCCTTAAATCCTGATTCAGTCAGGAGTCTCACTCTTTTGTTCAAGCTGCTAAATTTCAGTGAAGGTGTATCACTAGAGTGGGCAGTGTGGTTGTGCTTGGAAGCGTATGCTATACTTCTTTAACTAGGGCTTATGTCATTTTTTGAAGGAAGGCTTCAGGCTCCATATGGGACAAATTTTCTGAAGGTGGCAGGAAACTTAAACTGAGCCAAGCAGAGATTGAGAATAGAGGCTAGAGGGAACTAAACAGGGTTAGATGCAACTGCCAAAATTGCTTAGTTTTCTAAACTGAGACATAGAAGAGAACTGAGCTGCAAGAAAATGATACTAAAAAGAAGGCTGTTTAGACTTGTTTCTTTCCATTCTGTTTTTGATATTTGATTTTCCTTTTCTCTCTTTAAAACAAACAATAACCTTCCAGTTGTGTGTTCTCAGTATCTTGCAGTGTCTTTTGAGGACCTTGTCACATGGGAAGGTCCAGGAGGGCCACCTCAGAGCTCTGGCTTACTTTTTCTTGGAACAGGAATCAGATGTAGTGGGGGGAGATGTGAGAGCACTATTCACCTACAAAATTTGGAGAGGCAGTTAATGCTTTTGCTTTGGTATCAGACCTTACGCCAACTGAATTGTTCATTTCATTACCTTCTCTTCATCAGAATCGTTCTGTGTTGATTTGATTTGGGCTAGAACTGCATCCTAGAGACAACCAGTAATTTGTCTAAAGAGGTGAACGAGGAACTGAAGTGAGAAGGAAGTTTCTGAGACTTTGTTGAGAAAATGCTGTTAGTACAAATAATGTTCCCTGTGTATTTCCCGCAAACCAGCCACATGTAACACCCTGAGCAACAGACTGTTTGTAGTTGCTTCAGAAAAAAACACCAATTTCACAGGGACTAGGTTCTCTAGTACATCTCCTGGACAGAAAGGAACATATCAGTGATAGCAGTTTCCTTTAAAGGAAGCTGCACTGAAGGAATTGCTATAATCTGTTGTTCCTTCACTGTGGACCCTCTCTTCTCCCCTTCTCTGTAGCTCACTTCAGCCCTTTCTCAACCTTTACTGAAGGGAAGAAGAGTGGTGTGGGGATGGAGATACAGGGTTAGGAAGTTGAGGCACTAGTTCTCCTTTATGCGAGGAGTCCCGTGTGCCAAAACAGTCAAACATTGAAAGGTAAGAGTTAAATACACAAACTGATTAATGCCTTGGGATCTGTGGCCCACAGGTAAAAAAGTAATTAATGAAGGTCTCGTTTAATGATGAAATATTAATTCAGTACTACAGTATTTCCAAAAGAGCATTGCAAGGAATTTTAGGATATACATAAACAAATCTTTCTCAATCTGTATTTGTGAGTCATTGTGAAATAACATAACCTCCCCACTACAATCATGAACTTCCAGCTGCCTATATCAGTTTAAATGGACAGATAGTGTAGTCTGAGACTTTCCTTACCTGTCTGACTGCTTGTTGGACTGAAATTCTCCTTCTGTCTTGGTTTTCTTTAACACCAGTAGGTTATTGCTACTGGAGGGATCAGCTGATTGTCTCAAGATCTCCCATGTTTATACTCCACTGAGTTTTCTGGCTCCTGTAATATGTTGATCTTTCAAATAGCACTACCATCCACTGTGTTAGGAGAAGGAACTGATAGACAATGCCAAAGCTCAGCATTCTCAGTGGCAACTGTATTATGTCTTTCTTTGAATTTCTCAGTGGCAATTTGGAAATATTATTTTTTGAAAGTTCACTGTAATCAGTTCACAGAATCACAGAATCACAGAATCACCAGGTTAGAAGAGACCCACCAGATCATCAAGTCCAACCATTCCTATCAAACACTAAACCATGCCCCTTAGAACCTCGTCCACCCGTGCCTTAAACACCTCCAGGGAAGGTAAATCAACCACCTCCCTGGGCAGCCTGTTCCAGGGCCCAGTGACCTTTTCTGTGAAATATTTTTTCCTGATGTCAAGCCTCAATCTCCCCTGGTGGAGCGTGAGGCCATTTCCTCTTGTCCTGTCCCCTGTCACTTGGGAGAAGAGGCCAGCTCCCTCCTCTCCACAACCTCCCCTCAGGTAGTTACAGAGAGCAATGAGGTCTCCCCTCAGCCTCCTCTTCTCCAGGCTAAACAACCTCAGCTCTCTCAGCCGCTCCTCATAAGGCCTGTTCTCTAGCCCCTTCACCAGCTTTGTTGCTCTTCTCTGGACTTGACAGAGCCTCAACATCCTTCTTGTGGAGAGGGACTCAGAACTGAACACAGGATTCAAGGTGCGGTCTCACTAGTGCTGAGTACAGAGGGAGAATAACCTCTCTGGCCCTGCTGGTGAAGTCATTTCTGATACAAGCCAAGATGCCATTGGCCTTCTTGGCCACCCGGGCACACTGCTGGCTCATGTTCAGTTGGCTGTCAACCAAAATCCTCAGGGTTGGATTTTTTTCCATGATACAGTGAGCTTTTCTGTACATTGCTAGAATGAGAGGTCAGGTAGCACAATGGATTAGACACTGTTCCAGAGTATATTTGTTAGTGACAGCAGTTAAAATAATAACCCCCACATTTTAAGCCATCAGCTCTGTAGTTTGTCATTGACAGAACTTGACTGGAAGTGGTTCAGGACAGAAGATGTGCTTCAATCACCAGGGTAGATCTCTGTAGATAGGATCAGATTTGGAAAAGGTGTATATGATGGTACAAAATTATGAAAGCCTCTGTAGCTGTGCTCTTAGTCTCCATATCATTAGAACATGATAGCTTTGGTTTCATGGGGCATTAATTTATGATCCTGGAGTAAACATGAAACCAGAAACTCTAGCTAAGTCTATCTAACACAAGGTATAAATGGTTCTATGAGAATGACTACTTCCTCCAGATGCAAAGAGAGACATAACTCATGTCTTCCAGTTCAGTGTACCTTGTTTCTATGTAGGGTTATTGGATTTTTTTATTTCCTCATCTGAAAATACAACATTTTTACCATTTAGGTATTACATAATACTCCCCAGTTCAATACTCCCATTTCCTAATATATTTCTTCTAAGCCATTTCTGGTTGCAATTACCCCTAGGAAATCTTTCACTGTCAAAGTCTAGTTACTGTGAGAAACCATTTGATCAAGACTGGAGCATTGGTGTGTTTGTCTGTAAGTACACACGAGTACACAGGCACATATACAACTGTATATGAAGGAGGCTGTGGAGTCTTCAACCTTGAAGATATTCAAAAGCCATCTGGACATGGTCCTGCGCAGTTGGTATTCCTGCTTGAGTGGGTAGGTTGCAGCAAATACACTCCAGAAGTCCCTTCTAGCCTTGACCATTCTATGATTCTGTGATACTTTGATTTGGGTTCTGCTGTTCTGAGGTTCTCTCATGACAGAATAACCAATGTAGACAACAATAGATAATGTGTACACAGATTCGGATTGTCTGACTCATCTGTAACTGACTGAAAAACGTCCTGGAATCCACCAAACATGAAATATAAGTTTTCATGGCTATTCCAGCCGAAGAGCAAAGCCATAATGAGCTGCATTCAACTAGTAGATTTTGGCACTGGTTCAGAGTAATTTCATCCAATTATATTTAGATGAAGTTTTCCTTTTGAAATGCAGTGTTTAATCTAAACCAAAATTAGATTTCCCATTTAAAACTGATTATTTGTCTTTTAAATAGCTATTAGGAGCAACAGAGGTCAGTTGGCTGATTTTCTAATAGGCTTTTATGGAACAAAATCTGTTTCTCACTGGTATGAAATTTGTATTGAGATATGCCTTTCAGCATCGTAATGATGGTTGTGGCAGTTTCTAAATAAACTAGTTGAATGTTTATACAAGACTGGCATGTAAATAAATAAAGCAAATCAACAATTTTAAAATCACTTCTTATTTAAATATACTGTGAGCATGTGTTAGAAAGATTATGGTAATGAGATCTTATAGGTGGAAACAAGCTTTATGAATTTCAGATATAGTTCTCTTAGGACTTTTTCAGGCAAGTCTGGGTTTAAGGTTCAAACTAGGATCCATCCCATGGAAGAAATGTTGAAAAGAGTGTTTTATTAATGGATAATTTCTGCAGAAATGATGATTACAGTATGGTATGATACGATATGATGTGGAGGTCAGGCTTGATTTTCAACATTTGGATCTTTGAAGAGAGAGGCATAGTACACCATAAAAGGAAGATACTATCTATTGCACAAAATGCTACTAATAGTGCTGCAAAAACTACCTTGTAGTAAGAAGAAAATTTGAATTGTTGTGAAGAAGTGAAAGGATAAAGAGATGAAAAATATTTTAAGATTATTGAATGGGAAGAACTATTGATTCTTGTTTTCTAGGAGACACAAGTGACTTGCTACTTTCTTGGACATCACTTTCCAGAATATCATTCTTAGTCAGTCAAACTGAACATAACATATTGGTAGGGTTGCATACCCAGCTGGATGAGGCTTTCAGCAACCTGATTACAGAAAGGTGTCCTTGTCCATCTCAGGGGGTGGGTGAAATTGGACTATCTTTAAGGTCCCTTCCAACCCCAAGCTGGTCTATGATTCTATAGCATTAGTGAATCTGTGTCAAGCTTGAGGCCTCTGTGTAATATTTGTACTGCAACTCAGAAAATGATTTTATAAAGAGCTCCTAAATTATTTATTTATTTAAAAAAAAAATCCAAGTCTAATTTTTTGTAATCAGATTTTAGAATAACACCCCCACTGAGCACTTATATAGAGTACTAATGCCTGAAATTAGATCTGCATAGCTTAAGAATATTTTTCTTAGGCTCTTATTCACTGTTTTTCTCTGTTAAGTGAGGATTTAATGAGCTTCAGATACATATTCATACCCTGTTGAGTTCAATGGACTTAAGCAAGTGTTTGGAAGTTGAGCATGCACCTAAAAGCTTTTCTCAGCAGATGCTCTGGCTACGTTTTGAATGTCATTGTTATATGTCTTTCCAATATAACAAAAATGTTATCTGCGTTCCTTTATTATAGAATCTGTCCATTCTGTTATTCTGATGCTTCTATTTCCCATAAGAAATTAATCTGTCTTTTTTTTTTCTCCAACATTCTTCCACCACAGCTAGTAACACAATCTTAAACAGAAGACTTGCCTTCCCTTCCCTGTCTTGCCACAGAAGGAATGAAGGTTAGAACCCTGACTTGTACAGATTACTGTACCACTGTAGCCTAAGAAGAATGTCCTTCTCCCAGAAAGATATTTTAATAGGATGGTAAAGTTTCAAGAACTGAAAATATTGATGGAAGAATCATAACAAAACACCCTTATTGGCCAACTATACCTTTAAGGAAGTTCAGTTCCTCACAGTATGTCTCTGCGCCAAGTTGCCATTAGTGTTTATTCCACAGAAATCAATGAGTTCCTCTAGAAGACAAGAAGTTATTCCCAGTTTTGAGATGAAGGAAACTAGTCAAAGAAATAACATGAGTTTTCTTAGTTTAAAAAAAATTAAAGACCAGAAACAAATCAGCAGCAGAAGAATGATCTTTATCCTCAGGACCACGCTCCATTTTGTAGTCTACTCTGCCTCTTGGATGCTTCTTTTGGTAACTTACCAATATTAAAGGGAAGAAAGAGGAGACAATGGAGAACTGACAGAGGCTCTACAACTGCAGGACTTTTCCTATGCATTTAGCAGAATGCCCAGGCAGCCCGTTGTATCTATACAGTGCTTAATGCACTGATGATTAAGTCTGTTAGCACTAGAAAAAAGAATAGCTATTTCTGATGAGTTTCTGCTATCAGTTAGCAGTCCCACTGTGGTCCTTATCATTACCCCTCCACTTCAGGTATTTAATTTTTCAATGAACAAGAATATAGGGGAAAAATGTTAACTTTTTTAAAATTATTTTCTATGGAAATTAACCAGCAGTCTATCTATCAGACTTTCAATCAGAAGCTGCTGTGGAAATCTATGAAACAATACTCTGAACAGAATGAGTGGGCTGAGCAGGCCAAGATATTGCAGAGGCAAATATTACTGCTGCAGACATCAGAACTACACAACTAATATTTCACAGTGAAAAATCTTTTGGCTGGTTCTCTTGAATCACGAAGCACAAGTGGCTCTACATTACAGTAGATGAATTAGAGTATTAATTATATTAAACTACAGTAAATTAATAGAAAGGTTTATTGTTACTAAATGCATTAGTCAGAGAGCCCAAATAGAGTGGGAATTCAGTGTATTGGGAACAGATTTCATTTTTAATCTGAGCTGCAGAAGCATTCCTTGTTGTGCTGATAAGTTCACTATTTACTGTTTCAAATGGGCAGATGTCAGGTAGGAGAGAGCAGTAATTTCTTTCTGCTGTCCATGTCTGCTGGAATTATTCTCTCCCTCTATTTAAAATGGCAAGTTTCTTGCAGCTCCTTTTCAAAGGGAGAAGTATGTGATGTGTGAATTAATCTGAATCACACCCAAGGGGCTACAAAAATATATATGTGTATAAAAGCTTGGTTTTCACTTACTACAGTGTCACATAAGTGTACTTCCCTCATACAATTTACTCAGAGACAGAGAAAACTCAAACACTTATGTGGTTCCAAGGAGTGTTTGAACCACTTCTGAAACCAGCAGCAGCAAAAGAAACATATTTACCACTTTGGTCCTCTCTATTTATGTGGCTGATGTAGGAGACTACATGATTCAGGAGGCTTAAAGAAAAAACCCTTGACTCTGCACCTTCTCCAATTTTCTCCGTCTTTCTTATTGTACCTAATTTCCCTCTGCTGCTGAAAGCTTGTGGGCTTCCTTGTCCAGAGGGCTGGTTTTACACGGTTGTTAGCTGTGCTGCATAAAAAATTTTTTCCTCTCCTGCTGAAGCAAGTGATTTGCCCTTTCAATCTGTTTCAAGTCATCCTTTCACTCTGCTTTTAAATGAAAGTGAAGTAGAAACTGCTTTTTTCTCCACCATCTTAAACTTTCTGTATTGCTTCTTTACACAAATACACAAGAAATATTCAAGTTAACATAGTCTAAGATTTTTATCATGACATTCTGCATCCCCTTGAAAAACACCAGCCACCAGAGGCATATGACACAACTTTGCAGGAAAGAGGAAAACTTTTTTTGATACTTTATGATGTTGACTTACAAGATGCAGCGTTTTATATTATCCAGCCAGCTTTTATTAATCCCTGCACTTTGTCTACTTGATATTTGAATGAGGAAAGCAAAATGCTAAAACAATGCAGTTGTGTCAGACTTAACCGTATGTCTGTGGTCCTCTGCCACTGTTCTGAATGGGTTGGTCCCTTCTGAATCAGAAGGTTTCCACAGCAAATGAAAGGTAAGTGAATGAGCAGTTGGACTTTCCCTTCTGTAGAAGCTGATGTGTACCAGCAACGGTAAGGAAGAAAATTTCTTTTGTATCTCACTCTCATAATTAAATTGCTCTGCTATCCACAGATCTTCTTCCAGGGTCATAGCTGCTGGGATCTGTCCACTGCACTGATCCAGCTACCAGCAGACAGAAATGTGCAGCCTGTTGTGTGGAGAAAACAATGAAAAATACTGCTGCTGTTGTAGTTTCAGCTTATCTCCTCTACTCAGTAAATCAGACCCTGCACTCACTCAGAGTAGCTCCAGGAGTTGAGCCTGTGTACTAGCAAAAGGAGCCTACTCCTCAGCACTAATTTTTTTCTAGCCTTTAGTAATTAGTATATTGTGTTTCATCCAAAGGAACAAATCCTGCTCCAATGAGACCATGTGTTGTCAGACCTAAGAGCAAAACCAAAACAGCTGTGACACATCCAGAGTTTAAAGCTCCTGCATCTGTAGGATGCTCAGCATGTAAAGCTGGACAAAGATGAAGGAAGGCAGGGATGTCTTTGCAGGTAACCACTACACTTGGTGGAGTTCTCCTTTCCTGGAGATAATCGAACACCTGCCTGTGATCGTAAATAGTAAAGGAATTTCTTGTTTTGTTTTGCTCATGTGCACAGCTTTTCCTTGACTATTAAACTGTTTTTATTTCAACCCATGAGATTTCTCACTTTTTCTCTTCTGCTTCTCTCCCTCATTCCACTGTGGGGAAATAACCAAGTGGCTCTGTGGTTCTTTGTGGGTGGCTGGGGTTAAATCACAACACTTTATTTAGTAAAATAATGTGTAAAACAACTGGAAAGTACTAGAGAAGTAAGCAAACAGCAGCTTAATGAATGGCTGTATTAATAGCAGAAGTGAATTATATCATTAATTGACCAGCAAGATTTTATGTTTATAAGCTTTCTAAAAATTTTAAATTTATTTTACTATGAAAGGTATGAAGCAGGTAGGAAGTCAGTTTCCAGAGCTGTTGGTTGTATAAACAGGCTTGAGACCTTGTGTTCTAACCTAATGCTGAAGAAACTTGTCTGTGACTGATGCTACACCTTAAAGCCTTGCTATGAAGATGGAGTAGTGAGAAGAAAGGTGTATTCAGTTGGAAATTACTTTGAGAGAGGTAATAAATTAGGATCTTGGGATTAATGTGATAAATGGAAACACAAAAACTGTTACTGTAAAAAAAATAATTATATTCTATTGACAAAGCAGTATCATCTTACTGCATTTTTTTATGAGTAGAAGAGACAAAGTGACCTAACTAAAAACATCAGTCTTAAAGCCATACTATGTCTTATACTAGATTCCAATTTGCTCACCTTTCTGTACACACAGAGACCAAAACTTTTTGGTAAGATAAAAATATTTTTAGCATATCCACTAAGATAAAAATATTTTGCAGTCTACTTCTAATCTGGTTGTCAGTAAAAGACTTCTCCAGCTGCTATTCCAAAATTGTTCTTTAGGTATACATGTGAACGTGCTAAATTGCTCTACGCTGAACTCCTTAGTACCAGATCCTGAACTGCAGTTTTAGTGTACACAAGATGACATAAGGAAAGTTTTGATCTTAGAGCTTCATTGCGTTTGCTAGTGTTATCCCAATTACAAAAAAAGAGTTTTTTTTTTTTTTATTCTTTGCTTCAACTCTATAAGAACACTGCAGGAGCATGGAAAAATAGTTCCATACAACACAAATGTTTTATGTTGAAAGAAATGAAACTCTGCCTCATACTTCTACTCAAAGTATGAAGTGCTAGCTGTTAACAAATGCTCGTTCATCCTTGCTGTTCTGTTACAATAAGTCTGGGTTAATGGGGATTTAAGGGCACAGGCACATAAGATATCAGACCTGGGACAAGGAGTCTGGTGCAAACAGGATAATCCATTTTTTCTACTGAAGTAGTCAAAATCACGAAACAGATTAAAAGCAAATGGTCCTACATCTAGAATGTGTTAGTCCAGAGGTGTGAAGGGATAGGTTTGAAGAGGTTTGGTATGAGCTAAAGAAGTCCACTTGCCCTAGAGTTTTAATCTGTGTTGCCAGTTTCAAGGTGAGACAACAGGCTCCAGCCTCTCTTTTTTCTTATCCTCTGTGTTTATATGACCCATCATTTCAAGCTGGGTACAAGCACAGACAAAGTTCTTACTCTGGATGGATCTCTGCTTTGATGATTCCTTTGGTGGGATAAGGTTCTGAAGTATGCTTTCACGTTGATGGAAGTATTTCAAGGCCCAGAAACTGGGGCCTCACATGATTGCATGGAAGACCTTACCCGTTCCAGAAAACAGATGCAAAGAAAGGAAAATGGTGTAGTTGACATTAAAGTGCTACTATTCTTCAGGCCCACTGCTTTATGTGACATGGATTGATATCTTCAGTAACATTTCTGCAGTCTTATCACACAAACTATTTTTTCTACCTATTTTGTTTCCTTGGGCTGATGTAATCATTTTTCATGCAGAGGACAGTGGAAAAGTACACAGAGTATTTGTCAAACTCATCAGAACACTTGCTTCCAAATGACGTTCACAGCTTATCTGAGCTTTGTATTTTCTCGAAGTAATCTGCTCAAAAAGGCCTTGGGAAACAAAAGGACTAACAATTTGCCTGGGCTTTTAACTTTAGTTATATACTTTTATGCAACAAAAAAATAGCTTTGGAGGAGGTGAAGTGGATTTAGTGAGCCCTTGAGAGTCTAGTTTTTCTTATGGGAGCCTGCAGGAATTTTAATAACTTTAAGAAATGTAGATAATACTGGTGATGTAAAAATATTTACTGCAGAAAAAACTATGGTCCACTAATATCTGGAGAATTGCTTTAAGAAACAGTTACTGGCCAATGATAAAAGGATGCTACCCAACTAAAAATGGGAAAAAATTTACACCTTTCCCTGCATGGTTTCAAATAACTTACCAAAGTGACTGTAATGCTTAAATGAGACTCTAAAATAGGTCTTCTTTGTATTTCCTGCCATCACTGTAAGAATCAGCTATTTTTAACAGTCTTCTCCCAAATGTAGCAAAAGGAGACAGGGAAAAGCTTTGGCAATGTGAGAACTTTAGGAGAAACTGTAAGCTGATCAGCAGTATGGTGGGAAGACTCTGTTAGGACTTCATTTTTACTGAAATTAAGTTTTTTCCCTGATATACTCACTGTGAAACTTCCACCCCACTGTCCCCCTAGCACCCCCGCCCACCCCCCCCCCCTCTTAAAAGAGTAATTTGTTTTAATATCAATTGCATTTTATTTCAGGGGCGCTTAGACATCGAGAATTTTGAAAATGTGGCAGATGACTGGCTGCAAGGTGTTGGAAAAGTGACCACTGTGCCAGTGATAGCATCCTACAGTCATTATGCAGGTCTGTTATGCCTGATGCAAATGATCTTTCAAAGCGAGCAGAAAGGAGTGTTTAGTAATGGTTGTCATTTGTCCATATAAAAATCAAGTGATCATAGAACATATTGCTGCTTATAGAAATACATACACATGTAGAAGATGCTTGTCTGATACTAATCCTGAAGAATCATATCATCATTGTGAGGGATGGGGAATAACAACAGGACTGCAGTTCATTTGACAGGTTCTAAGGACACCATCCATCACCCTGAGCACAGATGAAGTAGCATAGGCATGGCGCACTGATTCAACAATGCATTCACTTGAAGTCCATAAAACAGTATTTATAATGGATTAATAACTTTAGAAATCATGGAAACTACAAAGATTATTCACAATCCAAGCAAACAGGACTCTGGAATGTGCTACTTCTTTTAGTGATTTTAAGTGTAGGGCTTCAGATTCTGTACATGCCATGTTGTTAGAAAGGCATAGTTTCTCCTAATATGCCATTAGTGGTGATACAGTGACCAGCACTACTCTGTTATCTAAGACTTTTTAACCAGTATCATGTGGGCAGTTAGACCGAGGCCATGAATTTGAGCTGCCTATAACTCCTGTTAAAGCTGGGAAAAGCATGTGTGAACTGGAGGAAGATTATGAGTTATAGTGCCTGTTCTCCAGGGATATCCCCAGGGAAATATCTACTTACATAGCTACTTTTAGTCTTAAAAAAACCCCTAACAACTCACAGAAGTAATTTGAGTAACAAGAACCTGCTGTCTTCAGCTTTTCTACAAATATATTTCTGCTGCAGGAATTATTTCTAATTAACACTGCCTGAAGGACAGTAGATGTTAAGAAAGCATTTCTCTGAACATTTTCCCACTTTACCAGCAGTAGTATGCTGAATTTCGACTCTTGTCACTAATGAAATAGCTGTGGTTATAGGTAAGGAGATTTCTTTCACTGAATTATTTCACTTTCTTAGTTCACTGTAACAAGCAGCTGCTTCTAGCCTATCTGGAGTCTTTTTTCATAGTCAGTCAGCAATGCTGTCTTACATTGGCTACACAATGCAAAGTTTTTACTTTTGCCTTGACCACAGTTTCCTTGAGTCTGAATAGTGTATACTGATGGGATTTGAGCAAGTCTCAGGAAACATTTTGCAATGTTTTGTTAGCTGATGGCATCCAGACTGCTGTAGATATAGTCCACAGTAAGCTCAATTTCTTTTTCCTTGGTGTTGTTTTGGGGTTTTTTAAAATAGGAAAAAGAGAGGAAGCAATTAATTTTGTCAAACTTTGCTCCAACTTTGTTCTCAAAAATTACTCCTACAAGAAAGGCTGTAAGGCAAGATTAGAAGCATGAAGGACACTTAGAACTCACCTATTGGCCTCAATCATTGATTGAGTTATTTTCAAAAACTGTAGATTCAAAATGTGAATTAACTGTAAAACAGTTTGATCATTGTTTAGGCTGTGGGAGTTTATTTTCCTTTATGTTTAGTGGAAAGCTCTAAATGAAACGGTGTTCTCAACCTACAAGCATTTCTTTTCCCCTCAGCAGCAAAACCTTTCCAGTAACAACAAAACCTTTTAAAAAGACAATGATATCTGCAAAAATCTTATGTGTGGGTTTTTTTCCCTTTATTCTTCTCCCTCACTGCCCCTTCCCCTCCGTGCCTATCATGTCTCCCCATGTCCTACAAGGAAAGAGGATGCCTAGGGTATTCTGAATTGCTAGGCTGTCACAAAATCTTTCAATAGAAAGAAATACTAATTTCCTTGGAAATGAGGTGTATCCTAGTGCTATTTTCTTGATAACACCAGGGGTTTTCCCTGTCTTGAAGCCACATTGGAGGCTCTAAATTGACTGAATGAAGCCACCGCTTTATCACCATTTGTATCCAGCCTGAACACTTGGCAGTAATGTGACAGAACTGTAAGTAAGTGGGAAGTCCAGGTTGCTTTAAGAATGAGGCTCTAATGAGACTGGATGGTTCCATGTCTCATTTTAGGAAACAGTGAGTAACATTAAATGTTGTGGAATACTGTAGAGATCTAAGATATAATGGTTTCTCTACTGACAGTACAACCTGAGCAGTGTTAACAAGGTAAACTAACACAACAGCTGCAAAGTAGGACTGTGAGCAGTATCATAGAAATCAAGTGATATAAAATCTTGTCTTGCTTGCCTGTCAGGGCACCAGCTAGAAACTATGCAGTTGAACTTCCAAAATCCTTTTTCCCCTCCCACCACTCTTTGATGAAAAAGGAGAGAATGAGAAGAAAAAGACTTGTGTGTTTGAAACTAAAACTACAGCTTTAATGAAATGATAATAATGAAAATAATTAGTAATAAAATATATACAAAAATATGAGATCATGCCCCTACCCTACCCCTCGATGACTATATGTCATCACAAATGCTGTAGAACAGACATGAGGGAAGAGGTCCCTAACTAGGAGGGAGATGGACTCAGGAACTGCATTCAGGAATGCACAGATAGGGAATCAGGAGTAACCAGACAGAAAAGGTCATTACTGGACATTGGCCATTGCAGAAGAGACCAAAATCCTCATGAATTCTCAGTTTAATACCAAATATGATGTACATGAGATGGAGTACTCTGCTGGTCAGTTTAGGGTCACCTGGCTTATTCGCGTCTCCTTGCAGGTTCATCCCCTTTTCCACCAGCTTGAGAATGGCTGTGGTTCAGTACAAGCATTGGCTTTTTTGCATACCAATGCCTTGTGTTATCACTTTACAGAACAATGTCTGAAAAACATGCAGTTAGCTTTCAGAAAAATGAAATTACTTACAGCAACTGAGTTTGTCCCAAAACAAATTCTAATTTACCTCAAACTACAACATTGCCCTAGCAAAGTGAAGGTTTAGAGATGGCTAGTGGTCACTTGACTTCTATTAGCATGGTAAATGTTAAGAATGGAAAATATGCTAAGCACAGTTTGTACAAAAGCACTTATATAAAATTTGCCCCTCAGTAACTGAAGATCAGGCAGAAGTTCCTAAGCCACTGCAGGGCAACTAGGTTTTACCACAGTATTTCTTTAAAAGCAAGAAAAGTGAAAATACTTCCAGCATAAAAGACCTTAACTCCACTTTAAGAAGGGTCTTGTAAGATAAGTTACCTGGGAGGAGACCAGACTTAAAACCAAAATCGATAACTTCTAATATAATGCTCTGGTCACTAAGAAAACTTCAGAGTTACACAAATAGTAAAGATGGTGTTCAAGAAACATCCCAGAGCTAGAGCTAAACTGGAAGATAAGGAAGCTATGCCAGATGCAAACCTTAAAGGTAAGAAAAGGGATTATGCACCTGGCAGGAAGTAAGACCAAATAAGGAGCAGGGAGAGTTCAGCCCCTGAAATATCATTGGATTAGCTGCCATGTGGACAATGTGTGAGGAGTGTGTGTATATTGGAAGGATCTTAGATTGTAAGCGTATAATTGCCCAGGGTTTCTGTCATTTTGGATCTACTCCTCCAGAGTCAACCAGCTCAAGCTGTTACTTATTACTCTGTATGTATTACTCTGTAATGGCTCTTATAGTTTACCCTTTTCTTTAGCACACGTGTTTTGCCAATGAACTGGTGCAGAACAAAGACAGCTAACCCAAACTGTCAATGGAATGTTCCATACCATAACACCAAGAGAGGTTTAAGTTGGATATTAGAAAAAAGTTCTCTATTGAAAGGATGGTCAAACATTGGAACAAGCTCCCTAAGAAACTGGTGGAGTCTCCTTCCCTAGAAGTGTTCAAAAAATATGTAGACGTGGCACTTCTGGACATGGTTCAGTAGGCACAGTGGGATGGGCTAATCATCAGGAGGTTAGTAGTTGTATTGTAATACATCCTTTTGTTAATTATTTTCATTGTGGACACCACTGATATTATTATTGTTATTGTTATTATTATTGTTGTTGTTATTATTATTAGTGTTACTACTACTACTACTATTATTATACTATTACTATGCTTTTATTGTTTTATTAAAATTGTTCTTGTTTCAGCCCACAAGTTTTCCTTTCATTTTCAGTTTCTTCTCCCCATCCTACCAGATGGAGAGGGATAAGAGAGTGGCTGCATACTATCTAACTGCTGCCTAAGGGCTAAACTAGGGCACATAAAACCAATTTCTGATCCTTGACTATCATTAGTCTAAGCCAGAAACAAAAACAAATATTTTCTTGTAATGGAAGGCTGATAAGAGTTTCCTGTTTAGTTATGCTGGTGTTTCCTGTCTTGTGAAAGACAGTATAAACCTGTAACTGTAGCATGAAAGCTACTCAGTCTGATAAATACTGTGTTTTTAAATTGTGCTGTGAAATTCGACACAAGATCAGAACTGATGATAACAATACAATAATGAGAAAAAGGAGGAAAATAAAACCTAAATAAATTCAAATCACTCCTGCCTTCATTAACTTGACAAATTTAGGCCAGTTTTTCATTATTTGATTACAAACTGTATCTGCTGATAGAATCTGAGTGCAAACTCTGCTATACTATGACCTCTGTTCAACTCTCCTCCTATTGGTTACTAATAAAGCAGAGACTTTTACTTACTTACACTAACCTGATGGTAAGAAAAAAATATATTTACTCACTTTCCTTAAACTATAATGAGTATAAATTGCCTCCATGTTTGAGTCTAGATGGTGGCTGATTGGTAGACTGCTAATGGACGCCTCTCTTATGTCCCCTATGGATTGTAGCAACCTGTTTCCAGGAGATTTTTTTCCTTCATCTGTGGCCCTGGGTACAAGCAGTAAATTATCATCTGTGGGGATAACTGGATGAGTTCCACTTGACAGATGAAACAATGGCTAATTTTAATAACAGTATATCTGGCTCCTTCTGATTTCATGATACATCATCTGTCGCTAAGGAGTATATTGTTCTTCTTTCCACTTGGAGAAGATCTAGAGGTGGAATGGCAAACTGTCACATATTCCTTTGTGGCCCAAATCTGTAAGATATATAAATTTTTTTGTAGGCTGCTCCTGAGCACAGACTGCACCGCTAAAAACGTCCTTTTTGTTTTCTCACATTAATTGTAATTAGGATATGAAGATCTGTAACAACTTAGCATCACATTATAACATATCTCCCTTGCAAGAAGCAAGGCTGCTGCAATATCACAGCTGATGAGTAGTTAAGTTAGGAATCGTCAAGGTAGTCAGCATGTACCATACCTGCAAGTGCTATGCCACGACATTCAAATCAGTGGCTGTACAGTAATATACCCCATAGGAGCCAGCTATTGGTCAAAATCTGTTGCTGAGGAAAGAAGGTCACAGAAGATTTGGGAAAACAAGCTAACAGGAACTGCTGAACATTTCAAAAGAGAAAATAAGTGTTGGTGCTGCAATACAAAATACACTTTTTCTGTCTGAGGAAATTTTGATCCATGGGAGTTTTCCATGTTATCTGCTTGTTCTGTGTTAAGTGAGAGCTTGACAAGTCAGAACTAGGCACTGATAGTTCTTAAAGGAGCATCTCACTTTCATCTTTACTTGGGATTTCTTCCCATCTTCTTACTCTGTTTTTATTCTTAAATCCTTATTTTTTTTTGGTTCTGTATCAAAAATTGTGTGTCAGCAGGGGAGACGGCTCCTCAGTTCTGCCATGTGGTATGCTCTTCAAAATCCTTGGTTTTGGAGCAGGTTTGTTGGTGGTGTTGGGTATTGAAGGACATAAAGATTCTTCTTTGCAGGTTTTTTCTTTAAAACACTGTTTTATATTTTGCATCTGAAATTTATAGTATTTTAAATTCCATTCCTGAATTCTCACTGTTTATTGTTGAAAGAACAGCTAATTAATGTCTTGCATTATAAGGTATTGTTCTACTCTTCCAGCTCTTGTAATGTTAGTGCCAAATTATGCACACTTCTCTTTTGCTTTATTTAAGGTATGAAGCCTGTTTTTTATTTAATGAGCAAGTGCTTAAACTACTAAGATAATTCACTTGAACTACATGTGCCGTAAATTTTTGCAGGTTTTTTTAATAGTAATATTTTTCATCACAACATGCTTCTGCTTCTAGCTCTAAACTATGTTTCTACAAGAAAACTAACCCACTTTTCACAATTAATTTTTTGTCCTATATGACATGATTTTCCCACTGGGACAAAATGTTACATACTTCAAAAGTAATAGCTAATAAAAAATAAAATTACAGCTCAGCAGCATAATGAAACTGGGCTTCATTAACAAACTTTTTAGAGTTTATACTGTTGTTCCTGAAGTAGCTAATTGCCAGCACATAAATCAAGGATTGTGCTGGAAACTACTCATAGTAGTGCTTCTATTTACCTTAATTTACTTATTTATTATGAAGCTCATGTCACAAAGCCACAGAACCACAAAGTCACAGAGGAGTTCAGGTTGGAAGGAACCTCTAGAAGCCAGTAGTTCACCTCCCTGGTCGCACAGGGCCATCTAGAGCTGCCTACCCACCATCATGTCCAGACAGCTTTTAAATATCGTGGAGGACAGAAATTTCACAATCTCACTGAGCAACCTATGACAGCATTCAATCACCCTCAAAAAATCACCACTAAAAATGTTTCCTAATGTTCCTTCTGTGTTTGACTTTGTGTCCAGATATTTCACTCACAGGTGTTTTCCTATAGTCCTCCATCAGAATAAGGGACTATATATTGTAATACAACAAAAAATGGGTTTGAACACTGCTCTAAAAAACAGCATAAAGGAGAACTACTAATGCTACTGCTTGTTAGGCTATTTTCTGCTGTGGTCATTATCCCTGTTTATGCACATCCATGTTGGATTATATTTTCCATTTATGGATGCTACAAGCTCATCCAACTCATTCCAGGTAGGCTAAAGCAGGAAAAATATAAGAAACCTTTTCATTTAGAGTACTTAAGAATCTTAAATGCCATGAGAATTAGAAATATGAGTGCATAAACTATTAATAGTGTTTCTCTGTTTTTTTCCTGTCCCTATCACTGTGCTGCACAGCAGTGGACACCAATTAAATTGACCTGTTTATTTTTGCTCTTCAGTATTTAGGCAACAAAACAAGACGTGGTTCAAGGTGAATTCAGAGACTGGGCTCTATGTTTTCTGGTAAGTTCCATTTTTAAATAATCAAGAAATAGAAATGCTGAGGTTGCACTGGGAAATGCCTTAAAGAAAAGCTTGTTTTTTACTTCAGCTGCTTTCTCCGTCTCAACTTTTCGAGAAAAGTGAAGAACAAAACCCAACCAGACCTGGATATGTAAAACTGTTTCTTCCTTCCCAGTTCTATTCCATCATAATCATTAAGCCCTGACCTCTGGATGGCAGAGTAGACCATAGAATCATAGAATCATAGACTCATAGAATCACTGAGTTGGAAAGGATCCACTGGATCATCAAGTCCAACCATTCCCACCAATCACTAAACCATGGTCCTGAGCACCTCATCCACCCATCTCTTAAATGCTTCCAGGGAAGGTGAATCAACCACCTCCCTAGGCAGCCTGTTCCAGGGCCCAGTGACCTTTTCCGTGAAATATTTTTTCCTGATGTCAAGCCTCAATCTCCCCTGGTGGAGCGTGAGGCCATTCCCTCTCGTCCTCTCCCCTGTCACTTGGGAGAAGAGGCCAGCTCCCTCCTCTCCACAACTTCCCCTCAGGTAGTTATAGAGAGCAATGAGGTCTCCCCTCAGCCTCCTCTTCTCCAGGCTAAACAACCCCAGCTCTCTCAGACGTTCCTCATAAGGCCTGTTCTCTAGCCCCTTCACCAGCTTCGTTGCTCTTCTCTGGACTTGCTCCAGAGCCTCAACATCCTTCTTGTGGTGAGGGGCCCAGAACTGAACACAGGATTCGAGGTGCGGTCTCACTAGTGCCGAGTACAGAGGGAGAATAACCTCCCTGGACCTGCTGGTCACACCGTTTCTGATACAAGCCAAGATGCCATTGGCCACCTGGGCACACTGCTGGCTCATGTTCAGTCGGCTGTCAACAAACACCAGGCAGCTTTCTAGCCAGACTTCTCCTAGTCTTTAGCCTTCATAGGGTTGTTGTGCTCCAAGTGCAGGACCCTGTGTTTGGCCTTGTTAAATCTCATGCCGTTGGTCTCAGCCCAGCAGTCCAGCCTGTTCAGGTCCCTTTGCAGAGCCTCCCGACCCTCCAGCAGATCGACACTTCCACCCAGCTTAGTGTCATCTGCAAACTTGCTAAGGGAGCACTCGATGCCTTCATCCAGGTCATTGATAAAGACATTGAACGGGGCTGGACCCAGCACTGACCCCTGGGGAATCCCACCTGTAACTGGCCTCCAGCTGGAGTTAACTTCATCTATCACCACTCTCTGGGCCCGGACATCCAGGCAGTTTTCCACCCAGGAGAGTGTGCGCCTGTCGAGGCCAGAGGTGACAGTTTCCATAGCAGAATGCTGTGAGAAACTGTGTCAAAGGCTTTACTGAAGTCCAGGGAGATACATCCACAGTCTTTCCCTCATCCAATAGTCGAGTCACTTTGTCAAAGAAGGCGATCAGGTTAGTTTGGCAAGACCTGCCTTTCAGGATCCTGTGTTGACTGGACTTGGATAACTGGAAATTCAAATGAGTTTAGATTCTTCTCTTGGATCCAAGATGAGTATGAGGCAGCACTACTCTAAATAATCATCAAATCACAAGTTTATCAGAGTGGATTTCTTAGGCACAGGTTAAGTCTCTAAGCTTTGTATACAAAGTGTGAGGAAAAACTGAAGAATCTCAGAACAATCCCAGAAATTCTGCCATCTCCATCCTTGGAGAGATTCAAGCCCCAGTCAGGTAAAATCCTGAGCATACTGAATTTCTTGCTTTGAGCAGGAGTTATTGAGCCAAAGATCCCCTCTGACTGCAGTGGTGCTGTGTTTATACCATGGTTATTGCTAGCTTGTGTTGCTTTTATGTTTAGATAAGCTTTATAGATAATTTGAAATATTTTGAAATTAGGACTCTGTACCATTAGTGGAATTTGGACATTTATTTCCTTTCACAACATTACTAAGAGTGTATAATGAGCTTTAAAATCTGTATCTTAAGTTACAATTACTGTGACTGAAAATGTTAAATGCTTTGTATTGGACATTCAGCATAAAAAATACTGAGAACCTGTCTTGTTCTTGTTTTCAAAGCCTGGTCAGGAAATCTTAAAAGCTGCAGTGTTTCTAGAACTTTACTACTTTGACAAAGTTACAGATACAGCAGTATTTATTTAATATCCCAGCACATGAGTGAATTGTTGTTCTTAATGCATGTCTCCAGTAGGTAGTAAGATACATTTTCACTAATAATCTGATAACTGTTTTCTAAAGGTCTTAAATATGTCAGAGTACAAGTAGATAATATTTAAAGTGTAATGAGCCTGTTGCTGCAACAAACACAATCCATCACTGTCTTATAAAGGAGCTGGTATGACCTCAAGATCTGCAGTTCTCTGAGGAAGTCTTCCCAGCCAACTGAGTTCATCCATTTTAGTTTTATGTCCTTTTGTAAGACGTCATCTAATTATGGCAAATCTTCTTCTCTGTTCTGCTTACTTAGACCTGACAGGTCAAATTATAGTATAGCAGGAAGTCCTTTGCATGAGTATGTATGAAATGAGAAGATTAAGCATTCTTCCAGCAGTATTTTCCAGAATCCTTAATGTTGTTTTCTGCACATTAATTTCCAAAATTATAAACAGCAGTAAGCAGCAACCAGGTACCTTCAAAAAGCAATCACTCTGCTGTGTTGGTGACAAGCTTGCCTTTCAACTGGAAGTGTATCCAGGTAAATTTGGCCATTTAGAAGAAAGTGGAATGAAAATTTAGATTACTTATTTTTAATTGTAACCTAGACTAGCATCTTTCAAGCCTTAATGAAAGATTCTGAGTATTTTTTATTCCTTTACTAGTGGCAGCTTTTAAAAGTTTTTTAGAAAGTGTAACATTTTCTCTACTTTGCCTAGAGATTAAGATTTTTTTTACTTAAACCTTGCTAATACCTTAGGAAACACAGTAAAGTATGTGGCAAGTGATGACCTTACTACAGAATAATTCCTGTCCCTGCACAGGAGGAAGGAGATTGCCTTCTTTAACTAATGGGAAAGCAGAACTAAATCCTTTTGCACTGTAGAAGTTCAAGTGGACAGGATGTACAATGTAAGTATAATAAATTATAATAAGTATAATAAATATAAACAGTACCAAAGTATTATTTAGGGCTTATAACAGATGCCATATAAGCTTGTTAATTAAAAACCTACTAACTTTCACCTCTGCTTTAACTTTCTTCTCTTCATAGTGCTACCTAGAGGACTTTGCTTTGCAGAGCAATTAGACACTACAGTCACTCTGAACTGTGCTTTAGTGGCATCTTTAAACTGACTGTACATTTTATTTTTATCATCTTGCTCTCCTTATTTGTTGGCTACCTGTATCTTAGTTGCTACTCCTGACACCCATGGTGTCAATAGTCACACTACTGCTACCCGTGACTCAAGGAGGGCCATCATGGTTCTCTCATGAAGTCCCCATACTCTTGCTTCTGCTAGACCAGCTGTGGGCTTCTCTCTTAAAGCAGAGATATTTTTCTGTTTTGCCAAAGGGAAATTTCCAATTTATGGTCAAACCATTGCTTCCTTGCTGCTGCAGCTGTCATCTATTACTTGTCCTGGTGCTCGGTTATTTAAAACTAATCTGACTACAGACTTCAGTTGAATAGCTAATTAATTGTGATCATTATAGGCTAAGATTTAAAGAATTTTGTTTTCCACCCATCAGAGATGAAAGTTAACTACCAAAGTAACAGTTTATTACCAGTCTTCTATTCTGGATTGCAGGGACAAGATGATAAGGAAGGAATAGATTAGGAATATGTTTATTTAATAACTGTATTGTGCTAAAGATCTCAGATGAGTGAAACAAAACTGTTTTAAGAAGAGTTTTCCCCTCATCCTGTTCCTTTTTCTGATCTTTATAAATGGTTGCCAAAAAACCCAAAACACTTCAATAAATTTTACACCTTAAAAAAGAGGAAAAAATAGGAGAGTTGAAATCAGGACAGGAGCATAGGCTTTCCTAAAGTATAACAAAAAAAAAGAATCTTTTTTTCATGTTAGATAAATAGCATCAGTGCAGTAGAATGCATATCCTTCCATAAACATTTCAGTAACTTAGGGAACAGATCTCTTACTTCAGGTGTTCCTTGGATGTTTCACAGGCATGCATACTGAGGCTGGAAGTAACTGCTGATCGCTTTCCCCTCTTGCTTTGTCTTCCTAGGTTAGGAGAATTACTAGGCTGATCCCCATGTTAAATATCTGTTCTTTATGTCTCTTTATGGCTTGTGAAAATAAAAAAAAAAGGGGGGGGTATAGATGAGCAAGAGAAAGTTTGAAAGAAACAGAAACAAAGGGGCTTGAGGGTCTATAACATTGTTCTTTCAACAAGTGTGCTTATAGACTCTCATACAAAGATGAAGCACATGATTTTGTTATGTGCTTTATGACTGATGTGGAAAGATGCTTACAAGTACACAGAAGATTTTCACTACCTATTTGACACTATATGGATTAGAGTTGTTGGGGGTTTTTTATTTCTTTTTCCTGATTGGTCTACTCCCCTAGATTTTAATACAGTTTTCCCCACAACTTTTAAAAATCTCTTTTTACCTTTCAGAGTTTAAATACCATTAATGCTGAAAAAACATAGCAGTGCGTTGCTGAAGTCTCAGCTGAATGACACACTCTTAAAGAATATTGGCTTTTCAGTTGCTGGTGTAAGGAGTGACAGATTGCTGCAACATGGCAAATAATTGAATTAATGGGACCTCAAATGATCATTAAGGTTTTTTGGAATCTCCCATTAATTTCCTGCTTAGGAAAGATCTACCCAGCTTTTGACATCAATAGGAAGAGGAGGGCCTACGACCTCTGGAGGAAGGGGCAGGCATCCTGGGTGGACTATAGGGAGGAAGTGAGAAAGTGCAGGGAAAAAATCAGGAGGGCTAAGGCCCAACTAGAAATGCGATTGGCCAGGACTGTGAAAGACAACAAAAGTCTTTCTACAAATACGTTAACAGCAAAAGGAGGGCTAGGGAGAATCTCCAGTCCCTAGTAGATGCAGAGGGAACAACAGTAACAGGGGATGAAGACAAGGCTGAAGTGCTCAATGCCTACTTTGCCTCAGTCTTTAGCAGTAAGGAAAATTGTTCCCTCTGTGCACAACCCCAAGGGTTGGATGAGAAGTATGAGATTCCCAAGGTCCAAGAGGAGGTGGTTAGAGACTTGCTTGCCCAGCTAGATGCCCACAAGTCTATGGGGCCAGATGGAGTCCACCCAAGAGTTTTGAGGGAACTGGCGGATGTGCTGCCCAAACCCCTTTCCATCATCTTCCAGCAGTCCTGGATGACTGGGGAGGTTCCGCTGGACTGGAGGCTGGCTGATGTCATGCCCATCTATAAGAAGGGGCGCAGGGAGGATCCAGGGAACTACAGGCCTGTCAGCCTGACCTCGGTACCGGGGAAAGTCATGGAGCGGGTGATCTTGAGTGCGATCATGAAGCACTTGCAAGAGAACCGGGTGATCAGGCCCAGTCAACATGGGTTCATGAAAGGCAGGTCTTGCCAGAGTAACCTGATCACCTTCTATGACCAAGTGACTAAACTCTTGGACGAGGGAAAGGCTGTGGATGTGGTTTTCCTGGACTTCAGTAAAGCCTTTGATACAGTTTCTCATAGCATTCTGCTTTGGAAACTGTCGGCCTCTGGCCTGGACGGGCGCACACTCTCCTGGGTGAAAAACTGGTTGAATGACCGGGCCCAGAGGGTGGTGGGAAATGGAGTTAAATCCAGCTGGAGGCCAGTTACAAGTGGGGTTCCCCAGGGCTCAGTCCTGGGTCCAGTCCTGTTTAATGTTTTTATCAACGATCTGGATGAAGGCATCGAGTGCTCCCTTAGCAAGTTTGCAGATGACACTAAGCTGGGTGGAAGTGTCGATCTGCTGGAGGGTCGGGAGGCTCTGCAAAGGGATCTGAACAGGCTGGACTGCTGGGCTGAGACCAACGGCATGAGGTTTAACAAGGCCAAATGCCGGGTCCTGCACTTGGGGCACAACAACCCTAAGCAGAGGTACACACTAGGAGAAACCTGGCTGGAAAGCTGCCAGGAGGAGAAGGACCTGGGGGTGTTGGTTGACAACCGACTGACCATGAGCCAGCAGTGTGCCCAGGTGGCCAAAAAGGCCAATGGCATCCTGGCTTGTATCAGGAACGGCGTGACCAGCAAGTCCAGGGAGGTTATTCTTCCCCTGTACTCGGCACTGGTGAGACTGCACCTCGAGTCCTGTGTTCAGTTCTGGGCCCCTCACCACAAGAAGGATGCTGAGGCTCTGGAGCGAGTCCAGAGAAGGGTAACAAAGCTGGTGAAGGGGCTGGAGAACAAATCTTATGAGGAGCGGCTGAGAGAGCTGGGGTTGTTTAGCCTGGAGAAGAGGAGGCTGAGGGGAGACCTTATTACTCTCTACAACTACCTGAAGGGAGGTTGTGGAGAGGAGGGAGCTGGCCTCTTCTCCCAAGTGACAGGGGAGAGGACGAGAGGGAATGGCCTCAAGCTCCGCCAGGGGAGATTCAGGCTTGAGATTAGGAAGAAGTTCTTCACAGAGAGGGTGGTTAGGGATTGGAACAGTCTACCAAGGGAGGTGGTTGAGTCACCGTCCCTGGAGGTGTTTAAGATTAGGGTAGATGAGGTGCTTAGGAGCATGATTTAGGGAATGGTGGGAATGGTTGGACTCGACGATCCAGTGGGTCTCTTCCAACCTGGTCATTCTGTGATTCTGTGATTCTGTGAACTTATCACTTTTAATGAGTTATTACCTCCAATGGGACCAGAAACTACCTCTACAGAGTAAATTTAAGAAAAAAAAAAAGGGAATAAAATTTACTTGAGGTTGCAATGCAAGCAAATACCTAAGTTAAGACAGGGGAATGCTAACGTCTTTCTGTTCAGCAATGGCTGGCTGCATTTTCCTCTTGAAGTAGTCTGACATGGTTTCTCCTACCCTGCTGAAGAACTGGATTGAGATGTGACTGTTGAAACTGTGCATTATGCCTTTTGCCCTATTGGTGCCGTTTTTCCATCCAAAATGGGGCAGTCACCTGTGCATAGAAACAGAGCATGCACGCTTCCTTTTCTCAGAAGAGTCAGGAATGTGGGAGGAGCTGTTCATCCTCTACCTTTCATATTTCCTTCCTTTTAAACGACTGCTTTTAATGTGGCATAAATGGAAAAAATAAAAACAGGATTTATTCTAATTACACTGAAAACATATATATGTGGAACTATTATAATTTCCCTGGTGGCATGAGAACACTGGAGCCTTCAGATACAGTTAAAATTATGCTCGGAACCAAAGTCCTCTCTACACTGTGAGCCCATTGTAAGCAAAGCTGTTACTAATTATGACTGCCAGCATGCCAGACAGCACCACAGCAGCTATGCCTTTAGGAATGCAAAACAACTGACATTATGAGCCTCTTGGTATCCTAAATTTTCTTCCCGGAAACATCCTTCAGCTTGAACTATCCCCAACAAGAATGGTCTCTGAAAGGTGACATCAGTTGCTGTGGCTTAAGGGGTTGTTCTGTTCCATATGGTGCGAGAAGGGTTCAGCTACTGTGGGGTGGGTGAGTTCATGTGAGTGTTTTATTATTGTTCTTTTCATTGTTGTTATTGTTGTTATTTCAAATAAACAGAAGAAATGCAAGCCAATCTTTTCTCCTTATGTTAAAAGCAGGCAAAATCTGACTTTTGGATTCTTCCTTCAAAAGTACAATCTCTGAGAGCACAAATAATTCAAACTAGAATAAATACTAGTATTCTGTATCCAAAGAGGAAGAAGTATATGTATATTAAATTTGGGCTAAGAATTTCTATTTCTATTAAGTAGCATTAGTCCTTTCTTGCTGACAAGACCAGGGCTGTACTTCTCCTTTATATCACCTGGAGAAGAAGAAGAATAAGAAGAAATCATTATAATAATCTACTTTATACGAGACTCGGCTTGTTGGGAAAGAGAGGAAAAAAATTATGAATCAGAGGAAGAACTATAGCCATTTGTATCCATCTTGTAATACCTGCAGGCAGCAGGACAGCAATTCCTGTTATAGTCTTTCCTTTGGAATTCAGTACAGGTAACCTCTGAATTGGGCACCATGGCAGACTGCGCCAGCATTTTGGGAAGATTTCTCTGCTTGCTGTGTGGATGAGAAAAGATATCAAATCGTGGAGCAATGCTTCCTTAGGTGCTGGGATGTTAATGAGCAGCTCTGATGAGACCTCCCAGCAAACTACTATCTCTGAGAAACTTTGTGTCAGCCCAGAAACAGAAGCAGCTTACTGGCAATTTTTCACTCTGTGAATTCTGTCAGAAAAATATCTTGAGCTTTTTATTTTTTTCTCTTGTGGGGTGTTTTTTTGACAATGATTTGAAGGAATGCTGGTTGATAAGTCAGAAACGAAGAAAGAATTAAATAATATGAATGGCAAGCTATTTCTGCAGTTCCATCTTCCTGCAATAATGAAGATATCCAACTCATTCCTTCTCCTTTCTCAGTAAGGAACGAAATGTTCAAGAAATTGTAAATGAAGTTACTGATGAAGGATCAGTGTTCGGTGCCAGCAAGGAAGTTTGGCTTGAAATAATTACCTTCTAGATATATCTGTGCACTGATATGATTTCAAATTGCATGTCTCCTGGTGGAAAATTTATCTTACATAGCGTGAATTTAGAGAGTTGTGTCTGCAGTAACTATGCACTTTAGATTGTGTGCTTCAATCAGTCATAAAAGAGCAAGTTGTCTCCATCTGGATTTTAGGGAAGACTGTAAGAAAGAGGAAGGTAATAGAAAAAAAAATGCAAAGTTGTATATTTGAGAAACTGAGAAAAACTGATTTTTACTCCTCCCTCTTCCTCCAATTTACTGGAAAAATAGTCTCTGAATGAAACAGGTAATAGGGGAACAAGAGAAACACATTTCTCAGGGGATTTAAACTTATTGCTGGTTGTTAGAATCTGACTTGACAAGCTACTCAAGTGCAGGATGCATTTATACATATGCATTGTAATACCCCTGGGAAATTAATAATTTTCAATGATAAAGTCAGAGAAGAAAAGTATTTTTGGCAATTATTTATTTCACTGACAAAATTTAAGCAATTCTGTCCATTTTTCCACTGCACTGGAAGAGAAAATAAACATGGATATAGTACTTTACCTCTGAGAAACTGCCAGGGCTGGGGGAAGGTGTGTACGTCTCAGAGAGAAAGAAAAGTAAATTTTCAAGTGCTTCCGTACAATTCACCTTCTCTTGGAATAACTGACGCCATCTGCGATGGTTATGGGAATCCCACTTCACTGAACAACAATCATACCCATTGAAAGGCTAGATATGCAGTGGGAAACTTCTTATGAGAAGAAGTAGTACTCCGGAAAATCTAAAAAGGAGCTAAAAAGGTACTGCAAAGGCACTCAATAGTCTGACTGATGATTTTTATTTTTATTTTTTTAGACATTAAAAATGTGGAATATGTAGTAATACATCCACTATTTTCTTATCCAAAGAATCAATGTTTTGCCAATGATAAGGTGAGAAAAGGGAAAACAAAGTCTTCGCAAAAGTCTTCTGATCTTCGATCAGCACCTTAGGGAGTACCATCATATATATTACAATCTAGTATAATTTTCTGACTTAGGAGACTGAACTCTGGGATAAGGATAGTCTGAGTGTACTTTATCAGATCTCATCTTCATATATTATGGCAAAAAACTCCAAACCTCTTAAGTGCACCTGTTTGTTCTGCTAATTGTGAAACACAGAAAAAAGTTAAATGCTCTGCTAACTTTTTATCATTTTTCTGTTAGATATGTTCTATCTGTGTCATATCTGTATTGATGCCATATGATTTAATCTTTGTGAACATTTTTATGAGGCTTGTTCAATGCATTAATAATTGACCATTTATTTCCAAGTATTATCATTAAATACATAAAGTTTAAATGTATTTAGAAGATAAAAAAATCTTATTGCCTGTGTAACTCCTACATAAAGATCAGATTGGTCAGGCTAATTTTTCCTTCCTGATCACCAAAGCACACGTATTTATTAATTAGCAATTAATCTTTAGTAAACGCTTCAATAAATCTCGACACTCATTTGTGAACGTTCTTTTAAAGGGTAATACTTTTTGTGCCAGACAGTCTGTTAGTTTTACAGAACTTTTCAGTTAAACTGCTTACCAGGAGGCTTTATAGGATACTGTAGCACTGTAGCAAAGGATAACCATGCCATGAATAATAATAACTAGGATGATGATGTTGTAGTGAAACAGAAAACCTTCTGATCACTTGTTAAATGAATGTTTACAGTGAGATCAGGACAGAGATCTAGTTTCTGTAATATTTCTTTTTGTGAAGACATAGGAGATGGCTTTCTATGCCTAATTCTTAGAAATGTTGTTTCAACCTGGCTTCAGTTCACAAGCCTTGTCCTTCTTCAATATGTGTATATGTTCATCTTTTTGGTTTATGAATACTGTAAAGAACTTCATTTTAACCAGAATTTTGAAATTTTATGTTGCAAATGCATTGAACACTTGAAGAATGATTTTGTTCACTAAGTGGCATCACCGAAATCCTCTATGAATGAAGTTATTTTTATAACTGTTATTTTGTTTTGAAATATTTTTTATTCATTCTATCAATCATAATGTATTTAATCGAGAAAATTCTGCTTCAAAAGATAATATTTTAAAAGAAAGCTGGTCAGAATTTGTTTTGTTGATTTGATTCCCTAAAGCAATAAGAATGCAACTCCCTAGCATGTTGCTTGCCTTTGAAGCCGTGTGCTTCCCAATGTTGTATTGGGAGTACTCACATGTACATTTTCAGTGCTGCCACTTCTCACAACTGTATTATGAGCTGGATAGTGTTTTTGTAAAGTCACAGCTTCTGGTACTATTAACACTTGAACTTTAAAAAAAAAAAAAAAAAGGTCTCAATATTTCAGGTTAAAAAAAGAAATTAAGCAAGTGCATTTCAGATATGCACCAAGCAACTCATAGCCTGCCCATTGGGTTTTTCCAATTTCCATGTACTTTGAGTTAACAATTTTTAAACAGGAATTTCCAGTATTTAATTCAGACTTGAATGATTGATACTTACATACAGATGTGCAACTAGGTGGAAACCTGGTTAACTTTTTCAGCTAAACTAAATCCAGACTAGAAACATCAAAACATTTCTTAGCTAATGGAAAAACAGATGGAAAGTCTTAGGTCACTACAATTCTTCTAAGTGATTCAATCCCTTCCTAAGCAGCAAAGATGTTTTTGAGTTATGCCTTTTCCACATCACCTCCTTTTAGACTGGGATACACTCTGCTGGTGAGCAGATTATTTTACTTGAACTCCACCATCTATTTATTTCCAAAATGTCCTAGAGGAATTAAATATCTTTCCTATTGTAAATACCACTTGTGATGAGGTGACAACTTTTGAAGCTTTCGCACATTATTTATTCAGCTCAAAAAACATTAAAAAAAGACTGTGAGGAAGGATAGCCATGAAGAACTCTAAACGATGTCATTTGCTTTATTTCTGCAAGAATCACAGAGTTAGCTTTTGAAACATAGGAGGAACAATTTCCATTAGTTATTCAGTTTATTTAGTATAAAACTGCACATTTGCTTCCAACATATATGAGAAAGTATCAACGACAAATTTAACAGGATTTCAGGTTTGTACAGTAAACCTGTAATCACAGACAAATCTTATTTTTATGCTATACCCTGAGCTGCATTGTTGAGATTCTTTTCTCACAGGAGGCTTCAGTAGGCCAAGTAACAAAGATGAGCTGCTTGCTTGCAGGCAGCAGGATTTTGTTTTGTTTTGCTTGATTAAGAGTTTGGGCACATTTGTAGGTGCTTTTTTTGAACTTGCTAGCTTGATGAGAATTTTAATTATTTTTTTACATCTATAAGTTCATTTTGTGTTGGTAGAGGGATGTGCTTTAAACACTGTTCTGGGTAAGGAAGACAAAAGAAAATCTTTTTGTGAGATTAAGCAACCTTGGCATATACTTTTAACTCCAAAGGAAGGCTCAAGGCTTCCTCAATGTGATTTGTTCTTTTTTACCACTTTTTCACAAGGACGAGATGCCAAAAATTGCTTGGGAACATACAACATTAACAGGAGATGAGTAACTAGCCTTTGTCAGATGTAGTTTGGAGATAATGTTATTTCCTGTCTTGCATAAATCTTTGGGAAAAAACAAATAAAAAAACAATTAGACAATGCACTTTCAACAATAAAACATGCACTATCAGAAAAAAAAGAAAAGAAAACTGATACATTTTAGTCTTCTAACTGTGTAACAATAGACACAGAATTTGATTAAAACATTTGATTTGGAGAAACCATTATCAGTATATTAAAAGATTTAAAGAAATGATTAAGTGTACTTATAAAGAGTATCATCAAATCTATTCCACCACTGCTAAGCCTCAAAAGAAGCTGAATTAATTAAATTGAAATGTACGTTTTCAAAGAGAATTTTTTTTCTCCTTGTTGAAAAGAGAAGCAATATAAACAAATCAATTGGATTCTGGCCTTACCATCTCATACCAATATGGAGTTTGGTCTTATGCAAAAATCACACCAATTTTCCTAAATATCAGGAATGTATTTTATAGGTAAATATTGTTATAAAATGACTACCCAGTTCCTGGAAAAAAATTACTCTAGATACCTGTACATAATAAAATGTTTTCTGCAAGTCTTCCGCCTGTTGTGTGATCATGCTTTTGTTAAGCATGACACTTTGCAGTCATTTCAAACTAATAAGTATGGTACAAGTTATTTTCTACTTGAGAAATGATGAGTCCTTCCATCACACAACATGGACAAACAAACACACTCAGATTTACTTAGTTTCATTAGAGAATAAAAACCCTGAAATCAAAATTCTGTTTCAGATTATTGTGAGTTTTTTTTTTTCTAGCTGAGGCTTTCCACTTAGCAGAGAGATATTTAGTAACGACATTTCCTGCAATCTCCTGCTCGCATTAAGTTACCTGCAGTGAGTAAACCAGAAGAGTCACCCTACTTTCTCATCCCACCTTCCTGCAGAAGTTAACAGAACTTACCTGTCTATTTGTAGAGTGTATACTTTCATATATCTCAGATTCATGTCCAGTCTCATTGACAAATGATTTTTTAATAATAGATAAGGGCAAAATTCTGCATTACTCTGCATTTCTCTGCAGGTTATGAACCTAAGTTCCCTTTTTTGCCCCCCTCCTTGAAGTTTGGGTGAAAGGGTAATTGAGGCAGGAGACATGATCCAGCCAGTGTAAGCAGCCATGAAGGCTCAACAGAAGCATCAGTCTGGAAGCCTCAAAGATGACTTTCTGATGCATTTCCCATTTAAGTTATGTTTTAGATGGAGTCAAACAGTGTTAGCTTCTACTTTAATGGGTTAGAAAGTGCACTTGTGAACCATTAGATGTATTGATCTGAAAAAGCAATGGTTTCTCAAAGTTGTAAAAATCAAAGTACTGCAGCCTCCCTATATGCCTCTGCTACTTCTGAAACTCATCTTTGTCCAAAGAAGCGTACTGAACTGTAATATATAACAACTATAATGTGTGATGGACGAAGAAAAGCTTACGGTAATTTATTTCCTGAGATTGGGCCTGAATTTTTAAACCATGCCCTGGAAGGACTGGGGTTGAGACTTCTCCCTTTGCTGAAGAGGGATACCAGAATGTATTCACACATATAGGGAATCCAGTGCTTTGTGTGAGTCCTGGGTACAAAGTGGGGTTTTTTTTCTGGGTTATTATCCAAAGTTTGATGTTACTTCTTAACTGAAAAACATATTTCAAGAAATTCTGGAAAATTAATTTCTTTTGAAGTTCAGATTTAGTGTGTTGTAAAATATTTATATCCAGTCTCGTGTTGTCATTCAATTTTTCAAAAAAGTTAAGGTCAGGATTCATTATAGGACTGCACGGAATAGTTTAACATGTTGGACTTACATTTTAATTTGTCTTCCTTCCTTTGTCTACTGTTCTGCATGCAGTGTTGCAATTATCACTGAAACTCTTATTTCAAAAGATTTGTTAAGTGAAGCTTCTTTATTTATGAGAGTAACACAGTGAAAATAAGTCTATATATAATATAGAAGCAGTTTTATTGCTTTGGTTGATGCATATTTATGAAGTAGACAAAGAAGTCTTATGGTGACTATAAGCAATCTTGAAATGTATGGGATTAGGATTTTTCAGAAGTGTGTATCTTACCAAACCGGACAAAAGTAATGAAGGAATGAATGCAATACCAAAACCAATAATGTTTAACAGCTTCTAGTAGCTTAATGTGCATTATGGCTACATCTATGCATTTAGGATGATTATTCTGTAAACCAGAAGACCCAAATTACTGCAAGTATTTATACATCTACTTACAATCATTATTGAGAACAGTTCAATAAAGGCTACTCACTGCTTGTAGTAACTGTATCTTAGTTTGTGATTTTCATAACATTCCTTATGAGCTCATAGGTCTGTGATTTCAGTCTGAGTTGCTTTTACTTTGTAAGGTGAACAAAGGGAAAATAAGGAAAAGAAAAAGGACAAAATTATTACCTTTCCTTTCCCCCCTGCATTATATTTCCTCCTGATTGCAACAGTCTACTTTGTAGAATAACTGAATATCATATGGAAAAAGAAACCATCTTGTCTGCAATGTGCATCTCATCTGCAAGTGGCATGTGCAACTTGACAATTGTCAGAGGCAAAATGTCGCAAAGCTGAAACCATTGCAGGAACAGATGTAGACCTAAACCAAAGAACAATATAACAACCAATTTTCCTTGTCTGAATAAATTCAAACCTATAGGTTCTTATCTGAATAGTAAATTACTCGCTGCCTAAAGTAAGGTAGTGTGTATAAACATGTTTGTCATAACAAATGTTATAAGGAAAACCCTTGCTCTGCTCCTGCTGTTATTTTATAGTTTGCAAACTTACAGGTATCACACTTTTCAATCCCTGTTTCCTCAAATTATGCTTTTCTATGCCTCAAATATTTGAATTTTAGGAATCATTGTGAATAGCCATTTTCCAGGTCTGTGTTTAATCTTGAGTGCGATAGGCAAAGAATATGTCAGTCTCCATAACATCTTCTAGATTCTGTTTCATAAACTGAGGATTTAATTATTTAATTTGTACATTTTTCTAGTTTGTTTCACTGGAATGTTTAATACTGTCACTTTGCTTCTACATCATAAATCATTTTGGGAAGAAGTGGTGCTTTTTATCTTAGTACATTCAAAACCATAAAAAATGCTCCCCAAATTTAACTGTACAATGATAATTTTCTTGCCATGCCATCGATTTAATGTAACATTAATGTGGTATTAGGAATATGTTCAAATTGATCAGTGGAGACGTTGGATCTGATACTTAGTTTTCAAGGCAGCACATTCAATGAAGTGAACCATAAGCAATTAATCTGAGTATATGAAGTCTTTTTTTTCCCCACAGTTTCTCTCTAGCAAATAACTTTTATATGGTTCTTGAATGTTTTGGGAAAAAAATCCTAGTGTGTTGCCCCGATCAATGGATGACTATGTATCTTCTTTCTGGAGTACTAAGTCTGCAAGAACAAAATGTTCATTTGATGTTCCCAGTAGAAGTGATTTATCAATTACGCTGTTTTATTTTTAAGAGAAATTTCCTCATCTAGCAGTTCTTATGTCACGAAGAATTCTGACTCATCTGCTTTTTTTTTTTTTCCAAGTTACAATTCAAATTAAGGAAGTATGTGTCTGTGTGTGTACATCTTCCCTGTGTGTATCTGTGCAGATTTATGGAGGGAGAAATTCTCATGTCTTCTGTAATCTGAATATACATAACAGTAACTGTAATCACAGCTACTTGTTTTGCATTCTTATTAAATATAAGAATGTTAAGAAGTTAACGTTTATCAGTAACAATAATATCTTTATTAATTTTCTGTTTTGAGGCCTTTCATAGCTCTTCATTTAACATTATAAAGATAATAATATTAATAAAGATAATAATATTAATAAAGATACATAATAATAGAGATGTATAGCTGACAGACCATTGTTTTACTTTTCTTTCTGAAATAGTTCTGCAACTGACATCCAAAAAGGCTGTCTCTAAAATGGTGTTTAAAAATTGTTTCTTACTACCATAGAGTTTTTGTCTGAGGAATAATAAGAGAAAATAACATTATTAAAATACTTACATTTTTACATTTGTAAACATGGACTAACTTCTCTGACGATTTGTGTATCACTGATCTTATTTATTTTTTTAGTAGTTGACTGTTTACATCAAATATGAATTCAAGCATACTTTATTTCACTTAACAATGCCAAGGGACCTCTGCAGAGACTGAGAAAAATGATTTTCATTGCCATGTGAACAACTCAGTGAAGTAGACTTCTGCCTGCAGGTCTTGAAAGAATGCCAGGAGATACTTCCAAGCAAACTGATTGCAGTAAGAATGTTTGCAGTTTATTGTTGGCAGATTTGGGACTAGGATTGAAAATCTTCTTTTTATGTTACTACTTACTCTAATATTTAACTTCTAAGTGAAGAACAATTGCTCATTAGAGCCGCATCGGCAAAAAGATATCTTCAGTACTTATCTGCACTGTGCAAAGTGGTTCAGATTAGTTTTGCTCTGTCTTAGGAACACTTTGACACCTTTTTTATTTATTTTATCTCAGCTTCATCTTTGTTTTTCATTAGTCCTGCATTACTTCTGCACATATTTTCCAATAATCTAACTATATGAGTTCTGATTGTTTCGTTAAGCACTCCATGTATCATCAGCTTGAGATGCTGGTGTGGTGGGTGGTCTGTAATATTTACCTTCCAAAACACTCCCCAGGCTTCTGATTGAGCTGTTTTCTCACTGCTTAAAACCTATTCCTTTTAAGATATTTCTGATCTCACAGGGGAAATTCTTCCTGTGAACACACTCTAAAAGGCACTGTTTGCAATTATTTTTCATCTATCAGCACAAGCAAAATAATATGTAGATGCATAGTTTTAAGGTTTGCATAATAGGTCCATGGCAGCTGTATTGCTAGGAAAATACAAGAGTTTCTCTCCCATACAGCAGTAGACATAGGCTTGAGGTACATCTCCATTAGAGAAAGCCTGTCCAGATTCAGCATCTGATATAGACTGACTTCTATATCATAGTACATATGTTTCCTTCCCTCCCATGGTAACAAGAACAAAAGCTTGCTTCTGAATTCAGCTTATCCTCTCTTGTTCTAGAAAGCTTGTCCTGTTCTCAGGCTTCCACCTTAATGGTAACAAAACTGAATTTGCCTTTACAATGGAGAAAACCTGTTTTGTTCGATGCTGGGAACATTTTCCATACATCTTGTAAGGAATTTTAATCCTAACATTATTTGCATACATTTTTCCCCTTTCACTATTTTTTATATTTTGAGTGTTAATTTTCAGTTAAAATTCACATTTCTGATGGTTGAAATGTTTAGCAGCAAGGCTAAGCAGTCAAAATTCTTAAAGCATTTTAAGTAATGATTAATATTAATGTATCTTATAAAGAATGAATAAGTTTAATACTAAAGAAATATAACAATTGAACCAATACTGAAATGTTCACTGACTTAAGAAGAGAGAACAGTTTAGGAACTAATCTTCAGTTTAGGCAGTTGAAGGTTATTGTACATTAAGTAGACTTTTGTGCTAGAACATTTGTTAAATAATAAACTAGTGTTTGAGGATCAGTGATATTACTGCTGTTGTTAAACATTAATTCAGGTATCCATTTAAACACTGCTGGCAAAATCTTCTGTAAGTTCCATGCAAATACACAGAATCTAGGAGACAGTATTCCTTGGGAGGAACATAAACTTTAGTTGTTAAACTCTGTTTCATCCTTTCATCTTTCTTTGGGTCACATGCAAATAATCTTGCCTATCACCTAGGTATTTAAAATTACCTAGGATAGCCTCTGTGTTGCATAATGACTTGATCATTAGGACTTTACTCTAGGTGAAGGAAGGCTTGACTGTAAAGCTCTTTGACACAAACTGCCTGATTAGTTTAACCTTTCTCACCATTCCTTTGCAAAATGAAACTACTATTTTCTAATATTGTGGTAGTGGTGTGGAGGACACGAGAGGAATGGGTAGCAAGTACCTTGATGGGACATCTCGTTGTGTTGAAATAATAAAGTAGTGCCTGATCATGTTTGAAAAGCTGATTCATTTCTATAATGGAGTGTTATAAAAATGAAGATCGTATTTTAACATAGATGAGTAAGTAGTGTTTTTGAAAGTAAATATATGTAGAAGTATGTATATTTATGTATAAGTATGTATATTTATGTATAAGCTTATATTTGTACATATACTTGTCATAAATGAGGCTGAGGACAGAATAAATAACAGTAAACCTGTGCTTTGAATTTGGTTTTACAATGTTGAAATATCTTGCAGAACTGGGGAATATCTCAGTTCTAGGTGGATGATCCATAGGTGATGAGGACATTTTTTTCTCTGAGTCTGGATTATATCTGTTCTTTCTGAACTTGCATGCAATTGAACTTAGGATACCAGATGTGAGATCAATCTCAGTGGAATTTATCTTCTAGATAGTGATGTTCCTTCTTTCAGGAGGCTATTTTTTGCTTTTAGGTAGCAACTCAGTAACATTATGCCAGAGAGGAATCTGGTACTGTCATTATTGTTTGGTATTTTTAAAAACAATATTTTACATTCTGTCACATAGGAATTCAGCTTTTTAATGGTCATGAGAATATTTCTCAGGTGGTCCTCTTCTTTATTAGCCTTATTTTCTGTTCTTTCACATTCAATCTTAATGAGATTGCCTGCCTTCCAAATCACCTTCTGTGCTCTAAGATGCTGTCATGCAATCTATCTCCAGGCTGTGGTCTTTCTGTGTGCAGGAAAGGACAGTGGACAGAAAAGTGAGAGAACACCTCTGTCTTCAGGCAGCTTCTTTTCTTCCCAAGCAGAGACACAGCTGTCTTACCAGAGTCATTGTAATCAGCCTGGAGTGGCAGCACAGCCATCCATTCTGACCCGGAGGAGCACACAACTCCTTCAAAAGAGTAAGGCTAAGGACAGTAGCAGGGTCATATTAGGAAACAGAGTGGCAGGGAACATCAGGAGATTGGAAACAGGCAGCAGTATTTCAGTGCAGCTGTGGTGAATATGGTGAAAAGGATGGAGAAAGTGGGGTAATTTAGCATGTGATAGCACACTGCCCTAGATCTGTGTTAAGAAGACCACCAGCAGCGCTCAAGCTCCTGGTCTGAGCTGCAGATGAGTGTCTGTACATACCAGACAAACTCCCTGGCTTTCCTTTATGCAAGGCTTTCAGTCATTTTCCAGCATCTTGATGCAGGTTCCTTATGGCTAGTCTGAATTATGCATTTATAACGGACTCCAGTGTGCCCGGTAATACTCAGCAAAAATTATGACTGCTTTAAGACTTGAAAAAAAAAAGTCAACTTTCCTATGCTAAGAAACCTTGGATAATTCAGATAGTGTTCAGTTTTCTTTCAGTCCCTTAGGCTACCACTGAAAGAGAATTTGTGCATTACTTACAGTGCACTACTGTAGTACTTGTCTACAGCACAGGCTCGTTTGAATGATTTAGTTTGTATGAGGTTTTGTCTAAAGCTCTTCTGCAAAATCAAGACTTTCCCAGGTCAGGTTATTCAGAGTTAAAAATGGTATAACAAAATAAATATGGCTTTGTAATAGCCTTAAGCAGAATTTCAGTTGCGATTTTCTTTAATTAATTGTAAATACTCCCTTGTCATGGCTGAAAACTATGCGTGTATAAAGACCCAAGGGCTGTGCTCTTTGCACAGTCTTTGGATTAAAGGCATTTCAGGATAATACCAGAGTGAATTCTGCATTATTTTTATTTTTATATACTTCCTTCCTATAGCTTTTCTTCCTCTTATCTTGAGAAGAGACAGTGAAGCTGCCTGGAAGATCCAATTAATTCTCATTAATTCACTATCGATGATGCAGCAACTGACACTGAAGTGTGAGGTTTTAGGAAAAATGTAAGTGGAGAGAAAGTGTGAGTTACTTACTGCATAGCTTTACTGAAGATGATTTTAAAGACTGGGTGCAGAGAGTAACAATAGTTATAGATTCTCCACAAGAAATACCTTGGAAGTTCTTACTTCTACTTTGTCTGCCTTAAATTTGTTTGACATTATTGTGGCAAAGAGTCTTGGAAGACTCTATGTAACAACTTTTTCAGTATTGTGCTGCTAACTCTTACAGTTTGTTTCCACTGCAGCGACAGCATGACACAGCTTTTGCCTATGATAGTGCTAACTGCAGGACTTGAACAATTATCAAACAGAAGTAAAATATTTAAATGTACTCCTGAAAAAAAAGTCAATCTTTTAACCATCCAGAGACACTACAAATTCAAAGAGAGAAACACACTATTCAAAAGAATATTAAATGTCAAGTAACTCCTTGTCTCTGAAACCGTCCATCACGACTTATTTGTTGTGTGTGAGGGTTTTTTTGATTTTGCTGTTTGGTTTGGGTTTGAATTTTTTTTAATGTTATATGCTCTGAGAACAAATAGTTCTCCAGAGCTGCACAATATTATTATATTTCAAAAAGCTACCAAAATATGTGGACTATAAACAAAGATTTTTCACAGGTGGTATGATGAATTTGACTATTGCTCTGCTGCACTGGAAACACTAATATGCTTCTATCTAACATTTATTCTCTTGTTATCAAATGACAACTGGAGCTTATCAGAAACTTTCCAGTGGAATCAAATTTAATAAAAAAAAATGATGGCTTGTAGAATATCATGTCCCAACACTTCACATTCTGAAAGTTCCCTGTAGCTGCTCGATGACACTGATGGAAGCTACTCATGATAGTTCTTCCTGTGGAGAAGAGGGTATGATATTTTCTAGGCATCTTTTCTTCAAGCAGGTCTCATGGAAAAAATAAAATAAATAAATAATAAAAAAGATCTTGTCTTGTGCTAGTTTTTGGCCAGTTCTCTCAATATGTCAATAGTGTGAGACACATTTAGTAGTTTCCAGCAATGGTCAGGCTGCATGAAACTGTTGATCCTGTCCCACTAGAGTAATCACTTAGGTGGAAAATCAAGATTCTCAGAATCAGCTCAGATTAACCTGACCTGCCTACAAAAAATTTGTCAAATAAAGTTCAGGTAGGACTATGCATTCCTGTGTTTTTTATGATCACTTTGTTCCTGATGGAAATCTAAACTAAAGATGAAATATATTGAATTTCATAGTGCTTGCATGTGAATAGCTTAATTGTCACTTGAACAATTTAGGGCTCCATTCCAGATATTTTTTTCTTGTACTTACTGAGCAGTTTCCAGATATAGGTGAATAAGACTTAGCACAAATGATTTCAGAAATAACATCTGTATGGTAGTGTTTCTTGAGATTGGGAGGAATTTCAGGAGCAAAGTCTTCATTTGCAATAAAATAAATGTCTGAGACTATTACTAAATTTCTAAGTACATTTTAATTTACATGGATTTTATACTGTTTTCAGAAAATGTATTTTTAAGAGGGTGAAATAAAGTTGTATATTTAGTGAAAATCTTTTTTCAGTATTTTCACTTTCAAAATACTCTGTACATTTTCTTTTCCAGAAACTTGAATTTAAATAAGTCTGATTAGTATTTTTTGTTTGATATCTGTTCCATCGTACTAAAGAGGCAAACATTATAATAAAAAGATAAAAATACATTAGTTTAATCCAGAGTCTATATTAAAAGAGGCAATCATTTATGACACATATCTAAGGAGGGAGTTGTCAGAGAATCTCAAAACTGACAACATTGAAATGCAACAGTTCTTACAGTCTGAATAATGACTTCAGCATGACATATCACTAAACATAAGCAGATTATTTGACACAGTTCAACATGAAATTCAGAAGACATGTCTAGCAGGGAAAATGTCAACCACTTCGCAACCTGTATTTGAGAAATATTTTGGCAGATGAGTGTTAAGGGATGATGGAAATCAGGAATGTATAACTTTCACTGGCAGAGTTGACTTACAGGGAAACACTTTTCAAATTCTGAAACATTAAATGAGTATCTAACTTACTGGTAAGGATACCTCTCTTGTAAATGGTATGTTAATCCAGGCTTTTGGAAAACCAGCACTGACACTACTAACTTAATGGGGGGTGTATCCCCTGGTTTCTCAGCCCCCACAAATAAAACCAACAAACAACCAAGTAAACATTGATAGAGAGGAAACTGAATAAGTTGGAACATTTTACTTCTCTGGACTACTTAGTATATTTTTCAAGTGTTGGAGGTAGCTTAGAAAATCAATTTAAAGATAAACAATGCTACTTCCTTCTTAAAATACAGAAACAAAACATAAAATCTTGAAAATTTTTTCTTTCTAAATATGTATATATAAATTTTTCAGGAAAAAGTGATGGGTCATCAGGACATTTCTTGTTAGCAGCACTTGAAGCTTTGTCCTGTGGAGTTCTATCCCTTTCAAGACCTGTCTCATGAGAAGCAGAAGACCAGCCATGGCTCCAGATGCCAGTAAAATAGGTAGTAAAATGTTCTTAGAGTGGGTAACAAAACAGCCATGGTTCTCTAATGGTGATTCTTATGCCAAAGTGTTGGAAAATCTGGCTTCCTCTTGGTTGCCAGTGAAGAAAATGGAGTGTGCTAAGTGGAAACAGCCAACGACACAGTGGTTCATACGGCAGCCTGCAATGCTGTCCTGGCCCCTCTAATATCCCTACAGCAGCTTTAGCACCAGGAACAAGACTGAGTCTCTGAATCCATGCCCTCTCTTTTGCTTTCTCCTCTCAGACAGGCACAACCTCTGCCTGGTTCATCCTCAGAAAGAATGCATTTTTTCCTGATTCTGTAGGAAGCCTAGAGCCCCTAATGTCATACTTTTCTTCTTTAAAAAAAAGGTTTAGCATGAAGAACAGGTTGTTCGAATAAGGGTGAGCTACCAATCTCAATGACTTTTTAAATTTAAACCAACATTTTAAAATTAATACAAACTCTTTTCTGAGAATGTACTGAAGATTTGAAACTGATTTAATTAAACATGTAAAATCTCAACCACTTCTACTAAAGATATCTTCAAATTGGTTTTATTATTCTATTTCTCAAACTTCCTATTCAAAATCTGGATATCATTTCCTCATGAAACTCAAAAAAAAGTTTGTAGATTTCTATTCTGAGGAAAGCTTTTCTACTTTTTAAAAAATTCTCACATATTTAACAAATACAAGGAGTGGTTAAGGAGGGAAATAGGTAGAAGATTCTCATTACATAATGTAATAAAGTGTGAGCCATGCTACTCATAACATATCTTCATTTGCATTTCATAACTTCCAGGTATTTCAATCATCCTTGTTTCTTTTTTTTTTCTTTTTTTAAATTGTTTTAATTAATTTACTTGTTGTAGAAAATGCCAAGCTTGAGTAAGTAGTGAAATCAACTTTTCTTTTTCTATGTTGACTATAGGAGCTTGATTCTATGGGCATGGGGGCTGAGAATACTTCTGGAAAAAAGAAAAAAAGATCAGACAAAAAAGATATATGAGATAGGGAGTGTGGAAATGGTCTGGTTTCTGATGGCCCCATACTGTGCTGACAAGTCTTCTATAAGGATGGAAGGTTCTGAATCTTACAAATTCTGACAGAGCCTGTGTTTTTTTATAAAAATATTTTGCAAAGATATTCTGGTGTGAGCTAAAAAAGAACCAACTTTCCTCTAAAATTTCAGTTAAACTCTTTCTAAGCCACAGCATTTTATGAAGAACAGATTTGGCAAGCATATATTTGTTCCTCCTAGAATTTTCCTAAATTCCTCAGAACTGGATTTGCTTTGCTGCTTCTGTAGTCCTGGATGACAATGTAGTCAGCACCAGAGAGTCAGTGGAGTCTGGCTTCTGCCACTGGCTTTCTGAACAGCCTTTGTTTGCAGCTGCTGTGCAAAGCTGCTGTTGGAATAGATGGGTGTTAGAGATGGGCTATTCATGTGGAAACCCATGAGGTGGTGCAATGATACTACAAAGACATATCAAAATGTCTCTCATAAGCCTGCAGAGCCTCAATAGTATATGAGTAATAAAGTTAAAATGACTGCAAGTAATAAAGTTAAAAGCTTTACTGCCAGGTTCTTCCCCTCATTACTCCATTGAGGACTGAAACTCTCCCTTAACTCATTAGTATTCATATAAAAATTTCAAATGCAGTGTCTGCCATTATTAAAACCTGATGTCCAGAATGATGTTCATGAATCTTTGTGACTGTGGTGTTTGGGGGCTTAGTTTTTCAAGACTATTTACAGGTCATCACAATGCTATCAGTGTATTAATTGGCTCATGTAAGAATAGGCACCAAAGATTAATAACTTTGTGGTAAATTCTTCAAGGAGAAGAATTATGACAATATTCTAACTCTAATTAGCAAAGTTAATTATAGTTTTATCTTCCCAAGAGATACAGGAAACTATAGAAAATATACTTTCAAGCACAAGAACAAACTCAACTGAGGGAACAGGCTGCTTTGGGTATTGTAACATACCGAAGAGGTGTTAAAATGGAAACATAGGAACTAGAACGTGGGGTTATAAAAAACTGACAGCACAATAACAACCAAAAAAGTATATTTGTCCATCTTTCAAACTTTGGATAAAGTTTTTCATGCTTAGAGGTGATAGTTGTCCACATTATTAGTGCTGATAATTGGACTCTTCTGATAGCTAGTTGTATGGCAGTGGCTGCTTTGTATATTCCTTTTTATCATCCTGCTGTCATAAGTAAGCTCAAATGTATGTGAAAACTCTCCTTTTCCACAATCACCTGTGCTGTTCATATATGTAGAAGGTATTTACTGGTCTTTAGTGCTTTCAGATCCGTATGTAATACCACATGCCGTATGCAGCTCTGTATTCTTGGTCTCTCCCACTCTTACCTTCTCTCTCCAAGGAGCTGAGAAATTCATTTTTAATAGAGATCCTAAACTTCCCACTTATACTCTTTAATATGCCTTAAGACAAGTATACAGTATCTAGAGTAGGTGTTGGGTGCTTATTTTAAGCAATTTGTTTGCATTTCTCATATAAAACAAAACAAAAAGAAACAAAGAAAACCAGTTTCCCAGAAACTATCTTGTTATCCTCCGAGGCAAACCTGAATTTTCTTAGGTGACCTTTTTAGCAGGCTGAAGACAATACAGGCTGTATTAACTACATACGTAGTGCTTGCATAGCTGGTTGCTGTCAATCTGAATACTTCAGCCACTGAATCCCTCTGCCTCATGAGGATATCAGATAATTTCTCTCCCTCTACTGTCAGTCTGCTCAACACTGCCTGACACTGATCTGCAAAGTTTACTGTAAAGACAAGGTAACATTTAAGTGGCTTGAAAAAATGCTGTATATCCCACATAGAAAACAGCGGGAGATTTCTGAGAAATTGATGGTACAGTGTGTAAACTGGTTTATTGAAAACACACAAAATAACAATGCCCATTAATTTTATAAGGAAATAGATATAAGATTATATTACCTGTCCACTCAATAAGTCTAATAGGTTGTATCACTGTAGAAGTGAGTCATAGTTTTGTCATAAATAAAAATCCTCTTATTGACTTTCAGTCTCAAGTATGCTAATATTAGTATGCTTTTCATCTAATGGGTTAAATGTGTATATTTAGGAAGGTGTTAGAGTCATGCAGGAATCTGGCTACTTGGTTTTGTTTTACACCTTTCCATTGGCCTGAAAAGCCTTTGTAGTCAGCAGATTGATTGTCCTTTGTACTAATCCAATTATTATATCTCAGTTTATAAAGACAGAACAAAGTTTGGATAAGCTGGTCCTATGATTATGTGGGATAGCCTACAGATAAGTGAAAATTGTGTAGAAAGATCTTGGCAAAATCCCTAGGAACTAGAATGAGATCTATTTTGTGAAGTTTAACCTCTTAGTATATTGACTACAAAGGAATGACATGTGTTCCATGGGACATCTTAGAAGTGCAGCATCATGAATTTAGAAAAGTGTTTTTTGGAGATGCTTGCCATAGGACGTGCCCTTTTGACTACATTGGTAGCTGGACTCCTGTTAATTGCCTGCAAGATTAAAAAATGAATCTTGAAATCTTAAACGGGCTTAAATATGTCTACATATCTACTGTAGCAGTGAAAAGGTAGAAGATCCATGGGTAGAAGGTAAAATTCAGCAAATTCAGGTATCAAATGAAGCATATTCTTGCCCTTTTGCTCTCAAAAGGAGCTAAAACATTGGAATAATACATGTAGGGCTGTGTTTGATTTCCTGTTATTTGTGACTGAAATGGACACCAGACATGCTTTTATAAGAGATTTCTCAATTCCACTGAAACTATTGAAATTTTAATTCTAGGGCTGTTGTTACATATCATCATATCACAAATTGTAATTATCTTTTTTTTAAGAGAAACAGAATAAAATGTAGCAAGAAAAGTGGACTTGATTAAGTTTTTGCATAAGGAAGGAAAAGAGAAGATAGATATCTGTACACAATAATGCTTAAACATAATGACAGTTCAAAGGTAGCTGTTAAAATCTTTAGGGTACTTTCTCAGTTATTCATCTGAGGCATTCAGTAATGCTTCCATAAATCTGTGAGCAGAACAGGTCTCTGTCTTGACGTGTGTAATGGAATTGGCCTATTCTGTGTTAGGGATCCATCCTGATGTGACGATTGTCCTGTCTGAATTTTCACATACACTGACATTAAGAGTAAAATCTTTCTACAATATACTTGCATAGACAACCCAACACCATCATGCATTTCTGCATAGTGGTAGTCCCATATTGGAAAAATGTATACCTACCTGCAGATAAGGAGATGTTTTTGCTTTCATGGAGGACAGCATCATCAAGACAAAAATCACAGTGGTTTAGAAGTTTGCATAACAGCTCTGGGACCAGGAACTCCAGAAAGGCAGGTAACTTGAAATATTTGTTAATATTTGTATTAATTTATTAATCTGCGAGTAGAAAGAACGAAGTGCCTCTACAGCTTTAAGCTCTGTTGTCTCAGTCTGGTAAATGTCACAGCAAAGTAATATGGTGAGACTGTATTCCATTTAGGCATAAATGAGCTGGCTTTTCGTTATTGTCTGTTTAGCTTGGCTATCGATACCAGTTTGTAGTGCTGGCTTGAAGTCTTGATAGGCTCAAATATTTGCGTGTGACTGGAGGCAGACTATGTACACCTGGATTGTTTATAGACCCCTGTACTACTAAATCCAGCCATTTTTAATCCCACCCTATAAAATGAAATGGTGTCTTCAGACTTGCATAGGCAGCTCTTTAGTGAGTAAATGAGTCTTATTTGGCCTGAAGGGAACTGGAGTACACCAGTCCTGAGCTATTTAAGAGCTCTGTTTCTACTGCAGCTAGAAAAGCTGAACAGATTTCTTTAGTTACAAAGCCTTCAGAGAAATGAAAAGTATTCATTCTGTTCGATAACTATGAGCTCAGAACAAGACCAGATATACTGAATTCCCTGTTCAGGGTACATAATAACATTTAGCAATATTAAATCATTAGTTCTGAACATATTATAAGGGTGCCATTTGCAAGATGACAAGAGATAAAATGCATGGTTCTGTTAGACCAATTAATTTTCATGAGTGTTGCTTCTGCTGCAGAAGTTTCTGACCCAAATGCCCCAGATGGGAAAAATGTTCCCTTTGTCTCCTGAGAAAACTCAGGAATATGACAGGCAACATTTGAAGGTGCCACGTATTGACTAGATGGTTCTAGGACTTGGGATTATGCCAGGGAAAGGGCTTTGAATTTTTCAGTATCTCATACCCATAACAATCCCATCTGTAGAAAGTAAGCATAACCACAAGATTCTAATTATAACTGCTCACCTTTTGAAGAAGCTAGAAGTACAAACATTCAAACACCCTGATGGAAAAGAAATCTCTTTTGTTCAAGTTTTGTTATAGATCGCTCATGGCTCTGTGAGAAGAGCTAAAGAACAACACATCGTTGTTCTTTCTCTCCAGCTTTTTAGTGTTTTGGCTGCAACTATGGATTACTTGGGTTTACTTGGATTAAATACAGAACTGCTGAAGTGGTACACAGTGCAAGAAATGACCCCATCCTTATGTGGCGGTCATACAAACGTGTTTTCCAATTTGTGTAGCTGTTGCATTCTGTTTAGATATTTTTCTCAACTTACTTTACTTTTTCCATCATTCATTTGTTCACTCATTCTTTTTTTTTTTTCCTAATGTCACCGCATGACTGAGGCTGGCAGTTACTAACTCACCTGGTCAAACTCTGCTATCCAGAGCAGGTTGCTTAGGACTGTATCTAGTCAGGTTTTTAATATCTGCAAAGACAGAGACTCCACAATCTCTGTGGGCATCCTGTTTCAATACTCAACAATAATGCCAATGAGAAAAGATTTTTTTTCTTATGTTCAAATGGAATTTCTGCTATTTAAATTTGTACCTACACTCCCTGTTCCTGTCACTGTGTAACACTGAGAAGTGTCTCACTTTATCTTCTTCAATATCCTCAAATAGGTGTTCATACACTTGAACAAGATCTCCCCTGAGTCTTTTCTTTTCTAGGTTGAACTGTTCCAGATTTCTCAGTTTCTCATCATATGGCAGATGCTTCCATCTCTACGTCATCTTCATGGCTCTAAAATACATTTTCAGCCAGGCATGCTAGAACTGAAGTACTAATAGAAATGTTGGCTATTTTGTCATAACCTCCAGCTTCAATTATGCTTTCCTCCAGAAAAACAAATTGTTTACTACATGTATAGCCCACATACTTCCCAGTATGAAGGCTGTAAAGGTTATAAGTAAGTATAATATATATTGTTCTTAGGTTTCTGTATAATATTGTCAAATCATCTGACCACATGACCGAAGATGTAAAAAAAAGGAACCTCATTACTTTGATTCATCATATTGCTTGTAGAAAGTTCTTACAAGTTGCATATCCTTCTCTGAAAATTCTTGTGCAATTACCTATGTAATATCATCCAAGGCCTGGAGCACCTCTGTTGTGGGGACAGGCTGAGAGAGTTGAGGTTGTTCAGCCTGGAGAAGAGAAGGCTCTGAGGAGAATTATTGTGACCTTCCAGTATCTGAAGGAAGGGGGCCTACAAGAAAGCTGTGTTTGGACTTTTCACAAGAGCACATCGCACCAGGACAAGAGGGAATGGCTTTGAATTGAAAGGGGGAAGGGGGAAGATTAAGTTTAGGCCTTAAGAAGAAATTCTTCGTTATGTGGGTGGTAAGGCAATTGCACAGGTTGCCTAGGGAATTTGTGGATGCTCCCTCAGTGGAAGAGTTCAAGGACAGGTCAGATGAGGCCTTGAGAAATCTGGTCTGGTGGGAGGTATCCCACCAGACAGATAGATAATGTTTAAGGTCCCTCCCAACACAAACCATTCTGTGATTCTATGATCATCACTACTTCCACTCTGAATTCAGCCAGTTATTTTTTGCCAAATACAGCTGTGCTTTGAGTTTGTCACTAAGTCAGCAACCATCTAGAAGCTGTTTACTTGCTAGTCAAATCTATTTCCCATGTCATTGAAAACTACAACAGAAATATACACTTATAGCTGATAGTCGAAAGATATTCAATCACCAGCATCCTTATCTTCAACACCTGTAGTTGATTTGGACATCTTTATGTTCCTATCTATGTGCTTCACACAGTTAAAATGGTGTTGGTCATCTTCCATTTAATGCTTCATTTTTCTTGTGTGATATGCACTCATTAGTAGAGGTGGAACTGCACTTTCTGTCTTCCGTCAGCAATTTTGCCAACTAAATATGATTAAAAAAAACATGAGGCTGGTATTAAGTTAAAATAACATAATTTGTCTCCTCACTCAAGAATCCAAAGGGAACTTGATCACGAGCTCCTTTCTACAGCTTCAAGTGTTGGGAATGTATTTTATCTGTTCCTTCTCTCATGACAGTCAGGGTAATAATTTTGTGTCTCTGTGATATGAGGTTTTAAGAGATACGAGCAAAAAAAAAAAAGTCGGCCAAACTAAATCTTGCACAGATTTTCAAGTGTTTTTGAGATGGTGGTGTTTTATAGTATGCAGTAATTCTCTTTTTATATAGGCAACGCACCATCCAATATAATAAAACATCTGTCTTCACTTCCCTGAGGTCATTGTAGAATCTGAAAAATAAATACGTTTTTCAGCATGTAGAGATATATATACAATTTTTAACATTTTCTTCCAAATGGTTAGAAAAACTGTGTATCTGATAGTTCCTGTTGGTATATAAGTCAGAAAAAGAATCTGTTATTACAAAAAAATTTTCACAAACACAAACTACACAAAGAAACACAAGATCAAATTCCTTTATTTTCAGGGCCCCTTTGCCTGTTTTTCTTGCCTACTGAATATCTATTTCCTGATGGCCTGTCTCCATGCCATTTCTGAGGTCTGCACATTAGTTTGACATGACCTTTAGTGACCAGGTGCTTTCAAACTATTTCAGCCTGAAATGGAGATAGAAGAGTCATGTTTATTGTCTGAACTGAGGTATTGTCTGTACTTGAGTATGCATTGCATACTTGAATATGCAATGTACAAGAATATATGTATTAATAAAAACTGGATATTATTTTCTTCTAGTCCCAATGGAATTTTGTTGCAAAGTAGAACACATTGAAATAATTTCTATGGAAGCTTGAAAAAAATGCTTAGAAATTCTCTGAAGAACTCCTTTCCTGTTTGTAACAAATGCTTCAAAAGATGTAGAAAGAGAAAGCAAATGTAATGGTCTACATTCTGTAAACAGTTGTGACAAAGAGACAGCCAGCAAGACAATTGTATTGGGATGAAAGAAAGGAGTGTTGTGGAGCAAAGAAGTAAATTGACAGACACAGTTTGTTTAAGGTGGACATTTACAAGAAATGCTTTTTTTTTTTTTTGTGCTGTGATGAAGGAAACTATGAATAAAATTCTGGAAAGGACTGGAGAAAGCATAAAAGTGAAGGGTTAATGACAGCAATAAGACTGGGACATGTATAGAAAGAATATGAGAAGAAATCTGTTCTTCATGGGTAAGGAGATAATGTACTAGATTTATGAGCACACAAAAGCAGAGAGTAAGCATAAGGACATAAGTTATTGACATGATTTTATTTCTTCGTAAGAAGCAGGTCTTGACTCTTAATAATGTTTTTATTTTATTTTATTTTAACTTACCTTGTTTGCCATGATAATGTGGAACAGAGTAAAATAAAATTAGAGCATGTTTGGGGAATGAACCATGTGGCTATTAGCACTGCTATAGATTGGGTAAAGTAAACTGGTCTCATTAAAGCAGAGGTGGCTATTAGACACACAATTTGGAAGCCATAAAAATGTGAAAGCTAAAGCTCATCTTGACTTCAGGGTGTATGTAAATTTTTCACAGAGAGACAGAGAAGTAACCAAAATGCAAAGCAAGTGGCACGGAGGATTATCATTCATGAGAATATCTACTCTGCATTCAGATTTCTTGATAGATAGGAAAATGCGAATGAGAAAGGAGTAAACAGCTGATATGTCAGACTCATTAGACTAAAACATTAAGGGTTTTTTTGAATGTGAACACTCGTAAAATTGAATAAGACAAGGGCTCAAAATTGAGTGTACATATTCTACATCGTAATGATTTCTTATTTTATTACTCAGATTGAAAGCCCATGCCAGTGTAGTGTCAGGACTTTCTAATTTTCATACTGCTAAATGTTTCCACCATACCTGATCTGTATCATAATGAGTCACTATAATTGCATGGAGAGCTAAAAACAGGGTCTGAAATTACAGCAGGGTTGATTTACAGCCCAGTGAATCACAATGAGTAATTTGGAAACACTGCAACATGAGTGAAAAGGTTGTCATTGTCGTGTATGCAACTGAAGAGGAGAAAGGAGCTACACTTGGAGCAGATAACTGACTTCTGTTTCCTTCAGCTCCTCAGGTTCCTTTCCACAGAAGGGTTACACTACTGAATAATTCCTTCATATGCCTGGGGGATGTGTCTACCTTATTGTGATTAAAACAGGGCTTCTCTTGGTAAGTATGGGTGATGTATGCCTGGTCCTCTTCTGTCCATACAAGAGCAATTCCATACTATTCCACACTGCAATGCACAAATAGCAGATGTCTCCCAGACAAGAAAAGGAGAATGAAATGAACATTTCATCATAGCAGTCTGTAGTTCCCAACTAATTTCCTGTTGTTTTTAATTTTAAGGAAATTAAATGCTTATTTTCCTGACAGTCTTAGAACTCTCATGCTAGCCTTAAAATTTTTTTTGTGAAAATACAAAAGGAAGGTCTCAAAAAGCACTACTTCTTGTTTAGTCTTCAGGGCAAATGTCATTGCTTTGGATTGCTTTGAGAATGCTACTTAACAAAACTAATCACTATGAAAAGGAGGTGTTATACTTTTATCAGTAAAGGCACTTTCTTTTTAAAAACTCCACACAAAACATATCTGTTTGAAAATATTTATGACAGAATGATGCCAAATTCTTACACACATTCTGCAGGAAATAAAATGTGAATGGCAGAAATTTCTTTACCACAGGCTAAAGTACAAAAGCATCTATCAGGCTAGAAATCAATTGAAAGCAATCAGCTAGATCTTAGCTGTTATTAATTCAGCAATTTATTCCTTACCACATAAGCAAAGCTAAATTGAAAAGATATTTCAACATAGTTAAGATCACATTTCAGGGGTTTTTGGGGTCCTTAGCTGGCAACTTTTGCTAATTGAAAAACTTATTTTAAACTGTAGAGATAAAAATTAATTTCCGTATTTCCCTTCTCCTTCAGACAAATCTGCAAAACATGAAGCATTTAATTTCTTCTAAATCAGAGATTATTTTTTATTGCTGCTTCCAGAAATGAGAGGAAGTTATATAGTTGGCAGAGTTTCCAAGTGTTCTATGCCATTATTCTTCTTCACAATCACATAAATCAGTGGTAACTGTGAGGTAGCAGGAATGAAATTACAGTGGTGACCCAATAAGGATGAAGCACACAATTTATTGAAATAAAGATATTGAATTTACCCATCCAAGTTCCTTATGACTCCAGCTTTTCAATTGGAAACATCACTTCCGCTTCTACCCTGTTCTTACAGCCTTCAATGTGAATCTAATCTTGACTGGTTGAAGAGACTGGGTTAGCTGGATGTCTACAACAGTACAGTTACTGTTCACCATCCCAGAAGATGAATATAACGTCTTTCTTGTTACAGTAGCTTAATCCAAGGCTGAGAAGCTTATTGTCTCTTAAAATTTTCCAGTTTTTAAAAATTAGGGGTTTTTTTCCCAGAAAATGGACACAAAACTAACTTTCTTATTGAGATTTTAAGTAATTTTGTTTTCAAATTCTTATAAATGCTAGATCTCACTCTCCTGACGCAGATGTGCTGACTGAGATGCCATGTTATTTGACTATGCCTCACCCTGGTCACTTTCTCTAGTCTTGATACTGGCCTGAAGGCTTTTCATCCTGACTCATTGGTGATCTTGCTGGTCACACCAGTTAAAACATGGTTCATGGCTCACCTGTCCTTGTGGAACATCTGACCACTTCCTTGATGCTCTTCTCCACAGCCATTTAGAGACAAATTTTTAAAGTGGAATAAGGAGCAGAGAAACAATTTGTGGAGCTGAAAAAGTTACATAACATTTTGACAATAAAATACATGACTCCTTCACTCTTAACTCTTGCCTGCTGGAAAGCTTTGGCCTAAAATTTATACCCAAGGAATAATGTTGATACTAGACTGCAGTGGCTCAGGAATAGAATAAGGTGTATTTATGCAAACATAATGCAGTGTTTCAACTACATCTACCTCTGTTTTAAATTAACTTTCTCTGTGGCAATCAAAGTTTTATCTAACCAAGGTTTTTTGTTTTGCTGAAGTAAAATCTGGAGAAAGTGATGAGTTTTGGTTAACAATTCTACAGACACAACTGAACATAAAAATGATATAAATATTGTATGTTACTAGTTTCCACTACTGAAGCAGACTGAGCAGGCAAAGAATGATCTAAACCCCATGATTCATACATTTTACTCATGTGTCTAAAATTATGTTTGTGATAGTTTGATTCACAAAAGAGCTTAAACACTAAACAATATACAATCCTAATGAGTTAAGTGTAGCTCAATGGAGCAAGATAACACAATCTAAGGAGTCATTTTTGCATTTATATTTTTGAATGTGTTCAGGAAAAGCAATATAAACACACTCAGATAAAATGTTTCAGACCTATGTGTACCTTGAATGAGGAAAACTTGTGTTTCTTCTTTCCTTTGCTAGGCAAAGCTGAGACGAAATTCCCAAATTCATAAGAGCTCTAGAGTTCCCCAAAGCACATTTTGGTGAATATGTGTATGTTTTGGCTGGTAGGTATAACTCAACACCCACTCCTCTAATGATTAGTTTGTTAGAGCTTCAGTCAGCACAGTTATTCCTTTTCCATGAAACTGGCTCATGAATTTTGTGAGGGAATCATGTCTCTCTCCCTCACTGAGGTCTGACTGCAGTAATTCAGAACAGGGAATCATTTCTATTTAACTATTTTAAATTTTTCCTGTTCCCTGAAAACACTGCAGGATTCCCTATCTTAAACATTCATATACTGATGGATATCTGTTATACCACTGGAAATCTGGCCAATGGCTACTGAAAGTGATGAAATTAATTAACTGTTAAATTCCTCATTGAGTTCACATGGCAGATGTTTTTCACTTCTCTGGTTTTATTTTCCTTTTGTTTTGATAAACACAGTATCTCAACCTCCAGTCCACTGCTAGGTATTTAAACATTGTAGTTAAATTATGTTTGTGCATTTCTGCTTTGAAATACATTCTGCAGGAATTCTTCTAGGTATAAAAAAGGCCTTTGCACTTCATATTGTCCTTTATTCTTTTTCCTTTGGTAGTGGTTAGAAGATATTGAAACAAGGTTGTACATGGTATTTCTAAAAGAAGATGCATACATGTTGCTACATAAATTTGTTGTGTTTTATTTTTCAAGTGTTTGTAAATAGCTGTGCACCGTGAAGTAGATAAAGAAGTAGTTAAAGAAGTAGTTTTCATCCGTCAGAAAATTCACTCACTGTCCTTTTGGAGTGAGTGGAGGTGACAGAGTTGGTATAATCTGCTCTCTTTTTGCTCTCTTTTTCTTTAAACTTCTTGAACTTCATCTCTTCTTCAGCCTTGCATGTCTGCTTAATCTCTCTTGCATCCTGTTATTCTCCATCACCAATGTCCTAGTAGCATCTGTCTTGGTTTCTAAAATGCCATTTTCTTTACTTTCCATACATTATCTTTAGAATAATTCTCTTATCCCTAGTCATTTGCATGTTCTGATTTTTTCTCAGATAACTACCTCCCTAAACAAGGTGGCATTTATGATTAGTCATGCATGAGCTTGATTTTCTCCTTTAATTAAAGCCATTAAATTGATTGGCCAAGGAATCCACTCATTTTTCTTGTAAACTCCAGTCATGTTGGAAAAGACTTTTGAATAGCAGTCAGACAGAAAATGTGTTAACTTCTGAGTATGCTGGAAGTTTGGTTGCAAGGTTAATAGATATATCACATGCTATCACTACTTTTAGAATTTACATTAAATTTAACCATACACGGAAAATTGGCCAAACAGCTGGATACAGTTTTTCCTAATGGCAAGGCCCATATGACACTCGTGTTACAGTGAGTCTAAGGGATTTGCCTTCAGTCTGGGGAAAGTTCACTTTGGGTCTCTGGGTAAAAAATGAAGACAGGGCTGGTACGCAAACAAGACAGAGAGAAGTATGAAGAAAGGCATAAAAGCCTGTCCTAGAATATACAAGGCATTTGGTAATCTATGTCTCACTAAAGACAGACATCAAAGTGCTATAAAATGAGCCAGTCATTTCTTAGTTCGCATAGAGATGTGATCACTGTGTAAGTTTGAATCAAAGTGAGTAGTACTTTGTACTGCAAAGATTATGAGACTCCACAAAATCAAACCATGGTGGTGTTTGCCGAAAAATTTTCTTTGAGTTTCTTATCAGAAAGTGTCATAAAACCTTTTTAAAAATTACATCTTCTGGGGAAGGAAACTATTACTTCTTTACTCTTGAGGATGTTCTTAACTTTCTTTACAGCTTTGCAAGAAGAATAGTTTCAAGATTTTATGGGTGAAAAGCCTTTTCCATTATCTCTACCCCATTTGGAAATCTTAGGTCTGTTTGTAAATAATTTTTGAGGTGGATGACAGATATAGGAACAAAAAGAAACACTGGTAGATTAGCTTCTTAATTTTGTTTCAAGTAACGAGGAAAAGTAAGCATTACTTTTACTTCATTACAAAGCTTTACATTTACTTCATTTACATTCAGAACCTCCATCCATGCAATTTCTACACTTTTATTTTGAGTTTTCCATATTATATACCTAAGTTGTCAGAATGCTACACTGAAAAAGACAGGTGGTGTTTTAGAAAATTTCATCACCTCATATGAGGCACCATCTTCTTAAATGTCACATGCCTTGTTGCTTCTTATTATGGATTTCTAGCACTAAGAATTACTGAAATGAAAACTGAAGATGTGGTTGTTTTTCACCTTGTTAGCTTTAACTCATTTATTGTGGAGGATTTTTAATTTTCTTTCTTTTTCTACAGACTGACAGTTCTCTGCAAACAAAGCAATGCAGGACATTCCTTAATGCTATATACATGCTTCACCCAGTTTACACAAATACAGTGATAACTGGAGGTTTTGGAGACCTCTTGCTGTCACAGAAGTTTCGTCGTCCTATAACAAGATTTGCAATCATATTTTACAGGTAAAAAAACACCTCAAAGCCAAAAAACCAAAACCAACCAAAAAAACAAACCAAAAACCAAACCCCCAAAAAAACCAAAACAAAACCTCCAAACAAACAAACAATAAAACCCAGTTTGGGATAAAAAACCCAATCATTCGTTCAAGGATAGCACATATACTTCCTAGCACTTTTTGTCACAACGCTTTCAATCTCCTTCACTGCTTAGATTTTTCATGACTGTCAGACTTGGAGTGGACTTGTCTTTCATGAGAGATTTATCGCCAGCAAAATACCAAGAATGCTTCTTCACCTGCATGTATTTTCTCAGATGGTAATGAACAGTTCATTTAAAATGTCTAATATGAAGGCACTCATTGGAGACTCATCTAAAGACATACCAGAACAGTAGTGAACACCCCACTTTGTAAAAATAAACTCTTGACAGTAACAGAGGCATCAGAAAGCTTATAAAAACACACAAAGTGTAATGGCAAACCCAGTTATGTGTAGGGTTTCTTACTGAAGGTTGTTGGGCTTTCTGTTGTGCTAAATCTTAACAGTGACATAGGAAGGGCACTATATATCCTGGATTGGGCTCATTGAGAATATGTTTGTTGAACATAATAATGGTTACTGCTGTGCTATACACATGGATGACCTAACAAAATGGCAGTTCATTACATCAGTCACATAGCTAAATATCTTATTATTTTGATCAAATTTTTACTTCCTATTCCTTTTTTCTTTTTGGCAAGTTAGTTGTCCAGAGAGATCCTTCAATCAATTAGCTCATTTATCATGATGTAGGCTAAAAAACTTTGCTCAATAACATCTATATCACACACAGAATAAATTAAGATCTCTTCTTCAAAGAGTAATCTAAATTAGAGTATTTGGCTTCAGTTTTAAGTTGTTTTAAAATGTTTTCTGGTTTATTACAGATATTTTCTCTTATGACCACTGCAGCTGTGGTTAGAATCTCAGTCGCAGATGTCAGCTTCTCTGTAGATAAGAACTGCTCCTGTGAGTATTCCCTTTAACACTGTATTGAGAGACTCATTAATAGTATGCATTAAACAGACAGGTAGCCACTGACAGAGGAGACCAAGTGTTATTCAATCCCCACACATACTGTTCAAAATAAAGGAAAACCTTGGGAACTGTCACAATACTTGAATACTCTGAGAATTATTTTCCTTTTGTGATTTATTTGACCCAGCTGAATGGATAATGTGTTATTTGAGACATTTATGTAAAAATTGACAGCCACCCTGCTTTGAATTTATGTCTCATCCTTCTTGTCAATAAGGTGCTGCAGGACTGCATGATATAATAATGATGCCAGAGAAAGAATGTCATCTCTATATGTTTAACAGCAGGATTCTGGCCTTATATATGAGTCAAAATAATGAAATACCAGAAGTAATCTTCAGACACAGAATAAGACTTTTATATCCTTCTTTGGAAAAGCACTGGTGAAATTTTTACTTCATTGAAAGCATCAACATATGTTTTCTACATATTTCTTTCTTCTTTCTTGTCACTGTTTTTTTTTAAATCTGCTTCCCAGGATGATAGAAAAACACCATTTATTAATGTGTTCTGGTATTTAATATGATTTATAGAAACTATAGAACTCCTGAGCTAAAAAAAGAGACTATGGTTTCTGCATTGCTCGTTCCCTATGTTCACTGTATGTGTAACCCGAAACCATAAATATTTTATGAAACCTGGTAGCTTTGTTGAGGCAGTTTGTTATACTTCTTTTGATTGCGTAGCATTACATGAGAAAGTGAGTGGGGAATTATCTTGGTAATGTTATATTTCAAAATCTTTATAGGTCCAGTACGGGAACAGTGTTCTAGATAACCACAGACGAGTATTATATCTAAGAGCCATGGGCATTCTCTTAGGATGATGACTTTCCAGTCTTGGGACTTGCTAATTCAGCTCTTGACTTCTTGTAGTCTGAGCTGACCTTTTCAAGCATCTTTTTTACAAATGGGACAGAAAAAGCAGGAGCTAATATGGATTAGTTTCCCTGGATCCAGTCAATTTGTGGCCCTTGAACTGTTTGCTTACTATGGAACACAGGAATGCATCTTTTGACTCTTACTAAAGCTTAGAAAAATCATTGTTCTCTGATTTTGATGCAGTCAAAATGGGGGAAGGAAGCACGAAAAATCAGTACTTTCATTTCATTTCATTTAACAATTGACTTGTCTGACAAGGTCATTACACTTTCTGTTTTCATTTCTCTCTGAGACTATTGAATACTGAACTGTCAATATAAAGCTGGAGGGGTGTCATATTTATTCTTTTACTGAATCATTTATTGACAGTGAAATCCATTTCTGGGAAAAAAATACTTTCAGTGTGATATGAATAAAATTGTATTTAACAGTCAAAATCTTTCCAAAGAATAGGTATTAACTTCTCATTACAGTTCTGTGAATGAGGGAGGAAATGCTAATCTTTTAATATCTTGCCAATTCTATGAATTTTAATAGCATATTATTATGTCAATCATTTCCTATCTTGGATCTGACTAGCAGTCGGACACCATTATTATAATGATTTCCTATAAATGTTAAACTGAAAGCGGGAGTAGTTAAGAGCAGAATAGAATGCATGAGGCTTAAGAATAACTGTTTTTCAAAGAGTTGCTTTCTTTTCAATTTTTAGATTATAGTCTAGCATCCCAAAGGCATTTCTTGACCTAGACATGAATCATCAGCATATCACTGCATGCTTGTTCCCCCTTCATCATTGGAAAAGAAGAAAATCTGTTCAGCCAATAGTAATACCTAAAAATGTTTAGATTTTGTTCTAAAAAAATTGTGTGTAGCCATCCATAATGCCTAGAAGAGTTAATTTTTTAAAATCTAGGTAAGTTAGTTAGACTGACCTACATGTGGCTTCTCTTATGACTCAGTACATAGAAAATAATTGTATGATGTTTTCTCTAAATACAGGCAGAAAACTCTTGTGGGTTTTTTTTCCCTTTTTCTTGTGGGGTTGTTTGTGTTTTGGGTTTGGTATTTTTTTCCCCTTAATCAAGCAATCGCTTTTTTGAAAAAGCAAGAAAAGCCTCAGGTAGTATCATAGTGTACTGACTGCAGTTATGGTGTAGCCTGTAATTGTTGCCAAACAGGTAATTGAACCAAACTGAATGTAGCAACATTTCTATTGGTTTCTTTTCCTTTTGGTCAGACCTTGTGAAACCTACAGACAGTCTGTCATTTCCCCTCTGCTCCTCTGTGGATATTGAATATCAAAACATTTTAAACTTCTGCATGCCTTCAGCTGTAAAAAATGCTTTGCACCTTACTTTGCAGCATTGCCTGACATTATGTTTGCTGTCTTTTACCCTCATAGGCTGAGACTGACACAGTGCAGACTACCTGTTACTTCCTCAGCTCACTGTGCAGAGCTCTGTAATATAAAGTGAACAGTGAACAAAGATGAGAGGAAATTAGAGTAATGCAATTCAGAAACACTTTTCTTATTTTCTTTAGCAATTTTGAATGCCATATTTATCATTTGAGATGTACAAAATATCAGAATTAAACTTGCTTGAGTGACCTTAATGACAGCCTTTTGTTTTTTCTTCCAAGACTTCTTACTCTCAGGACTTTTGTCTTTCTCAGTACCTGAAGTAGTTGGTTCTCATCCTACTTAAGTACAGACCTTATGTATAATAACAGAATCACAGAATGCTTGACTTAGAAAGGGACCTCTGGATGTTGTCTGGCCCAAACCCCATACTCAGGAAAGAACACCTAGAACAGGCTGCCCAAAAATATGTCCAGATGTTTTTTTACTATTTTCAAAGAGGGAGACTCCACAAGCTCTCTGGGCAACCTATGATGATGCTTGGTTGCTCTCACAGTGAAAGTGTTTTCTGAAGTTGAGATGGAGCCATCTGTGTTTCAGTTTGTCCCCATTGTCTCATGTATTGTCTCCACACACCAGTGAAAAGCACTATGCTCCATCTTCTTGACACCTTCCCTCAGGTGTTTATATACATTCTTAAGGTCTCATCTTTTCTCTTTAGTCTTCTCATTTGTCAGCTAAACAGTGCCAATTCTCCTCATAGGAGAGATGATCCAGTCCCTCCATCATCCTTGTGGCCCTTTTCTGGACTCTAATATGTCTATGTCTCTCCTAGGGACTGAGGAACCCAGAACTGGACACAGTATCCTCACCAGTGCTGAACAAAGTGGAAAGATCACAACGCTCAATATGTTGGCAACAGTTTGCCTAATGCAGCCCAGGATACTGTTAGCTTTCTTTATGGGCTCCTTGTTGGCTTATGTTCAGTCTAATGTCTACCAGAATACCCAAGTCATTTTCTGCAGAGCTGCTTTCCAGCTGAGTGTATGCACATTTATTTGTGCCTGGAGTTGTTCCTCCCCAGGTGCAGGACTTTGCACTTGCCTTTGCTGAGCTTCCTTAGATTCTTGTTGGCCTATTCCTCCAGCCTGCTGAGGTTCCTCTGGATGACACTGCAATCTTTATTCGATATAAGCCACTCTTTCCAGTTTTGTGTCATCAATGTCAGAACTTTCTGAGGGTACACTACTCCATCATCCAGGTCATTTATGAAAAGGCTGAATAGGACAAGTACTGATTGGAAGCTGTCTGGCCTACAGCTCTCTAGGTTGTTGTTTAGAAGATAAAAATAGCTTTTGCTTTTCTCAGTATTTTCTGGATGTCTAGACAGCATTTCCTTTTTCCCCACCATGAATCAAGCCCTCAGAGACTCAGGTAAGACATTCAGAAAAGAAATTTAACATCCATATTGTGAATGCAATGGCATTTTGCAAGATTAAATGAAGAAAATATAGTTTTGAATTTGTTAGTGGTTTCTGTATAATGATCTTGTGACTAAGGCACGTGAAACCATTAATATGAGGGACTGTCTACTCAGGATAAGCACCTGTTGTGGTAACGGTATAGCACTTTAACAACAAAGAAAAATAACCGCCTCAAAAGTGTCTGTCGCTGAAACACAGCAAATACAGAACTTTTGTAGAAAGCTCTTCTGAGTTGCCTGAGATATAGACTATGCCAATTCATTCCCTCCATTGTGTCCATACAAAAAAATCCCTCAGCTGTCCCATCCTATTATATGCTACACACCCCTGCAACCATCTTTGTAGCCCTTGCCTTTACTCATTCCACTCAGTCAATGTCTGTTTAATTTCAAAACTGGACAAAACTGGCAGATGTGGTGTCGTGGATGTTCATTAGAGTGGAATTGGGGATTTATATTGCCTTTGACTCTTCTGTGTATACTTTTCACAGCTATGTGTATGTACACAAATATATGCACATGGGAATACTTTATTAGTTTTTCAACTCAAAAGATCGATTTTAGTTAATGATATTTATCAAGAGGACATTTACATTAGGGTTCAGATCGTGTCTCTGTTGACATCACAAACTTATTGGAGCTGTTAAGACAAAGCACAGGATAATATTGATAAGGATAAAGAAATGGATTGCTGAAGGGATTATAGACAGTCTGCAACTGAGTTGCAATATTTACAGCCATGAAAAAGCATATTAAGAACTATACACCTGATATAAAAAGGTGATGTGTGCCCTAACAACCGTATCAGTGTCTGAATCTGTTTACAAAAATAAATAGATGCAAGTAATTAGATGTATCACAATGGAGATTGATATACATGTTTTAAAAATCTCTAATTTAGAAAGGAAAAGAGAAAGTTTGAATAGTGAATAACTTTTAATGGAAGAGATTGCTCTTCTGTAAATGACTGCACAATTTTACTGAAAATTTAAAAAGGAACTTTTTTGTGGATTTTATTTGTCTTAACAGGATTTAGATGCCTCATTTCTTAATTGATAGAAAATGAAATGTATTTTTAAGCATTAAATCTGTACTTTTATGGCATTTATTAACTTAACTGGAAGAAGAAAAGTATATTACAATGCTGCATCAGGATTTCAGTGATTTTTTATCTTTTAATCTCTTCTCACAGTTATATGTTACTAATTACTGAGAACATGCTGCTTTTACTGAAAGATCTCAAGGCAAGCTAATTACATGGCTTTAATGAAGTGATTTGTTAGGCAGAGTTTAAACTTTTCCTATTTTTATTAAGTGGCTTTATAATGTCTTGAGAAGGAGGAAGTCGGTAAATATGAAATAGCAAAGAACTTTAAAGCTTGATTTTGCCTTCAAAGAAAAAAATAGAACTATAAGATACTTCACTGATACTTCCTGAAGAGGATAGGGTATTGACAGTATTCTAATGATCTGTTTTCACATTTTAATTTAGTAATTTCTAATCTCTCTAAATGGAAGGATTTACAAAAATGCAAAGAAGTAAGAAAGACTTAAGTGAGTCACATCTTTAAGAGTGATCTGTCTTGGGAGTCTTTAAGAAATTACCTATTAATCTGAGCTTAATTTCTATTAGGCATTGTACAAAGATACTGTGTGAAATTGTCTTATCATTGCTGTAAACAACTTTCTCAAACACAATTCTACAATTAGCAAGGTTTAAAATGAGATTGTGTTATTTAGAATTGGATGATACTATCTAGCTACAACTTCCATATAGCAGCATACATAGTCGTAATGCCTTTACTAACACATAAATTATTTAACTTACATATTTTCTATATAGACTTGTCTCAAATTATTGCACACTATATTGATGTTGGAATATTAAATTTGTACTTTATGAAATTCAGATGAAATTTGCTGTTAATTCTTTGTATTCATTAACACCATTAAAATGACACAAGGGTTTCTTCAAGAGGATTAGATCTCTTCTTGCCTGATATTTTTTAATGCTTGAGATATTCAGACAGTGTTATACAATTGTTTTTCAATATATATATTTTAAAAAGCCACACAAATATTTATGTAATGATATTTATCCTTGCCATAAGAACACAAGCAAAAATCGCAATCAATATGTCTTTACCAGTTCTTCGTTGGAACTAGATAGAAAAGCAAATAATTATTCTTCAATTATAATGGTTTTATAATAGGTGACACATAATGTCTCATGTGCCTATTGGATCTCAGATTTCTTAAATTACTCAGGAGTTCGTTCCTATAAAGACAGTCAGGAAACAACTTGTTTGATTGGAAAAAAATCTGTAAAGGTTGCTTTGATGTTTTAATAAGTTCACATAATTTATTTCGCTTCATTCTTTTCCTGCTTTTATACATCATATTCTTTCTTTTCCAAAGTAAAAATGTGATGCTTTGATGACCTATTTGATGTTAAAATGTAGGCATTTCATCACCCAGATAAAGACCTATAAAGATAATCTATAAGTAGTAATAGCATTTACAAAGTATTGATCATAATTTATCCGGCCGTAAGAGAGTAATGAAAATGTTGTAACAATCCAGTAGTTTTTGTATCCAACATCACACTTACCTGATAAACCAATATTTTGTTGAACAATATCATTTAAACTCAGTGAATGCCCATGGAAACAGAAGCAACTTTAGGAAAGAAAGGGAGAAGGAGAAGTTATGAGGAAAACTGGGACTGAATGATGGACTGCAGAAGATGATGATTTGGAAGATTATAGGTAATTGACATGTTCTCTACAGAAATCTCAAAGGAAGTTCTAGCTAAATTCAGCCTATGGAAGCAGGTAGTCCCACCCCTACATTATACATACAGACAAAAAACATAGTCCTCTTTTTTTTGTGGGGGTGGGAGACAGGGGAGGGGGGGGAAGGGGGAGACAGTCTTGCTAATCTTTGAAGAAGTTTATCTTCACAGCTGTAGCACTGGTCAGGTTTTAGGGACATTCCACTGAAATAATGCTAAACTTTATCATGAAATATGCTAATGATTACTTCTTGATACTGAACTGAAAATCCTGATCCTTTGCCACTATAAATATTTGCAAACCCTCTTTTTTTAGTGTATAATATTTGAATCTTTCTATCTTTTTGATTTAATTCTCTGAACTCAGTGATTATTAATTTGCATAATTATGGTAGTTGGATACCTAACCTTAAGTATCTCACATCAAATGGAACCAATCCAGTCCAGCATCATCCTGCTCTACAGAAAAAAATTACTGTAACTTCTTATTTTCCCCTAGCTCAGAAGATGAATTGATCCAATAATGAAGAAAAAATAAACTTTATATTTTAAATAAGAAATTAGAATTCTAATTTCATAATTTGCATTCCTGTGGGAAAACAGTAGTGAACATTAATTTTCCCCATCTACCACATGAAGTAAATATCCTTTTGACTTTCTGTAAGTGGGTTTTTTTCCACTATGGGGTTGCTGGGTTTTTTTCATGCCATGATCTTTTCCCACTACGAGGTGGGTTTTTTTCCATATGAGTTTTTTTTCTACTATGTGTTTTTTCCCATTATCCAGTTTTCATGACTGACCACAAGGTGGGTGTCCGTAGAAATAGACCTGCCACTGCACTGCAGCTCTGCTTTACTCCTATCACAAAACGAATCAATTTTACTGCAACCGTATATATTCAACAGTGGTTTGTCCCTTCTCTGATACATATGTTTAGTTATAGATAGTAAAGATATACACTTTTACTGTCTTTAGCAGTCAAATTCCTACAACATGCTGTAGGTGTAAAAGAACTTGGACAGGAACACAAAATAATTCCTCATCTCAGTAACATGCAAACAGTGCCACAAGGTTGGGAACGAGGAATTCTGGGGAGGCTGAGATTGCATTGTAATGGGAGCATTTTTGATCTTGTCTTTTTTTCTCATGTGAGCATACACACAGGAGGCATAGGTAAGAGGCACGACTGCTCTTTGGGAGTCAAAGGCTTTTCATGCTTCTGACAGCTTTTCTGTTCATCTTAAACAGTTTTATGTCATTTTCTCAGCTTACAAATTACAAGATGCAGAAGTTGACAGTAGTAAGAGGGATGGAGCTCGTGTATAAGTGGAGAGGTGCTGTCCTTGTTTAAACTGCAAAAGAAAAGGTAAGGGTGGCCCTCATAGCTGCATTCAGTAACCTGTTAATAAGACAATGAAGACAGAACAGAGGACACTGGCAAGAGTACAAGTGGCACTGCCCACAAATGTTGTAGCAAGAGAAATTCTGGTCATACAAAAGAAGAAAAAATTTTGCAAATGAAGTTGTCACCAGAGTCCCAGGAGAGAAGTGGAGCTTTTCATGTGGGGGAGTTTCAAAACTGGAGGAGAGCCTGAGAATATTGATGCCATTTTGACCATTCTTTCAGGAGGAACTGGGGTTAGAAATGTAAATTATTCTGCAATTCTGTGTCATACTTAAGGGCCTTTCAGTAAAACATTATTATCCCTTTTTGGACAGAAGTGGTATCACAAACTCCAGGCTACGTGCGAAACATGCAGTCTCCATCGAGTTAAAAAATGGAAAAGCAAAGTAGATGGTCTTTGCACTTATGTGAGATTCTGAACTCGCTGCTTTTTCTCATAGGAGTAGGGAAAAGAGAGATTCCAGCAATGAGATTTCATGCTTAATTTTAAGGAGTGTTTTGTTTCAAGTTCATTAGAATGAATTAAAAAATACAGTGGAAGGCAAAGTTTTCTAAGGAACTTTATTTTTGTGGAAACGTTGTTGCTGGCTAGTCTTTTTTTCCAGTTAGGCCCTTTCTTTTTCATTATAGGTAGTCATTTGTAGTGCAGCCAATACAGGAAGGGCTGCTGTTATCGCCTGCTTTGGACAAAATGTAAACAGTGTGCGTTAAGGTTTAAACAAATTGGAGAAAATTACTCTCAGAGCAATACCTGAGCCCTTTCATCAAGACAAGTTCACTGTTGGTCCAGCAGCTCAAGATACTTCTTTAAATGAGTAGTACTATCTAAAAAATATTGTACTCTCTAATATATAACAGTCTAGATATTTACCTGAAAGATGCAGTTGCCTTCATGCAAATTACATGGGCAAAAGCTTTCTGACACTTGTGATCTGAATATGGAAGAGAAAGTGAATAATGTTCAATCGTCACTCTCCATGCTGGCATCTAGGACCAAAGCAACCTTGTTTAGGGTCTTTCTGAGTGCAATGATAGTCACTCACACTAATTGCAGGACAACTGAGGAAAAGCTTTGGCAAAAGCCTTCCTTGGCATCTTCCGAAATTCTGATATAGCCAAAGGGTCTTCTGGAAAAGAGCCTAGGATGTTAGCTGAGACAAATGAGTTTGGGAGTCTGGTTAAAAAATGAGATAGTGAATACATATTTTTCAGTGTTCCTGACATGTTCCTATGATGCATACAGAGAATGAAAATATGAAATCTGTCAGAGCTGAAGGCTTAGCAGACATTACAAACTACCCTGCTTAGCCCTAAAATGAAGACAACTAGCCCTAAATATCATCTTTTCTACATCACTTATAATTCAGCGGTGTTGAACCTCTATTCATGGTATATCTATCCCAAATTCCCCCCTCACAAGAATAACTCCCCAAGTTAGTTCTGTAGTACCCCTTATACTATACCCAGATATTGTACATACACTTATAGCTCAAGCACTAGATTTTGGTTCTAAGAAGACATAAACTCAATGTCTTCTATGTGGAATGGAATGTGGCTTTGAAATGGTTTTGCTTTCAAAATAGCAAGAGAAAATTAAAAAATTGATACTTAAAATAAAACAAATAACAATAGCTGAGAGGCTTGCTTAGGCTCTGGATTCAAAAACATTGGAAGCCTGCTCCAATTGAAATGCTAATCTCTTTTGTACCTCAAAAGCAGAGACTGCACAATTCCAGAATTTTGATCCACACAGCAGAGTTGATTCTGAAGATTAAACAGTGATTGAAGATCAACAGTTCTTCTTTTTGTGAAACATGAAGTGTTTGACAGTGAAGTTGTCCATTACTCATCCTGCTGGTATTTTTTTTCCTTCCTGAATGAAAAAGTTAGCTTTCTTTTACTTTTTATTTTAAAGTATTTCAAATGTTTTAAAGGAACTAGAATTTTAATTTTTAATTTTTCCTCCTTGCTGAAAACACCATTTTGCTTAGCTCTTCCTAGAAGGAACTATGAGTGCTAAATTTTTTTCAGTTATAAACTGAACAACATAATAGATCCCTCTGCTACTAAACTTCTGGGCTCCATTAATCTCTGTCATGCACGCTCCTGCCAGATATATGATTCTCATTCAGCAGTATTGAGTTAGTTTCTTTTTGCAACAAGTAATTTTTTTTCTACTCTCTTGGGGTATGGTATCTACTTCACATATAATTTCAGTAAATTCCTTCAAATTGGTCAACTCTTGCCTTTATATTAGTAGAAAATGAATAGTATTGCTTTATAAAGTGGATTTTCAAGATTTAATAGTGTGTGGAGCCAAAGCTATTACAGGCTTTTTCAATAATATTGTTCAATAACCATAAATCCGTGCTGAAACTATTTTATTTGTTTAGAACATTGAGATACTATTATGATTCAGGATTAAGGTCCCAATAGGCCTTGCTTATATGCTAGATCTTTTAGTCTCTGATCAGAAAAATAGAATAAAATTTGGCACTGATTCATGTTTTGTAGTCATTAATGGTACACGGAATTATTCTGTGCTACAGGGTGCCGAGATCTCTCTTTAAATTCACGCACATGGAGGATATTCATTACCATACACTGCTGGTTAACAATCTGTGTGGATGAAGATGAATTTTTTTTCTTGAGGATTTTTTATGCTGTTCTTTGAAGGAGTATTTCTCAATGTTGGAGCAAGGGTCTCTCAAGGTAGACTACTTGTATTTCTTGTCATCTGGAATTTTATTATTATTAATTATTATTAGTATTATTATTAATGTTAAAAGCTGTGAATGTTTAAAGATGCAGAAAATACCTGGAATTCCAGAATACCTAGATATTTCTTGTTTCTATGGGAGCTAAGTCCATATGTACTTCAGGAGATACATTTCATACTTTAAAAGGACTTTGCCATAAAATACAGTGATAATCTTTAGTTCTTTAACCATATGAATCCCAGAAAAAGCCCCCGATATCTCACTGTCATGATCACATTTTCTTTCCTTTTCTTTCCTGTCCCACCTGTTCTGACATCATAAAATGATATGAAGTTTGGAGTTGGAAGGGACCTTTAGAGATCATATAGTCCAACCCCACTGCCATGGACAGGGATGTCATTCACTAGATCAGGTTGCTCGAAGCCCCATCAGACTTGGTCTTGCACATTGCAAGTATTGGGGCATTCACAGCTTCTCTGGGCAACAGGCTTCAGTACAGCATGGGAACAGAGGGGCAGTATCACTCTGTCAACTTGTTAGCAATGTTGCTTCTGATGTAGTGCAGGATACCATTTGCTTTCTGGGCTGCAAGTGCACATTGCTAGCCCTTGTCCATTTTTTCATTCATCAATATCCCCTAGTTCTCTCTTCAGGGCTGCATTCTATCCATTCATCACCCATGTAATTTAGCTATGTTCAGAAAGATACCTTGATAAAAGAGGACTAATTTCACAATTAAAAAAAATAAGTGGTAAATCTAATGAAAAGAGGCTAGGCCAACTAGTGGCACCTAAATATACACAGGGTAGATATTCGCTGTTGACCAGCTGAATGGCCTGTAGGTTTTGGTGCAAAATGTAACATTTGGGGAAGGAGAGAAGGATATGGAAATTCTGGGTTTTTTTCAGCATCAGACAAATAGCAGTAAAAGAAAATGTAGCAAAAGTGAAAGACACATATCTTCTTCAGGATTTTCCTGTCTGGGGGAAGATGATGTGAGTTCTGCAGGTCGTGCTTACCTTTCACTGGAATAATGATTTCTAACAGATGACAACACTGAGTTTCAATAGTAAGTGAGAAATGCTAGGACGGCCCAACAAGGATGAACTGCTGGTACAACAATGGATTGTGCAGAACAACAAAGATGAGAACAGCTGTCACTACCTAGTAACTGGCAACTTAATTTAGACCTTCCTGCCTGCCAGGAAAGACAATAGACCACAAGGTTTTAAGTCACTGTCACTGAAGGGCAGCAGAAGAAAACTTGACCTCCAAAAACCTCACTCCAAAACTGGAGATAGAGGCTGTGAAATCTTTGTACTTTAGGTGGTGTGTTTCAGTATCTATCTGCCACACTGCGGGGTTTTTTCTCCTTCAGATTAATTGGCTTGAAATACAGTGCTTTATTGGTGTTTGTAAGTGGGGAAGAAAAGTCAGAGTAATACCACAGATTATTTTTATTTTATTTTAATTTTCACATTTCTGTATAAACATTCAAAATTATCTCTCAGTTATGACCCAGCACCTGTATTCCAAATCCTGGCAGAAATCAACACAAATAAAGAACTATTTATTAAAAGGTAATGGTAGGAAAATTCCTGAAACTGTGTGGAATGAGGGTATTTCTCAAATCAAAGGCTTCTTAAAGCAACTAAATAACAGGCAAGTTATTATGTGACCTGCTGAACATTTGCAGTGGGTCAATGCAGACAACAGATAGGTTGAGGTCTGTTAGGTATAGCGTGCTCCGAGCCCATTCCCAGGTGATGTTTGCAAAGTGCTCCCATAGTATGACAGAAGCTCAAAAGCAGTTATGTCTTATTTTACAGTTGGGAAGCGATGGAGGAAGATAAAAAAGTTTTCTGAATTGCTGCTTGCCAAAAATAACAAAACTAAAGCACTTTCAACAGAACAGACATAATTTTAAGATTCAGTTAGAGCTCAGGGAATAGTTTCAGAGAGGGAAGAATGGATTAGTGTGTTTGGGGATCCACTCTTTATTTTGTTTTCAATATCTAAAAGAATAAATAATTGTCTTCATTTCTAAATGAATTCCTGAAAGGTTGACCCAAACACACTCTAAAAATTTTCTCTCTCTCCTTATCTCCTTAAAATTCTTCCCCCTCCCCACGCTTCAAACTCTAAACTGGAAAGCAGAGAGAAGGAGGGACTTGCTTATACATCTCAGCTGAAAATAGGCAATTTGTCATTGGAAAGTAAACCAGTTAATCAGATGGAATCTTTATTATAAGTCAAATACTCAGTTCTAAACCTAAAAGGAAGTTGTGGAGAGGAGGATGCTGGCCTCTTCTCCCAAGTGACAGGAGACAGGACAAGAGGAAATGGCCTCAAGCTCCACCAGGGGAGGTTTGGGCTGAGCATTAGGAAAAAATATTTCACAGAAAGGGTCATTGGGCACTGGAACAGGCTACCCAGAGAGGTGGTTGAGTCACCTTTCCTGGAGGTGTTTAAGGCACGGGTGGACGAGGTGCTGAGGGGCATGTTTAGTGTTTGATAGGAATGGTTGGACTTGATGATCTAGTGGGTCTCTTCCAACCTGGTGATTCTGTGATTCTATGATTCTGAAAAACCTTCCTGCACAAATCTGCACAATTTTTTTTGAGATGCAGCAGAATTATCAGCCCTGGACTAAGACAATTTACTGTTAAGACTGAGTAATTTCTACCAACGGAAAAATAGTTGCTGTGATTGATACCTTCATGGTGTCATTTGGATTGCCAAGGGAGATGAAAGGAAGATGTTTCCAAGGTGAGGTGGTAGTTCAAATTCTATCCAGCATTGCCTGGGCTTGAACAGCTCCCTCTCACTTTCTTCAGTTATAAAAGCTTTGTGATATTCCTTAGCGTGCCTTACAGTACAGTAGTCCAACCATATTTGATGTGTTCAGCCGACAGGATGGCAGTACTTCTGAGGCAATAATGGGACATTTCCCAGGGAGCTTTTCACCAAGTTCAGTTCTCACTCTGCTTCACTTGAAATGTTTTGATTCTAGCACTGTTACTGGAAAGACTGCCAGCCCATCTGTTTACAGTGTTCTAGTCCACAAGCATTTCCCCCTTCCATGGACCACAGAGCTCTTCATGTGTAATTGCATACATAAGCCTTAATGCCTGTAGTCCATACTCAGGTGCTTCGGCGTTTATTCTTCCAGACAGGACAATGTTATCAAGTTACATTGAGATCTCAGGAATGTGTCAGCCTCTATAGTTTTGACTCAGCCTATGAAAAGCAAGAGCTATCTCTCAAAGAGCGAATGGGAAGAGAATGAAAAGCATAGCTGTGAAGGTGATAAGTTTACCAAGTGTTTTGCATTTACAGTTGATGAAGGTGGCTTCAGACCCAGTCCAACTCTACTTGTTGGCCACACGACTTTGTCATTTGTTAGGGACAGCTGCTGTTCTCACAGTCTTTAGCATACAATACCTTATTAAACCTAAATTAAGAGTTCCGGAGCCTCCTTTTAATGTGGGGACATTGAAACAACGATAAAATGAATTTCAACACACTCTTCCCTAAAACAAGCTTTCTCAGGTTTTTAGGTTTCTATCCACCTGAGATCTGTGATTAGGAATAAAGTTTCTCTTACCATTGCCCCAAGTTCTCTTGTAGAGTTTCTTTGTGTCATTTTCAGTTATTTGTCACTGTTGAGTATATGTTAAAATCTTATTTTGCTAATGAAAATAATATTAATGTACGAAAATGGGAATCTGCACATGAAGTAAAATTTACTATTTGATCTCATGGTAAGACAGATAAAATAGGATTTATTTGTATAAAATAAGTTCAGTTTCTCGATGTTTTCTTTCAGAAGATTTTTTTAATTTCTTCTCACTACTATTCACTTTCCTTTCTGAAAGTGTCTATAGGAAATTGAGTTACAGGCAGTGTTTACACATATGTTTCAATATGTATGAAGCGGACATATTCATTTTTTGCCAAAAAGCACAAGCCGCTTACAATCCTATGCCAACTCAGGCGAAAGAGAGAATGTTATCTCTACTCTGCTGAAATGAATGTATTTTCTTCACTTCAAGTGTAAAATGTATAAGCTGAGACAGGACATATTATCCTGACTGTGGAACATTATTGATGAAAGAGAAGAATCCATTGATACACCTTCTCAGGGAATAAATTAGACTACTACACTTCCTAATTTTAATTAATACCGGTGGTAGGACATGTTAAAATAATCCATGTATCTTTTCCTGTTACTCCCCTTTCCTCTCCTTCATGCTTTATTTTCTGCTTCTTTTTGAGAATTTGGAAGTGGTTCATGATCTATTTCGCTGGGGTGGGGGTTAGGTGTAACTTGATATGACTTCTTTGATGGTTAATAAAAAACAGATTATACGTTAAAATGAATCTACTAGCAAAACAATGGCTGAATTGAATTTGAACATAGAGCATTTAAATGCACAGGGAAATTTAGCACATCTGCCATTGGCCCATGAAAATACACTGACAATTCCTGAACAATATTATGAGTTTTCATTTTTGAGTGTAAACAGAGGAAGAAATATAGCCAAACATGTAAGTGCATAGGTCATTAGAGAATTTCAGAATAGCCTTTTCAGCTCTTTTTCCTACTTAGACAGCCCATTACAGCATTCCCTTTGTTTCTTCCTCGATAAAATGAGTGGGAAGAACAAGCCTCATTTGCTAGTACTTGTCCCTTGAAATGAAAAGCAGATCGATTAAGATGATGCTTGCAGACACACTTCCTCAGTTATCAGAACAAAAAGACTTTTGAGACTGATACTTGTTGTTCATAAAGGCCCTGCTATGTAGATTCCCACAACCATAAATCCTGAAAGAAAGGCACTCCTGAGATAAATAAATGTATCTAGGAAGTGACCATAGGTAGGGACACACTGTATAGTTCTGAGAAATAAAAAAAAAATTGTTTGTTCCTCTTTATTTTTACTTTTGTGATCTCAGTTCACCAGCAACTTTGCAAAGGAAAGCGTTCAACCTGCTAATACTGCATGACCCAAACTCTTCAACCTCACTGAGAAATCTTCTTCTGCAAGCCTGATTCTGTACACACAATCTCCTTTATTCATTTGGGTAACGAGATTTGACTCCAAAATGTCCTGTGGGAATAAGGCTGGTTTCTGTTAGCTCAGATTTAATAGAGATTTAGCCACTTTGTACATATGCCTATACTCAAGCTGTACACCTAGGAGACCCAGGAAGTCTTTAGTCCAACCTCCTGCTCAACACAGGGTCAGCTGTGATATGACATCAAGTTGCTCAGAGCTTTATACCACTGGGTCTTGAAAACTCCAAGGATGGAGAGTGAACAGCCTCTCTGAGGCAATTGCACAGAAACATGAATTTAGGATCTGGTTGGTTACAGAAAAGGTCTGACCAGCTGAATGTAAGTCTTCTGCCTGACTGTAGCCAAATGTGAATGCCGATTTATGAATGACGGACTGTGAAAATTGCTTCTGTCAGACTAAGAGTTCAGGCTGATTTTAAAGACAGGTAGTTAGAATTTTTTTTAAAAAATCTTTCATTTGACTGCTTACAACTGAACATCCAACAGATGCCAGTCCATCTTTGCCTGTAGTGTGATTCATGTCAAATAGTATCCTTGGAGTTGGTATGAAAATATAACTTGCACTAGCCATTTTGCTTTCAAAGGTTCAATGACAGATTAGGTTAAGTGTGTGCAATAAATTTTGACATTTTACTCAGATAAAATGACAATCATTTAAGGAGAGAGTGCAGGCTTTTCCTCCTATCTAGAGCTCTTCACTGGTGTAAGGTATGAGGAAAGCAAGTCATGCTTGCCATTCTAGCCTTCAGAGAGAGTGAAGGGGTGCTTTATGCACATTCTATGTGTCTATATGCAAGGACTTTTGCAGATAGGAAGAAAATACCTGGATTTCTGCTTGACCATCAGTGTTACCTCTATTTTTAATAAAATTAATGAAGGTTAACACATGCAAACAGTATGTCTTTGCTCATTTGTCCTTTTAAAGCCAGAACTGCAATACCTTGAATATCTGTTTCTATTTGTAACGTAAAGTGATTATTATTCCAGAATAGGACACTAATGTTGGAGGCACTTGCTGTACAACTATTATTCCTATGCAAATGCTCAGAAAAATGGAAAGGATTATTCAGAAAAGACTAGAATATGTAGCACATTCATACACTCCAGAAGCCTGAAGAAGTCCTGTACAAAAAGGCCAAGCTCCACACACAAAATCTGTGTATGTTACCTTAATTCAGTGTAGCCAGGGTCAAGCAATAGATTGCTGAGAAAAGTCCTGGATACCTCATTCCTGGAGGTGTTCAAGACCAGGCTTGATGAAGCTTTGAGCAACCTGATCTTAGTGGAAGGTGTCCCTGCCTGTGTCACGGGCATTGGAACTGAATGATCTTTAGAGTCCTTTCCAACCCAAACCATGCTATGATTCTATGATTCTGCAATTCAAAGAGGTAAGTGTTTAATTAATGTTCTACTCCAGTTTCTGAAGGTTTATCTTTCTAATTGAGAGGCTTTCTTGATACATCAGTCCCTGAAATGCTGAAGATCAGAGCTGCTTTCCAAGAGTGATGTTCAGAAAAGTGCCCAGGACTGAAGAGCTAAATGAGCTTAATGGGTTTCATATAATTTCAAAGAAAAAATATTATTTCATAACTATTACCGCAATTTGACATGGCTTTTAATGTTTGAAACAATGAGTAGTCATTACTTAGGACTGTCCTGCTTGTCTGGTTGATACATTAAAAATCGTCTTCTGCAGGAGGTAACCCTGAAGCAGAATACAGCTTCGTAAAGTTCAAAGGGCCATACAGAAAATCCTGGCTCTGACAATAGTTGGGCTATGAACCCTTCTAACATTTTTTTCTTCAGTTCCTTAGGGATTTAACCATAACCATTAATTTTTAGAACCCATTCTCTTTCTCAGAGTCTGAGCTAACTCATCTCTGAAATCAAAACACAGTAACAGGAATTGTCATCATCTCATGAGCTGTTAAAGCCCTGTTTATGGCTGAAGACAATTAGATGTATTTGTATAGGTCCTTTGATTCTGCATCCTCTTTGAATAATGCTTTCTTCCATAAGAAATATGGAAGTTTCTCACTCTGAAATGTGGCCTCAACTACATCTTCTGTAATTTGGTTAAGGTACAGTCCCATTCTTTTTCTGAATGCAAATCATACTTGCTCAATGTCTAGACTAATTGGACATGTACCTGACTTTCTTGCTGTACAGCACTCTATACAAAATGAGGTGCCCATGTGAAAAGAAATAAACATTTTCTTTATATGTATGCACTACTAATATCAAAACACACTGTATTTACTTAGATTTTTTTTCTAATTTTGTGCAGATGTGTTATAAGGAATGGTTTGCCTTGCGAGTGTATTTTTAATCTGAAAATTAAAGAAGAGACATTACGTATGGCATGATCATTTGGCTGCAGAAAATGCAGGTTTTCATTTCCAACATCAGTGTCAATGTTCAGCTTTGTCCAATAAAAAAATAAAGGAAAGCATTTAAGACCTGAAAGGCTAGCTCACTCTAGTATGATGCTGTGTACATGGTGATAATCACTTCTACATTTATGCCCAGAGCTGCTACAACTAATCCTGTTGTTTTGTTTTGTTTGTTTTTTGCTGCTGGCATTTTGTTCTTAAATCAAGAGCAGAATAAGTAAATCCACTGATTTTTCTCAGAACTGTAAATTACAGATAACAGACCTGTTTAGTTCAATTGTTATTTTAAGATGTAGTAGTATCAGTGTAGTATGTAGAGATAATATAGATATTTGAACCAGCCAAGTTCCATGATTCATATGGGTTATCTATGCCATCTTTACAAAATAAGACAAAACAAGCAACTAAATACTCTGAGTGGGTTTCAAAGAAATTATGGATGCCTTGTTCTCAGGGTACAAGAAAACCATCATATCGACTTATTCATCCAACGCCTTAGATGTTCCTTGGAAGAGTACGTCTAAGAATGCTTACAGTATGTATCTAATTGTGATGATTGCTGAAGCCCAGTAATTAAAAGAAATCAATCTCTCAAAATGCAGCTGTCTTTCAGATGCCAGATGTGGAGTACTTATCTTTTGAATTTAGCTTACAAAATCTTTGAATATGTCAGGGAAGAGAACTAGCACTCCTCAAAAGGTGAAAAGAAGAAGTGATTTGGAATACTTGGAATCACAAGTTCATCAAACCCTTCAGAGCTAAGGATTTTACTGAAGCTGGAGACAAATGGAACCTTTTCTCAGTTGTACTTTGAAGGAGGCCTTAGAGCTTGGAAGAGGCATCACATACCTCTGTATTTTTCACACTTACTTTTTCACATCCAAGGCTGGATAATGACTGCATTACCATTGACTCATCTTCTTGATCCATAGGTAAATATTTAGTTTGAAGAGGTATTAAGCAGAAGGAATGCAAGTGAACCTAGAGGGACTTGTCAACAATAAATAGATTGTATAAAAGGTCATAACCTACTGTTGTTCTTTATATTTGAAGCTTTTTTCTTAATCATCATTGTACTTTAACAAGAAGTATCTGGAGTGAAAATGTCTGTTGCGGTTAAAGACACAACAAGGCCTTCCCAAACCAGGCCTTTAATACCTCTACTCCTGGGTATCTATTTGGAAAGACACAACTGCCATTTTAAATTCTCAAATTATTCTGAAAAAAAATTGATGGCCTTTGACTAATTCAATTTTTCAGTTACTTTTAAGTGGGATTTTGTAAAATGCAGGCAGAACCCATGGACTTTGAATCAGTCATTGGGATTCTGAAAACACTTATTCTTATTGATTCTATGTTTTTGCTTCCTGTTTCTTCTTGAGCTGAAAAATGGCACATGAAAATGAGAAAGAAAGGAGCTATATGCAATATTTAACATTTTAGAGAAACACAACGTTTGCACATTTTGTTAAAACTCATGAATAAGGATTGGTTTTCAGTATTTTGAATGGGTGAGAATATTAAAATTTCTTCCCTCAATCACTAGAGGTGTGATGGGTTTTAATTTAAAATGATTCATCAACATAATCTTAAATACTGTTATTGTGTATGACAGACCAGAAAGGCAGTACATCCTGAAGTATGCCATGGCATTTCTAGAACTAAACTTAGCTAGGAGGTTTATTTGTTTTTGTTGTCAGCAGGAAGGGTTTCCATTTCTTCTTTCTAGCATCAGAAACCACCATGTTCTACACATAGGAAGGAAAATAAAAACACTCAGAAAAGGGAAGACAGATGGGTTCTCACTTAATAAGTTTTGAAGGATATAAGTCTGAAAGCTGACTGAGGTGCAGGTTAATTGCTAACTTGGACATCAGAACTTGCTAATGTGACTGAATCAAATGGTACTAAATTCTGTCATTCTGCATATATATGTGAGGTGACTCATTTGTGTCAAGGAGGGAACTAAATCTGCAACACTAAATACAATGGAATACTAAACAAAATAAAACCTTTATAGAGGTCTAAATTTTACAGAACAAGTGATGATTTCACTTGATATGGGAAATTAAAAAAAACTGGAAGGCTTAATAAAGATCTAGTGTTTACATCTTATATTGGCATCCTAGGTGAAGACTTTACTTGGAGTGCTAGCTGTTTCAACCTACATTGCTTTTTTGATTTATAAACTTTCATCAGTTTCTTTTTCTCTTTGGCATGCTGTATCTGTATACATTTTTCTACAAAAGCTACCTAAGAATATCTTACATGTTATTCACTTTCTGCTGCATCAGGGAGAAATTAAAAGTATTCTTAATTCTTCACACAATAGGCTGTCCTTTCTTTGAAGTAGATGTACAAGGTACTCATGCATTTTGTTAACCACTCAGCATATTTTCTTTTATAAAAGCCATTCAGTCTACCTTGTGATGAGTATTTTGAGTAAAATATTCTTCAATATTACTTCAGAACCATATAATCTACATGTATTTAAAATATATGAAACGAAGTCTTTTTTTTAGACATGTCAGTGTGCTCCCTTTCCCCCATTCCCAGCCCTCCCTTAAGAGTGGCTGGGATTTGTGTTTCTCTAAAGGAAAATTCTGTAAAATTTCCTAAAGGATAAGTGAACTTCATAACTGGGTAACAGTTCAGAAGTGATCAGGCCTCACTTCAAAATGGCATCAAACTCCAAATTTTGAAAAAAATAAAACCCAAACCCTAACTAATCCTCTAATTGAATTGTATCATTTCAGTTTGGGAAAAACAAATACAAACTTTGATTGCATAATGACAGTTCTTATGAATATCCTTTCACTAAAAAACAAATGAGACAAATATCTTCTATAGAGAGCAGTCTTGATGTGATTGACTTGACTCAGAGCAGATGAACTATATCACTTAAACATTTTGTGATTATTTTCTCAGAGCTTTATTTGTATAAACTTACACATTCACAAAAGTTTATATTCAGGTAGAATTTACAAAAATTTTCATTGAATAACATCTCTGCTGGAAATATACACATGCACTTATTTTCTCTCTTCTAAAACGGTTTTGATGTAAAGTTGGTCCTCAGACATATGCATGCCTTATTGCAGGATGATTGATGGGGAAGCAAATGACAAATCATCACTGCAAATAGTATTTCCTCTAAATGCTATTAACAAGTAAAATAAAACTGGGAGCTTAAACCTGCTCTGAATCAGGCAGTCATATCCTCCATTGAAAATGTAGTTTCTAAGAGGGTTATTTATTCCTAGGAAAGATTTCACTTAGAAGAACTATACCACCAGTATACTGGCAGAGTGTTATACTGTGTCCCTTGGTTTATATTCCTAATAAATGTCTTGCTAGAGACACAGTTAAACACTAATAATGTGCAAAAAGTGGATCTAGTCTCTGTATTTGGTTTCAAATGTGGTCTATTGATGGCAAATAGACTTTTTTTTTGATAGGCCACACCCTCTTCTTTTTTCTTAAAGACTGCTTATGTTTAATTCAAACCAGATATCTAACACTTATCATACTAAACTGAAGGATTAACCAGGTCCTATGGGACTAGCAACACATACAAATTTAGAAACAGAGCATCCATGGTACTTTTCTAGGTAGTTCTGACAGACCAAGACCAATGGTCTGCCTTCCAAGTTGCTGCCTTCTTGCTAGGAGTCAGGTCCTTAAGACTCAAAAAAAGTAGTCTGATGTGCCTTCTGCTTTGTGAAATAAAGAGATGCTGCACTTCAAACACAGTCTTTCTCTTCCTGCATGAAACGGAGGAGAAAAAGATCATTGTTTGTTGCCCATCATAAGGTAACCGAAAAAAGCAGGAAAAGGTTTGCTTGTCTACAGCTCATTTCAACTCAAGGCAGATTCACCTTAAGCATCAAGAAAGCAGCTTATCTTTAGAAACACGACAGGAAAAAAAGGATGTAGGTTGTGTTGTTACTTAATTATTTAGAATAACAAGGTAAGAGATAAAGTGTCTCAGTACCCCTTTGATACTTTTATATTGGCAGCTTCTCAGGGAGAGAGCACAAGGGAGAGGAATTTGAATAACAGAAGGGAGAAGCATGAGCCTTCACTGTAATTTCTGTGCAGTTTTGGCTCCTGGACAGTGTCTGCAGACTGCAACATAAATCTTATGGATAGTGGCGTCTGGATCCCAATCAGCTGCTTTACATAGACAGTTACAGCAGGCAACTCTGTTTTATATGCTTTTGGTGATATTTGACAACTGGGAAAATTACCCAGAATCCAGGCACTTGATTGCAACAAGGTATGTAAATAGACACAAAAAAAAATGATACCATGTTCAAAAAACTATAAAGACTCTACTGCTAATTACATATGGCAAACTATGATGTTTTAATGCACTTTGAGCAGCAAAGTGGTGAATGAATGTGTAACAATGCTTAATAGAGGTAAAGAGACTTTAATCACAGGAACCTGTTCTTTTGGGGTTCATTTTCTGTTGTCCATTGCCTCTTCTTCTGGCAAACTTGTAGATCCGTAAGGAAATAAACAGGATAAGAGAAACCTTCTCTTGCTTTAAGGTTAAGCAGACTTTAAACTGTCAAGAATTGTCCCTTTTAAAGAAGGGAACATTTTGTCATCATTTGCAAATTAAGAAATTAAATTCTTAAAGGAAGTGAGGGGAGAATATTTCTGGCTCTAAGTATGGCTAAAAGGTCATACTTTCTACATTAGGGTTTTTTTGTTTGTCTTTGATTTCACAGGATTTTGGGGGAATTGCCTTGGAACCAGTGATTTCTTTATCAGCCTTTTTAATATAAATTCAAGGTCTGAGAAATGCCATTTAAAGAAAATATTTGATTAGTAATGTATTCCAAAGTTAACATATGGGAAAAAATATATAACTATAAGAAGAATTATTTCATTTACTAGTGCAGTAACTATCTAAATTACACAGAACTATCTTTGGACCCATAGAAGGCTGGCCTTCTCTTTTCATATGGTACTGTGTTAAGCAAAAGCCTCAGGAAGCTGTTTTAGACTCCCTCTTGTCACTCCCTGCACATCCCTCCTGTCTTCCGCAGACTACTTCTGAAACTGTGCTTCCTTTTCACTTAACTGAGAGAGAGGTCACCGTTTCTCTGAATGGCAGCACTTGAAGTATATATATCCATGTAGCACTTTCTTCACAAGGAGCTAGCACCCCTCTTCTCCCTATATACCATGTTTATGATGGCACTTTCTAATTACTGGCAGAGCTCACACACAGATTCACAGAATCACAGAATCACAGAATCACAGAATAACCAGGTTGGAAGAGACCCACCAGATCTTCGAGTCCAACCATTCCCACCAATCTCTAAACCATGCCCCTAAGTACCTCATCCACCTTCACCTTAAACACCTCCAGGGAAGGTGAGTCAACCACCTCCCTGGGCAGACTGTTCCAATGCCTAACAACCCTTTCCGTGAAGAATTTTTTCCTGATCTCAAGCCTTAATCTCCCCTGGTGGAGCTTGAGGCCATTCCCTCTCATCCTGGTCCTGTCCCCTGTCACTTGGGAGAAGAGGCCAGCTCCCTCCTCTCCACAACGTCCCTTCAGGTAGTTGTAGAGAGTAATAAGGTCTCCCCTCAGCCACCTCTTCTCCAGGATAAATGGTTCTCATGGGCTGGTCCATGAAACTAGCCAGTGACTCTTGCTTCTGCAGCCGTTTGATCCATTGACCTTTTGAGGACCAGAAGAACGAATTTGGAGAACTTGTTTGGATCCTTGTATATAAAAACCCTCCCAAGCTTTGCCCTCTTGCACAGGTTCTGCAAAGAATATGCAAGATATCTCACAATCTCATAGTCTTGTGCTGCTGCTGCTGCAGAAGGGTCACAGCTAATGAACAATGAGCAAGATAACTAACACTTAACAGCATATTAGTTATTTCATTAGGCACATGCCTTCTATAGGATGTGTAACACAACATTAATTTTACAATTACCTGAGAAAAAACCATCATCTTTGCACTTCTGATTTTCTAATATGATCTCATAAAGGATACACAAGCAAGCTGGCTTCTCTTTTTTATTTTTTTTTTTGTATTTCACCAAAGGCAAAGGTGTGATTTTATTTCAGCTACAAAAGGAGCTAATTATCCAATTAATAATGCTGTTAATGCTAATTAGACTGTTGATTTTTGAAATATTAGATACCATTAATTCTGGCTGTGAATTGGAAAGTGTTTTTCTAACAGGTTTTGGGAAAAAAACAGAGTTGACGTCAGCTAGTTCTGGTCATGATGGTAACAGAGGTGAGAATTTTATTTTATTATTGTAAGGCCTGTCTGCTAAAGAATGGTTTCTTTATACTGCAAGAATACAAGCTCTATCTTCACATTCTCAAAAGGCAATGGACTTCATTAAGAACAACTTTGTTGTTTATCTGATACAAGAGTGTTGGGGCCCAGATCTTGATAAAAGAATTATTGAAACTGTCACTGCACATACACTGGGAAAAAGATCACGCCCCCTTGTGTCATCTTGGTTAGTTTTTCACTGTCAATGGCTAGCAGAGAGGGAAGGCAGAACAACAGAGTACAATTCAGGCAGTTGAAATCGACCCATGTTGTAATAATGTATTTCACCCTCTTCTTACTCTGCATATCATAATTTTCAGTACTTTCCCAAGACAACATACTGTTAAATTGTAATGGAGTAGGGCTGTTGCCATTAATTAAGTTCAACCACTCTTAAAAGCTTAGTGACATTGAAATGACACTTAGGGTATTATTACAGAATTGCAGTAACATCAATGACAACAGATTTTTTCACCTAGTTGTTGGTAACCAAAATATCGTCTGTCATTTTTACAGGTAGAAGGAGATTGGATCCTTTCACTAATTTCCAAACTGAACTGAACTGAAGTTTATGAAATGAGTGCTACAAAAAGAAGCATAAAGAAATGCTCATTCTGAAGAAGAAAAAGAAATCCTACTCACAGCATTGGATTGCACTTCCATGAGGAGAGACACATATGAAAAGGAAATAAACTTACTTCAGTATTGCAAGAAATACTAGTAATTTTTGATTATAACCAGGGATTTGACAAGCAATTATAACTAAGAGTCATCCCAGAAGAAGTTTCCCTTCTTTGAGACAAAAGACTGCAGCATGATATTTGAAACTACTCCTTCCAAACCCCAGAATTATGAACTAAAATGGAGTGTTTCAGATTTACTCAGATCTGTTTCCATCTTTTAAGTAGTAGTTCAGCAAGTAGGGATCTTTGTGATTGTGCTTAAAAATGACTATCTGTAGTCTAGGTTTAAAAATGAACCTGCATTCTTCTCACTGTGTACTGCATCAAACTTGCTGCTGAATTCATGGAGAGGAAAACTTGCCTATGAAATGGTTGTTCTGTCTAAACAAATAGCACAAGATTAGGCACGTTATAGCTGGTTGTAATTTGAAATCTGTATCTGTAAGAAGCTTCATGAAATATATATATATACGGATTATTTAGAAGTGAAAAAAACCAAAATCCATGAGAATTTGATCCTGCTGATATTAACATGACCAATCCCGTTACTTCCGGGTCACACCTAAGTGATTTAATAATCAACTTTATCTTCCAGTGCCTGTGTTAAAACATGAATTTAAATCCAGTTTTTGTATAGCTTTTCTGCTTGGCATAACTCAGTTTCCATGTGTCCAACTATTTTTATTTTCCTCGTGTAGTAAAGAGCTCTGAACCCTGCACCTGTGTCACTCATCTACCATTCCTAGTAAAAAAAAAAAGAAAAAACCCAAAAAATCACACTGAAACAAAAAACCTCACACCTTTTCAGTACCTACTTGGATGATGCCTGAAGTTCTTTTGAAGAGCAGTATGCAGTGGCTTTCACCTCCTATACTCCTGAGTAGTGTGACTCCATTGCAAACCAGAATGCAGTGCAAGGTTTTCTCACTTTTTGAGTTGGCAGACAAATGAGCAGCAGAAAACAGAGCGGAAAAAAGACATGCTGGCCAAAACTCAGACCTTGCTTCAGACAATCTCCTAGGGTGGGCTGGCTTTCAGTCTGTCCTGCATGCTGCCAGAAAGCCAGAAAGATAATACTTGCTTATGAAATACTTCCACAGCCAGCTCATTTCAGGCTTTGTAACTAAAGAGAGAAAAATATATGCAGACACTTGTATCTATCATTTTGTTTGTATCCAGTCCGGAGACAGAAACTTATCCTTCTAGATACCTGATAGAAGAAACTTTATCTTCATCGATCCTCAACTGTAATAAGGCTAAATTTACTGTTAAGGGGAGGCAGGACAGCTCCCAGTGTTTCCTTTTGTTGATGCTGTTGCAGATGAGAAACACAAAAAAGCTAAGCTGTGCCCTGTTTATGATGCAGAAAAGGTTTGTGGGGAAATAAGGGGATATTTCATAGTTTCTATGATAACTGTGGTAGTTCTGGCAAGTAGAGATCCATCTATTTTTGGAGACTTCTTTGGAGCAGGGGATGGTTTGTGGGGATGGTGTTTTGAACTTGCGATTGGAGCTTCTAGGTGACTTCTTTTTAAAAGTAGGGATTGTGCTGCGTTAAGGATTCAAAGGATTGTTCTGATGAGTCACCTGATATTACCTATTACATTGGTAATGCAGCTTTAAACGGCTGGTTTCCCTCATAAAAGAGTGTAATGCAATATGAATATTTTTCACATAACTGAATGTACAGAATCTTTCAGAATTTTTGCTTTAGATTTCATTTTAAACTAGATGTTTTTCAGAATTTTACTTCCTGAGGACAGGATTACAATTTTAAGATAACAATTAGATTTATCTAGGAAATTTAGGTATAAATCATCAAAATGCAGAACCACGGTCATTTTAACTCATTTTCCTCATTTTGAATAATCAATAAAGCATCAGTGTTATTAGAGTGAAAACAAGTCTTCTCTGTGGGATTCATGTGGCATTCCCTTTTGCTACAAAGAGCTGAATGACAAATAGGTAAGAAAATTTATATTCACAGTAGCTCACTTGCAGGTAAATATTATGTTTATTTTGCATTTTTCTCTTTCTAATCTAAATCCAATAAATCAATATAATGGCTGGAGGCTTAAATGTATACCAACACAGGATTTCTAGCAATTCAATGCCAATAGTAGCTGCTCTCATCTCAATTAGGTGACTGGTAGTACTAGTTTTCCATTTCATTTCAGCCAAAATAATGTTTTCGTATTTGTATTAATGTTGAGGATAGAGTGCATGTTTGCAGTTTAATAGCGAGTGGACTATGTGACTTCAATTTAACTTATTCTTTGACTGAATTGTTTCTGTGATAAGTCTGAAAATCAAGGACATCTTTTCAATAAAGCTCAGAATATGATATCTTCAACTTTGGTAGCAGTCAAGTGACCCCTCAGAATCTGTTTGCCTTTAAATGACTAGGTGAAAGCATGCATTCTTTTGGCTGTTTCAGAGGGTGAAATGCAAGCATTCTCTGAAAACTCTAGAAAATCTCACTTACTCAAGTAATTTTTGTTATGAACATGCAGATTTTCTGCTTGTCGTTCTATCAGATGCTTGTTAAGCCAGACCAAGAATGATCTTATTTATCATTTAAGGCAGCTGTTTGAAATAAGATCACTTGAAATTATGCTCTCAATCTTCAGCAATGCATTGAATATGAAAATATTAATTTGGAGGAGGAACAGAATGCATTTACACAGTTCCATTGTGGCATTTTGTTCAATACACAGACACACTATTTCCTCTTCTCTTGCCTTTAAATATTAAAGTAAACTTTCTCTTTAGAAATGTAGCTCAGGTGTAACTATTACTGCTACTTTGCTTAAACTTTTCACAAGTTGAAAATATCAGCTGTAATTTGCTTTATAGCATTCTTCTGATTGTGGGACTGAAAAGAAAAGTACAGGAATTTCTCCTACAAACATTTAGCATTTAGAAAAGTGGCACAAGGAATTGCTGGCAATAGTGATATTTTCTTTTATAGATAACTTTATTAAATGTATGCTTTGGAATGAGTTTCACCCAGTAGGCTTTCAACTCAATTAGAACGATTTTTTTCAGCAGGCTAATTTTTCACTAAGACTAGACAAGGAAAGTAATCATGTAGAAAAATGGGTAATGCACATGTGCATGCAGTACTGCCATGACTGGTTTAATTTTGAGAAGGTCTGGAATGGCTCCATTTTTGCTCGGTGAATTTATGAATAATCTTTGCAGACAAGGAATTCCTGTGAGCCATTAAATTACAAAATGACCTTTCAGAAATCAGAGCAAGGTCACTTAGGCTAAAGCACGGGCAAAGTATTATGGTCCAGTGTGCTTTTTGCATGGCAGTATTATCTATATTTTGGAATATCCTGAAAAGTTCCAAACAGGTCTGCTTTCCTTGGGCATAATAGAGTAAGGGGAGGAAGGTACCGAAAAAGGAAGACTAGGGAGACACAATCTGAGGGGCCAAAAAGATGGACAACACAGTCCTCCTGGGACAATTCTTGGAAGCAACCAGACAATGTAGAAAGTGGTACTTGGGGAATTTGTAGTAGAGAAAGATTTAAAGTTTTTAGAAGGAAAAAGCAGTCAATACTGTGGAAAAAACTTTCCACGTAATCTCCCCCTTGCTTTTGCCTAATTTCCAACTAAATACAGAATATCTCTCCTGTAACTATCTGATGCTGACAAACACAGAAGTTCCAAAAAGTAAGAAGGAGATATCATGAGCTTCATAAAAAGCACGTAGGTGTGTCATCCTAGATGAGAGCATCAAAAAGGGGGCAGCAAAGCTGCTGAAAGATTATCTGGAAGATATGTTTCTGTCCAGGTAAGTGTCAGAGTCTAATACCCTTAGCTCAATTTCTGTATAGATGATTTGCACTTGTCTTAGAGTCCATGCAATCTAGATTACATTTGAAGATCTGCTTAACATAGCACAAATCAGCTGGATTAATTACTTCTGCTAATTTTCTACAAAAAGTTCCTCTAAGGGAAAGGGATTGCTTGTTTTCATTTAAACGTTTCAAGGAAGGGAGCCATCTATATAATTCATTTGCAAGCTGCCCCCTGCCTGCCACTGATTATGAGCTCCTGGCATCAGATATCACAGAATCACAGAATCACAGAATAACCAGGTTGGAAGAGACCCACTGGATCGTTGAGTCCAACCATTCCCACCAATCCCTAAATCATGCTCCTAAGTACCTCATCCACCCTCACCTTTAACACCTCCAGGGATGGTGACTCAACCACCTCCCTGGGCAGACCGTTCCAATGCCTAACCACCCTCTCCGTGAAGATTTTTTTCCTAATCTCAAGCCTAAATCTCCCCTGGCGGAGCTTGAGGCCATTCCCTCTCGTCCTGTCCCCTGTCACTTGGAAGAAGAGGCCAGCTCCCTCCTCTCTACAACCTCCCTTCAGGTAGTTGTAGAGAGTAATAAGGTCTCCAGCTGGATTTAACTCCATTTACCACCACCCTCTGGGCCCGGCCATTCAACCAGTTTTTCACCCAGGAGAGTGTGCGCCCGTCCAGGCCAGAGGCCGACAGTTTCCAAAGCAGAATGCTGTGAGAAACTGTATCAAAGGCTTTACTAAAGTCTAGGAAGACCACATCCACAGCCTTTCCCTCGTCCAAGAGTTTAGTCACTCGGTCATAGAAGGTGATCAGGTTAGTCTGGCAAGACCTGCCTTTCATGAACCCGTGTTGACTGGGCCTGATCACCTGGTTCTCTTGCAAGTGCTTCTTGATAGCACTCAAGATCACCCGCTCCATGACTTTCCCCGGTACCGAGGTCAGACTGACAGGCCTGTAGTTCCCCGGATCCTCCCTGCGCCCCTTCTTATAGATGGGCACGACATCAGCCAGCCTCCACTCCAGTGGAATCTCCCCAGTCATCCAGGACTGTTGGAAGATGATGGAAAGGGGTTTGGCCAGCACATCCGCCAGTTCCCTCAAAACTCTTGGATGGACTCCATCCGTCCCCATAGACTTGTGGGCATCTAGCTGGGCAAGCAAGTCTCTAACCACGTCCTCTTGGACCTCGGGAATCTCGTACTTCTCTTCCAACCCTTGGGGTTGTGCACAGAGGGAACAATTTTCCTTACTGTTAAAGACTGAGGCAAAGTAGGAATTGAGTACTTCAGCCTTGTCTTCGTCCCCTGTTACTGTTGTTCCCTCTGCATGTACTAGGGACTGGAGATTCTCCCTAGCCCTCCTTTTGCTGTTGATGTATTTGTAGAAAGACTTTTTGTTGTCTTTCAAGAAAAATTTTTAGTGTGACGGCGCGTCACGTGACATGGAACTGCGGCGGGAGTCGGGGAGGTGGGGGCAGGAACGGGACCCGGCCAGTGTGCTCAGTGAGCTTTCTGCTGAAATCATGCTTCAGGCAATATTGCAGCTTGTCTAACTTCTTGCATTTTACTTCTCTCTGTCATTTCCTAAATCTGTACAAAGGAGAGATCTTTGGTTTCATGTTTATTGTTCATTCAAATATTCTTATTTTTTAGAGTTCTCTTCTTGCTCCTGCAGATCTTGTAGAAAATTCTTTCACTTGTGATGCAAAGAAGCTGGAAAGCATTCAGTATTTAAAAGCCTTTACTCTTGTTGATTTCATTCTGGTAAAGTTTTGACTACAGTTCTTGGTCCTCTCTAGGGTTTTGCACCTGCAGAACTATTGTGTCCTTAAGGTAGTTAACAGGAATGGCTAACTGCAACAGAACATACATCTAGGAGTGTTAATCCCACAAATCCAGAGTGTAATGTAATCAGACAAGAATAGCTCTGCTGTGTCAGATTACTTAACCCATTATACTGTCTCCAAAAGAGGCAAACAACACATACACAGAGAAAAACTGAAGAGCAGAGCAATCATAGAGTGCTGCTTGCCTATATTATTTCATTCATCCAATGGTTTGCAGATCAAGGATCTTCTCGGTCCGTTATGATGGGGGTTTTTTTGTTATAAAAAAATAAGCAGAATTCCTTTAATAATTATCGTGTGTGAAACCTCCATACACAGAGAAAGAATCCTAGAATAAAATTTCATCTGAAGGAGAAAAAAAAATGGGTGCAAATAAATTTGAGATGACTTGTGCTGTCCAAGCGATGTTTAATCCTGTGCTCATCAGAAGTAAGAAAAAAAGAAAGGACAACCAGTATCTGCAAAGTTATACATTTAAATCAAAGATTTCAGGAGACCTGAAAACATGCCTGTAGATGAAAAACTTGAGAGGAGGAGGCAAGAAACATTAAGATATTACTCATCTTTGTCCATTATTCCACCTGAGTGAGCAGATTCTTACTGTGCAATAATAACAGTGCACATATAAGAAAACTGTCAGCAGGTGTATTCAGGGTTAAAAGGTTAATTTACTTTAATACAATAGTTATGCTCCTTCCTTTCTGTACTGCTGCTGTGGGAATTGGGCACAGTGTCAATGGCTACTAATACCCTAAATTAACGTATTATTTCAAGTGGATTCTGTCCAACCATGCAGACTATGTGTAGCAGGAACCATTCTCTGTGCGACAAATTGGATTGTCATTGCAATTTTAAGCAGCTTAGTAGTAAAACCAGTAATAAAATTCTAGTCACCATTTTGTATTTAAGTTAACTCTTTTCAGCATTGTTATCAGTCTTAGTCTTTTGTGATATTTTTACATCGAATTAAGAAGTAAATTAAGATAAAGAAGACCAATACATATTGTCCTGGGCCTCCAAAGAAGTTAAAGGAGAAAGACTACAATATATTTATATGGAAGCAGAATGAGAGTAAAGCTGATTGGTTTTCAAATTCGCACACACTATTAAAAAAAAAATTAGTCACTATATTTTGTCATGTCAGTTTTCAAGGGATAATATGTATAAATACTGACAAAGGAAGAAGAGAAGGCTGGAGTCTTTAAGTTGCCTTCCAACTCAAGCTCTTCTATGATTCTATGGCACTGTGTACAGTCCTGAGCTCCCCATTAAAGAGATGTGGAGATACTGGAGACAGTTCAGCAAATAGACATGAAGATAATTGAAAGACTATTTTCTCTCCTGTGAGGAGAAAAAACCCACTCCATACAATTAAGTTACTATTAATTATAATCTTCTTTATCTTTTTCTCTGGCTACTGAGTTATCTAAGGGTGGTAATATAAGTACGTCATCACAAAGTTGTTCAGAAAGTTTAGGAATTGTAAAGCCTATCTGAGTAACAAAAAAGAATATGAAGAAAGTGTGCTGTCCTGGCTGAGGGGAGAGAAGTCCTAGGTAGCAAGATCTCTTTTGCTTAGGTCTTTCTACTATTCAAAGAATTCTACAGATAAATTATGTTAGTGGTAGATCAGTGAGTTCCACTTCACATGGAAAACTGCAGTCTTCACAACTGACGTATCTAAAGTTTGAAGCCTGTTGTGATAAAACCATGTCTAATATAATTGAAACAGACTAGTTTATTTATTCTGAGATCAGAGACTAAAAAAACATTTGCCTAGAGCCTGGTCAGACTAGCGTCCCTTCTGTTGGCCTCCTTGACTACGCCACCCATGTAGGAAAGGAGAGATTTGCCACTGACCTTTGTTCTAGAACCCTGTAATTTAAGCAGTTAATAGCAAAGGCTGGAGTAGTGAACAAACACTGCATTTCTAGCTTAGCGTAGTTTGCAGAAATGTTTTGTGAGATTTTGAAGCTTTATTAATTACTTTCCAACACAGAGATTAGTGTTTCAGTGCAGTCTTTTTAAAGTGACTGTGTCTAGAAGAGGAACGTGGCTTTACTCCTCCAGAGTTAGAGATGTGCAATTGGATGAGAACTCAAAATGGGATCAAAAAATTGTTAAAGAATTTGTAGGAAAACACTAATGCTCTAAATTGACAAAGATATTTCAATTTAGAGCTGGAATGGATCAAACCCTCTTAGGCACAGGCAATGTCCCTTTTTTCCTGTTTTGCTTCAGAAACTACTAAAGAAATAATGCTGTGTTATTAACATACTCGTCACACCTTTCTATTTGATGCTGAAAGTAGTTTGCTTGTGTTTAAAAGCAATGTTCATTCTCTTTTTAAAATATAATTTGAGCGACAGACAGTCAAACCTTGACACTTTGATACATGCAAGTGACAGGCACTGAAACATGTCAGCCATTAGAGGCATTTTGGAGAACTTCTCAGTTTTCTGTGTTCAGAACAAGTAGAACTAATAGCACTTCCTACCACAGGTTTTCGCTTTCATTTTACAGAAGCCACTGTCTGGGGGTTTACAAAGAGGAGTACTTAAGAAAATGATACATGTAGAGCCACTGTATGGCTGCTTATACAGGAAAAAATTACTCCAAACTTCCAAACAATGAATATTCAGCAAAGAGAAAGGAGTCTGACTCTGATTTTAAATGTAATGTTCCTAAAACTTTGTACTAAATCAATAGAAATAACATGATGATTATGCAAATTTATAATGAAAGCTGCTGAAAACAAAGGGAGGCATTGTGTTAATAATTGGGGATTTTAGTGTAGGATTTTTTAAGTGTTGTACTATTTCATGTGTATGAGACTTTCATGCTATCAGTTTTGAAGGTTTTGTAAGAAAAAAACACCACACATTTAGCTGTATGCCGTTGTCTGTGAAGGAAGATCTATGTTCTAATGTTGGAGTTTGTGGGATATTTGCTATTGGGTAGTCCTTTTCAGAAATTTTTCTCTTTTGGTGGAATCAAAAACAGGACTGAAGAACTGCAAGCCAATCTCCTCAAAACCTTCTTTTTAGGAAAACAATTCTGGAGTGTGAGTTGGGAATTTATTTCCATTTCCCTGGCAGTCAATGTATTTATAAGAATTTAGTTTAGTATGAAGAAATCAGGAACAGAAAGTGTGGAGTTAAGAGGACTTTTTTTTTTGACAAATATATTTAGTTTTCCTCAACAGCATATATATATTCAAGATGTTCACTTCAGTAAGCCTGTTGATATGTTTCCCACAACGATCTTAAATTTAGTTTCAGAAACATAGTCTAGACACACCACAACAAGGTCACATAAAAGTGATGAGAAAATCTTTTCCAGAAAACAGCAATAACTATTTTGCTATCAAGACTGAGACTCAATGAAACACAATTCTACACAAATTTGTCCCTCTCCGCCTTACCAGATAATGTTTTGATGACAATCATAGGGGATGTTGAGCTTTTCATTCTTGCAGGTAAGAAAAGAGACAAGTAGGACATACAGCTCTCTGGAGGGCAATTTTAAAATAAGGACAGACAGTAAAGGCAAAACATATGATCCCAACCCACAGTCTGGACATATTTGTTCTGCTCTTGTCTGTGACCATCACTGACGTACAGCAATGACTTTCCCCTAATTCCCATGGATGCTCCTTGCTATTGATCAGTCTTGACAGCTAATATTAAAAGTTTTTGTGACTGAGGATGTTCATTAACATGCTCTTGTGTACAATGCAGCCTCTGTGTCACTTGGATATTAGTATTTTATAATTTCAGGAACTATGTACACAGTGAACTTTATAACACTGTTAGAATTCAGACCTTAACCCAAACACATTGACTGTCCTTGCAACAGTTTTTGCCTCCAAGGATCTGCCACTCAAAATTTTATATTCTTCACACTTGAAACAAGGAGCATAAATTGACCTGGAACCTAAATTAAACAAGGGAACTTTATTGTCAGGCAGAAATGCAAGGATTGTTTCTGTGAGTGAGAAGATAAAATCCTGAGCAGATGGTCCTTCATCATAGGTTATTCGATTTCTGCCAAAGGATTTTTTTTTTTCAAAGAATACCCTACTGCTGTATCACCAGCTAAACCAAAACAAATTGAAAAAGAGAGGAGTAAGATCCTACTTTTCAGAGGTTTAAATTCCTTACCCAGGGACAAGAAATTGACTATAGACAAGCTTTTTCTTCAGAGGAAGGCTTCAGAATTGATCTTTGAGCCTTCAAACTAGGGGTGTTGTCATAGCATCATAGACTCATAGAATATTGGGTTGGAACGGACCCTAAAGATCATCTAATTCCAAGCCTGCTACCATGGGCAGGGACATCCAACCAGACTGGGCTTCCCAAGGCCCCATTAAACCTGGCCTTGAACACCTCCCCAGATGGGGCAGCCACAGCTTCCCTGGGCAACCTATTCCAGTGCCTCATCACTCTCATGATGAAGAAATTCTTTCTTATGTCAAGCCTAAATCAACCTCTCTCCAGTTTATACACATTAATATGTCTATGGAAGAAAGGTGAGGAGTTGTCTAAAATACCCTTTTTTTTTTAACTTTAACTAGAGGTGAGCTGAACACAGCATGGGGAAAGAAATTAATTCTAAAGTCAGAATATCTGCTTGAGAACGGAGGGACAGATTCTTCCTTGGGCTAAATCCTTTTCTACTTTGCTAGTTTTAGGTGTAGAAATATTGAGTCATATAACAGAATACATTGTTTAATGCAGAGTTCTAGTATTTCCAGCAGGGAACGTTATCACAATGCTTCAGGGAAAATCCAAGAACATTATGACAGAAAGCAGCTGCTTAAATAAGGGTTGAGTTTTACTCTGGGTTATATCAGATAATCTTGTGGGGTACTGTGACCTTTCCTCTAGTTCTCAAGCTATCTTTAAGATACCTCACTTCTCACACATCCCCATCTGGTGCCAGATAATACTTTGACAGTGCCCTGAGAGTGGCTGGGTTCTCAGTAGTGGCATTTGACTTCCTATGCTGGATTCCTACTACACGAATTCATTTTCACTCCCTTGTGGTGACAGCAGCAGATGGCTAGTCCAGCAGCCCCCTGGAGGAAATCACTCTGTCCTTGCAGCCATCTGCAATACTGGGAAAGTAAACATGTCATGCCAATAAACTATAAATGCCTCATAGCATGGTGAGAGAGACAGGTGTGCACAAAACCAGTATGTGTAGTATCTAGTTGTAACCAGAAGTGTTTAGACAATTAAGCAGCTGGATGATTTGGGAGTATGATGACTTTTTTTCCTCTGTGGATAAGCCACAGGGCTGTTAATTAAAATTGCTAAAGATGCATGAGCCAGGGATATACAGCAAGATTAAAGAAACATAGTCAGTGTAACAAAAACCTAAAGAAAGTGCAATAGCTGATTATAACAAAAAATATGCCTCTGAAGTCTAAATGAATATAATTTCTGCATGATCAGATTCTGTTACTGGCCACGTAAACATCTCTAACTGCTCCTCTTCTCCCTGGAAGCTGGATCTTTCAAAGCAGTTTCTAATGTAACTTTTTCCATGTCTTGTGTGATTTAACATCAGTTTTTATTTAGATTTAAATCAATGTAAAGTTCAATTATCGCATATGCTTTAATTTGTTTTCAAAATGTTTATTTTTTTAAGAAAAAAAAAGACAACCTAATTTACTTCAGGATATATTTTGACACAGTTACAACAAATGTTCCTACCATCCTTGTTTAAGTTCTTGCATGATTTGTTAAGTTCATTTTTGCCTTTGTTTGCAAGGTAAACCTGCCACTTAATTTTAATTACAAGTGGACTTGGGGAGATACTATCTTAAAATATTTTTATTTTCCACTGTTGTAACATGGACTATGATTATTTTCATTTCTCCTGTTCTAGTGAGCTCTTAAAAAGCTTGCATAGAGTATTTGAAGACAAGCTGGTCAAGACATAAATAAACATATCTTTTCCTAACACAAAATCTTATATTGTTATTGATATTCCACCAAGCCAAGGAAAGAGTTTAACATCTTTGGTTGAAATTACTCACAATAATGCACCAATACACATTGTAAATATAGAAAGCATATTTAAGTCATCTCATAGGCTGAATGACAATGCCGGTCAGACTGGGATACTTAAGCAAATGTGTCTGTCACTAACCCTATGGCTCATTAAACTCTAGCATCTGTTCTGTAATTTTACCATTACTCAGGTCTATTGGCAACAGAACAACAATATTAAGAGGGCACTGATCCTGCAAGGAATGGAATGTGTGCTTTACCTCATGCACTGTGTGGCAATGTCATTGAATTAATTTAGTGCATGAATCTAGAGATGTTTGCCTTCAGGACTTAAAGACTAATTGACCATTAGCTTTTGAGATCTGGGAGGCAGTACCACTCCTGTTTACCCATCCTACCTATAAAGGTGGCCTTTACCAGCATCTGTAAGACAAATACTGGCAACCCTGGATTATAATGCTACACAAAGGGCTCTTTACTGTTCAAGAAATGAATATAATGTCCCACTAACCTGATCACCTTCTGTGACAAAGTGACTCAGCTGCAGGACCAGGAAAAGGCTGTGGATGTGGTCTTCCTGGACCTCAGTAAAGCCTTTGACACAGTTTCTCACAGCATTCTGCTACAGAAACTGTTGGCCTCTGGCCTGGACAGGCGCACACTCTCCTGGGTGGAAAACTGGTTGGATGGCTGGGCCCAGAGAGTGATGTGAAATGGAGTTAATTCCAGATTCCCCAGGGCTCAGTGCTGGGTTCATCCCTTTTCAATGTCTTTATCAATGACCTGGATGAAGGCATCGAGTGCTCCCTTAGCAAGTTTGCAGATGACACCAAGCTGGGTGGAAGTGTCGATCTGCTGGAGGGCAGGGAGGCTGCAAAGGGACCTGAACAGGCTGGAGCGCTGGGCTGAGTCCAATGGCATGAGGTTTAACATAGCCAAATGCCGAGTCCTGCACTTGGGGCACAACAACCCTGTGCAGTGCTACAGACTAGGAGAAGTCTGTCTAGAAAGCTGCCTGGAGGAGAAGGACCTGGGGGTGTTGGTTGACAGCGACTGAACATGAGCCAGCAGTGTGCCCAGGTGGCCAAGAAGGCCAATGGCATCTTGGCTTGGATCAGAAACGGTGTGACCAACAGGTCCAGGGAGGTTATTCTCCCCCTGTACTCGGCACTGGTGAGACCACACCTTGAATCCTGTGTTCAGTTCAGGGCCCCTCACCACAAGAAGGGTGTTGAGGCTCTGGAGCGAGTCCAGAGAAGAACAACGAAGCTGGTGAAGGGGCTGGAGAACAGGCCTTATGAGGAACGGCTGAGAGAGCTGGGGTTGTTTAGCCTGGAGAAGAGGAGGCTGAGAGGAGACCTCATTGCTCTCTATAACTACCTGAAGGGAGGTTGTGGAGAGGAGTGATCTGGCCTCTTCTCCCAAGTGACAGGGGACAGGACGAGAGGGAATGGCCACAAGCTCCACCAGGGGAGATTTGAGCTGAACATTAGGAAAAAAATTTTCACAGAAGTGGTCATTGGGCACTGGAACAGGCTGTCCAGAGAGATGGTTGAGTCACCTTCCCTGGAGATGTTTAAGGCACGGGTGGTCGAGGTGCTAAGGGGCATGGTTTAGTGTTTGATAGGAATGGTTGGACTAGATGATCCAGTGGGTCTCTTCCAACCTGGTTATTCTATGATTCTATGATTCTATGTCATCCTGTTCTTTAATGGAACACTCTCAGTGTAGAAGTTTTCTCCACATGCACAACTTAGTCACAAGTTACTGCCTTTCATTTTTGCAGAGACACATCCGTGGCGTGCTGGAGTCTCTGATTCTGTATTTGCTGAGGAGAGACAGGAATAATACCTGGAACTTAGGATCACAGAGCTAGTTTTTCTAAATTCACTGCCTAATTCCTTTGCTATCTGAGATACAGCCCCAGACGTCATTGGCAAATTAAATGTCCCCTGAAATACTCCTTGCTGAGCAGAAGATTCTGTGAAAATAAAAGCTGAAGAAAATTTGTGGGGCTAGGGGTTTAAAAGCCCTACCAGTACAAGGCTAGGAAAGTCTCATTGCATTATTAGTGGTGAAAGAAGCTAGTCACAGAGGTGTCAGTTTTGTCCTAACAGGTTCATTTACAACACATATGAGGAAGAAATGTAGAAAAGAAAATAATTTAAAAAAATCAACCAACCAAACAGCAATTAAAACAGGCTAAATAGAATGTCGATGGCAAGTACTATTAATCACCATAAAAATCAATGATGTAATCTAAATATTCGAGACTGATTTTCTATAAAATCCTTTCGGTAGGTGTTTCTTTGTTGGAAATGTATTGATTCCCCAGGAAGAAAGGCAAGCATGTGACTTTGGTGAATTTCCCTTTGATCCCAGCACAGCATGATATTCTCAGAGGTGCCATTTATACAATTAAGCAAGTGTGCTGAAAAAAATCTGTCATTATCATTGTTTTGTGGACAATCTAAAGCCCATAAACAAGCATAATATTGCTTGCATGAGGATCTACAGGTTTTTCAACTTTCTGAAGAAGTGAGAGAGAAATGTCATGCAAAGCAGTTACAAACTCTTCCTATCAAGCAAAAGAAGGAGGAAAAAATCCCCTCTTGTCTTTTAAGTTTGAGAGCTTCTCCAAAACCACCCTACACTTTCAATTCAAGTGTATAACAGTGGAAAAAAGCCAGTTACTGGGAAACAGGACAAGCATAAATTCAAGCACCAGGGGACACAAATTTACGTTGAATGAAAAGCTGAAAAAACCCTTCTCCAGCTTTGTTCAGTATCTTCCCCAACAGCGAACCTAACTGGGTTCCGCACTAGTTATGGTAGTAGTTAGTCATATACCAGGGATATGTCCCTGGGTAATGGGGTAGCCTCGGACCTCTAGGAGTTTGGATTGGAATAGATTCTGCTACTTAATGCTGCAGAACTTTGAAGGTTTGACGATTTTGTACTCAACAATGACTACCTCATGTGACCTTGGGCAAATTATTTGTTGTCTTAGATACCACTCACCTACAGAAGAACCTTTAATACTCTATCTCATTAGCACTCTTAGGAAAAATGTATTAACTACGTGAGATTCTCAGGTACATTTGAGAAGTATTTAATACATATACATTTCAGTGCTTCATATGGCTGAGTTGCTACTGTCATAGTTTGGCTTTGTGCAAATAATGATCATGACAGAATAATATGTTGTATTTTATCACCCTTTCACACTGAATATGATAGATAATAATGCACAAACTGAAAGAGGACTTCTTGGACTTTAGATTTTACACAACATGATACAGTTGCACACCTGCAAGAGCCTGTTGTGTATTGTTGAGGAGAGCCTAGGGCAAGTTTCATAATGTGAACTCTGTTTTACGTCTTCATCAAAGAACAATGCAGCAAGCAAGTGAACCAGAAATGTCACAAGGAGATGAAACAGTCAATTAAATAGGCAGTTTTCTTGTTTGCATCCTGGTAGGTGAGACATGAAATTAAGCATAGAAGATATTTTTCAAGGTATCTAAATTGATGTGTGCCTTGCAGTAAAGTTTCGATAATGAAAAAGCAAGAATAAGATAGTGTGATGTGAAGTGAGGCAACACCGGATGAGAGCACTGAAATAGATCTGTTCACAGAGGAATAATGGGAATAATTTTAGTCTCATCTTTTATACTGTGCTTTGTGTTGTCTCTCTGGGCTCCTTTGCTCAAAATTCCCTTCTGCTGTGAATGATGTAAATGACCTGTGAGACTCTTTTTTGAAATGATATGACTAGTTATTGATCCTAAATTAACCAAGGATCAGCAAAATTCTGACATTTTTTTTATCTCTTGAACAAAAGTTAGTGCTCCTTGAGCTGGTTTTTTTTACAATTGTACCCCCTAAATCAAATATTTTCTATTGTAGAATATTTTAGGCAAGTATTATCAAGATGAAATTTGAGGAGATAGTGCTTCTACCTTAAATATCTGAAGAATTAACAAAGTGGTAATACTGTCAAAGATTCTATGCTCTGTTTTTGGAGGGATCAGGGTCAACTGAATCAACTGCTGTTCACATGAAAAGGTCGATTACTTTATTTACAATTCATAAAGACTGAGAAAATGATCTCATCTGATAATGGTGTTGTATACATAGGTGTTCGGAGCATCCCAATGTACATGAGTGTTCCCACAAGTAGTAGGTTGTGTAAACAACTGAAAAGATTCATACAAGTGGAGACCTGCTACACTCAAGATAATTGCTGATTCTTTTATCCGTGATGGCATTATTTAGAAACATCAAATTTTTGATATTTTGATACTAGACATGAAGGTGTCAGATCTGTTGGTGGAACATAAAGATATTCTGAGTAAAGGGCATGAGATATCTTTTTCAGACAAAGGACCTGGTTGTTACAGATTAATACATATATTACTTTTATGGTGTCTTGGTTGGTATTTTTCTTTTATTTTGGGGATTTTTTTTGTTGTCTGAGATTTTTTGTGTGTTTTGGGTTTTTTTGTTTTTAAGACACCTGACCACATTCAATTGCATAAAACACAGGGAAGAAAACGTAGGGAAGATATTTGCTTCTTTCTCCTCCCCTTTTCTATTTAATCAAGTGGTCTCTAATGAAATACTAACTGCAGAATTCCAGAGTAATGCTGGAATGTATGTTTTAATCATTTTCAAGTGCATGCTCTTTCAAGATGCCTAAATGGAAATGACAGGAACTCCCTGGACTCTTATTAAAAATTACACAATTATGTCATAGTCAGCACAGGGGTATTGTCATCAAATAGTTCCAATGAGCCAGCTGGTGGCTTAGACTGAACAGTATGCTCCAAATTTCCTCCCACTTACAGCCAGGGAAATGAGAAAATGAATTAAAGTAAAAGAGACTTATGGACTGAGAAAAAAAAAAACCTGAAACACCTTTAATGAAACAATAACCATAAAAAGGACAGATAGTAAAACTACTTAAAAATAATGAAATATATACATGTATATAACACTGAAATTTCACTCCCCAATGATTAGCACATCACCAATGACAATTTAGGGTCAACACTGGACTGAGTGTCAGATGGGAGCTGCCTTCAGGAACTGGATGCAGAAACGCACAAATTGACATCAAAGAGTTCTTCCAGAATACTGGATACCAAAGAAGAGAGCTTGGCCTTCATGGTCTCTCAGCTTTATATTGAGTATGGCATGTACGGAATGGAATACTCTGTTGGTCAGTTTGGAATCACTTGTTTTCTCCACTCTGCCCTGCAACTGTGACCCTTTTTAACTTTTGCCTTACAGCTTTCTACTCACTTCACCAAACACCTTCATTTCTATATAAATAAGTATAAATGAAGGTGTCTTTGCATATCTTTCATCCTATTACCTAACAATACTATAAATATCAAACAGTATCACTTCTAGAAGCTGGCTTTGGCTAACAAACCCATTCTTCAGGAAAGACAGTGTGTTGGAAAATGTTTAACTGAAAAGTTAGAGGAGAATGGGTTCTGTTTTAACTCAAACCAGGGCATAGCCTAAATATTTAAAATAAGTCTGAATTTGAGTTAATCGGAAATTATCTTTTGTCAAAACCTGCCAGTAAGAGAAAAAAGATCAGGATTTTGAAAGTAAAAAATATTTTATTTGTAAAGAATGATCAGTAAATGAAACCCTTAGTGCATCAAAATAAAAATAAACTGCTAGATCCACTTTCTGAAAGATAATATTCTAGACAGTTCACACATTTTAAAAAGGTTTCTCTGAACGTATGTAAAGAGTAGTAAAGCATAGTATAGCAAGTCTGGTTCCTTAATATTTGCCGTTAAATAAAGGAGGATTATGATTTTAGAGCCAGACTGTTCTCTGCCTTCATCCTGTTATATACATCTGACAGTTAAAACCACTATGACTTTTTCATGTCTTCTAAATAACACATGCCCGTTACTTTCTGGACCCTTGGGCTTCTGGAGGGATTAGGTGGTGTGGTCATTTTCTGCATAATTTAAAAAACTTTCATCTGTAGTCAGAGAAAATTTAACTTTGTGCATACTGGGCTAAATCTACATATATAAACTGCTCTTCATTTATTGTCATTCACAGAAATTGAACTGACTTTGGCAATGTGAGTGATAGGAATATCTGCCTTTGTAAACAGAAGTAAGAAAATCACTTATGATTACATCTCAGATTGTTAGGCACAACTTTGCCAAACCAAACAGAGAAACTGAAATGTCACATTGGATGTGTGTTGCAGTGTTATTTTTGTTTTATTTTGAATAATGAGCCGTTTAGATGCACCAATGACAAGCAGTGAAATGGGAAGTGTTTCTGCAACTGGCTCAGCTTTTGAGTATGTTGCTTATGATCTGCTGCAGATACCTGTCTCAAAGTGGGATTGCAGCCTATTAAAAGAACTAATAAAGATTCAAGGCCACTCAGATAAACCAGACAGATTTTCTAGGGCCTATCTTCTGCAAAAGCATTTTAGATTTGCTGCTTCCTTCAATACCAGATTCTGAGTTGCTGAAGAGCGGGGCAGTCCTGATAAAATCATTCAAATCACTGATCAGACAGTTGCCAGAAGGAGGAGGAAGAGATTATGGCTTTCCTTTAGACAGAGTTCCTAGCCTTTTTCCAAGATTTATCTATGCATTTGTCCTACAAATGCTTAACACTGAAGAAGACCAGCTCAGCCCATTCCAAGGCTGCACTGGGCAGTGCATGGTCAGGACACATGCACCAGACTGGAAACCTCTTATCCCATGTCATCCTCAGGGGACTCATTTCGGCATTTAGTACCAGTTCTCACCTCTCCAGGTACCTGTCCTAAGCACCTGTAACAGTGATACATTGACAATGAGGAGAGATTTGCTGTCTTACAGGTTTTAAAATTTTGATTATTTTACCACAATTTATCTGGCTGGAAGCTGGGCAGTGGGGCTAAAATTAGATGTATGTGGCCCTCCTCTTTCATTAGAAAATTAAATGTTTATTTTAGAATAGGATGAACAGCTGTCTAGATGTGTTTCTATCAGCACATGGGTCTACCACCAATCTTAAGAAGGACCTGCTGTCTCAACAGGTAAAATGGAGTCAATTAAATCTCCCTCTTTGTCCTGAGCCACTCAGCCAAAAGGATCTGGCCTTAATACCTGGGGACTTGGGTACAAGTTAGATGATTATAAATTTTGCTGCAGCTGGCTAGGATCTTTTGATTTATAAAACATATATTGGTTAAGGTCATTGTGTTTGCAGTCTTAGGAAGCTCGTTAATTTAACATTATTAGAAGAGCTCTGTAGTGCTAACAGCAACATTCATTAGTGATCTCATGTGCAACATCTGTCAAGCTGGAAGGACAAACAAAACTATGCAAGTTACAGAAGAAACTTAAAAGTGACCTGAAGGGGGTCATTGCCTGTGATGATAGGTCTTCAGATTGCTATAAAAGAAGGCAAATTCTTATCAGTGTCAATGCAATTTCTTGAGTCCTCTGTCAGAGTGAGAATCGGGCATAAGCTTGCACAAGGTACCCTCTGGACACCTGCACACCTAAGTATATGTTGGTTGAAAGAAGGCAGATGAAGGAACAGAGAAGAAAATGGTGACTATGTCTTGTTTGGTGTTACGGGGAAACCAGAATCTTTCCCATCTCTAATATTAGACTTTATTACTGTACTGGAAGTTTATAAAGCCTTTTTGTCCCTGTAGCATTCCTGGCACAAGTTACTGTACTAGATGACTGACTTTATTTTGAGAGAGAAGAAAAAGGCAAATTTCTACCAATTAAAAGGGTCTCTATGATGGAAACTGTTTTCCACTTAAAGTAACAATCATGCAGGAAACATTTTTCAATAACCCATCTGCAGCAATAAAAATCTTAGCATAAGATATTAATCTTCACAAGTGATGAATAAACGTCATTGTGTGATGCATTGTGAACTATTAAATCTCCAATATTTTGTTGTAATGTGAGATAAAGCCAGGGGAGTGCCCTCGTGGCAAACACACTGTGCCTTGCAAGTCCATTGTACCTGTTCAGTACAGTCATACTTTCTTCTCTTTTTACACATAGTTCATTTCACCTGATGTTTTAATATACCTTTATCTCTTTGATTAATTGAGAATATTTGGGCTCTGTGTTAAGCGACAGAAGCCAAGAGCTTATTTCCAACTTTATTTAAAATTTATAGGGAGATAATCTTGTCGAATATCAATGAAGCAAAAGTAGCAATGAAAGCAAAAGGATAAAAATGGTAGAAAAGGATAAAGAGAAGAATTAATATTAAGAGATCCCATTCTTTTGCCTTAAAGAAGCTACATTTTCAGAAGTGCAATGAATAAACCCCAAAAGAGACTTTGGAACAGGTACTTCATTTGTGTTGTCAGAGGTGTTACAGATACCAGAAGTTATGCTTTAACAAGTTTTACACAATTTTCTCTCTCTTTAAAATCCCATTTTCACTGACAGAAACATAGCAGTCGCCATCACAGGTGCTGGTAGTGCCTCAACTATTGTTTTTCCCTCTCCAGGTATGAATCTGAGCCTGCACCACAGAGAGAGTTGGGAGTGAGTTGTTTGGAATTTAGCCACCTCCTTAGCTTTCTTGGCATGGGAGACAGGAAGAAAATGACTTTGCTATTGATAGCTTAGAGGAGCTCCCTGAGTTGGGGAGCTTTGCTATGAGGAGGGCTTGCTTCCAGCTGGTTCTGAGCCATGGGTAATTTCTCTGCTGGCTTTGTAGAGACTGAGCCAGAATGTGGCAGTCGAGTTAATAGAAATACACCAGCAGCCATACTGCTATTGGTAATGAGACTGTTTGCCAGAGAAGCAAAGGTCCCTCCCAGCCTTCCCAGAACCAGCAAGCTTCCAGCTGGAACTAGACACAAAACTATAAAATAAGGTATCAAGTACAGCTAGTCAGTCCCAAAGTAGCGGTTCTAATGAACAATTTTTATTCATTGTCCCAGCTATGCTTTGTCCTTGCTCAAAAACAACCTTCAAAACTTCCTTTTTTTTCCAATATCTATCATAATGGAACCAAAAAAATGCATTCCAGCATTTCCAGCACCAGATTTCTTTTTCTATAGCTGCAGAACTATTTTAAGAAGTATTTAGTGGTGATACATGGTTTCAGAAAGGCCGTTTAAGTACAATTCCTGATTAGAAATCCAAATAGTTACCCACCCTGTCCCTGTTTGTCCATCACCCATTCCTCCTCCCCAACCTACTTCCTAGCTAAAAGCATGTGGCTTTGTGTGTATCTACAAATGAAAACATCCTGGCAAATGGCTAGATAAAAGAATATCAGGATTGAATTTACAATCTGGAACAGACCAGTAAGTTGCCTTTTTGTTATGTTTTTCCAGGGCATTTAGTAGACAGCAGATTGAAAGGGAGAGATTTCCACAAAGTGGAGTGAAGTTCCAACTATAAAGAAAAACATAAAATATTCTAAATCATCTGGATATGAATTAAGCAGACTTTAAAGTAAAATTTCAGGTAGATGCTGGATTGCTCCGACACAAGAACTGGAGCAACTCTGGCAAAGCTAGAAGCAATGCTCAGTAAGCGAGAATTGGCAGTAGGGGCAGTAAGTTCTGCAGCCAGGCACTAGATCAAGAAAAAAACTCAGTTTTTGTAGCTGGGGAAGCCCAGGAAACCCAGGAGGTTTTCAGGGATGGGCAGTTTCTGACTGTTGGAAGCAGCAGCTGCCATATGGTGGCTGACACCAAGGGGTGGTCCTGGTAGCAGCTGTTGGAGATTTAAATGATCCCTGGGAGGTGATGCAAACAGGAGCAGGCAAACAGGTGCCTGGCACATCAGAAAAGCCTGGCGCAGCAATTTGTGTGGGCAGGGTGAGAGGGCAAGCTGAGCAGGGAGGGCACTGATGCTCAGCCTGAAATACAAGAGTATCACAATGGTCACTGGGGAGAAAATGAAGGCTGCTCCAAGCTCTGCACCAGCCATGACTGATGCTGCCTCCCTGGCAAAGCTCCAGTGCACACATTCTGCCACCCAGAGTCTGGGCTGCAGGGCGTCTCCCTCTTGCACTGGCCTCAGATACCAGTGGGGAATTCACCTGTGGCAGCTGCTTTCAGTGGAGCAAGGTCAACATTGTGGAAGTGACCCAATAAGTTAAATTTAAATAGAAAGGAATAAATATTAAGTTTTGATGTTTCATCCTTACTATGATGGAGTCTTCTTGAATTGCAAGTGTTTTGTTAGACAGAACTTTCCTGTGGATATAAATTTTAGTGATAACAACCTCCTAGTGAATACCCTGGATAGCTTCCTTTCTCATTCTGCTCTGGGGTAAACTAACCAGGAAAGCAAATCTGCACCTATACAAGGTTGACCCTAAGTCACAAAGAATCATATCTTATGGGTTGAAAATTTCAGTTTAAGGAAAAAGAATAATCTAAAAACTCGTCAAGCCTTTTCACTACTCTGTATCATTTGTTTTGGGATGAACTTCCTTCTGGAAAAAGGGAGTAATTTACTGGATGATAGGAAAGTTCAGTAAGCTTCAGCTCTAGATAACTGCCTCAGTTATCACAGAACTCTGAGATAACAGTAGATCGTAGAGATCCCACTCAAGGTCAAGGTGTCACCTGCTTAGAAGCTGCTCAAAGACAGACTATTTTATCTTTAGACACAAAAAATCATGCTGCTCCACTTGACCAAGTCACTTCCTTAGATTTATGCCAATTAAAAGTATCATATTAACCTTGAAGTAGTCAGGCAGCTGGACCAGATGATCATTGTAGGTCACTTCCAACTGAAAATATTTTGTTTTCTTTTATTATGTGCTCTATATATGTTTAAAAACATCAGTACCTATTGATTAAGGGAAGCTTTCTAAATACTCTTTCATAGTTTATATTTATTTGTTTTGGTTTACTTTGGAAAATGTATCAGTACTTACTTAAACAGAAATCTTACATGTCTTGGGTTTGGTTATCATATGTCAGTTAATGAAATGCTGAACCTGACCAAATATTATTGAACATTACTGAATACTATGAAAAATTACTGAATACGATATACCTTTCCTCTCTATTTCTCTGCTATATTTAGTCAGGGTGCTCTTGTAGTTTAGTAATCTGAAATGACAGCAGCATGTTTTAAGAATCCCATTATCAGCTTGCCTAATGCTCCCATGCTGCAATCACTCATCTATCATCTAAGCAGCCAAATGTTAATTTGACATCTGTTATATCCAATTCCAATCACTATCCAGAATCTCTCTGCACACAAATAATTTATCCTGTTTACAACACAAATTGCCCAGAGAGTATACCATCTTCGTAAATTTAATGAAGTTATTTAGTAAAAGGAAAAACATTAAAGGGGTAAAGGTAACAAATTTACAGGCTTGCAGCCAGCATTTGGAACATCTGAGGCCATTTCCCCATGTGTAATTCTCCAAATCTTCTATGAAATTCCTGACTGCAGCTCTAAGAATGAACGTTGATAGGTTTCTAAATCAGCATTAAACAGATGGAATTACTGTTATGTCCAACTACTGCATTAGATTGTAATCTCTTATTGTAGCAAAAAATGTATTAGTGATCACTAGGGAACCAGTCATTCCATTTTGCCTGATTTTCTTCTTTATATCTGATAATTAATAAGATAGGTGCTAACAGAATATTTCATCACCACCCTCTCAAGGCGAGGTTCTGTCTGAACTGTATGAGTGTAATCCTAAATTTTTAGCCCATCTTTTTTGCATGGATATGTGAAGACTGCCCAGTTAAGCAGTGCACCAAAACTGGTAAAGACATAAGTACACCTCCACATTTTTTCTACTTGTATGTCAAAAAACGAGACACATTTTTCCAGACTTGAGATTTTACCTCTGGTTTTTATTGCTTCTTTATCCCATTGAAATGAATGAGAGGATGGTATAATTTTTTTTTCTGGTAAAACATGACATTATTTTCCATAAATATGTTTTGACTTAGTTATATTACATAGAAAACATTCAGTGTTATGAGTTACAGGAACCAGCACAGGATGGACCTTTCACCATCATTTCTTCAGGTTTTCCCCATGCATTCATGACAACTTCACAACTGGTAAAGGTCTGGATTCCACAGTGAAGAATGTGTGCTAGACAGACAGAAACACACTGTGTTTGAGATAAATCCAATTGCTGTGCAGACCATGATAGGTATAACTGAAAGCGAGTATTTTAATGTCAGGCAGGGTGAAAGACAGTGATTGCCAGTTAGAGGAAACAAGTTCAGGAAAATCCTCAATGACAGCATCTTCAAAGCAAGGGGAAAGTCTAATTAGCATGAGACAATCTCGGCCAAAAGATTAGTGCACCTAAGAAAGAAAATCTCCTTCTGAACACTAAAACTACTTTCCCCATCACCAGACTATCTGTCACTTGATAATCATGACCACAACTTTCAAATAATGTACCTAGGAATAAATCATGATAACCACTGGAATTTAAGATTTTATTCTTTTGTGTTGGTCACCTGTGTTTTAATGGTGAGATAAACATAACTGATTTTCTTTCAGAGATTTACCATTAAATAAATAAACAAAACTCTGCTTGCACTTTTCAATATCAAAACCAAAACAAATTTTAAAAGAAAGCATTTTAAAGTTTTAATTAATTTTTCAAAATTTATGATGAAATATATAAGATGTTATAGTAGTACAATCAATAGGTGCATGTTGTTTTAAATAAAGTCTTCTGCATTTACTTAAAACTATTGATGGAAGTGTTGTGAATTTTTTCTCATTTTAAAAATATCATTCCAGGTGATGAATTTCTGCAGAGTAGGTTTATTTTCACTTTCAATTCACCTGTATTTAAAAATAATAATTACTCCTTGAAAACCAAAGTATAGATTCTATTAAATATATCTGTCTACTCAGAATACTGAACAGAAAAAAAATATATATGTTAGGATGGTAATTTGTTTACTAATAATATAGAATGCGTGAAATTTTTGGGGTTTTTTTGAGGCCATAAGTATGTAATCAACTAAACTTTTCTTCATAGCTTTAGTGACATGAAGGCTTTAACCATGATTATTTATCTATCTATTCACTTTACCTCCAAGCACTAACCAGTAACCATTAAAAGTGGTGTGATGACTATTTAAGGACAAATAAGAAGATTAATTCATCTATTCAACATTTAAACAGTGAGTAATGGGGTGATTCACTAAATAACACCAGAGGTCAACCAGTTAACAAATTTCTAAGTAGTAAACTTATATTTGGGCTTCTAACAGATTTTCAGTTTCAGCCTATTTCTTGTACCTATAGCAACCACAAGTTAAATATGGGCTAACCCAAAGCCTCTTGAAATAACTACAAAGGAATTAGTTTAGGCCCTTTTTTTCTCTTGGGTAACAGTAGCATTGGGGACTGGAAATTATTTTACAGTACTTTGCTAGAGTTGTGCTCAGCACATGCACTTTACAATGGAAGATGATTTATGGTGACTCTAGTCATTGTTGTATGTATATTAGTGGACGCTGTAAATTGTTTGTGGAACTCTGCTTGTATCATTCAAGAAGTGGCTGTAATTAGGCAAAGAACTGCACATCCGATATAGTCTCTTGAGTCTGGGGAGAAGAAATAGGAGTAATTTGAAGGGTCAATATTTAGATGTGAATTAATATTAGCAAAATTGCCATGGATGTATTGTTTGCATTCTCTATGGTTTATGAACTAACCTGCCTCTACGATGATTATTTAAATTTTCATCTGAAAAAAAAAAATAAAAAAGGAAGGGATGGAGGGTTTCTAAACCCTCATGACTAAAACTACATTCTTGGCTTTATGTGAAAGAGGCAGTCATGTAGATTTAATGGTCAGTGACATTTCTTTAACAGAGATTGTTTCAGATGCAAGTTGTGCATTCACTCAAGGACTTGTCATTTTGAACACACTTTAGTGCTAATCCTGATTTGCATAGTGAGGTGGTTTTAACTCACATATTTGATGTGCAGAATACAAAAGCTTCCACTTTTTCTTTTTTTTTTTGATTGTTTGCATTTCAACATCTCAATGATAATTGCTGGTGCAGGGGATACCAACTCAGCAAAATTCTGGCACAGATAAATAGAGAATGGAAGATGGAAAAGGGAGTGATTTCATGACTACTCTAAGTGATTTACAAGTAGCAGCTCCTTTTCAAAAGTGCTTTAATTAAGCTCCTAAATCATTGATTTTCAGGAAGTTGGAGACTACTTAGGGAATAGTGACTTCTTGCTTTTTAAATGCTGGTGATGTCTCCTTGTTCAATCTTGTTATTTGACATAGAAGAGGAAAACACCTGAACTTTCTTCCTAAACCCTAAACTCTCTTTATGTTATAGAAGTATAAGAACAAATTGAATTTTGTCCCAGGGGACAATTAGCCAGAGAATAATTAAGAAGTACAAAGTATTCCTCAACGTTGCCCCCTCCAGGAAGCAAAATGTAGGCCTAAGCTGACACTAGAGACAGTATCTACTTCTCCAGAACAGATCAACACAAGGAATGTCCAATAGACTTTTCAGACAAAATTGGTTTGCATTATGGAGGAAATATTTTTCATCTTTGATAGGTCTGATACAAACTGATCTGACTGAAGGACCAGGATAGAGAAACTGCCTTCCCTTCCTAGAACTTGATTTTTCTATGGAGTGATCAGAAATCCCTGAAACCAATCGAGGTTTGCATCATCCTGTGACTGAACCCTGTCATGAGCCATCACCAATGTGACCATGTCAGAATGTTCAAAAAAACATCTCTTGAAAATTTTGGTTCCTCAGGTGCTCTTGCAATTCAATAAGATCTTGCATTGCTTTCCAGAGGTACAGAAGGCAGCCTCAAACATTGCAACAGCAGTAAGAGCATGAATGTGAGAAGTGGAGGAGGAAAACGTTAAGCAAGATTTATGGCGGAAGAAAACTAGAGTGAAAGAAAAGGGAAGAATAATTCATAAGGGAAGATAATAAAATAGTGCAAGATCAGTGTCATGTCAGAGGTGAGTTTCCCCAGGAGTTGAGTGTTGAAATTGGATTCTATTTGGGTTTTAGAAGGCACAATGGGTCTAACTACTGTGGAGGTCTTTTCTTCCTCCAACTCCACGGGAAATGCTGGATACAGCCCAGGGCAGTTCCAGAAAGCTCAAAGTGTCTCAAATAGAAACATTATTTACAGGATTGCAAATGTTTGACTTAGTCACTGTTTATACATGGATAGTGTCCCCTTTCCCAGGAGTCCTTTACTAAGCACAACAGTTTCGGGTACACTAAGCAAATGCCTTAATGTTCCAACTAGCTGCGTTTATATAATGGGAATTCTTTCCACCAAGATGCCTGACTTACCCTGGACCAGCAAGTGGCCCAAGGAAGGTCATTGCACCACCAATCTTTTATGCAGGCAGTTGTATCTCAGCATTCCTGGCTATTATGTAGCTTACTCTACCTTTCCATAATAAGAGGGAGTAAACTTATCTAATTGTGTTTTAAAGATGGTTGAGAGGTACACACTTATACTGAAAATTAACCATATAATGTTCTGATATTTTTCAGAATGTAAAAAATATAACCACTAAACTTTACCTATTATGTTTCATGTTTGATAACATCAAAATGAAGTTTTATAGAGAAGAATAATTTTTTTTGCTTTTTTCCTGAGTGGACTCGATTTTTTTGAATTCTATATAGCCTCAATGGGGCAACTTTCTTTTAAGCACACTCTATATCAAACACCTTTTTCCTGCTGAGCTGAGGCAATGTCTTTGTAATAGTAATGGACAAATTTACATCAGTACATCCCTTGTTTCCTGGGGATCTGTTCCTGAGCTATGATCTAGAAAACATATTACACAGAATCACAGAATCACAGAATCACAGAATGACCAGGTTGGAAGAGACCCACTGGATCGTCGAGTCCAACCATTCCCACCAATCTCTAAATCATGCTCCTAAGTACCTCGTCTACGCTAACCTTAAACACCTCCAGAGACGGTGACTCAACTACCTCCCTTGGCAGACCATTCCAATTCCTAACCACCCTCTCCGTGAAGAACTTTTTCCTAATCTCAAGCCTAAATCTCCCCTGGCAGAGCTTGAGGCCATTCCCTCTGGTCCTGTCCCCTGTCACTTGGGAGAAGAGGCCAGCTCCCTCCTCTCCACAACGTCCCTTCAGGTAGTTGTAGAGAGTAATAAGGTCTCCCCTCAGCCTCCTCTTCTCCAGGCTGAACAACCCCAGCTCTCTCAGCCGCTCCTCATAAGATTTGTTCTCCAGCCCCTTCACCAGCTTTGTTGTTTTTCTCTGGACTCGCTCCAGAGCCACAACATCCTTCTTGTGGTTGAGGGGCCCAGAACTGAACACAGTACTCGAGGTGCGGTCTCACCAGTGCCGAGTACAGGGGGAGAATAACCTCCCTGGACCTGCTGGTCACGCCGTTCCTGATACAAGCCAAGATGCCATTGGCCTTTTTGGCCACCTGGGCACACTGCTGGCTCATGTTCAGTCGGTTGTCAACCAGCACCCCCAGGTCCTTCTCCTCCTGGCAGCTTTCCAGCCAGGTTTCTCCTAGTTTGTACCTCTGCTTAGGGTTGTTGTGCCCCAAGTGCAGGACTCGGCATTTGGCCTTGTTAAAGCCGTTGGTCTCAGCCCAGCAGTCCAGCCTGTTCAGATCCCTTTGCAGCCTCCCTATCCTCCAGCAGATCAACACTTCCACCCAGCTTGGTGTCATCTGCAAACATGCTAAGGATGCACTCGATGCCTTCATCTAGGTCATTGATAAAGACATTAAACAGGACTGGACCCAGGACTGAGCCCTGGGGAACCCCACTTGTAACTGGCCTCCAGCTGGAGTTAACTCCATTTAACACCACCCTCTGGGCCCGATCATTCAACCAGTTTTTCACCCAGGAGAGTGTGCGCTCGTCCAGGCCAGAGGCCGACAGTTTCCGAAGCAGAATGCTATGAGAAACTGTGTCAAAGGCTTTACTGAGGTCCAGGAAGACCACATCCACAGCCTTTCCCTCGTCCAAGAGTTTAGTCACTTGGTCATAGAAGGTGATCAGGTTAGTCTGGCAAGACCTGCCTTTCATGAACCCGTGTTGACTGGGCCTGATCACCTGGTTCTCTTGCAAGTGCTTCATGATTGCACTCAAGATCACCCGCTCCATGACTTTCCCCAGTACCGAGGTCAGACTGACAGGCCTGTAGTTCCCCGGATCCTCCCTGCGCCCCTTCTTATAGATGGGCACGACATCAGCCAGCCTACAGTCCAGCGGAAATATTATCCATGGACAAAACACCTATAATGTCTACATCCCTTGGTAAGGTTATCTGTAAAGAACTTTGCAGGGACTCGCAAGTACAAGGAAGGTACTTCTTCCCCTGACCTCTGCATTATCTCTCTGCAAGTGCTATACTGAGGGGGATCCAGGTGGAGTAAGTCTCCTCATTTATCCACAGATCTCAAGGTTGTTCGTAGATTTAGCCTTGACATGTCTATTTGGCAGAGAAGGACAGAAACAATCTCCTCAGGTCAAACTGCCTCCCACAGTTCTCAAATGTGCTCTACACCCAATATGAATGGGCTTTTTTACTAAGCAGCACAGCTGGTACAGATTTGGAAGGTTTCCTTACATCAAAACATTCCAAGAAACTTATTTTTCTGCTATCCTAAAGCTGATGGCACAGATAAGCTGTGCTTGTGTTTATTTTCAGGATTTAAGAATTATAAAATATGAAGGAAGATGGTGTACAACTGTTTCTATATGGGAGGTATTTCTGTTGTATTTCACTTTTAGTTTCTAGATAGTTTATGGAACCACCAGTTAAATGCTAGAAGAAGAGAAAATGGCAGGCCAGGCTTCACTTCCTGTCACTGAGTTACCATGACCTGGTATTGAGAGGAGAGACATGGAAGAAGAAGGCAAAATTTACGCTCTCTTTAGGCAGTAGTAGAAAGAGCTGAAAGGATTTGTTTTGCTAAAGCAACAAATATGTATTTCCTCACATGTGTTTGATCTTTGGGACAAGTGTAATTCTTACAAGGATAGAAGTCAATGATTTCTGCTCTGATATTTCTCATATATCTCATCAAATAGAAAATCATTTAAAAAAAGATAGCTTTGTGCTGGTTCTTGTTTTTCTCACTGCAGTACAGCCTTGTGAATCACAAAACACAAGTACAAATAAAGAACAAGTAAAGTGCAGCCTGTACCCATTGACTCATATTCAGCCTTTAAGGCTTCCAGGCTTCTGATGAGGTCTTGGTAACATAAGTTTGGGAAGATGTTATTAAAAGGAGGGTATTTTTTCAAATCTTGGATAGGAGTAATGGCATTCAAAAGGAAAGGGTCTCCAGGGAAAACTGGGTCTAATAGATGCTGCCAGACATTCTTCCCTTTTCAAAGTAACTGTGGAAGAGAAGGACACATTGAGGAGCAAAATAAATTATTGATGTTTCTGAAGTTTGTTAAGCTTGAAAGGGTATCTGGAGAAAATAAGAGTTTTGTCTCCTGGAGGTTGCAGAGGAACCAAAAGCACAATATATGTAGAAAACAAAGATCTAATGTTAAACTCAGATCTTCTGTATGTCAGTAAAGTTTCTTGTGGAGTTAGAGTAGTCAAAAATGAAAAAAAAAGGTGACTGGGACTAATCAAGAAGGGTAATTCTAATGGGAAAAGACAGCAACAGAAAGTTATTAAAACATGCAAAGGCTAGATAACTGAGGTTGACCTGGTGTGGCTAGATCCCTGAAAGTGGCACTGTTGAATCTCCTAAATCCTAATGGGTCAAATGTGCAAAACAAGGGACCTTGACAGTCAAATTGACTCCTTATGGGGGCAGGTAAAAATTCGTGATTGTGGAATAAAAAGAAATCATACTTATTTTCTGGGGTAGAAAAATTCTATGATCGAGAGAGACACTTTGCTGTTGCTGCATCTAGGTCACTAGTAGTGCTCTGAGTTTTTTTCACGAGTATCTACAAGAATAATGTGGGAAGCCATGTAGCCCTCACATTCAGATTGAGACTGCATTGACCTCTGCAGATATTAAACCAATATCTTGATCTCTCTGCTTTTTCTCAGAAATGCAAATCTGTCTGTTTGCTCCAATGACATTAAATTAAGTACCAGAAATCTGTTTTAAAAACTGAAAACAGGAGGCAAAAACATAGAAGTATTTAGAGACAATTTCAAATTTGTGCATGAGGCAAAACAAAGTCTTTGACTAGATCTTTGTACTTAAGACCTGATAGGTATTCAATATCCTGTGGTCCCCTTCCTGCCAAACCATCCAACTCAGCTACCTCAGTTCACAACCTAGTGCCTCTGCTCAAACTAAACTCTGTCAGCATTTGACTCAAATGTCTCAGGGACCTGACTTGGCAATAGTATGTGCATATATTCCTTTCCTCAAGGAGGAGATCACCAATATCTAATACAGTAATGAATGTGAGAATAGGAGACTTTGTATTGCTGGAAATGAGTTCACCAAACTTCACATGCAAACAGTCTTGAGGTCTACAAGAATACTTGTGTGGGAGAACTTTTCTGACAGAGTAGTTGATATCTGTATGTCTGGCTACCACAACTCCCTATTTAACAGTGTGATTACTTTCATGCTCCTGGAGAAGTGTTCTTGTTCTTATTGGAAAGTGAAGCGGTAACCCAAAATATAACAGAGAAAAGACAGCTGTTTTTTTGTAAGAGCAAAATGTTGACAAATTGCCTAGTAACAAACCCACCTTGAACCATGCATATTGCTGTCCACCTGGGGCAAAAATTGGGAAGGCTGTTTCATCAGGAAATAGAACAATCTTGGCACAACCTCAGCTGAATTAAATAACTGTTTAAAGTCAGGTTAATAAGTCCCAGGTTCTTCATCTGCAGAAGCTGAAAATCTGGATTTCTAACTACTTTCAGTTATGGCTGGTGAATGCAATGCTCCCTAGTGCCCTCCCTGTGTCATTGCACTTCAAATATCTAATTCTGCAAGGTAGTTAAGAACGTGAACATATTTAAGAATAAACACTCCCTGGGACTGCTTTGCATTTAATTGTGGAGTATTGTGGTTAATGAAAACTCTGTGAAACTAGGTCTAATTCTCTTATTAATTCTCTGTTTTCCCATAAATACAGAGGTTTCAGGAAGGGTGATTGCCTGTCAGGGGACAATGGGCCTGTGAATAAAGAGACTATTCCATCATTACAGCCCTTGGTAAAGTAGAAGAGAATGATCACGCACATAAAGATTTTTAAAAACAACTGAACTGATTTGAGAGAAGCATACTTTAGCATTCCCATGCTTGCTTTTCCTGAGTGTAATATTTTTATCTGAAGTTGAAATTTCCCATGTTTCCGCTTGTTTCTATTACCTCTCTTCCTTGCACTGTGTTTCTCTGAAAAAGACCCTCCTTGATTTTCTCTACACCCTGCCAACAGGTGACTACGGACAGCAAAAAGATCTCCTCAGGAGCTCTCTCTGCTCCATCTAGACAACTTGTCTCAGCCCTGCGACTACCTCTCACAAAGTGAGTATTCAAGCTCACTATCTCAATGGCCTCCTCCAGGGTCCCTCAAGTTTCACAGAATCACAGAAACACAGAATAACCAGGTTGGAAGAGACCCACTGGATCGTCGAGTCCAACCATTCCCACCA